>OX387379.1:9732138-10347531 GCA_947563715.1 Lycia hirtaria | reverse complement strand
GCGAGGTTCGTGGCACGCGAACCGCGTGTACTCCGTGCGACTCCCGACCGGTACCCTTACCATGAGATGGTATCGACAAAAACCGCTCATGTGATAGGCGCGTTTATTCACTTGACAGTGAATAAACGCGCCGCGAGTTACTTTACGTTAGAGCGGCACCATGAGACACGCAGACTCGCCAGTGAGAGCTCGCTAGCGTGTAACTCGAGTCGAGTGTTTTTGTTTCGATATGTTGGTACAAAAGCATATCGGTGTCTAACTTCACACTATAACCCGGCTAATTTATGGCATCACACAGCAATGCCTATTCTATAGTGCGTTTACAGAATTTAAATTGGTTGGTTATATTTGTTCAAATACACCTATGTACCTAAAAGATAACTATAGCTTCTTCGAAAAATGGTGGACTTTGCTAATAACAGCTGATAGATACCGTAAACATAAAACACAATATATATATATAACTTGAATATAAGGAATGCATTTATAGGAATTTATATCCTAATGTATGTAAGTTTAGGTACCATAACTACATTTGAGACTGTTTGTGTAGATTTCAAGGGCGCGTACTAAGAAAGTAATACTTACCAAGTCACACAAATCTTCGAAAACCCTCCTTACTGATTTTCTTTTATATAATTATTTCAACAAATATGTGCAAGTGTATCTGCAATTCTCCTTCGCATACTGGTGACTACATGGAAATTTCCTTGTTCACATCGTTCGTCTTCATATGCAGCCGTCGCTAACATACCTATTCCATGCTAAATAACTCTTACCAGACATTATTTGTATTTATATTTCATAAATCACTACTAATTAATCAGTTTATTGTATTTCTTTAACAAAATAAATACACTTTCACAAGCATTCACCCTACAATATGCCGGTGAGTTACTTTACTACAATTGCGACCAATCGAGACGGTGTTTCTCGAGAGCACTTGTCAAATTAGTGTCTCATGGTACCGTTTATTATGGTAACTGCTAAAAACGTTACACGCTAGTTGTTTCATTTCGATAGGTTTTTTACCTTAGTGACTCATGGTGCCGATTTTAGTTCTCTAGGTAACCGCTGGCAGCACGGTACTATTTTCCATAGAAGTTGTTCACGCCCTCGCTAACGAGTTGGATCGCTAAAAACTCAGTGTAGAGGTACGGGGCGTCGACCGACTCCTGACAGGTGCATGTGTAACCTGAGGATGGGACTCCCAAACTTTTGACCGATTAGTATCGTGAGTTTTTTTCCGGTTAATTAAATAATATAAGCACATGTTTGTTAAAAATTTGACCAACTTACGACTCGTTGACGTGATAGTTGTTGGAGCACTTGTTGTCGTTGTTGTCGTAGTCGTCGTTGTTGTTGTAGTTGTTGTAGTGGTAGTGGTTGTTGTCAGCACTGTTATAAAAAAAACGTAATTAGTAGAGAAAATAATAACTAACTCCGAGAAGAATAGTTTTAGACCAAATATAAGTAAAAAGGAGAAAGTAAAAGCCATGACGGAAGGTAAAAATACCTTATTAGAAAACCGACACACAAGGAAATAAGTCCACAGATCATAAATATCTAGTGTCAGTTTGGATAACTATTAAGTTAAAAAATGGGAAATAACGTCTCGATAGCACAAAATTATGAAATAAGGACAGCAGCAGGGCAATTCAGAAAATCAAGACCGCTCCATAACTGAACTATACGTGAACCGTTTCCCACCGGCTGCCATTTTTTTTTTGATTCAGTCACTTTTATGTCATACAATTGACACATTTGATGAAAGTTACACGTTCTTCGCTCGTTACTAAATCAAAAAAAGATAGCAGCCGACAGGAAATGCTTCGCTCAAGGTTCAGTTACGGAACGGTTTTGATTAACAGAATTGTCCCCCAGCTCTTTCTTTACCATGTTGGTTCTCTATCCAAACTAACTCTGGATAGTTATCAATTTGAGAATTAAATGAATGCCTAAGAAATTATTTCAGTTTCTAGGTTTTTATACTTACAATGTAAGAAAAGTTCAGCCTGCGCCCTTCCTAAAGTGTTCTCGACGTGACAGCGGTACGCGCCTGCATCTTCCCTCGACATGTCATTCACCACGAGGCTCAGGGTATGTCGGTAACCCCGGGAAGTCATGCTTAATCTGTGTTTTGATCCTGAAAATAACAAATACGTTTAGAAAACTCAAGAGATACAAAATGTGTGTGCTTAAGACCACACGACAGAAGTGAAAACTTCAAAAGGGTGACGTCAACAATAGAAAATAGTATATAAGTATAGTGACGACGCTTGACTATATCTCTCTCGCTTCCTTAGTCGACTCGAGCCGACTTTACCCGAATATATAGTATCATTCTAAATTCAATATGACCGCCACCACAAAATGGCGGATTTCATAATTTTTCACAAAACCCACAAAATGGCTATCAAATGAAAGAAAGGGCTTTTCTAGTAGAATACAGTAAATACATTCATTACATAATCTTTTTTTTCCCTCAATAAAACCGTTTAACTTTAAATATTTTTTTAAGTACTTATTTATTAGTTTCTCGATTATCTTGTTTCACAGTAATTAGACATATTCACACATTCTTGTATATATGTACATATATACAAAAATTGCTCGTTTAAAGATTATATTAGATTAGATAACGACACCGGAAAAATAGACCGCTAACACTACAGAACTCTACCATATGCCTGTCTCGACACGGTCTTGGCCACTTATTTACTACACGCACGTAATTATAATGACACTGATATTATAGAGAAACGAAAAAATTGTTAATTGTTTTAAAATTATAAAATACGATATTCAAACTGTAATGGAATTCATAATCTTAAATATTAATATCAAAATACATAATAATTTTCAATTACTTTTACTTAAAATAATATTTCAAGTTTTCGGCAGACTTTTCAGACTTATTTAAATATTAATAAGTTGGTTTGTCCGTGAAATTCAATAATTAATGTACCTCGGTACCTAACTACCTAATTAGCAAAAGTTTATCCAAGATGTGCTAGTTAAAAGTTGAATTGTAAATTTACTTCGACGGTATTTCGTATATTTGGAAATAAAATAAGTTTCAGAAGAAGATAGATAAGATATATATATATATATAATTATATATATATATATATTTCAAAATCATCCTTATATATTTTTACAAAATAACATTGTAACAAATATTTATATTATAAATGACCTAAATAACTAAAGATATTATTATAAATAAAAAAACATATTACAGATAAAAAACAGAACTCAGGTCACAGTCCCAAGGCAACGTTCCCAAAAGGCTGGCGACATTGCCTCGTTGGATAGCAATGCTAATCCGCTGACCGAGGTAAGCGCCAGCCCTTTGGTCATTTGTTCTCTCTATCAGTCGCATAGCAATTTCATTATAAAGCTGCCACGCACTTGGACCCCATGGACCTAAAGTTTCCACACCAAAAGGCAGAAATATGTAACCATCGCCAAGAGATTCATATTTCCGCCTTTTGTTGGATTCAGCAGTTGCCGCCGCCGCTCCTGCAACCTTGCAAGTAGAGGTTATGTGGGACGCCGCTAGCGTGTCAACGCAAGTGGCAGTTTCAGAATAATGTTGAGAGAGACTATTATGTATGTAGCTAATTACGACTTGCTTGAATAAACGTGCGCGTTTTTCGCGATTTTGAATTCATTCAGATAACTTAACAGGATATGTGAATGAATAAAGTTGCTATTATGCATGCTTAGACAAGTGGTAAACTTTTCTATTTCTACAAACGCTTACGCTTCGAAATGCTAAGAAACTGTGACGTACCTACCGTCACGTGACATTTCATTAGCTAATGTCAATCCCATACACTTACTTTTCTATTCTACTAGCTTTCATGAAATTAGAATGCCACTTGTCTATACTTAATTGAATTTTTGAAAATTTTATTGACAGATGTACTTACGACAAAGCTAACAAGCAAGCAAACCCAATAAAATTGTTATAAATGTACCTACATCACAAAATTCCATTTTGATTTAAACAAGGTTTCATATTTTTAGGGTTCCGTACCTCAATAGGAAAAAACGGAACCCTTATAGGATCACTTTGTTGTCCGTCTGTCCGTCCGTCTGTCCGGGTGTCAAGACCTTTATCTCGCGAACGCGTGAAGGTATCGAGTTGAAATTAAAACCATATACGCAGATCCATAGTATCTTGCTGCAAAAAGAAAAATACATTTTTTCAGTTTTCGTAAAAAAAAGTTACAGCCGAATATGTCATAAAAAACGCACATTCGACACACACAGAGGAATCAAAACCTATGGGGTACTTCCCGTTGACCTAGAACTCTGAAATTTGGCAAGAAGCATTGTGTTAGAGTACACATATAGGAAAAAATCCGAAACTGGTCATTTTTTATTTAATCACAAAAAAATAGTGTCTCTATGCAAGGGAGGCGCCGCTACTATAGCCCCTACTCGGATCCGCGTGGCTAGCAAGGAATGTGGTAAATATTTTTACGTTGTATATTTTTCGGTTTGTGAAGGAAAAATTAAAAAAAGATATATGATTTCCCCCTTATATTTAGTTTGTACGGAACCCTCGGTGGGCGAGTCTGACTCGTACTTGTCCGGTTTTTTAATACTAGAATTGTTTTTGGGCATCTCTTTTTTCTAACGAAAATAGTGTGTAAAGTGCATTTGTAAGATTAATAAACATATTTGTCGTAAGTATAATCAGTCAATATATATGTTCAATAATTTATTATAGCTCAAAAAAACTGAAACAACCGACTTCAAAATACCTTCTATCGTTTACTTGGACGACATATTCTTTCCAGTTATTTTGTTGTAAGAACCAAACTGTTTAATAAATTTTTGATAAAATTTCTATGGGACTTCAAAAACTTTCTATTAAAAAAAAAAAAAATCCAAATCGGTTAATAAATGACGAAGTTATGCGGTATGCGGTAACAAACATAGAAGAAAAAATACAACCTAATTGAGAACCTGGTCTTTTTGAAGTCGGTTGAAAATGTGGTACCAAATAATGAGCGAGATAGAAAACTCTATTCGCATAAATATGATATAATCATTTGCAAGGTAAATCATGATTTTTATTTATCAAATCAATTTAGTTTAATTAGAAAATTTAATATTCAAATTTAATGTGAAACCTGCATTAGCATTTGAAGAAGGATCACTAAGCTCCATAATGAAATTCGTGATTTTTATACATTTTTCCTCAATTCAAACCCTCCTAATAACCTTCAGATATTTCGGGTATCGTAATTTACTTTTACGATATAATTTTCACGAAATCTTATCCATTATTACGTTAAAAAATCCTGTCGAAGTGGATGTATTATTTTAACTAATTATTTTCCCACGACCAGGCTAACCGATTAGGTATATTTTCAGGGTAAAATAATGTTGTATCTCATTTAATTATATTTTTATAGTAGAGCAAAAGAAAAACAAAATACCCGACTGCAGAAACGACATTTTTGCAGCTTAACTAACGATTTCGTTACTCTTGATACGCCGTTGAGTGTACGTTTTGTGTCAGAGAGTACGCGTAAAATCGCTGTAAAAAATCAAAATACGCAACTCGATTAATTTGGATGTCATTTTTTCACTTATTATGTTATAAAAATCAAATTATTAAACAATTTGATTTTGATACAATTTATATGGGACCTTATTACCTACCAAACAAAAAAGAATCATCAAAAAGAATCGATTATTAGCGGAGTAATTGCTAAACAATTATACAAAAAAAAAAAAAACGAATTGAGAACCTTTTTGGAAGTAAAACGCCAAAATGTACGCCTACTGTCATACATTTACAAGTCCCTCGCACATTAAACCTGAATAACAGACAACTTTCATAGTCCTACATACCCGAAGGGAAAGTGTCGAAGAGCCTAGCAGCATGGCGATAGAAATCTGTTGTACTAAAATAATATAATCAAAGTAACTTTACCATTAACTAGTTTTTGTTCTCCATTCAATGTCCAATAGACAACAGGCGTGGGATACGCTTCAGCGGTGCAAAGAAGCGTGACCACGCCACCTGTCGGGGCTCTGATGGCTACTCGTCCAGCCCAAACGGATGGTGAGACTGTGAAAGTGATAACTTGAATTAATGCAACTAGCAAATAAAAATCTCCAGATTTTATGCATTACTTGACTAAATAAATTATGATTGTTCATTAAAGAGAGAAAAGGGAAGAATATAATTTTAGCACATTTTTACAGCAACATTTTCTTTAGACTTACACGCTATTTGTATGGTTGGCGTTGGACATCCCATCTTGGAAATGTTAAAACAAGTTTAGCAGGTCCGATCTGGCTAAGACTTTATACATAATACACATACTCGTATTTAATTTAAGTGGCCATATTCTAAGTACTCATAGAATTAATTTGATGATGGAGCCGAAAATTGGTCGTGCTCTTTTACTGCTTTGCCTATTACCCCGTTAGGGAAAGAATAGTGATATAATGTTAGTATGAAAATTCGGTTTTCACTTATCTGAAGTACTTAGTTGTGTTAGGTTCATGAAATGCACAGACATGCGAAAAATAGTAATCGGAACTCCAAAATTGCAAATATGAGTATGATGGATTAGATACACCTATAAAGTTTGGACTCATGTATTTAGTCATCGTGAGTTTTTTTGAATTACTCAAGGTCACGCAACGAGCTATGGAGAGGGCTATGCTCGGAGTCTCTCTATGAGATCGAATCAGAAATGAAGAGATACGTAGGCGTACAAAAATCATCGATATAGCACGGCGGATTAGCAAGTTGAAGTGGCAGTGGGCAGGGCACATAACACGTAGAACTGATGGCCGATGGGGCCGAAAGGTTCTCGAGTGGAGACTACGTACCAGCAAGCGTAGCGTAGGAAGACCAGCCACGAGATGCACAGATGACTTCATACAAGTGGCGGAAAGACGCTGGATGCAAGCCGCTTCCAATCGGTCTTTTTGGAAATCCATGGCGGAGGCCTATGTCCAGCAGTGGACTTCTTAGGGCTGAGATGATGATGAGTTTTTTTGAATTCAGAAGCTTCTTTAACTTAATTCGATATTATTTTTAGATAGGCTTCATATGGACATTTCACACAACATCATCTAGCCCAAACTAAGCAAAGCTTGTACTATGGAAACTAGATGGTTGATAGAATACATACATACTTTTTTTTGTAAATATATAAATAAATTATATTGCATTGTAAAAAGCAAGTTTTTTTGTGTTGCAGAAATGTGAAAACCCCCAAAATAACACCACGCAAATAATATTTACGCTAAGCTAATAAATAGCGTATCCTTTTCAGTTAGTCGTGTGTAAAAACAAAGCAACACCTAAAAAGGACTCACACATTACGTTGATCTGTATCCTTTTGCTGACAGACGGAGGGACACCGTTGGTCGCTATACAAAGGTAGGCACCCGACGTCGTCCGTTCCACGCCCGTTATATTCATCCAGGTACCACTCCATTTGGAAACTGGATATAAAAGTACATGCATAAGGTTACTTTATAACACAGACATAGTAGTAGATGGAGCATGCGACTTAATTTTTATGAAAACCTTGCGTGCCAAATTTTTGGTACCGACTGTGACGTCACACAAAAGATTTTGTGATGGAATGTTCTATCCGCGCGAAATCTATTTAACCCATTGCATCCGCGCGCTTGTACACTAGTAACTAGTTGATAAAATATCAAATTGGAAGTATATATCACCTGAAATTAAATAAATCTTGGTCGTCAACTGCGATTTTTTATCATACTTGTTGACACGCTAGGTATATACACTTGGGGTATCTATAGAAGTCTATACTTTGTAACTACGTGCTATTTTATTTAGGAATTAGAGGAGTTCGTTAGTGTTTTTTGGATGTACTGTCTTCTTTTTCGTTAACACAAGTTTAACGTTGAGAACACAATATTTAATCAATTAATATCAAGTTTGTTTACTTTCGCAGCATCAGGCTGTTAACACCGGAATTATTATCATTATGATCGAAAAAGTTACCGCTATTATTTCAAATACAATATTACTTGAATATTGAATATAGATAGATAGATAGATAGATAGATAGATAGATAGATAAACTCTTTATTTTATACTATTAAACAAAAAAACAAAACAGAGAAACTAATATAAACTAAAACTACTACTAATACTAATACTAACGAACTATACGAATACTAATATTTTGTCACTATTAAGTTATGACGGAGTAAACCGAAATGAAGTTGTTGTACTCATCATTAGAAAATTGCTTTTAAATCAGCTGTTTCATAGAATTACAAAGAAAGAAGGTAAGAAAGAAATCAATAGATCTATATGCAGCCGTGGCACAAAAAGCTATAGATTTTACTTTATTAAAATATCACAGAATTCGCCCTATTGTAAAATATAATATGTTGGTTAAAGAGATTACAGTCGGGTATACCGACTACAGTTTATCTTTAAGAACTTACCAAACTTTTCGCCACGGAATCAATATGAGTCGATTAGAAAAACTTTGTGTATCGAAAGAGCGCAAAATACGTCACTAGCCGGGTACTGACTGAGCAGCAGCCTCGCGAGGCAGCCTCGGACGTTTGCCGTTAGGCAGCGCGTGCATTTGCATCGGGCGAGGCACGTCCTGACCGACCGAGGATTTTGACTCGCGCGACTGCCTCGCGAGGCTGCTCGCTTAGTCAATACGCGGCTATTACTCACGTTTTGACTGGTAGGAAGCGACTCATTACTAGTTTAGTAAGGTCGCTATAATTAATAGCACTGCATAGCTATAAAAAAGGGTTTTCTGGTCGGCTCAAACTGATTTCGGGTCTTAGTCAAACCCTTATACTACGTTAGTTGTAAAATAAGACATTGAGTGGTGATGAAGAGTATATTAAAAATTATAAAAATATTGATTTGTATTAATGATAATACTTAATATTTCTATTCAATAATAAACTTCCGCTTGGTTGCTAACTCCGGTCTACGATGCAGTGATGTTGTCTAAAAGAAACCGGCTCATTCAAAAACTAGAAACCTATTTGAAGATATCTAGCTTATAACTATTCGGAAAGACCTATTCAGGAAGAGCATTCCATATTTTCGCGGTAAGTAAAATAAAAGTAGTGCTAAAAGCGTATGCGTACCTATTTTATTTTATCTCTGGATCTGGTTATCTTAGCAAAATTAACATGTTTCAGCATATGAAAAACTAAACAAATGCTAGTAATAGACAATGTGATTACCTAAACAAAAAATTGGATATAAATCAGTAAATATAACACATTTCATGGAGTTAATTCGGATTTGTACCAAGACCATTTTTGGACATTGTAACTTGAGTAGATGTATCGAAGAAATAATCTAGAAGGTTAACAAAGTTCGCTGGCGTTTGGGGGAAATAGGTTTAGTTGTATTGAATAAATAAGTATTTTGCTACAATTCATCTAACGAGCTTTACTTAACTTTTGATCTCGTTTTCGTAACTCTCCAAACTTGATTTTGATCCGATAATGTTTGTGTAATTTGTACGGGATTTTTACTTTCAAGAAATCGGTTTTGTCAATAAAAGAATAACAATGTTTTTACTATGTAGTTTTAGTAGTCTTCAGCCAAATCGGAGAACACGCATGGCTTTCATTTACACAAAAGAATAATTGACCGAGAGAGCGAGGCGTCTCTGCAATAACTGGCCAATTTTTTTTTCATCTGTCAGTTTGTTTGTGAGTATGAAATTTTGTATGTTCGTACTCGCGTACAAAGCGCAATTTTGAACCAATTTTGATGAAACTTGGCATATAGGTTTTATGGATTATAAATTTTTTTTAGTTGTCGGCAATTTTTGATAGGAGGGGTGGAAAAGGGGGGAAGTTAATTGCGGGGCTAGTTACCAACCGATTTTAATGATATTTGGTACGAAGATAACGTAAGACGTAAAAATAAACAGAATTGGTCAAGTGGTTGTCGAGATATGACAACCAACTTGAGATTGCATGTAACAGTGAGGGCGCGTGGATGTGCTTGTTGCGTTTTAGCGCTGAATAATTTTCTTGATTTTACGTTTTATCCATTTATAAAATTAGGTGAAATGTAGGTGTTATGTACAGATGAATCAACGTGAGCTGCAAATAAGCTCTCTCACGAGGTCTACTGTTCGTAGAACTACTAGTACGTAAAATACCCTGTCCATGTGTTCATATAAAACATATGTCCATAGTCATAAAATAGCTATGTACTTATGCATGGTAAGTTACCAACAGGTAGGTACATACCTATATAAGTTTGAGAAAGAGATACGGATTGGATAAGCACTTTGAGTTCGATCAGCGACACTGTGAGTAGTAACGTGTAGATTGTGTCGAAAACATTATTTTGTTACCTATTTTGTGTCTATGATTTTTTATTCTCCGTTGTATGTTTTTGTTATAATACATTTATGTCAGAAGGTATACGTCTTGTATGCTGGCTTGTTTGCATAATACCACTCTACGCGGCGTCTTCTTTCGCGGCGTCTAACAAATCATAGTGAAGGTCTGTATATCAAGAGCATTTTTTTTCACTTGTCAAAGTTCAATGTAGGTATGATTTTTCAAAAATTTTTTATTCTCCGTTGTATGTTTTTGTTATAATAAATTTATGTCAGAACGTATACGTTTTGCATGCTGGCTTGTTTGCTTAATACCACTCTATGCGATACGCGGCGTCCTCTTTCGCGGCGTCTAACAAATCATAGTGAAGGTCTGTATATCAAGAGCATTTTTTTTCACTTGTCAAAGTTCAGTGTAGGTATGTTTTTTAGATGGCGCATTACTACTTTACGCAAAGTTTGGTCCATTTACACACTCATACATAAATACATTTTTTTCAATCTATTTTTCTCATACGTCATCTTATAGGCACTCGAATTTGCATGTTTGTTTGATACTATTTGAGATTTCTTCACTCACTTCAACACTCTAGATATATCTAAAAACATTACCTCTCGTTTGAGTTTTTGAGTATTTTTATCCGACTTCCAAAAAGAAGAAGGTTTTCAATTTGACTGTATATTTGTTCAGCAATTACTCCGCCAATTATGAATTTTGTATGTTTGGTAGGTAGGTAATGCCTCAGTGATAGTCCCATAATTAGGGTTCCGTACCTCAAAGGGAAAAAAACGGAACCTGTATAGGATCACTTGTTGTCCGTCTGTCTGTCTGTCTGTCCGTCTGTCCGGGTGTCAAGACCTTTATCTCGGGAACGCGTGAAGATATCGAGTTGAAATTAAAACCATATACGCAGATCCATAGTCTCTTGCTGCAGAAAGAAAAATAAATTTTCTCAGTTTTCGTAAAAAAAAGTTACAGCCAAATATGTCGTAAAAAACGCACATTTCGACACTCACAAGGGAATCAAAACCTATGGGCTACTTCCCGTTCACCTAGAACTATGAAATTTGGCAAGAAGCATCGTGAAAGTACACAAATAGGAAAAAATCCGAAAACTGGACATTTTTAATTTAATCACAGAAAAATAGTGTCTTTGTGCACGGAATAAGGGCCCATGTGGGGTATCATATGAAAGAGCTTCATTAGCATAAGCTAAAACAGGTTTTTAAATATTTTGACGATGTATATTTTTCGGTTTATGAAAGAAAATATACAAAATATATATGATTTCCCGCTTTTATTCAGTTTGTACGGAACCCTCGGTGGGTGAGTCTGACTCGCACTTGTCCGGTTTTATTTTTTTATTAAAATAGGTTCAGTACTTTGGTTTTTATAACAAAATAACTAAAATAATGTAAAGGTAACAGATTGCTTATTTAGAAGTCAGGATTTTCAGTTCATTAAACTATAATTATTTACGTTAAATTCCTTAAATTCACAAAGTTTAATTGAATATAAATGTCGGTTGAAAACCCAAATTTCGGTCAAACAAAGGATTAATTGACATAAAAGGGACGGAAGTAAAGTAACACTTAAACTTAGTGAGACTTCCGATTGTAACAACATCAAAACAATACCTTCAGTCGTTAATTTGAAAGTACCTTTCAAAACAACGGATTTAGTCGACGAAAAGTAGCTTGAAAATTTTCAAAGAATACAAACTTCCGATACTTACCGCCTTCTGGAAAGAATATCATTTTCAGAACGCATCTGAAGTTCAGATGCGTTCGGAAATTGATATTCTTTATCAAAAGTAATTATTATACGAAGTTAATAAGAAAACAATGCAAATAATAAAGTTTAACATTCAATTTATAACCACAGGCACGAAAGTTTCCCCTTTGTGCGGTCGCAGTTAGTTGTTTTGTGCGAGCGACTTGTATGCAGCACTGTAAACTGTGACAGTTTTTGCTCTGTAGCTTTATGTTAGCGAGCAAACCGCTACGGTACTGTGACTAGCAGATAAAGCTCGTTTTGGACTTTTGGACTAAACTTTATATAAAACAATTGTTTGTTCTGATGTTGTTTGGACAGAATTAACGGATACTCTGCTTATTCAGCTTTTATAGCAGAGGAATGCTGTTAATGCAATGCTCAACTTCCACGATGTTTGTTAGTGAGTGTTAGCATATTAATTTTGTAGCTTCTTGCTTTTATTATTAGATGGCTATAAGATCTGATGCGTTTCTTAATGCGCCAGCTGTGTAAATGCTTTCTATTATTATTGTGGAATACGCATCGAGCTGGTTGGTTTTTGCGAAGAATTTGAGAGTGGTAATTTAATAAAATTTTCTTATTTTACTTATATTTATAATAATCTGTGTTATTTAACTTATCTAACTTATATTATTTATTTATTTATCTTATTTAACTTATATTTTTAAAAATTTGTGTTTTTATTTTGACTAAAGTCTTCTGTTTTATCTTCTATTAAAATGAGCTGATTCTAGAATCCAATAAAATGTAATTAATGATTTTCTTGCCAAGTTTTTACATAAAATTGCGCACTATATAAAAATGAGACTAAAGATTTTAGATTAAACGACATAGCCGAATTTAGTGTGAGAGTATATTTAGATTTTCATTATCACTAGTAAAAAGGATGCGCAAATGCCTATGACTAGAATCGGTAATATTTTGTAATATCTTCAACTGTTGCGTGCTAAGACTTATCAGTACTAAAAATTGCGAAATTGTGTTGTGTTTTAAACTAGCACAATAAATAGTAGCGATATTAAGCTATACAATACAGAATTTGTGTAAAAGTGGTTGTCTATTGAAGCCAACTCTGTGATTGAAGCTAACCTAAAGTCTGGTTGTCTATTTTAAAGTGGCGGGAGTCTTCTCTTCTCCACGCAACGACGGGGAGTGGAGTCCCGGAGGCGACGCACCGGAGGGCTGTGCTTTCACCTTCTTTGATGAGAATCTCACTGCTGCTCGCATCGTCATCTATGTCTGGTGGCACTGAAAAAAAAATATAGTTAAGTATGCTTCAATAGATTTCAAGGTTCGGAAAAATCGAAGCATAAGTATGCCATATGCAGCTTTTGCGTTGACCGCAATCTTCGGAAAGTATTAATGGCGGTTGTCAATCAAAGTGAACAAGAACTGCGTTTGTCAATATTCTGTAAATTTCAGATTAGAGTTTATTCAGAGCGTAAAAAGAGAAGATCAACGAAAACAAAACTACTTTCTCTTATCAACTTAGTGACAGAGAGTACTATTTGTCACGTAAAGAAAACGACGGGTCTAGTAATTTTTTGTTTATTACCTAATAATTATTTACGGCCTTACCGAAAAACGTTACTTAACTTTATGCATTGCTTAACGTATTTTGTCAACTTCTCGCTGACACGTAGTGTCACTTGCGGAAAGAAGACAGAGAATTTAAGACGTTTTTCGGGAACGCCGTTATTATTTTATATTTTAAAGCTAATTGTCTGTCTATTTGCCACGTAATAAATAGGTGCGAGGTATTTATAATTTCGTGATTATTACGCTTACAGAAGGGCGTTTACTTTGTTTTGAGAATGGTAAAATGTAGTTTAGTGACTGCAAAAGCATTTATCAGTGAATCTTATGTCTTAGTCGCTAATACGCCGACTCAATCATTATTTCCATAGTACCTGCCTATATACTAATAATAATAATAATACCGTATGATTCAGCCAATATCCACTTAATCATACTCAACCATAATTGCTTTATTCGCTTCTTGCCCGTGGTCTGGTTCGGTTGTCTGGTCAACCGGATTAGGGAAAAAATAATAATTTACATATTGACCAAGTTTGGCAGACATTCCGGAGATGGTACAAATCAATGGTAATGGTGGTACTACTGATCCTAAATAATTGTCACTAGTACCATTAATGATACTAAGGATACAACGTTGTGTCAATGGGTTTTGATTGTGCGGTTGTGTGTGTGTGAGCACGAGATGAATCATATGTATTTATTATATTTGTGATTTTCTTAGATCAAGTAAAACTATTATATTTTATGTTATATTTTACAAATCACTCAAATCCCTCAAAATTGCATTATTATTAAATTTCTTTGCGACGCGATAAAAATGAAGTTGTCTTGTACGCTCGTGGCACTGCTTGATGTAAACAACAAGTACCGGTCTTGCATCATTGCGTCGCACACACATCGACGCACGCACACTGGGCTCACCGACAACGCTGCGGCGTTGTGTCGGTGAGCTGATAACATAATGTACCTACTTTAATCTTTAATTATACATATTTTCGCGAGAAGTTGTCGGCTCCGGGAAACAGGAATCCTAGTCCGGAGCCTGACGCACTTGTAATTATATCATGTAAATTTTGTGACAATAAATAATTTTGAATTTTGAATTGTACCATCAATGGTACAAATCAATGGTACTACTGACAATAAGGCAGAATTTCGATGCGAACTGCACAGGACTGTAATTTTTTGCCGTTATCTCTGTTTCCTGAGAGCTCATCTTGGAATTTTCAAGGTTATATAATTTTTAAGGCTAGAATGAATGGGTATCTTCTAGATCGATGAGTTCCACCCACGGCTACATCGTCTCGTAAATCAGGAGAGTTAGTGGTGGTTGGTGGTATTTTGATATTAGAATCTTATGGAAGAGTTAGGAGCCCAGTAAAACCCAGTCCAAAGAGCTATTTTTGTAATCGTATCCTCAATTCGTGGCGTAAACCGTGGGTGTGTAAAATACCGTGGTGGCATTTTTTTTGTTACCGTGGTTCGGATGACACGTTAAATTGTATGTCCCGGTTTTTTGTTCTTAAAAACAGCAATCGTCAAGCCAGGTTAAAGGCCCTGCGGTGATTTAATAACTCTGATCATAGACTGAGTAACCAAGTCTATACGAACTTACTTATTTAACCTAACTAATATTATCCTAACTACAGGATCCCCTAGTGTGAGATTAAGGGTTCCTAAGCAAATGTGAAGTAGCATCCTAAGTTAATATGTACTCGTACTTAACACTCTATTATTACTATTTCCTTCAGATGTTTTGTATTTCCTTACGCTCAAATAAACTTATTATCAAAGCGAATGTAACTCTTTTTCTCAATCTGTTTATTATCTTTACATGACCAAACGGCTGTAACTATATTTAAAAAAATTGGTTCAAAGGTAGCTGTGAACCTGGAAACGTTTATAGACTGCGTTTAATTATCATCACCACCATTTTTCATCACTACGCGAGTGAAACCGTGAGGTGCAGCTAGTATCCTAACAAATCCATTTCGGTGAGTGTGCATCTGATCTGCATGATCTAATTCCTTCTAGCCCTTTTTCTATAGGACGGTTAGAAACACGAAAAAGCGTCACCGTTTCATGGTGGATATCCCAAAAACCCGAACGAAACGATTTAGTTCCACTTTCATCGTGCGGACTGCTAGAATGTGGAATACGCTTCCTGAGTGGGTCTTTCCCTATAGATATAATCTGGGTGTCTTTAAATCGCGAGTGGATTGGTTTCTTCTAGGTAAGCGCGCTCCATCGTAGACCGCAACGTCGCTTAACATAAGGCGAGTTGGCGGTCAAGCGCGAACCTATTTCTACATTAAAAAAAAAATCGTTGTAAGAAATCTCACCAACAACATGCAGGTAGTGTGTCTGGGACATCATCGGCTCAGTATTGACTTGGCACATGTACCGGCCGCCGTCCCCCGGACTGACGTCCTTCAGACCCAGGGTCCAGGAGCCGTCGCCGTGGTTCACGCTGATTCGGTGATTCTTGGTGATCACGTGGCCTGCTATCGTGAGGATAGTCTGCGTGTCCACGCGAAGCCACGCCACCTGGCGAAATAAGATTTAATAAGTATAATACGACATAAAATAATACAACACTTTTTATGCTATCTTGGTTATTCATTGAATTACTATTATTATTAACGGTATATTTACCATGGTTCGTTTAAATTTTGAGCTCCCGATATTTCAACCAGCAGTGTATGGAATCCAGTATTAGGTAGTCTTAGAAATAAAATATATACGCGTCCAAAATGTGTCCAAAACAAAATATGCAGTGGTATTGTGAGTATGTTTTGTCGGACTATCAATCGAGTTCGAGTGCCAGTGATAACGCTCTTCGCAGTAAAAGACAAAGAAAGAGGGTAGACTGATATTATGCCTGCTCCTAACCGAATCATCCATTCGCATTCTACAGTCGCCCGTGAACATGGTGCATACAACTGTGCCGCAATATCGGGAGCTCTACGCGAACCACGGTAAATATCGTTAATAATAATAAAAGTCCACAGTTTTGCTTAAAGACTTGTTGTTGTTGTTGCTAGTCTGTAGTGTCCCACTGCTGGGCAAAGGCCTCCCCTCGACATTTCCAATCTTGACGGTTTTGTGTATTGATGTGCCAGTTTTTATCAAAGGTGTCAAGTTCGTCTCGCCATCTCTTACGGGGCCTGCCTAGTGGCCGCGCCGAGTTGGGACGCCACTTGGTAGTGATATTGGCCCAGAGCTCTTTCGGCATGCGGCCGACATGGCCGGCCCAGTCCCATTTCAGCTTGGCAGCTTTGAGAGCTATATCTGTAACCTTCGTTCTGGAGCGCAGCTCCGTATTGCGTATGCGGTCGATTAACCTGACGCCGAGGATACTGCGCTCCATGGCTCTCTGACAAACCTTGAGTTTGGTTTTCTGAATTTTCGTCAAAGACCAAGTTTGTGCACCATAAGTCAATACGGGAAGAATACACATGTCCATTATTTTTCTTTTTAGGCACATTGGAAGGTCGCCCTTCATGGCCCAATAGCTCTTCCAGGCGTTTTCCGTTCGTCTTGCGACTTCTCGGTAAAGACTTAGTATTAGAAAACTGTAATTATTTTTTCCGACAATGTGATGATATAAAATCTTAAAAAATATTTTTTGGTCTCCTCTACAGCTACACGTAAAGTGGAGATGTTTTTTTCTCGTTTACACCATGATGAGGGGTGCCTTTGGATAGGTAGGAATAAAAAATATATTTGGGAGCGCGAACACCATTTTTCAATTTCGGGATTCGTTTGCGAAATATGTAGGCATTATGCTATTTTTTGAAATTACTTGACGCCGCAATTACCATCTTTTATTTGAATTTCAACTTGATATCTGTACGCGTTCCTGAGAAAATTGATCTTGACTGATAAACAGAAGACAACTAGATTCATGGACAGACAGACACACGGTATCCCAGTGACTCAGACAGGTGAAGATTATCTTTCCACGAACGTACGAACCCAAGGACTGGAAAGGGTTTTCGACCGACGAACAGCTTTATTATTAATATGTTACAGTAAAGACGTACTTAGTTAGTTAAGCACGGTGAAATAAAAAGGCAATTAGCTATATAATTTACAGAGAAATAAAGATATGTATCTTTATTATGTAATACATAGATATTCTTATAAAGTAAGCGACATACGTATATAACAAGTTTGCTCTTTTACTTATATGTATATTTTTATAGTAATTCCTAAACTTAAAATAACTTGAAATTATTGGCCTGAATAAAATTAACGACTACATTTTAATTGGGTAGGTAATTTTATATAATTCTAACTATAAAACTGCCAAGCACAAGGTCGAGACAAATTTCTAATTTATCGTTAAAATTTTAGCTCAAATATTAGTTAAAATAGGCTAAGAAATCTCAAACTCAATTTTAGATAATGTCCCAATATCTAAAATTTGGGCTATTTCTATTCACAAGCAATATTAGATTCGCGTTAAAATGAAGCCTCGATTCAGCTATTTCAATAATTCGCATTTATAGAAGTTTATTTATATTTAATAATATCCAATTCTACCCATTCTAACATTAGAAACAGGAGATTTTCATATTGGAATTCAAAGTGAGCCAAAGTAATAACAGAGCGTAGCAAGCAATTCGCTGAATAAATAATATAAATGTATCTATACAGGATAGTACACAGTAATTTGAAAATACGCGGTAATATAGCTACATCTCTATGAACAGAAATATGAAACATTGAATAATATTATTTCTCATAGTTGCCTGGAAGAGATCGCTCTAAGCTATAAGGCCGTCAATTAAAAGCCTAGCTATAATTATGTTTTCTCTGTATTTCTGTTTCTGTATATGTGGTCTTGTAATAAAGATTTATCTATCTATCTATTTCTCTGAAAACGATCTTTATGGCCTTTTGATAACTCGTCTGACTATCAAACTCTTCAGAATAATTACATTTTTGGGTTCAAATAAAGCAAAGTAACGAAGCTGACCTTATAATTGAACCGAACAAGAATGGAATTCTTTGCCGCCATCTCTGTTTCCTGAGACCTACAATCTTGGAATTTTCAAGGCTAGAGTGAATAGATATCATCTAGATCAACGAGCTCCATCCTCGGCCACACTGTCGCTTAACATCAGGCGAATTGGTGGTAAATCGTAGATCTATAATTTATTAAAAAAATGTAGTTAATAATGTGGGTGCATTAACTTTAATTACTTAAGTACTATTTTTGCTCCACTCAACACGTACTTCAAAAGGAGAAACGGAACCCATAAAAGATCACTTTGTTGTCCGTCTGTCTGATTCTCCGTTTATCAAAAGCTTCTATCTCGGCAACGCGTGAACGTATCGAGTTGAAATTAAAACCATACCTATACGCAGATCTGTAGTCCCTTGCAGCTGTGAAAAAAATCAAAATTCTCAGTTATCGTAAAAAAAGTTGAGCCGTATTTATGTCGCGAATCAAGACCTTCCAAGGGTAGGTACTTTCCGTTCTTCATCATCATCATCATCTCAGCCACAAGAATTCCACTGCTGGACATAGGCCTACCCCATGGATTTCCAGAAAGACCGGTTGGAAGCGGTTTGCTTCCATCGTCTTCCTGCCACGTGTATGACATCTTCTGTCCGCCTTGTGGCTGGTCTTCTTTACGATTGCCGGTTGGAGACCTTTTCAGCCACATCGGCCCGTTGTACTTCCCGTTGACCTAGAACTATGAAATTTGGCAAAAAGCATTGCCTTATAGGTACCTACGCTTAAGGGAAAAATCCGGAAATTGTAATTTATTTATTTAATAACAAAAGTTTGGGTCTTTAAGCAAGGAATAAAGGTCCAAAATTTAAATGAGCTACCTATATCATGTGGGGTCATATGAAAGAACTTAGGAAGGAGCGTACCTTAGCGGTTCAAAACAGATCAATCACAGTGCTAGAAATATCCGTGCGAAATATTTCAAGCATTGTGATTGGTCAATACCACCCGGTTTCGCGTCAGTGGAAACGCATCTCGCTATCTCGTAAGCTCGTAAAGCAGTTCCAGTTCCAGTAGATCGTTGCTATAAATGTTTTTATAAACGCATTTGACAGATTTTTTTGCCGTTTTTATAGATAATGGTACGGAACCCTTCGTGCGCAAGTCCGACTCGCACTTGGCCGGTTTTATTACTTAGACTTCGCTGTCATCCGTCCGTCCGTCCGTCTGTCACCAGGCTGAATCTCATGGCCGTGATAGTTAGAGAGTTGAAATTTTCACAGATGATGTATTTCTGTTGCCGCTATAACAACAAATACCTACTAAAAACAGAATAAAATAAATATTTAAGGAGGCTCCCCTACAACAAACGTGATTTTTTTGCTCATTTTGCCCGATATTGATAACGAAAACAGGTACATGCTTGAAATATTCACAGAATATTGAGTTATATTACTCACTTTAAAAATATATAAATATATTAAAATAAAATTAATATTCAAGATAGGGGCTCCCATACAACAAAAGTGATGTTTTGCCGTTTTTATAGATAATGGTACCGAACCCTACGTGCGGACTCGCACTCGCACTTGGCCGGTTTTTTACATTAGATAGATCTACGGTTGACCACCAACTCGCTTGATGTTAAGCGACGGTGTGGCCGAAGATAGAGCTCGTATCTCCTATCTCCTACAGCCTATATGGCTTGACCGATTTTGATGTACTACTGACTGATTGTTATAATAGCCTATATTTTTTGTAAAAATAATGTAATAATAATAAAAATAACGCCTCTAGTAGCTCTTAGTGAACGCGCAGCACACCTCTCAACAACACATTTCATTTCAATAGTTCCGATTTGTCAAATTCCATATTGTACAATAGTTCCATCATTCATCTACATACAAAAAACTGTATTTTTTATATTATTTTATGTATTGGCCTCTCAGTGTTGGCTTTGGCTCCACTGATGCCTATCAAAGGACCGGGCTGCGACCCGAGATTTTAATTGAATAAAAATAATAATAGTTTTTCAAACTTTTTAAGTGTATCTAAAGAACAAAAAAATCAAGCTTCCTATTGATATAAATTATTTTCTTTGCTTTATTGTCCAAAATGAAAAACCCAAAAAATCGATTACTGCAAGTAAACTTAGTAGGGCAAAATTTAGGACCGCTGCATTGGAGCCGATTCCCATTAGTGCTGCACCCAATAGGTGTAGTTTCTAAGTACAGCTGCAGCTCGCAAGCCATTCGTCTCGATAAACCTCTGCAGTCATCAATCGTCCAATGCTAATGCACCATCTTTGTCTCACTATTTCAATCGTTTACTTCTTCTTCTATATTTTATTTTATTAGGTATTTATTATATTCTATAGTTTATTAAACGGCAAAATCAACAAATTGCTTGAAAAATCATAACGTATTAGATTTTTTTATAAAACTAGTAGTTCTACGGACAATATTAATTGGAAAAAATGTCTGTACTCGCGAGGTCATATTCTAAATTATTATCTTTAAATTATTGTCCTCCAACTTTTATTTATTTATTCATTATATCGAATGTTTCTGTTTTAATATATATTTTTATCGAATAAAAATCAATCGTCTTTTGATCGCCACTTGCAGCGCGTCTCTAGTGCGCAAGACTTTAAAATGCGATGACGGCGATGCGTGTGGTTTTTGCAGTCCGTCTCTTGTGCGCACAAGAGACGGACTGCAAAAACCACACGCATCGCCTTAATAAGTACAAAAACAAATATATATATTACGTAAGATAGATGTACAATAGACCACCAACTCGCCTGATGTTAAGCGACGGTATGGCCGATGATGAAGCTCGATCTGTTTTAGCCCAGTGTTTTAGGTAAAATTATAAAAAAAAATATACAGCAACACACTAATGTAAAGCAGAAAATCTAATTTAAGGTAAAGAATAAAATAGTTTTTAATTTGACTATGTTACTATAAAAGCCCGAATATTGGTAAATCTTAGGTTTTACCAGAAAATCTTAGGGTTTACCAACACGAGTCGGTAAATGTAAGAATATGTAAAAAAGAAACGATTTTATCGGGCTTTTACGATTAGAATTTAGTACATGCTAGGTTTTACCAGTGACGGTTGGTAAATGTAGGTTTTGGAAATAAAACAATGCATACTTCTTAATCATTTATTTCAATGAGTAATTATTAATCATTTGTACTACTAATCAGTCAAGTCGTTACCTATATCTTTTGGTATTTTTATTGATTAAGTTTTAATAACTAGTAATAAACAATTTTTACAATCATTTGTACTACTAATCATAAAAATCATAAAAATAAAACTTGCTTTCTGTTTATAAATTACGTTTAGACATCAAAACACAAACAGGAATTGAATTAACGTACGCGTTCCAACGTGTCAAACGATTGACTAAGGCGAGCGTAGACGGTAGAGGGAGATGGAACGAATAGCGGGGGGCTGCAGACTGCTACGAGTACAAGGCCATACGCCGAACACGTATTGACATGTTTATCTCAACATTTACCGTGTCTTTGAGGTAAATCCTAAGATTTACCAAGTGAATAGTGGTAAAAGTCCGAAAAAAAGATGATCATAGAACGGTTCGGACTTTTACCATTAAGAGTTGGTAAATCTTAGGATTTACTGGAAAATCTTAGGATTAACCGTAGCCGTACCATATTTTAAGCAACCTGATTACATCCGGTTAAAAAATTACAAAGATTTTATGATAGTTACGGTTGTTTTTCGATAAATCACGCTCCCCAGAGTTCCTTCAGTCGCATTTTCAATGTTTTGTATCCGGGATTGTAAATCTCAGTTGCATTGTAATCTCCACGGCTTCCTGTGTTAAGTTTGGCCCATTAGTCTAGCCACGTCTTTATACCGTCTGCAGTAATCAATCCTTGCAGACGGCTGCTAATGCGCTATCTCTACAACGGAATATAAATTTGGGTTTTAGTGCAGATAATTGATTGTTTAAAATAGTTTTTAACCGACTTTCAAAAAAGAGGAGGTTTTCAATTCGACTGTCCAAAAACACTCCGAATAGATGCCTGGATGCAATAACAGCTTAGTTATGTATATATTTTTTTAAAATAAAAACTACGGGTCACTCACGTCTGTTTTGAGCCGAAATATCCGACTATAGTTTCAACCGCATTCGGCGGTCTTTTTCAAAGGAGCAGCGCACACGTCACTCTCTGTCAGTGACGCGCTTTGCACTGCGACGTATGCCGCTCGTGCCGCATGTGACGTCATCGGTTGCAAAAGGGTTAGGGTAGGAAGCTGGCTTATACAAATACAAATATAGTATGGTTGTATATAGAGAGAAACGTTACTCGTTTTTATGTACATCTGCAACAAATTCGTTTTTAGTAAGCACAACTAACGAAAACAAAAATATATTACTAATAGCGAACATAGTCGCCAACATGAATTTTTGATGCTATCAAATGCCGCAGTTTTTGTTAAAAATACTACCAAATAAAACTATATTAAGTTTAAAACTCGCTGTGCAACATAACTACATTGCTTGCACATCTCTCACAAATGTTACTGCAACGTGAATTTCACTAAAACATTGCAAACAAAATGTTATGTAGGTATCTTTCTATATATTTGTTTATTTTGAACCCCCGACGCAAAACGGGGAAACTTATATTTCGACATGTATCTGTGTGTCTTTTTAACGCATTGTAGCACCTAAACGAATGAACAGATTTTGATTAAGTTTTTAAAACAGAAACAAACGGTATCAAATTGTGTAATTTCCTCTACCTGAATAACTTTTTCCAGTTATTTTGTTTTAAAAACCAAACTACTAAACCGATTTAAGATCGAGATTAAAGCGCGCAGCTATCTCTCTCGCGCATCACAACATTTTTAAACAAATAAAATCTTAATGATTTTATTTGTTTAAAAATCTCAATTAGGGATATTAGAAAAGTTAGAGATGAATTTGTTTATTTGAAAAGGAGAAACATTTCAAAAACAGTTTTAATCAGATATCATTTTATACTGGCGACGGAATTAGAAAAAACATATTTATTTTCCTATTCCTCGGCCAATTTCAAAGATATCGAAGAAAAACTTGTTTTTAAATATTTCTTCTGTCTAAATAAACAAATTCTTCTCTCACTTTTCTAATATCCCTATTCAATGATTTTATATGTTTAAAAAGGTTGAGATGCGCGAGAGAGCTGCGCTACGCGCGTTGAGCGAATTCTTAGAGGAAATTACTATGGGTTTTTTTAAAATATCTTTTGAATCAAAATAAAAAAACTCACGATATAACGGTTTATAAATGACCGTTACAACTCTGAGCTTGGGCTAGAATAATTATTGTAAAATATTCTTATGTTACATACAATATCTATCTTGCGCGTCGTTGCATGTCATATACAATATCAATACCATATAAAAATCTTTGTTACTAATATTATACCTAGACTGGCCTTGTGGCTCAGTTGGCAGTATGTCTGCTAGCCGAGCTGTAGGTCGTGGGCTCGATCCCCACCCAGAGCAAACATTTGTGTGATGAGCATGGATATTTGTTCTGTGTCTGGGTGTTTCTATGTATCATATGTATATTATATTTACAAAAAAAAGTATATATGTATTCTATCAGCTATCTAGTTCCATAGTACAAGCTTTGCTTAGTTTGGGCTAGATGGTGTTGTGTGAAATGTCCACAAATATTTATTTATTAATTATTATTAAAGCGACAGTAATCGAGTCTCTCTGTTTGTTTGTTTAGAACTCTCTCTCTCTTTCTCTCTATTTCTCTATTTGTTATGAAATTTGGTACCGAGATAGCTGAACATCTGGAAATAGACATAGGCTACATTTCAACATCATAAATATCGTCACCATATTTCATCGCTACGCGGGTGAAACCACGGTGCACAGTTAGTTAATGTATATTTCGGTATACCAATTAGTATAGAAAAAATATGTTAGAATTAGAACCATGCAATTTCCGTACAACAAAAACCAAAATCTTTGCATTTAATGCCAAAATACAGCGTTCTTTGTGATGCAAATGACACTTCTTTGTGCAACACTTAAATTCGTCGAGGCCCGCGAAGTGGAATGCGGGAAGTGGCAAAATGAGGTCAACAACTAGCAAGAAAGTCGTTATGTGATGTTCGCTATACTATACTGTTGAAATGCAACGCTGCCTGCATAACTGACAAGGAAACTACGAGTTTAAGTGTGAGAAAATGTCGTTAAGAATTTGCAACATTCGTCTTGTTTTAAAACTTTATGGAAGTCAAGTTTGACTGGTATTTTGACACATGAACAGGTAAAATAGAAGCAGAAGGCAAGCATTCTTAATCCATAATCTGAGTCATCAATGTTAAAACTCACTCAAGTTATAACTGACTGAATTGGATGTTCTGCTTCTGTAAGAACCAAAATATTTTAAGCTAAAGAACTCTAACTAACTACTTATCGGGCAGTTAAGAGAATGAGAGAAAAGCTAAAACAATTAAAACAAAAAATTAAAGTTTGTTCACTTCGATATTTTGTAACGCTGTCTTAGATGCAGAAAAAGCGAGTCATATTAATAAGCCCCAACTTGGCCATGGCTCACAGACAAGCTTTTTTTTTCCGCGAGCAAAGTAATTATTTTAATTATGTCTTAAAAGGTCGTAAATTTTTAGCTATTTTCTAATTATTTGTAAATAAAATTTTTTATTTTCCAAAAAATATTTTTTTAAATAGTCATAATTAGGCAACGAATATTTGATGATTTTTTAAGGTTATGCATTATCCCCCAAAAATGCATTATTACATTTTTATTTGTCCGTGTCCGGGTTTGGTCCATGCCATATATAAAATACCTAGGGCTTCGAATTTTGTGGGTGGCGAATGTGTACCTACACTCAACTTAATTGATCCAGTAGATTCGGATCAAATTGGCTGTGAAAATAATAAACAGTAAAACCTGGCAAGTGCAAAATGGCAGGGGTTGGGGAGTACATAAATTGTACACTTGAGTAACATAAATTAAATTTAATTTAAAATTGATATTTTGCAAACGGTTTTTGAATTACCTATCCAACGACATCCTACACTATGGGGTAGAGGAGAAACAAATAATTCAGCCCCACTTTACGAGTAGCGAACCTTCCCTACTCGTACCCTAAAAAAAAAAACATTATTTTATTTTACTATTTACTTGAAGCTTTGAGCTAAGCCGCGAACGGACAAGCGGACATGGCGAAACTATAAAAGGGATCCTATTTAACTACAAAACCCTAAAACAAACATCTGTAAAATATAACCCACATTCTTGAAAAGTCTATTCAAAAGAAATACGAAAACATTTTGGAAGGTAGACACATTTATTTTCTACAAAGAACGAAATTACGTCAGATCTTTTCTTGGTCATTACCGAGGTAATATTCATAAAATATGAACATTACGTAACTTTTTCATACTACTTTCAGAGAAAGAATTTAAATGTGATTGCTTTATAAGGAAATAAAGGCAAAGGAAACTACTGGAAGCAATATTCGAAGCTTAGAGCACTGCAGGTGCAAATGTCAGATAAAATTGGATTTTTATCGAGACTATTAAGCAGAAGTGACCACTTTCCATTGAGTTGGACATCTGCCAAGAATATTATGTCTTTATATTCACGAAGTTTTTAAATATTTAATGAAAACAAGTATGTTTTGATAAAGTAGGTTTCGATTAATATACCGCGGTAATGTACGGTGATAATTTGAGTGTCTTCAAATCGCGAGAGAGTAGGTTCCTTTTAGGCAAGCACGCTCCACTGTAGACCGCAACAGTCGCTTAACATCAGGCGAGATGCAGTCAAACGCAAGTCTATTTTCGAATAAAAAAAATAGTAGTCTGTAAAGTCTGTTTACGGACGATAATTTTACGTGATAACGATGCGGCACATGCCGAACGCTTAGGCCGATCGTGTCTCTCTATCGCTTGTTCAGCGCTCTCGCTTGCACGCTCGACTCAGGCGGAACCTGACCTGAGTCATGCTTTTTCGTGCGTGCAGCCAGCGTTCATAAATTTATAAGACGCTATCACGTCAAAAAAATTAGACTTAACTGTAACAGTTGCAGTCGGTAGTAAGTAAAAGTAGGTATTTTAAAGAAAAGCTATACCTAGTTATATACATATTTTGACAAGAGATACATTTATGAAAAATACTTAGCTGCATTGGATTATGTAGGATTTTAATCTACCAAAAGCCATCGGTGGTCAGCCTTCACGCCCATCACAATGTCCTTATTTACCGACATGCGGTGGGAAATTTAAATTTTATACAGTTTTTTGTCCTCGACTAATTATTGTAAGTGATTGCAATGTTTTCAACAAAGTAAGGTTATATTTTTAATCGAATTCAAAAAAGGAATTTCCAATCTTATAAACAATAGAATTAGTTAGAATTGCACAATTTTTACTTTATGTTAGTCTAAGCACGTGACCTAAATTTCATATATTATGTGTATTTATGTTTTTCCACATATTGTGCGAGAACTAGAAGTTGTATTGCAATAATAATATTTTTTATTTAATTAAGTATCTTCCAGATTAGAGAACCATTTATGTTTTATCAAAATATTTTCATTATGCAGTTTTAAATTTTAAGTATATGAACGTTTCAATGACGCAATTCAAACTATTGGGCGAATTTGAACGAAATTTGGTAGATTTATTAATGTGTTTATAACAGTGCCTGTCTAGAACTCAATGTTGGTGATAGTTTAGGGCCTGGCACCGACCTCAAAAAGCCCTAGGTAGAAGCCCAGTTTTAATTTAATTCTTCGTTTTTATGGAAAAGTTGTGATTTCATCCTTTTTTAACTCATTGGATAGCTTTGAAGCCGAAATAATTTTCTTAAATAACTTTTTTACATTAAGCCAATTTCATCATCATCTCAGCCATAAGAAGTCCACTGCTGGACATAGGCCTCCCCCATGGATTTCCAAAAAGACCGATTGGAAGCGGCTTGCATCCAGCGTCTTCTCGCCACTTGTATTATGTCAATTTAATTATCAATAATGCGCCTCGTTGCTTACATATCCCGAGAAGTTGCTTGAATTACTAAAAATTGATTTCTTGGCTAATATATTTAAGTAACAAAATGTGTGTTATTGGTAAACATAATGGCTAGATAATAATTATAAAGAATAATCTTAGATTGTCGTAAACATTAAATGATTAATAACAATAGATACCTGACTTGCCTACAAGGATAAAAACTGTTTGAAATTAGAAATTCTCACTGCATGCATATCGTAGCACTATTCTGTCTGAAGCAATATTCTCTCTCTTTCCCTCTATAAAGACATAAGCTTTAGTTACACCATGTCGTTGTCATCCCCGTGTTTTTTTATCCAGTTTGCCAGATCCTCAAGTCTAACCATATACGCGTCCAGATTTGCCTTCTGATTTTTGATTTGAATTCTTCATCACCATTATCAAATCGACAAAAAGTCCACTGCTGGACATGGGCCTCCCCCACGAATTAAAAAAAAAAACAGTTAGAAGGACATCCAGCATCTATTTTACTTGCATGTGGTGTTCTGTCCACCTTGCGACTCGTATTTCTACGCTAAGCATTTATTAATCGGCTCTCATGACTGGCAGGGGATACTGGATACCTATCATATTCTAAGGCCTCCCGTTTTAAGGCTAAAGCTGCGTTTACCTTGAATGTCTGCAAATTATCAACTTTGCAGGTAAGGGCTGCATCGCGGCCAAGAGCCACAGTTACATTTGAACCTGGCCCAACGAACCGTGGCAAATCTGAAAAAGAAAATAGTCAACATCACCAAAAGTCCAAGGACATATTTTCTGAAATTGTTTGAAAAAGTTAGCATATTCTTTTTCTAATTGGTTACATAGAAATCAAAACAGTATACTTAGTATAAGAAAATAAATAACGGTCAAGTGCGAGTCGGACTCGTGCACCGAGGGTTCCGATTTGTAATGTAGAACTAGATTAAATAAAGTAATTATTGGGTAACTAATGAAAGGTACTGGACATTCCTCGAACAAAAAGATATATTACGAATACCTAGATACGAGTATTCTGAAGGACAAACTTAATTTGGCCGTTGGAAAACTGTTGTCCCCATACATTGATATAGGACGCAGTTAATTTACCGACTTTGAGTAAAATTATAATCGCAAAAAAGTAATTATTTTGTGATGTGACGATTTTTCAATCCTAAGATTTAGATCTAGACCGTATACGATCTAGTAACAATTTGTATTGTCAAAATACTAGCTTTGATATTAACATCCATAAATCATTTAATCCATAATAAATACAAAACATAATAAAGTATGAGTTTGACCCGCACAGCAGACACAGTGTATATAGTCTGTACTCTCATATAAGTAAAACACTTATTAAGAGCTACTTTGAAAGGTTGATGAATGAAGAAAATGATTGGGATAAGGAAGTCTCGTTTGCGTCCCCTAACATCGATTTGGTAAGAGAGATAAGCATAACAGAAGTCCGAAACGCAGTGCAAAGTATGAAAAATGGAAAAGCATTGGGACCAGACAGAATTCCGGTAGAAGTATGGAAGTTTCTAAAGATGGATGGATGGATGTGGCTGACTTTATTCTTCAATAAATTGTTACAGGATGAGGCGATCCCTGATGAATGGTGCACTAGCTCGCTAGTGCCTATTTACAAGAAAAAGGGTGATGTACAGGACTGTAACAATTATAGAGGAATAAAGCTCATGTCACACAGTATGAAAGTTTGGGAAAAAGTGCTAGATAGACGGATGAGAGAAGAGAGTGAGATAACACAGAACCAATTCGGGCTTATGCCCGGACGCAGTACAACGGATGCCATTTTCGCGCTTCGCCAACTATGCGAAAAGTATCGACGTGCACATAAGAACTTGCACATGGTATTCGTTGACCTGGAAAAGGCGTATGATAGGGTACCCCGTAAGGTTCTGTGGTGGACTTTGAACGAGAAAAAGATTCATGTGAAGTACATCCACCTCATACAAGCAATGTACAGTCGAGCTAGTACATACGTCCGGTCTGCTGCCGGAGAAACTGGCAAGTTCGGTGTGGCTGTAGGTTTGCACCAAGGATCGACTTTAAGTCCTTATTTGTTCCTCCTGGTGATGGATGCCCTGACATCAGACATACAGAAGAGAACACCTTGGTGTATGCTGTTTGCCGACGACATCGTACTTGTCGGAGAAGATGGACTCGAGGTCCAGAACAGACTGGGAAAATGGCTCGAAAAGCTGGAGAAAGTTGGCTTGAACATCAGTAGGACCAAAACGGAGCACCTGTTCTGTGACTTTGGTGGTCCTTCCAACTTTACTCCTATAGCCTTAAACGGTGTACCCCTACCAGTCTGTTCCGATTTTAGGTACCTTGGGTCTATCATCCAAAAGGATGGCGACAACGAATTAACGCAGGATGGATGAAATGGCGACAGGTCACAGCAACAACTTGTGATCCGCGAATGCCCCTTAAGCTTAAGGGACAAATTTACAAAACGGTTATAAGACCTGTCGTCATGTATGGATCGGAATGTTGGGCTGCGAAAGGATCGGATGAAAGGAGATTGCATGTAGCAGAGATGCGAATGTTGAGATGGATGTGTGGTGTGACGCGAATGGATAGGATTAGGAATGAATATATTAGGGGGAGCCTAAAAGTAGCACCCATAACAGAAAAAATATCCAGCAATAGATTATCGTGGTACGGACACATCATGAGAAGAGAAGAGCATCACATTTTGAAACGGGCGATCAATATGAGAGTGAATGGTAATTGTGGTAGAGGTCGACCGAAGAAAGTATGGATGAATTGCGTGAATGAAGACATGAGGGAAAAGGGAGTGAGTCCAGATATGACGAATGACAGAGATGAATGGAGAAAACGTACATACTGTACCGACCCCACATAAGTGGGAACAGGGTAAGAAGAAGAAGAAGACTTATTAGAGTACACACTATACTGTGTGCGGGTCAAACTTATACATTTATTTAGGTATACTTATTTTATATTACTCTTTTTTAAATGGAAAGATATGAAACTAAAGATAAAAATTACTTCTTTAGCGACAGAAGCAACAAATTTCGTTGAAAACTTTCCGTATAATAAGAACATCCCACTTTATTTTCATAGAAACAAAGCAACCCTTTGCTACAATTCTCTCAATCCGCAGCGAAGTCAAAGAGTCGTACTACAAACAAAGTCCAAGTCGCGTCCTCATTTAAGGACATCAACTTTATCCGGGTTCCGAGGGAGCCGGATAAACACAAAACTCTTTCAAACAAAAAGGCAAGTTAATTCACCGCGATTTTCTTTTATTGCATCCACTCTCCTGAGGCATTGGAGATACTAGTTGTAAGGTCTGGTGTGCATTGAAGAAAATGTTTTTATAGTTTAAAAACTGGAACAACTGTGATCAAAATATGTTATTTTGTTTATTTGAATGACATATTTTTGGAGTTATTTTGTTAAAAACCGAACTAATGGATCGATTGTGATGAAATTTATTTGGACTAATTTGAGACTATATTTACGGTTTATAAATGACGCAGTCATGTGCTAGAAATAAAATTAATAAAAAATACAATCAATCTGAGAAAATCTCTTCTTTAAATTCGGTTAAAAATATGTTGTGACTCATCACGTGTTTCACTATTCATTGCATGTTTTAATAGAAATCTAGAGATTTCGTTTTGGAGTTCACTTTGTGACACAAAATGGGTCATAATGATGATCATCAATAATTATTTATCTACAGTTACTGCTGAGTATAGGAAGTAATAATAGTTTTTTTTTATCTATTTTATTATTAGGTATATTTTATAAAAAAAAAAATTTGAACCGATCTCACTAGGGCGGACTCAGTAGTGTCAAAGTAATGTGAATACAATGTGCGACTATACTAACAACCAAACTACAACTACTAGGTTTCACTACCTTTCATATAAGTTATTAAAAATTTACTAATTGGACCAAAATTATTAGGATTTCGTATGCTACTACTTCCAAAATATCTAATTCCTAATAAAAAATGCCACTTGATGGACATCCTTGTTTTATATAATTATAAAAAAATAATTATTTATTGAAGTCAGCAAAAAGTAACGCATGATCATAGGTTAGTGAAAATACATATGATGCATCTAGTTATACTTCAAATTCATCGCTAAATAAATTAAGTAACCTCAAAAATAAAAATACAACTGTGCACGTTATTAATTTTATAGAAAACCCTGCATTGGTGATCGTCTACCATTTAGGAATTTTTTTTTTTTTATTTCAAGGTGTTAATTCTCAAATTGATAAATCCCCTTTCAAACTATGGCACTTTGAGATTTTATTGCCATTCATTAGCTATGTAGTACTATGTAGTACTACAGTGCCACGTTTACGTACGGTATTTCTACAGGTAGCAGCATATACATTGAGCGCTGATGTTAGCCTGCATGAGAGTAACCAAACTATAGGCTTTATTGATGCCCGTTCGGCACAGATATCTCCAAAATATAGATAGCTTTAATAATATATCAAAAATCTTACCTCACATATGATCAGTTGATGAAACTAAAAAGAAACACACTTTTTCTTTCCGTAACTCACCTCGAGGGATGGTTATGCGTATGTTTTGGTCTTCACTAATGAACGAAATTTTGAATGAAACTATTATTCAAGTCCTAATGTGCGTTTTGTACGCTATCGGAATCGGAAAAACTCTTACCTATTTGTTTAAATTGTTCTACTGGATAGCTCGGATCATCTTCACCAAGTTTTTAGTTTACCAAGCTGACCAAATGTGTATTGATAGACTTCACACTCATACATTGTCAAGAATCTCAAGAACTCTCAGACATTATAGTTTTGTCATGATTTTTACTTAGTTTTGCAATAATAATCATTGCAAATACGCAATTTTGTTTTAAAAACCAAATTACTGATCCAATTTCGATAAAATTTCTATTGGACCAATCGGTTTTTTTTTGATATAACCTTTCAAACAAAAAAAAATCCAAATCAGTTTCTAAATGACGTAGTTAAACGATAACATACAACAAAATTAAAAATACAACTGAATTCTTAACCTCCTTCTTTTTGAAGTCGGTAAAGAATTCTGTGTGCATAATGGCATTTGAACAAAAGACAAATCGCAGATCGCAAATCACACAGACTTCCGAGTAGGATTCTGAAAGAATATTAACACACAGTAATACCAAATTAATTTTACTTAACGCTCGCCCCTATTCAGTTTCTTAACTGTTTACACCAACCCTAACAATCACAGAATAAGTTCGAAAAGGAAGTGTCGATATTGTTCGGTTAGTGGCCGATCGGTCCCTCGGCACTGTCGGCCAACTAGAACCTACCGTATTGAACCACTGAACCTTATTGGAAAGAGAATTTTATGGGAAAAATGCACCGAGGGAGTCGTTTTCTTATTTAATTTCAGACGCCTGTCTTTTATCTGACTACGGGAATGTAGTCCTAGGTTATGATCGTGTTATGACTTCGGCATTGTAACTATACGTTGATCCGTTATGTGTTTCGTACATTGTCGGCCTTACCGACAAACGTTAGGTACTTAACTTTAACCATCTTTTTTTTTTATTCGACGATAGGCTTGCGCTTGACCGTCAACTCACCTGGTGTTAAGTGACAGTTACGGTCTACGATGGAGCGCGCTTGCCTAGAAGAAACCTATTCATTCGCGATTTGAAGACACTTAGATTATATCTATACGACGATGGGAAAGACCCATCGTCTTAAATTCTCTGTTTTCTTTTCGCAAGTGTCATTACGTGTCAGCCAAAAGTTGACAAAATATGATGAGCATTGCTTAAAGTTAAGTAACGTTTTTCGGTAAGGCAGAGAATGTTCAAATTTATTGTTGTTTAAGCGCGCATTTACTTAAACTTACATACAAAATAGTTTAAAAAACTGAAAAAATACCGACTTCAAAATGCGCAATATTGTTTAATTGTAGGTACATATTTTTTTCCAGTTATTTTGTTAAGCATAGAACAGAACCAATTTTGATAAAATTTATATGGGACCATTTCTGAAGTATGACATTACAAATGAAAAAAATAATTTAAATCAGTTCATATTTGGCGAATTAACCGCGTAACAAACATAGGTGCAGTCGAATTGAGAACCTCCTTCTTTTTGGATGTCGGTTAAAAAGGGGGGAAAAAATCTTATAATATAATTCTTATAATTTACAGATATAACTTTACGTTTAACCACAAACTCTCCTGGTGGCAAGCGACAGTGTGGCTGAGGATGGAGCACGTCAATTTAGAAGATATCTATTCAATGTCAAGGAATACCGCTCCTGTGTAGTAGCCCAGTAATAAAATAAGATTTGCGACAACATAAAATACAACTAAGAAAATTGTTATTTAAATAAAAGTACTGGTGTTTTAAAATGCATTTGTTAAAATTTTAGAATTATTTTATAAAAGGAAAGCTTGTTACCATTAGATGATCATACAGCTGAACCGATCGTCATGAAATTTAATATAGAAATAGCTGTGGACCAAAATAAAAAACCGGCCAAGTGCGAGTCGGACTCGCGCACGAAGGGTTCCGAACCATTATATATAAAAACGCCAAAAAAAACAAACACGTTTGTTGTATGGGAGCCCGGGGGGCTCTATAAGGGGTCATAGAGCCATTAAATATTAATTTTATTTTGATTTAATTATTTATTTTTAAAGTTACTAATATAACTCAATATTCTGTGAAAATTTGAAGCGTCTACCTGTTACCGTTTTTAATATTGAGCAAAAAAATACGAAAAAAACACGTTTATTGTATGGGGACCCCCCCTTAATAATATTTAGTATTTGTTGTTAAAGCGGCAACGGAAATACATCATTTGTGAAAATTTCAGCTTTCTAGCTATCACGGTTTATGAGATACAGCCTGGAGACAGACAGACAGACAGCGAAGTCTTAGTAATAGGGTCCCGTTTTTACCCTTTAGATACGGAACCCTAATAAAACAAAAAATAAATAATAAATATTGGTGACCATTACATACAACACCATCTAACACCACGCTCAAACTAAGCAAAGCTTGTGCTATGTTACCTGGAGACAGACATAGGCTACAGAACATTATCATCATCATCCTCTTGCATAACTACGTGAATGAAACCGTGGGGCTAATTTATATATTGGGGTTTATTGTGTATCTTTGTTTTTAGGTATTATCTTGCCAAAATTCCAAAAAATCCCCCGAGGTGCATTTAGCGTGGTCTGCTCCATACAGATGGATTTATTTTTAACCGACTTCCAAAACGAAGGAGGATCTCAATTCGACTGTATGTTTTTAGGGTTCCGTATCCAAAGGGTAAAACGGGACCCTATTACTGAGACTTCGCTGTCTGTCCGTCCGTCCGTCCGTCCGTCCGTCCGTCCGTCCGTCCGTCTGTCACCAGGCTGTATCTCATGAACCTTGATAGTTAGAGAGTTGAAATTTTCACAGATGATGTATTTCTGTTGCCGCTATAACAACAAAAACAGAATAAAATAGATATTTAAGGGGGCTCCCATACAACAAACGTGATTTTTTTGCTCATTTTTGCTCGATATTGATAACGGCAACAGGTAGACGCTTGAAATATTCATAGAATATGGAGTTATATCATTCACTTTAAAAATCAATGGTTAAATTTAAATAAAATTAATATTTAAGGGGGGCTCCCGTACAGACAAGATGTTTTGTCGTTTTTGTAGATAATGGTATGGAACCCTTCGTGCGCGAGTCTGACTCGCACTTGGCCGGTTTTATTTTGTATGTTTGTTCAGCGAGAACTCTCCCAATTATGAATTGTTTTTGATGTTTTTTTTTTGTTTGGTAGGTAGGTAAATAAATGAGTTGCGTATTTTTAAGTCGATTTTTTTCAGTTTTTTAAACTATATTTTTTACTAGACCTTATTACCTATCAAGAATGTGGCTGATAATCGGAAGAAGTACGGAGTTTGACATTACAGCCCCCATATTCTGAACCCATTCGGTTTCGGAATCGATTCGATTTGTATATCTCCGTCTCTGTAATTTGTCTATAGAGAATGACAGAGACGGAGATATACAAATCGAATCGATTCCGTCAACCGAATGGGTTCAGAATACGGGGGCAGGTCTGCAGTCGCTGCTGTAGTAGGTTAGTAGATAGCAGTTAAAGTATTTTTAACCAACTTCCAAAAGAAGGAGGTTCTTAATTCGACTGTATTTTTTTGTTTCATAGATTTCGTGGAAGTCTCTCGCTTAGAAGTGAGCTTCATGCAAACTACACGGTATTATTTAATCTTGAGCAGGTGACGTCTTAATATAATAACATAGTTGTCATATAAAAAGTAAATTCCATATAATGTAATACATTTCCTATAATAAAAAATACTACTTCTTGTCTAAATCAAAAAGGAAGTAAAACTCTCCGTCTTAATTGAAATAAATATCAGCAAAGTTCGAAATTTGATATTGATTATTCGACCAAAAATAATAACAAATTCTAAACCGGATACATTGAAATATAATAAAGCATATAAAAGACGTTACGGTTTATAGGATAATTTCGTTTTAGGGTTCGCAGCCGTGCCCAACCGAGTCTAGTCTGTCAGTCTCTGGCCCGCAGCGAATTTAATCAAAACTAATTTACTCTATGTAGGAACTTTTCGAGTTTACTTTAGTAGAATGATCTCATTCTACCCGCGAGGGAGAGTTACCTTGATATTGTGAATTTCATTACTTAATTGCGTAAATGTGTAGTAATACTTACTTAATAGTACTTTGAAAACTTTAACAGGCTGAGCGCAGGATCATTTTATACACTTGATGTTATCGTTGTCTGTGTTTCTTTTTTTACCAAATCTTAAAATGAGGTTTACTATATACCTATATTTATATATATATATATAGAGTTTTGTGCAATAAATGTCAGACTCAACGTAGACAGGCCTCGTGGCTCAGTGGTAGTACGACTACCTCCTGAGCTGTTGGTCGTGGGGTTCAATCCCCACCCAGGGAAAACATTTTGTGTTTGAAACAGATTGATGATCAAGGATAGATAGATAGATGAACTCTTTATTGTACACACCTTAAAAGTAATAACAAAGAACTAGAAACAAAACAAGGAACAAGAACAAGGATGTTTGTTCTTTGTCTGGGTGTTACTATGTATCACAAGTATGTATAAAAAAAAAGGATATATATATTCTATCAACCATCTATTTTCCAACGAAACGAAAACGAATTTTACAAAAAAAAAAAAAAAGTTGTAGTTGAGTTACATATTTTGAGATCTATAACAGTTTCTTAGGACTGAGGAACTACACTTGACAGTTAGTCGCAGAATGTTTCTAACAAACTTGTAGAAATATAACCAGCGTGCTTTAATAGATTCAACATTACTAATTATCCTATTTCATATACAAAATAATTTCGATATCTACTTTCCTATTATGGATTACGAAATACTTTGCGTTAGCAAATAAACTGTGGCCTCCTTTAATTGTATCATCCTTATTTATCTGGTGTACCACTGGCCACGTTCCTAAATTCAAAATTCGAATTAGTTGGTTCCTTAGATTAATGTTTTGTTTTAGAATATTGTTCTATTTTATTCACAGTTTAGTTTTGAAGTTTTGGTCTAGACGTTCGGTGTGAAAATGTAATAAATTATAAAATTATAATCTACATAAATAAAAACTTATTTTTACAAAGGGAGTCGTTGAAGAACCCTTATTGGTGACCCCGACTACTTAAAACGTATAATTGTAGCTAGGAAGTCTTTGTACTATGACTATATTTTTCTAAAGATAAAGCAACTTAGCAAAAAATATCATGTTAGTATAATCATAAATATACCTACATTGTGGAAAATAATAAAAATAAGATTACAGAACAAAGGGCAGGATGGAATAAGTTCACAAGCTCTAATCCAAGTTCACGGAAATGTGTTAAATAAAAATCAAATAGGTACACAATTGTGCACTACTACATTATCTTGTAAAATAAAATAACCGAATTAAAATCAAAATGTTTACGTGACACAATAAATTCAAACGGCATTTCAAATCGAATAATTTAGAGCATCGAATTGATAAAACGATAATTCTAATAAATTATTAGATAGATGCCTCTCATCTAACTCGGATGCCAGACTTCGTAACAACCGATACGTCTTGTGAGATGGCTAATGAACCATACCGAGTTTACTCAGTTCTATATTAATGTATTCTGGAGTGCTACCATTGACCTAAAAGCTTTAGAGAGGTTACCATTTATCGTGACCTCTTACTAGATAAGTAACAAGGGAATACGGAACTATCATAATATATTGTTAATTATACCATCTAACTAATAGTATATGAGCATACGTATAAATAATAGAACAAAAACTAAATAACCGACTGCATAAGAGCTATCAGGTAACTATTATTTTAAGATTTATTCGAGGCATAATGCGAAGTTATAATTTTTTTTTTATTTATTGTTACCATGCGGATTTTCAGTTCATTTGCAATATGCGTGAGAAAAGTCCATATTAGTAACATTCCTCTAGACTTAACTTAATGTTGGTATAAATCATGAACGAGATAAATCGGCTTTTAGCACGCAGATGAGATATCTTTATTATTCAAAAGTTCCACAAGCCTAACATGAAATTGTCATTTTCGACGCGAAGGAATTTTTACTTGGTTAGGTACCGCCGGCGTGTCGCGCTTTTAGCGTTGAATTTCCAATTTGTCGCGGGATAAGCTGGAGTAAATAAAAAATTGATTCAAGCTTGGCATTTTATTTTTATCCTGGAATCAATTTGCCGAAAACTTGTGGAGAAATCTTGAAGGAAAGAAATGGTAAGTAATTTAAAGATAATTTAGTTTTCCTTGGTAAATTCTCATAAAGATGGGTTTTAGATAACAGAATATATATTTTTTATGGGAAAGTTGGACATTTATTTTGATCGTATAGTCTTCAATAAAATACTGTCAATACTTATGCCGCATAGATTACCAACTTTGACCACTAATGGTGTAGTGTAACCCCCCCTAACCTACTTTGATCGCTTTCGATTGCTCGACCAAACTTGATGAAATTTAAAGATCTTTGATATTTACTATATTAAGAAGAATAATAATGCCCTACTGCCCTAACTTATCTTAACTTATATTAACTTAAAGTAACTTAAATATCTTAAATATATGGCCAGTGATTCGTCTAGTGGAGGACTACCTACTTGTTGTGACGCAATAACCGCAGAAGGGGAATTTGAGTCGATACCTTTCCTATATCAATATACCTATTTGACTTATCGTTAAAATACAAGGATTAACCTACCTAATATGATAATATTTGTGTATACCTAGTTACTGGTGATTGAGACATTCAATTGCAACATTATAAATAACAGTTATAAAATATAATAATTCACTATAGTGTGCCGTAGGTTTTATAATATGTTAAGCGACCGATAAACATGAAGATGACCCTTACTTGGAACCAAGATAGTTTTACCTAACTGAAATAGGAAGGTTATGTTGTGGGAATCCTATTTCTCAATATATGATAGAGTGGACTTTTGTTCAGAGAGATTACTTCTACATCTTTTGTCACAAATTAATAATATACTGTCAAGATGTATTTTGGAGCTAAGAGGTAGGGCTCCGCCTTCCGCCCTTGCGTACCACGAGGAAAACCAGCTAGCAATAACTAGTTATACCAACTAGTTGGTAAAAACCAGTCACACCAACCAGTTACCTACTAGGAACGCCCCATGTGCTGCGACCAGAGACTGGTTGGACTTTTAAGCACCCTGGCTCCATCAGAAACCTCCGGACTAACATCCTTTAGGAGGCCCTGTTTAGCAAATGGGAAATGAGTCTTTCTTGTACGTGTGTCAAAATTCCCTACTTTCTTAATAATGTAGCTAGACAAGAGGACGCAAAATCTTTCAAGTATGTCTGTGTTGGTATAGTATAACGTCAGGCCGAGATAGAAATAAGTTTATATCGGAAAACTACCCATTCCGCTTAGAACAGCAATGTAGAATCGGAGGCTTTCCTGTTGGCCCAAAACCTATGGAAAATCCTATCGAAACAAAGTGGTTTACCTTGTTATTGCAAAAGGTGAGATGGTTGATTCTACATCTAGTTGAAGTCTTAAGCAATGCAACAGTGACTTTACTGCCTAGGTACATTCCTGCCTATAGATTGAACTTCCTGGTTCCAATACTTAGGTCTATAGCAATTATTTATACTTTCAGTAGGTCTTAATCTTGACCTACAGAGATTCTTCAATTCTGCCAACAAGAATCGAATAATCCCTACTATAATTATTTAGTTATTTCTCTACATGCGAAACCCTTTGTTTACCGCGATGGATCCTTAACCTTAAATCATAGATGTATACTTTTGATGAATGTGTTTGTCCAGACGATTTGCTAAACATCAGGCAAGTATCAGTCGCTACATCAGGTATAATGTACCTATGTAGATGTTCTTCTTCGACGTTGTTCTCCCGCAGGGAATTTATATCTAACCCTGATAAGTGAGGCAGTCTTTGATATAGCTCGGTAGCATGTATGTAATATAAAGGTACAAATACACTTCAACACTGCGTTATACAGCAATGACTACTCAAAATGCTGACACCTCTCTCTCGACAAGGTTAATCAGACAAACGGTTGGTCTTTCCTCACCGTAATAGAAATTACTGTAGAACTGGCACATCCTGGCCAAAGGCTGTTGTGTATCTAAACCTTAATTTAATGTAGTGATTATAAACTCAGACATATCTCAGACTGCCCGACTTTTACAACAAAATCTAGCTTTTCATGCAAATTACACAATTCCTATTTGCATTATGTTGTTTGATACTTTCACTGAACTAAATGAGCATAGGTAGATTATGAACGAGATTCTTCCGTTCTTTGTCAAATCAGAGACCAAGCATGAAGTAAGTACTTCCGAAATACAAATGAATTTGAGTAGTTCATCCAATGAAATATATGAAACAACAATGCTTACATTTTTATTCGTAATGTGTTAAATATTACGGGTAGGGTTTCGCTTGCCAAATTAATCTAAATTTAACTCTGGTTATTGAATTCAGCGATCCTTATTGTATGATGTTGTTCAGATCACTGATGTCAAGATAAAATGGTTATAATATTTAAAGGTATAAAGTGTTCCTTATTGAATTGATTGTTCAGAACACTAATAAGAAGAATTTACTCATCTATTTTGGTAGAAGTAACACCAATAAAACATAAACTTTTAGAGATCCTTGTTGAATAAGTAGAATCTACCTACTTAACTGATAATATCCTACCTGAAACGTTAATTGTTAAGAACCCATTTGAACTCCTTATTTTATTGTATTGTTCAGAGTCAAGGGTCCCCCTGCCTATCACAAGACCTACCGACAAAATTAGAGAATTGAATTTTGTGCATGTCTTCTGGAACTCCAAGGGGTTTCCAGAAGTTGTGTAAATGAGATGATGTGTGTGTACTTCTTTGTGGAGTGTACTTAACCCTTCCTAATACGAATTAAAAGAACTACGTCCCTAGCTAACTACGTATTTGTTAATAATAGCTATCTTCTAGCTATTATAACAAATCTAACCACTACCCCTCGTGAACTCGGGTTCACACGGAACTGCTCTAAATCTATAGACGCTTCCTCACGACCGATTCCACGTCTACTAAGCTATACTACCAGTTTAGATGGCGAGTCTGAAATACCTACTGGCCCCTGGCTCCCTACAATCTCTCCAGCAACTTCATCGATAGTTACAAGGAGATTACCCTACAACGCGAAGGGCAGTCAGGAACCAATTCTAACCAAAATTCTGGTGGAAATCCATCCGCGCACTACTTCTTTCTATGCTGCCAGAATTCGAGAAAGAACCAATCCCCGACCAGAGACCTCAAATCCTCTACTCCTGGTCGCGTCTCAAACAACCAGCCGCCTAACAAAACGTAACAAAAGGGGACAGCGTCGTATGGTCTCCAACTTGCGTTTGAAGCACATACGACACTAGCAATAACCACTTTGGGGTTATAATTAATAAGACTCCGCAGTTGCTTTCCCTAAACACCCACGCCATGTTTAACCAGAGGTTCCTACTCAAGAATCAGACACTAATCCGTGCATCTACTTTTCGGTATCAGCCGGACCAGCACATAATTCCATTCCGAACTCTCAAGCTAAACAGGACGCGCACTCTCACAATAATTTATCCCCGCATCATCTATAACAATAAGTAAAATAATAATCTAACACAAAACGTTTTCAAGTAAAACGTTAGCAAATGAAATTAACGTAATAGAACACTTCAAAATAATTTAAGTTTAAAAGAAGACTCCCCGCATTCGTTAATCTAAAATAATTCTATTTCCCAAATGAGCAACCAGCGAGAGTAACGTCTAACGCGAAAGCTACGAAGTCCTAGCGCCCAGCGAGCACCAGAACCCAGAACGAGTTAATCCAAAAGAGCCCAATCATTTCCTTTTACGTATCAATCCCCACCAAGAACTACGCCTACTCGTCACGACTTAAGGCTTCGCGCGCACTCAACCTAAACATACACCGAAGTTGCAAATGGCCGCGTTCCGAAATTAGTAAATAACAAAATACGCTTCCGTCACCCGTAATCTGTATCTGTATTTGTGAGTATACAATACTTAAATGACCGCTCCCCATTATAACTCACTTTTAGCAATATAATGATAAATTCCAGCAAGTAGGTTTGGACGTTCTACAATAACGGCTATAAATAAGGTAACAAAGTGCTGTAGACCAAAACATCGTCGCCATTAACCATTCCTAGATTCAACATACATACAAACGTAATTAGCAATACTACTTAGTAATACGAAAGCCCTTTTAATCAACCGAAACCTTTCATTTATTTACCACTTCCTTTGACCGTATACATATTTAGGTAATTATGGTCGATATATCCGAATTACTGCATGAAAATATGAGTTTCCGAGAAATAATAATATAATTATCTTATAAGAGTAGTATTGTAAATTTGATATAAATAAATGTATTTTAATCTTTACAATAATTTACCGTGACGTCACATATGATGTATTTATAAAAATAAAATATTTAACTTCTGGAGTGTGCGCCGGCGCTTAGCCTTTTTCCAAGAACCGATCGTGCAAGTCTAAATATGGAACTGACAATAACAACAGTTTTTCGGATCTACCCTCAACATTTTCTCATTAAATTATTCAATTAATTCAAAGGACTTTAAACTCTATTCTCATAACGTCTGTATACCAAATTGAATACTTGTACACATACTATCAAGAATGCAGCCTTCTTTCCATGAAACGTTTGTGCAAGTCTAAATATAGAACGAAATGCTCCAATACTTATTTAATTACTAAATGAAGGTAGCTCCAGTAAATAGTATTGAGTTAATATACTTCCCATTAAATTTGGTGTTATGCTCCCAAACAGACATTCATAATAATATTATAAACCATTGACCTCAAATATAACCTTGACTGACTAAATAGCATTATTTGGCTATTGTTAATGTTTTATATAACGCATCTTAAACTAAATTCTATAAATAATTAAAATAAGGGAAATACTTATAATTACAGATAAATTAATGTAGACGAGATAAGTTTATTTGTTATCTTTATTCCATATTTTGAACATTTAGAGTTATGTTGACTACATGTGAGTAACGGATAGTTCTGGACCGTTACAGTAGGATGAAAAAAAACTTTTTGATCCCGTTTTTTACTTTTTGATATATTTAACTAAAAGTGAATAAAACTATAGGATTAAGTTTAAAAAACTCAAAAACCCCCGACGAAAATACGAACATTCTCGATGAAATCCTCTTTTAAACGAAAAAATACTACAAAAAAATCGCACCATTCGTGCATCCGTTTAAGAGTTACGATGCCACAGAGACACACAGAGACACAAATACACTCGTCAAACTTATAGCACCCCTCTTTTTGGGTTGGGGGTTAAAATAGGTATAGTGACCTAATATATTACTTTTCTGCAAATTATTTTAGCAAAGTAGATGGTATAACGCAAATTTGTGTGAAACTTGTTTACTTATGATATTTGAAATTTGATTTTGTTTAGGTAAACAGTAACCAGTACTGAAACTTCTTCGGAGGCTCTTCAATTCCATCGTGCTTGAAGGTACAACGCCAGAAGCATGGAACAGAATCGTAGTGGCGTTGTTCTTCAAAAAAAGGGGATAGTACTTTGCTGAAGAACTACAAACTACAGACCATCTCGCTTTTGAGCCATGTTTATAAGCTGTTTTCAAGGGTCATCATGAATCGTCTTGAACGCAGGTTTGATGACTTTCAACCTCCCGAACAAGCCGGGTTCCGAAAAGGCTATAGTATTTAACGACGGTGAGGTAGTATCTTATCGCTTACGATCATTTGTCACTTTCAAATTAAAAAAAAAAATGGAAGAATTTCGAGGTTCAACTTATCAGTCGGACGGCCCAGTGGCGACGGCCCTTGCTTAAATTTAGCTTCTACTTAACACCATAAAATGTTTAGAATCTATAATTAAAATTTTTAGTATCAAGTAACGGCAGTTAAATATTACTGGTTTAAATATTTAGGCAGATGGAGGGTTGCCGCCCCTTAAGAGGGGTTTCGATTAAAAGGCAGCCTACATTGGCATTAGAGAACCCATAAACGTGCTATTATAATTAAAAAGTCTTTTACAAAATTAAATTATCCGCAACTATGAATGAAATTGGTGGTTAAAATTAAATTACAAGCTATACACACGAGGGCAATTTATTTAACAAAACCGAATAGCTAAATGAATGATTATTCCCCGAGGTTTGATAATAATTATAGTTGCAGAGTGTAGCTACACGTGCGAAAACATGAACAAATGACAGATTAAAGCAAAATATTAAAATGTGCTCTAAGTATGTTCATACCATTTATAATAATACAATTGCCCGCGCTGTTTGCTTGCAACTAGCACCTTTGCTGAGTTGGGGCCAGGATGTGACAAAAACATGGTGTAATGTTTTCTTTTAATCCTCGACCCAAATCACGTTTTTGTGTATGGGAGCCCCATACAAGAAAACGTGCGAAAACATGAACAAATGACAGATTAAAGCAAAATATTAAAATGTGCTCTAAGTATGTCCATACCATTTATAATAATACAATTGACCGCGCTGGTTGCTTGCACCTAGCACCTTTGCTGAGTTGGGTCCAGGATGTGACAAAAACATGGTGTAATGTTTTCTTTTAATCCTCGACCCAAATCACGTTTTTGTGTATGAGAGCCCCATACAAAAAAACGTGTTTTTTTGCTCGAATTTGATAAGGGCAACAGTTGACGAAGAAGAAGTAGACGCTTGAAATATTCACAGAGTATTGAGTTATATTATTCACTTTAAAAATAAATAATTAAATTAAAATAAAATTATTATTTTTTTTGCATTTTTTATAGATATTGGGACGGAACCCTTCGTTCGCAAGTCCGACTCGCACTTGGCCGGTTTTATTTAATACAATAATTGGCCAAAACCATATCGACCTCGAGTTTTGTCGCCAATTCAAATTGAAAAAATGAAAAATCAGAGATACATTTAATCGAGACAAAGCTGTATGAAACCTATTTTCATGTTATTAAAAGCAAACCAAACCAAAAACAATAACAATAACAATTACCAGAAATGTTGACGGAAAAGTAGGCCGCAATTTGCACTATCGTCTTGCACTAACTAAAGGAAAGAGTACATAAATCTTCAAACCTAACGCTGACGAAACAAAGGAAAACAAAATTATGTAAATACAATTAATTATTTCCAGCATAGCAAACCAATTTACAGGCGTTTCATATTTAACACTCGCGGTCTCCACCCTAACGGAAAACAGGTTTCAATATTCAATAGCCGCAGTGTCCACAGACAGCCAATCCCCTGCTGCAGCCGGAAAGTTTAATTAAAAACTATTGACTTTACCCTCACGCTTTTGTGGTATCGGAATAATTTGATACCAAAAAGGTTATCAGAAAACCTTAGGTATATTACTAAAGGGACCAAGCTAATATAGGATTTTACAGACTGCCTAGATAGGAGATCATCGGACTTGCAATTCGCAGTTCCTGGGTTCATATCTTATGGCACGTACCAGTGGTTTTATAAAATTATGTTGTTAGTTGCCGCAAATTCCAAATTCGCCAGTTCTTAACGTTCTTGAAGAAATGTAAAATCTGTCAACCCGCAGTTAGCCTGTTTGTAGACAATGGCTTATTCTTCCTCACAGTGAAACATAACCCACGCCCAGCAATTAGTCGATTTATATAAACAAGGCTGATCTGAAGCTGATATACCTAAACACGACCACACGACGAAAAGGATGACCTATGACGCTGAAATGTGGTCATTCAGTTCATAGCCTTATTTTATCGTAAAAAACAAACTCAGCCGTGTAACAAACTATCTAGAAACCTATACTCGGAGTCTCACTACTACTTAGGTCAGAGAATCGAAATCTGTGGCTCACATCAAATGACATCAGGCAAGTCCAAAATTCTCATCGTTTACAAATTTGAGGTATGAAAGAATATCAATTTTTAGTATTTTTTGAATCTGAAATGTTATAATTGAAAACAACTTTTCAAGCACTTATCTATGTAATCCAGCGGCTTACTTGAGAGTCGGGTTCCATTTCATAATACAGATACGTTTATCATCTTAGACGCCATCGTCTATTAGCTTTAAGTGAGTTATGTGACTTATGCGTGCCATAATATCTTATTATGGCACGCATAAGCCACATTAAACTATAATCATTTAAAAAACTAAAAGAAAAACACGCTCAATCTTATCAAATTATTGTATTGTCATCGACTCTCAATAAGTTTGCAAAGTTTGAATGAAATCTGAGCGTTTGAAGTGGATCAAAATCATGTTCAAAGTTTCCGTTACATATTAACATACGTATTATGCTAATACAAGCGTATTAAAATGTACTCACATTTGATTAGTACTCAAAATATACTGTTAATTTTTCTATGGCTATAACAACACGACAGTTACAAAAATAAGACACAAAAGTTGAGTCAAAAGCTGAAAATAAATACCATGTCGACCATAAAACAGCCTGATTGATGATACCAAGACAAATATATCAAGATAATAGCAAAATTCGAATAAATTGAAGTTTAAAAATAAAATACTAAAACACCCAAGGGTACAAAATGAACTTAAGCCAGAGTCTCTTCATCAAACCGGCCCACACATAATTACAAGCTTACAAGACGCCAACCCATCAGTCGTGCTTGATGCATCATCAATCATACAGATGAGGGTCTAGCCTTGGCCGAAACTATTTTTTATTCATACATTTCAACCCGCGTAAGTGGTGCCATACGTTAGACAAAGTACGGGATAGGGAGGATTTTTGTAAACTTAGGATCTTTAGGCTTGTTGGAAGATGATACGTGTCTTTTTATAAGTTGAGTAATGTAATTGGTTCCGAAGGTCAAGGCTTGGCGGATCATTACTTACTATTAGGTATTACACGATCTATTACTTGTTTTATTTCAATTGCTTTGTACATATTGCTTTTGAACAATGCACCAAGCATGCATTATTTTAAACGGAAAAACTCACGGGAAATGGTTTAAAGTTATACCAAATTTATGAATTCATAAATTTGGTATATCTTTAAACTATTTTTCCCCGGTTGAGTTGAAATTTAGTTAAAGAGTAACATTTTCTTTGTTGACAATGCATGCAAAGAGAATTCAATAATACAAATCATAACTGTATTAAAACTTCCGTGAGTATTCATTTATTATATTACAATTCATATCGTGACTTTTTCCGCTTAAAATAATATAATACAAATCATGTTTAGCTTGGTGCATTGTTCAAAAGCAATATGACAGACTTCTAAAGATGGTAAAACATAAATTTTTATGCACTCCCATGGTATGTGTGTATCAAATTTAGCTGAATTACATTGATCTAAATCCAATATCCAAACAGAAGTATTGCTGTTGTAGCTTATTTTTTTTAAGACTTGATAATTGTTTCCACTTGTTTAGAAAAATATATTAATGCGCGATGTACTGGTTACAAATTATAGCGGGTACAATGTTTCTTATAATTTCCTCTAGCTACAAATATTGAAGAAAAATATTACGAAAAATCGGCATATCAAAGACCTAAAATGATCCAACAGATGTGTGATTCTGGGGATCTGCATTAGTCAGCATGGGACGCTATAAATTATACTTTTCATAATGTGTTGAATAGGGATAGGCTATTAAAGCTGGGCATTGCTGAATTGTCTTTCGATAACTGCAGTAATATTTAGGTATTTATTTAAAAAAAAACATACTATCGAATGTAAAATATACAAAGAACGTGTTTGAGATTTCCAGTGCGATGATATTCAACTTTATGGAAGCAAATCGTCTCTTCGTAAAGCTCTCGCGCTCTCGAGCTCTCGAGTGAGCTCCAAAGTGTACAATACACGTAACTTCCAGATAAGATAGCTGCTTGGAGCCGTTATTCCGCACACGGACTCTTTGTTATGCTATACCACGTAGAAATACCACTAGACAACGAATATCTGGAAGACAATGCGCAGCAGTGAGAAAATTTGACGGAGGTAAAATCGACGGGTTTTTACTTTGGTCAAACTAATGTTTACTTTTTTATGGTTAGCATTATTATGATAACTGAACATATGTCATTTGATGTTAAATAAGTATTATATAGGATAGTGGGGACATATAATCTGGAATTCGAACAATCCATAATTATTATACCGCTACAACATATTGTTCGGTGCTTAAAAATGGATTATTTAGAAGTTAATAATGGTTGCTTGCTAACTGGCTAGTCAAGAATTAAAAAGTTTTTATATCACGCCATGTGGCGTAAAAAGTTCATGGCCTACGGCCAAATAATCTCTGAATTTTAAAATTTATATGGAATAAATTTATTCTAGATTCAAATTCTTAGCATCACATATTTATCCAGGTGAGTTGGTGGTCAAACTTAAGCCTATTTCGTATAAAAAAGCTATACTTATCACGATGATTTGGATCCGCATTGGATGGTAAAATTCCTTTAGGTAGCAGTAGTTCAGATTACCTCACCATTAACTGACTTTCTAACTGTAGGAAAGGAGAAAGAAAGAGGTAACTGTAACAAAAATTTTAGGAATTGCTAACTTACAAGGTGTAAGTTAGCAATTCCTCCAACACTTCGAAAGAAACAGTTAATTTACTGCTCGTCAAACTGTAACGGACTTCCGGCATGATGGATTGCTGAGGGTTAGGGAAATATCGATTATTTACTGTGAAGTAAACACTGGATATTACTACAGAGTTATAGTTAATACCTACTGTTTATAGCATTAATTATACATTATTATAGCATTAGTGTTGACATATTGACATACTTTACAGTATAGGTACAGAAACCTTATTTTGTAAACATGTTATTATTATTTTTTTTTTTTTTTTTTGTCAGCCCTGTTTGTACAAACTGTCCCACTGCTGGGAACGGGCCATCTTCTCATTGTGAGAAGGGTTAGGCCATAGTCTGCCACGCTGGCCAAGTGCGGGTTGGCAGACTACACAAATCTTCAAGATCATTGAGAACTCTCTGACATGTAGGTTTCCTCACGATGTTTTCCTTCACCGTTTGAAGTTAGCGGCAATCAACAATACGCACATAACTTCGAAAAGACAGAGGTGCGTGCCGTGGGATTCGAACCCAGGACCTGCGGATCGCAAGTCAGACGGTCTCACCACTAGGCTGCCGGAAACTTATTAATATACATATATTATATAATTATAGGACCGCTCTATTATCACGGATAGGAGTATTGTTGCCAATAGACCTGATATTGTGATTGTAGATTGATCTCAAGGCTCGTCGACGTCACCAACCCACATGATGAGAATCTCGTGAAGGTTGAGAAGGACAAGCTCAGCAAGTAACTTGACTTGGCTCACGAGATAACCGCCATGTGGGATGTTGACTCGACGATCATTGTTTCGATACTCGTTTCGGTGAACGGTCTCATAGAACATGCACATATAAATAACAACTCTTGCTACGTATTTGTTACAACTCTGTAAAACGAAAATCAACTAATACAGACTAACTGTCTACTCTAATAAAAGTGATAATAATTCTGCCTTTATGTCTGTTTGTTACATTTTGACGACTAAATAGCTGAATGAAATGCGGATTATTATTGAAATATTCCTTTTACAATTTCACTACAACATGAAGGTTTATCTATTCACGCTTCACAGATTTTCTTTCTTATAGTCCCTTCCGTGAAAATCTCACATATTTAGAATACTTACAGAAGCTTCAAATATAGCCCTATATAAATCTCACAACTGCCGTGAACTTTATTAAATCTCTGTACCGACAGAATAATTGAAACGCTAATCTACCCTTTCAAAACTGAGAGGGTGAATGTATAAATAAAACCAAAGCTTTAGATCAGACAATAAACCCAACAAAGCTTTCAATTTACATCGACAGGGAGCGAGTGATAGACTAAACACAGACGCCTCTACACTGTAGAAAGAGTAGGTACTTTGCTACTTTAATATAATCTTCTCTTTGTATGGTGTTGATCAAGCTTCACAGTAACATTCGAATATAACTTATAAATGGAAAGTACCTACGAGTATTTCCCGACTGTTACTGTTAAGCTCCAAGAAGTTAAGTCGAGCTAGATTTAATAGGAAGATAAAGATGTCATTGCCACCGATTATTTGATTTGTTATCATAATTTGTCGTTGTATCTGTGATTTTTCGACAAGTAATGAATTTTCGTTAGTTATACTTCACAGCGCATTATCCGTGGATATAGGAAGATAATTTTATTAAAAACCGGCCAAGTGCGAGTCGGACTCGCACTATAAAAACGGCAAAAAATTACGTTTACTCGCATATATAAAAACGGCAAAAAATTACGTTTGTTTTATGGGAATATTTAGGGGGGGTAAAATATTAAATAAATATTAATTTTATTTTAATTTAATTATTTATTTTTAAAGTTAATAATATAAATCAATATTCTGTGAGTATTTCAAGCGTCTACCTGTTGCCGTCATCAAAATCGAGCAAAAACCGAGCAAAAAAAATCACGTTGGTTGTATAGGAGCTCTCTTAAATATTTATTTTATTATATTTTTTAGTATTTGTTGTTATAGCGGCAACAGAAATACCTACATCATCTGTGAAAATTTCAACTGTCTAACTATCACGGTTCATAAGATACAGCCTGGTGACAGACAGACGGACGGACGGACGAACGGACAGACAGACAGCGGAGTCTTAATAATAGGGTCCCGTTTTTACCCTTTGGGTACGGAACCCTAAAAGCTGAATGATTAAAAAAATATTTAATTAATAACTAATGCGTTCATGTTTAGTTTATTTAATTTCGTGGAAGTCGCGATGTATGCAATCGAATAAAGATCGAAAATAATTCGTTATTTTGCCTCAGTGCTCGGTTAACCTAAGTATCTACCATTGGTAAAAATTCACAGGAGAAGAGTTTAATGCTCTATTTTTTTCAAAAAGCTATATTTGTAACCAATGATAACATGAAACAATCGAAACTTATCGTTTTGTTAAATTTACGTCATTAAATGGCCTTTACGTCTGGCGGTGTTGTGGTGTAAGTAGTACTTACCTTACAATATACGAACACTCTAAAATCATAATCCTTCCTGGCATAACCTCGTAATTACAAGTTTTACTTGTAATAAAATATTTTTGGAAGTAAATTTTAGACTATATTTTAAGAATTTCGTCATTTCAGAAGGCCACTGCTGGACTTAGGCCGCTTCCAACCGGCCTTTAAGGATTTCCAAAAAGGCCGGTTGGAAGCGGCTTGCATCTAGCGTCTTACTGCCACTTGTATGAGGTTATCTGTCCTTCATTTATTCATTAATTTACTTTAATATTTTTATTATACATAACGGAACAGTTCCCAATAGTCCTATTACATTTTTAACACTAAAAATGTCTTTCTACAGTAAAATAAAAATAAAACCCTCGATGTTTACTCGTTACAATCCAGTTGCTAGAAGTTCAATTCTTTTTACAACTGGCGACACGACCAACAACACCCTAAGCGATACGATTACGATACGACTATAGGAAAATCAGATCCTAAGTAGGCTTTCCTTGATGTACTTAGTATTAATACAGTTCTTAAGTTTCAGCTTTCTTGATATTGAGAGGAATAAAAGAATGTTTTGTTGAGTTCCTGATAGTTTCGCTCAGTTGTATGCATCATTTTCACAGGCACGGGCCTTCGTTTACTCCCTTCATTTGCATTTCGATGCATAAATTGTTATCACTTAATTTTTTTACGCGAGCGATAGTCTGGACAACATACTCCCGATATCACTGAATGTTTGGATGCGTATGTTTACAAACATACACATCCAAATATGCAGTGAAACCACACGTTGGACACCACATACAAAGTTCAGTATTAATTGACATATACGTAAGTGGCGTCTCTATATAACGCACACACATGCATAAAGTCAGTCCTTTCTGTACGCAGTAACTATTAAAGTATTATGTGGTTATAACACAGGATTCCACGTACCTACTGGCAAGATGAAAACTATTATCTCGATTAAAATGCTGGCATTTTGAGTTATAGTTTTGAGATATAGTAGTTAATATCTACGATAGTTTAAAAATGTAATAAAATAAATACCGATAATTTTGAATTTTAGTTATAAATCAGTACAAAATCGTCGATTGTAAATCAACAGTCACATTGGAGAAATCAATGTCTCCAGACAAAACAAACCTGTAAACAATGGAACCAAACAGACGTTCGATGCAATGACAATGTTTGTCAAAAGTATTAACACTCACTATATAAATAATACACAAAGGATTTAACGGATCCCCAGACGTCAAGTCAGTTTATTTGTGAAAACATAATACTTACAATAATAAGTCTAAGTATGGAATTTAAACCTTTAGACTATCTGCACACGTAGCGTTTGAAACTAGGTCTTTATTATTAGGTCACGATGTGAAGGGAGGTTAAAAGGAAGGTTATGATTTGAGCACATAATATATGTAGGTATGTATGTACAGCTGGCTAATCCGCTGTGTTATGTCGGTGATATACAAATGTCTACGGATCTCTTCATTTTTGGCTTGATCTCATTCACTCGTAATTTTAAGCTTCCATAAAAAGCCCATAATGAGTGTCGACGATTATTTATTTATTTATTTATACATAATTTTGTGCGACGCGCAAAGCTAAGAGTTTTGCGCTATTTTAGAGTTATGTTGTAAGCTATGTAAGTTTTGCTTAAATTATTTGGATAATTCGAAACCTTGTGGATTGTGTTTGCGATTATGAGATAATCACTGAAAGCTATTGGAGATAGTTAGTAAGTACATATAATTATGCCCGGAAATTTGGCTCAAAACTATTACCCCTGGAAAATAGTATTGCTTTCGAATTCGAAATACAAATTAGTGTTTGAAAAATTGGAAAAGGTGTGTGATACGGCGTGCTCGAGCGTGACAGAACTGAGCCTGAGCCAAATACTTGGCATAAACAAAAAATTGTTTTGGCCAACTAGCAATATAAAAAAGACTCTTTCAAAGTCTTCAAATAAAATTGCTGTTATATTACAACAATATTATAAAATTAAACCAAACTTTCGTCTAGAATAAGAAGCGGAGTTTCAGCGTTAATTAAAACTTCAAGTTGCTAAGGACCGACGACGTAGTGTTACAATGTAAGTAGATACCTACTTAGTTAATGAAAATCTCTACAAATTGTGTTTGAATCGCAAATGAAGAATATAAATTAAGTAACTGTAATTTAAATGATAATTACAATTCACTTATCCCCTAAAATCCTTATACATTTAATTGTAGATTGTAATAAACCTTCGTGTATTACAATATAGATAGACTAACTCTTTATCGGGCACACCATAAAATACGTATTATATAGGTATATAAACAGAAGGGAAGTTAAGTTATTAAGCTATATGCCTTGATTTTTTGAGACTAGCTACGCCAGGAGAAATTCACTTCAAAATTAGGACTTGGCATAAGTAATAGACGCAAAGACAATCTGTTAAGCCAGCAATTAAGCTGACAAAAGACATCGCTTGATTCAAACTCGGAGTGGCAGGATTGTTTGATTGCGAGATTTCAAACTTTGGAGAGCTAGAATGAATAACACTTGGGACCTGAAACCTTTGTACAACTAAATAAGAGGTGATAAACATTTTTGACGTAAAATAAACGTACGACATAAATTGTAACATGCGAGTTAAACAGATAAAATAATAAGTAGTAAATAATAATACTCGGCTTCTTTTCTTATAACTGTTCAATAATGAGGAGAAATTTATAATTTGACAGTTCAAAATGATCTGTCTGTCTCTTGTCTGTCCAAAAGGCTTTGAAAGTACTAAGTATTTTGACATGCGATTTTTAAAACACGTTCTCTAGAGTCCTGAGCAGGTAACAGTTTTTGTTTCATCAAAATCGGTTCGGCATTCAGAAAAGCTATAAATATGCCTCAATTTTTTTAATTAAGTTTAAATAATATTACAAATATACCATAATAACTACACTAGATAGCTTGGTTATAACTAGTAACTCTGATTTATAACGACCGTTGTTCTAACCCCTCAAAAGTATATTAATTAATAAGTGTCATTATACCCTAGACGAGTTAAATGATATTTTTTTTATTGAATAAGCTGTTCCGCCCCGTACCAGTTGCCACACCCTAACAGGGTCATTATATCACTAAAAGCAAAATGTGCATCTCCAATCTCCATGTAACCTATAATGTATGCAATACACTATTGACAAACAAAATCGCATAAATAATTGTAGCACACAACCTTTCCTCAATTCTAAGTATAATATGTAAGTATAGTTTTTTGTATATATTTGTAGTTTTTAGGTAACTTATAAGCCAATTTATGATGTAAATTTTGTTTTATTAAATAAATAAAAATAATTATAGTTTAAAAAACTGAAACTAACGACTTCAAAATACGCTATTTCGTTTACTTGTAATATTAGTCAGGATTAGGATACATAAAGTTCACATGTTCAGTCGGGTAATAATTACCTAAACAAGGCGCTCAAGCGTTAAATTAATGCATTATCTCCCTATACACATTGGATGAGGAGTAAGAAGGTTTTACTTTTCAAGCTTTAAAAAAATTAAATTATTTTTATTATTATATAAATTAATTTTAATTTATAATAATTAAATTAATTATTAATTAATTATAATTAAATCAATTATAATTAAATTAATTTTAATTCAATTAATTATTAATTAATTATAATTAAATCAATTATAATTAAATTAATTATAATTAAATTAATTATTAATTAATTATAATTAAACTAATTAATTATATAAATTATAAAATTATTATATTATTATATAAAAAATTAAAACCGACTTCAAACTGAAAAGAGAGAAATAATATGAATAAAATCAATACTGGGCGTCTACCTAAATAGGTACGTAAACCAACTATTTTTTGAGGTCGGTGTCAGGACCTAAACTGTCATCAACCAAGTCACAAACCTATACAGACACCGACCTCAAAAATAATTAGTTGGTTTACGTACCTACTTAGGTAGACGCCCAGTATTGATTTTATTCGTGTTATTTCTCTCTTTGTATGAGGTCGTCTGTCCATCTCGTGGCTGGCGTAGGAAGACCAGCCACGAGATGGACAGACGACCTCATACAAGTGGCGGGAAGACGCTGGATGCAAGCCGCTTCCAATCGGTCTTTTTGGAAATCCATGGGGGAGGCCTATGTCCAACAGTGGACTTCTTATGGCTGAGATGATGATGATGATGATTTCTCTCTTTTCAGTTTGAAGTCGGTTTAATTTTACTAAATTACTTTTATTTATTCATTTTTAATAGGATTTACTTTTTGAAGTCGGTCAATAAAGTATGGCAGACCTTTTCACATAGTATGAGTGATAAACCTACCGAATTTCGACCAAATCCGCCCAGTAGTTTGTATAGCGTCATTGATAAAAAAGCCCATATCTTGAAAACTACTAAACCGATTTTTATAAAAATTACTGTGGCTCCTAAGTTGAAAGATACTTTATTCAATAAAAAAAGAATTTTTGAAATATAACTTCTAGTTTCTGCGTAATGCGTGGACAAACATACGCACACTTGTGAAATTTGGCACACATGTTTAGAAGGTGGTATAGATTAACATATGCAAAAATTGTGCAATTTTGACATCATTACAAACATACAGGTCGAATTGATAACCTCCTTTTTATTGAAGTCGGTCAAAACACGCGTGGATTTTATAATCTGAAGCACTTCACCCAGGCATCCAATGAAAATATTAAAATTTTTAGAGATTATTCAAAATAGTAATAAAGCACTGTTTCTAAAATAATTATGGGCCTAACTGAGAGCTTTCTCTGCACATCAATTCAAAAAACACAAAAATTGGTCCACAAATGACCGAGTAATTCATGTACATACATAAAAAATATACACGACGAATTGATAACCTCCTCCTTTTTTGAAGTCAAAGATTGTTGACAATAAAAATAATAAAAGAAAATAATCTTTGATCTGAGAGTGATAGCAAGTTACAGGATGACACTAACAATGTCAGTCTACACTTTTACCACAAATGGCCGAGTAATTCATGTACATACATAAAAAATATACACGAAGAATTGATAACCTCCTCCTTTTTTGAAGTCAAAGATTGTTGACAATAAAAATAATAAAAGAAAATAATCTTTGATCTGAGAGTGATAGCAAGTTACAGGATGACACTAACAATGTCAGTCTACACTTACACTTCATTTTATTTATCTACTTAAAGTAATTATTTCATACCTTGGTGTCCCCATGTATTATCTAAATCATTAGGTTAGGCAGATATACTTAGCTATAATTTCATAGCTATGAAATTTTGCGAAAAGCATTATTTTATAGTATACATAAAGAAAAAATCTGAAAACTGTACATTTTTAAATTTTGATTCCTTTGTGAGTGTCGAAATATGCGGTTTTATGTCTTTATATTCGGCTGTAACTTTTTTATGATAACCAAGAAGTTTTTTTTTCAGCTGTAAGGAATAACAGATCTGCGCATATGGTTTTAATTTCAACTCAATACCTCAACGCGTTCCCGAGATAGAGGGTTTTGACAGATGGACAGACGGACAGACGTACACACAGATCATAAAAATAAGGTTTATATGATCTGTGGACGTACAACAAAGTGCTCCTATAAGGGTTTCGTGTGTCCTTGAGGTACGGGACCCTAAAAAAACACTTATTTAAAAATAGGTATATTTTAATATAAATAAAAAACCGGACAAGTGCGAGTCAGACTCACCCACCGAGGGTTCCGTACAAACTAAATAATAGGGGGAAATCATATATTTTTTTATATTTTCCTTCATAAGCCGAAAAATATACATCGTAAAAATATTTAACACATTCCTTGCTCACCACTCGGATCCGAGTATAGTAGCAGCGCCTCTCTCTCGGATCCGATCGAGCGTCCCGTTTATTTTGTAGTAGTCAGTAAACCACCGGCGTTTGAGGCAGTCAACGTTTCTTTGCGCGGCCACTCTGTACTTAATCAAAATTCGCCTAAAAAGTTTTGGTTCCCAGCTGAAGTGAAGGGTCTGCAGTGGGCGAAGAATGTGTTAAAAACCTGTTTTAGCTTATGCTAATGAGGCTCTTTCATATGATACCCCACATGATACGGTTAATTCATTTTAAAATTTGGGCCCTCATGAGCCCGCATAGAGACACTATTTTTTGTGATTAAATTAAAAATGTCCAGTTTTTAGATTTTTTCCTATATGTGTACTCTAACACAATGATTCTTGCCAAATTTCAGAGTTCTAGGTCAACGGGACGTACCCCATAGGTTTTGATTCCTCTATGAGTGTCGAAATGTGCGTTTTTTACGACATATTCGGTTGTAACTTTTTTTTACGAAAACTGAGAAATTTTATTTTTCTTTCTGCAGCAAGATACTATGGATCTGCGTATATGGTTTTAATTTCAACTCGATACCTTAACGCGTTCCCGAGATAAAGGTCTTGACACCCGGACGGACGGACAGACGGACAGACGGACAACAAAGTGATCCTATAAGGGTTCCGTTTTTTCCTATCGAGGTACGGAACCCTAAAAACATCATGTTTGGTATTGTAAGAAAATGCTTTTATTAATACTCAAAGAAAAACCTCAATCAACAAATACCAAATAATATGTTAGTACCTATGGTACAGAACTTCCGAGAGCAGAAAGTCCCTTCATCCCTTTGTAGTTGTTATACCTTGCGTTCAGACGAAGCCTTTCGGATCACCATCCGTACTGCTAAGGCTTGGAACTCTCTTTCTACCGATTTGTTTTCTATATCTTACAATGTAGGTGTCTTAAGTATATTCTAGGCAAGCATGTTCCACCTTAGACTTAGTCTTCGCTCAAATGTAAGCTCATTCAACATAAATAACAAGTATCTATGTTTAAAGAAAAACAAAATACCCGACTGCAGAAAAGCAGTTTTTTCAGTCTAACTTACAATTTCGGTACGCATGATGTGCTGTTCAGTGTACGCTTTTTGTGAGAAAGTATGCGTATAATTGCTGTAAATGATTATAAATCCGCATTCTTCAGAATAATTCCAGTAAACCCACTTGTTTATTACGAAAAAGTTCGTTGGAGGGTACGAAAAACGCATTTTTTTTTACTTTTGCGAGAGATGTACCTATTATTATTACAAAAAATATAGCCTATGACACTCTGGAAGTGAAGATGAATCTAACAACACCTCGCACATCAAAATCGGTCAAGCCGTTTAGGATGTAGGCGATCATATAGAAACATCCATACATACCAACACACATACATACATACAAACACACGAAAAACAGCCCTCTTTCATACGCAGTCGGGTTTAAACAAAGTAAATACGCTCCTACTACAATGCAGCATAAGGATGGTTTGCAGGTCGGGTTTTATTTTTCGAACCTATTAGTTGATTTGAAATCAACAGAGATTGCCCTAAATCTGATAAAAGGCACGCGATCAAAGTCCACCGAGCACTCAATCGGCTTAATTGACAATGATACTCACATTGAAATATTTTTTTACTCGCTTAAAGAAATTTATTGACTGCTGTTGTAGAGAGCTTTTATTGGATTTTCTGCAATTCGCTAAATGGAGATGTTTTTTTTTATCTTATAGTAAATAGATATTATTTGTTAGCTTTTAGTACCATGATTTGAGAGAGGAATTTGTTAAGCATTTTTATAATACCGCACTAAAATATTGTAACTTGTGTTAATGTAATGTTACAGATATTTATTTTTTCTAACAACAAAATTCAACTATTTAAATTTGGTAAAATATAAAAGTAAGCTTCATTCATACAAACTGTGCTCCCGAGGTCTACTGTTACAATTACTAATGTTAAAAAAGTAAATATTTACCGAACACCTTATTTCTATAATTTTTGGGCGGAATGGGCTGAAGATAAGAAAAAATCACATTAGTATAAGATCAGGAAAATCTAAGAAAAAACTTGAAAAAAAAAAGTTTTAAGGTACTTACCAAGTGTTCGGAACAACAACGTACCTACATGCTAATATATGATCACACACAGAAACATAAAAATGTCTACAATATACGCATTGTACATACTTACCAAAAATGTCTGTTAAAATACTAAAGACAATCAAACCAAAATATAACAAAAGGTGGGCAGTTGTACTAATGTAATATAAAAAATAATACTTGAAATAAAACAGTAAGGTTGTTAAATCTTTCGAAACGGAACATAAATCTTAGAAAAATGGTGTCCATAAAAAAGTGAAGTCGCCGTAAGGACATTCCATTCCACCCATGATCGCATAATAAGACAATCCTCTTCCGCATGATCAACCATGGATGGATAAGTAATGCTTTCTCGTAAAACAAAACTTCTCCCTTCATCAATGCTGAAGGTCTGTGAAATATTGCAGACTATTACTAAGGTTAGTGCACACTCGCCTGTAACATTCATGCGAACGTAACATGAACTTGAAAGACACGTGCAACACTCCTACAACACCTAGCTTGTTAGAATTTAAAAAAAATACCATAGATATTTCATACTAAATATGATTACTGTAAATGAGGAAATGAATAAGAATTTAAATTACATTATGTATATAATTACAAAGTGTATTTGTTAATTATTTTTTTATGGGCAATTAATTAATTATATACACAAAATATCTACGATATTTAACAGATACAAAGCAATGGTACGATATAGCGTACTGTTAATACTACAGAAGGTAAAAATATATAATGAATATATATATATTAATAGATAAAATTATTATTAAATTGCTGAGTATCATGTTGGAAGTTATTCATATAAAATTGGGTGTTAGAGTGACGAACGTACCAAAATAATGTTACTCATATTCAAGATCACAGAAATTTTAGTCACAAATATGAAATTGAAACGCGTAACGTTACAGCGAATGTTACAGCCTGTTCCATCCTTACAAGATAAAATATTGCCTACTATTATTAGACGATCCAATCCGCTGTTAGAGCGAGGCGCTGCTGGAAAAACAGTGCCATCAAAGAAGGAAAACATCGCGAACGTCGCTTCCCGAAGTCATCAACTTATCTCGACGTACAGGAAGGAAATAATTTCGGCAAACAATCACGTTGATCAAGAGAACAATAGAGCAAGAGCTTACACACATACTTGGGGAATGATTGAATTGAACCTCGCAGGAACAAATTGTTGTTTGGAACTTGGGCTATTCATTCTAATAAATAAGTTGCTCGTACTTAATGCTGCCTTATATTTTTATTCTTTTATCGTCGTTGGATCCGACAAAACCTCGGTGCTTCAGGTGTTTTATGAACTAGCTCTACAAGGTCTGTTGATATAATTTTAATCTTTGTATAATCGTTGTATATTAATATTAATCTTGTGAACATAACTTCTTTATGAACTGTTGGATATTTAATGAAATTTTGGAAAATAAGTACAGAATTTAGTGATGGTCGTTTATTGATAAAATCTACATGTAGCAGATATATCAACCATGTTTACACAATAATGAATTTATTAGCATATTCTGTTGTAAAATAACTTAGGTATTTGTTACGAAAAAGTTCGCTGGAGGCTTTGATAAAGTATCAACGGTAACGCTACATGCGTTAGTCCTAAAAACGTCCGAGCGCAATGAGGTCTAATTACACCCCTTACTTACACGATTAAAATAATTTCGATTTTCAGAATAATTCGAAGCGGCAAAATAAACGTCTCTAGCGGCGACATAGACAGCCTTACCGAAAAACGTTACTTAACTTTAAGCAATGCTTAACATATTTTATCAATTTCTGGCTGACACGTAATGACAGTTGCGGAAAGAAGACAGATAACTTAAGACATTGGTTAAAGTTAAGTAACGTTTTTCGGTAAGGCCCAGAGTCTTTATATCAAAATCTTTAAGTTCGTCATTGTTGGTAAATGAGTATCAGTCAACCCAGGACGCTATATTCGTGAATTTTGTTTTAGATTTTACGTCCACATGATGGAAAGTCATTGGCTGGAGGATAAAAAAATGGCTTTATTTTTAGATAGTTTTATTATTAAATGTAACCAATAACAATAGGTGAGTAAAGATGATTCTAACGACGTCACGCACACCAAGAACGGTCAAACCGTTTAGGATGTAAGAGGTAATATATAAACATACATACAAAAATTTCAAAAACATAACCCTGCTTCGTGCGCAGTTGGATAAAAGTGTGGATCTTAAAATTATTTAAAATATATACCTACGTAATCCGTAATAGTAGAACGACTAAACATTTTATCCAATTTCAATAATATAATTAGACAATTCAAGCAAATATCTATCTACCCTTCTCACTACCACCACTACGATAGTTACGGTTCAATAGTAGAAATAAAATAAACAGATAGATGCCTAATGCCTAGTTTCCTACTCTGCTAAGTAGTTGTTTTGTCTCTGCTAAGTGGTAAGTTTATCACAATGTTTGGAGTTGTTAAGAGTACTTGTTTCGTCCTAGTGTTTTGAAACACACTACAAATTGCGTGATACTGACAGATCTCACCGCCTTTCAACTTCAGGCTTACTTGCGGTACTTGAATTCATATGGTGCTTTGTAATAACTGAAATTGTAACAATTTAACAGTTAATGTCAAAATAGTAAAATTAAATGACGTCTATAAAATTAGACGAAAATCAATAAACTATGAAAGAGTAACCGACCTAAATGTTAAATGCAATTAAGTAACTTTCTTAGAGCATTTCAATATATTTTACTATGGAAACTAACGTGATTCAACATTTTAAATAAAAACTACGCGTCACTCACGTCTGTTTTGAGTCGAAAAGTTCGACTATAGTTTCTACCGCATTCGGCGGTCTTTTTCAAAGGAGCAGCGCAAACGTCACAGTCGTTCGGCGGCGCGTCTCGCACTATGCGAAACGCGGCAAATCAATCACTCGTAAAATCTTAACTGTTATGAAGTTACGACTAATTTTTGGCGATATCAAAAGCATTTCTAGAAAAAGTGCGTTCGGGACCTTATCATGAAAGCATTAAAAGATTTTTATGATAACGTTTCAAAGTTCAGTGGTTTATCTTATAGGAAATGATTTGTAGCTTTGAGCTTTAAATACCTTACATTGTCAAAAAGAAAACACTCCAAAAACCCTTGTCGACGTTTAGCATTTTTTACGTCCCACACATTCGTGAAGTGCTTGTCCGGGGCAAAATGTGGCTTAATAGCCTAACCTCACATCCTTATAAAAACCACGTCCTCATTTGAAAAATGTTCAATCCGACCCGAACAGGATGAAAAATCCCCCAAGCTATCTCCGGAGCTCATTGGGCATCCATTCCAGATCCGGGTCCCGGGCCCGGCACCCTTTGTCACAGTTGCTTTCATGTGATTTTATAAACGACACGACCTACTGCGAAAATGACAGTCATATAATTGTGGCTGTGCACAATTACTCATCGGCTATCATTATATTTTACTTTGAAATCATACATTTTTATTTATTTCTTCATAAGAGAAATAATATTGTATTTTTTTTTTATTTTTATTCTAGCTAAATGGGTTTGAATGAAAGTTGACTTTTTAAACGGGTACCCAAGATACAGGCTTTGCCTAGTTTGGGGCCCGCAGGAACAATGATATAAGGTGATTGGTTAATTATTTAAGTAATTAATAGAAACTTTGTAAAACTCTAACAATTTTCAGAAATAAATATTATAATTCATTTTATTTATTTAAACGCTCAGGCTATTTATTTTTATCCCGGAAAATTCACAATTCTTGTGGCATGATGGAATCACGGGTACGGCTAAACCTTGCCTGCATGCCAACCAACGTCTTGTATACCTACTAGATGTCTTTCTTACCTTGGGGCACAGAATACTCAATAGTACTACTTGGGGTCTCATTTTCTAAAAGCACAACAAATCCCAAAAGAACCGCAATTTGATCATTTTCTAATTTAATTCATTTAAAATTTTGTTCTTATATCATTTAAGAGTCGCGGTCGATTCTTCAGGACAACATTCATATTATTATATCTAGTAATAAATACGTAAAGAGCTTATTTATGTAAATAGATAATCGGAAAGTTATTCTTGTCATATTATTATGTCAAATAAAGCGGTTGTCATGACCGACTTCACTGCGGAGGCTCATGTGTGGTACTTTGTTTATCTAACTTTTATATGTACATCACGAAACAAACAACCTATTGTATGTCATCGCTCGTCTTAACGAGCGATTTGTGGCGAAAACAATTTACGCTGAATTTTTGGAACTGATTCAGTACAAGACAATATAAACACAGAACCAATATTACAATTTAGGACATACACAAAACAAACAAAAAAAAAATTTCACCGACCGAGCTTTGTTCAATTAGGACATAAAATACTTAATGGTATGTACCTATCTTAGTTAATATAATGACAATAATTAAGTACGTATTTCTCCTGCCCAACCTACAGAGGTTCTGGTAAAAAAGAGAAAGTTCAAAATCTAAAAAATGTGCTAAAACTTATGTACCTATCCTTTGTTGCAATTAGTACATTAAGTAGTAAATTAAATTGATTTAGTTGTTCAATGAAAATGTCTAAAATTATACGTCATGTATAATGACGTATAATTTTTTTTGCCCATCTGGCAAATATATCATAATTTCAAAATTTGTTAATCGTAATTGCAAAAGCTTTAAAACAATCGATCGGCCATCATATTTTATTTAGTTTACTATAGTTTATAGTTATTACAGTTTTATAGTTTATTTTACAGAACAAAAAAATTAAAACCAACAAATTTATTATTTGATCTGCACCAAATGGACAAAAACCAACCTCTAATATCCTCCACCACGGCTTATAATAGTCACTCAACCCTTCTCCCGGATTACCACTCAAACCCATAATATTTCGGCTTTACGCCCTCAAACTTGTGCCATCACTATCAACGTGACAAAAACGGTACTCCGTCACTTGCTCGACACTCCCACAGCCCCTTCACTCAGTACGATACTGAGCCAAGACTAGCTTCAGAACAACTACGCTTTAAAGAGCCTAACACATAAAACTAATGAAATATGAACACTATTCTATAATAATAATAATAAATTATTTATTTTGACACAAAATTTTTGTTACAATAAATATTATCCCAAAGGCTTCCGAACTAGTCTAAGACTGTATGTAGTCTATGTGTATTTATGTAGTCTAACACAATTTTTTAATATTTTTTATTTTATTTTAGGATGATGGTGCGGTAGAAAGTTGCGGAAGCTTAATACTATAATTTACTAAGCCTACGCCTGTCTGTCTGTCTAGTTGCCTGTCTGTCCTACCTTTTAGCTGATATGTCTTTTGAAGTGTAATACCTTAGAGTTAGCACACGAGTGCTATGTACTACTATTAAAGTCTTCAGAAAAGTAACTAAAGTATCATTTTCACGGCGACTATCACAAAACCGAGCTATAGACCAAAATTGCGAATATATCTTTTACAAATAAATTATGTTATTTTATTGATCGATTCTTTGTCATTTTTTTTTTCATCTTGAGTTCATCTCATAACTTTTCTGATCACATCAGTCTTGAGATGAAGAAAATATTGTTATAAATGAATATTCGTAAGGTTCTAGACTTATGTTTAACCAAATATTTTGTTTCAATAGTTATTTTACCTATGCCTTAGTTGCACTAATAAATAAATGTAAACGTGTAATTTATTACACTTTCAAACGCGCGTTGGAATAAATTGCCCATCCACATGTACAGAATTGCCAATTTTGTGATCGAGGAAAAAGACAATGGGCGATTGACCTACGAACTCATGTCAGTAGCATAGTGTAAAGGGACTTCACCATCATGATCGCTATTGCGTTCGTTGTTTAACCCAAAATATAGGCGAAGAGTGAACCATAACCGCAAATGGGTGGTAATTTGGCCGACAGAGAAAGGGTGGGCCGCTCCCGACGTGATAAAAGGACCTTTTTATGAACGTGCTTCGTGTGCTTGCTGCCATTCGAGCTTTTGGGAAAAAATGAACTCAGAATTAGTCACGGCTTACGAATTGGTAATAGGTAATCTAAAATGAATTTATCTCTTAAAAGAAAATACTAGATACATTTTTGCCATTCTTTTATTTTGTGTCAATTAAAAAAGCTCTTGTATTGTATTTGAAAATTTGATCATTATTTTGTCAAATTTTGACTGGCCTTGTGGCTCAGTTGGTAGTGTGTTTATGGGTTCAATCCCCACCCAGGGCAAACATTTGTGTGATGAGCATGGATGTTTGTTCTGCGTCTGGGTGTTTCTATGTATCATATGTATATATATTAAAAAAAAGTATATATGTATTCTATCAGCCATCTAGTTCCATAGTACAACAAGCTTTGCTTAGTTTGGGCTAGATGGTGTTGTGTGAAATGTCCACAAATATTTATTTATTTATTTATTAACAATTCTTTGACATGAAGCGAAACGATAATATGTATTATTTCAGTACTTAATTACAAGTGAACATTTTTTTTTTAATCAGCCCTGTTTGTACAAACTGTCCCACTGCTGGGAACGGGCCATCTTCTCATTGTGAGAAGGGTTAGGCCATAGTCTGTCACGCTGGCCAAGTGCGGGTTGGCAGACTTCACACATCTACAAGATCATTGAGAACTCTCAGACATGTAGGTTCCCTCACGATGTTTTCCTTCACCGTTTGAAGTTGGCGGCAATCAACAATACGCACATAACTTCGGAAAGACAGAGGTGCGTGCCGTGGGATTCGAACCCAGGACCTGCGGATCGCAAGTCAGACGGTCTCCCAACTTAGGCTGCAGATCCTTTAATTTATATCGATAACAATTTTATTGATAAAGTTAATTTATATGATTTAAAATTGAGACTAACTTTTTATTCCGAAACACGACAAGTCACAGTTTTATATTGGATCATTATCGTGACATTAGTTCCCATATTTTGCCATATTTTTATATGGCAAATATCTCGATTGAACAAATTAATGAAAAAAGGACATCAGCAGCGCGTTCAATGCCACATTATTAATGAAAAAGGACATCAGCAGCGCGTTCAATGCCACATTATTAATGAAAAAAGGAAATCAGCAGCGCGTTCAATGCCACATTATTAATGTAAAAAGGACATCAGCAGCGCGTTCAATGCCACATTATTAATCAAAAAGGACACTAGCAGCGCGTTCAATGCCACATTATTAATGAAAATGGACATCAGCAGCGCGTTCAATGCCACATTAAAAAGGATATCAGCAGCGCGTTCAATGCCACATTATTATAAAAGGACATCAACAGCGCGTTCAATGCCACATTATTATAAAAGGACATCAGCAGCGCGTTCAATGCCACATTATTATAAAAGGACATCAGCAACGCGTTCAATGCCACCTTAAAAAGGATATCAGCAGCGCGTTCAATGCCACATTATTATAAAAGGACATCAGCAGCGCGTTCAATGCCACATTAAAAAAGAACATCAGCAGCGCATTCAATGCCACATAATTAATGAAATAAAACCGGACAAGTGCGAGTCAGACTCGCCCACCGAGGGTTCCGTACAAACTAAATAAAAAGGGAAAATCCTATATTTTTTTTATATTTTCCTTCATAAGCCGAAAAATATACATCGTAAAAATATTTAACACATTTTTTGCTCACCACCCGGATCCGAGTGGGGCGGGGCTATAGTAGCAGCGCCTCCCACTCGGATCTGAGCAAGGCAGTTAACGTTGCTTAATTGCGCGGCCACTCTGTACTTACTCAAAATTCGCCTAAAAAGTTTTGGTTCCCAGCTGAAGTGAAGGGTCTGCAGGGGGCGAAGAATGTGTTAAAAACCTGTTTAAGCTTATACTAATGAGGCTCTTTCATATGATACCCCACATGATACGGTTAATTCACTTTAAAATTTGGGCCCTCATTCCTTGCATAGAGACTCTATTTTTTTGTGATTAAATTAAAAAATGTCCAGTTTTCGGATTGTTTCCTATATGTATACTCTAACACAATGCTTCTCGCCAAATTTCAGAGTTCTAGGTCAACGGGAAGTACCCCATAGGTTTTGATTCCGCTGTGAGTGTCGAAATGTGCGTTTTTTGCGACATATTCGGCTGTAACTTTTTTTTACGAAAACTGAAAATTTTATTTTTCTTTCTGCAGCAAGATACTATGGATCTGCGTATATGGTTTTAATTTCAACTCGATACCTTCACGCGTTCCCGAGATAAAGGTCTTGACACCCGGACGGACGGACAACAAAGTGATCCTATAAGGGTTCCGTTTTTTCCTATTGAGGTACGGAACCCTAAAAAGGATATCAGCAGTGCGTTCAATGCCACATTATTTCTCTATCCGATTCCGAACCATGGTCATATTTTTTTTGGTATTGCAAACGGACTATAACCTAATAAATGTTGTGTGGGATTGTGAAATCGAGTAATAATAGTCGATCAACTTAAAAAAATTAAATTTCATTTAAACTAACATAAGTTAACTCGTATGTTCTACACTATGTATATGTGTATGTTGTATCACTATTTTAAGTTCACATAATTATGGTGAGTAACTACGGAACCCTACTTTGCGCTTGGCACGACACTCACTTGGTCGCTTATCTATAAAATAATTATTTCACATACTTATTAAATAGTGTACATAATAGAAATAGGCTCCATAACGTTTATATTTATGTCAAGAGATAAAACGGACAATTAAGTAGCAGTTTCTCCCACATAAGTTCCATCCTTTGTTCCTCCGAGTCCGCCTTTCTTACTTATGAACCAACCGGGACGTTTGACAAACGCGGCCGGAGCTTATTCGGTCGCGGCTTCATTCGCCGTCACCACAACCGCAGGGCGCTGTATTTATTTTACCAGTACATTAGGTTCACTTTTTACCTACTTCAAAAAAGAGGAGGTTATGAAACCGGTCGTATTTATTTTTAATGATTGTTACTTATCTTCGTAATTTATAAACCAATTTGAAAAATCCTCACTAAAATTTTCAGTTCAGTAGTTTGGTTTAAAAAAATATTGGAAAAATATGTCTTTCAAGTAAACGAAATTGCGTATTTTGAAGTCGATTGTTTTAGTTTTTAAAACTATAATAATTATATTGATTTGTTATAATAAACATTCCATTGATAAATACTGATAACACGGTCTTGAAAAATTCTTGTAAAACTATTTTCAAGCTAGTTTAAAGTTATTTTTTAGTTTTCATTTCTGCCGGCACTCCCGCAGTGCAACCCGTTGTTTTTTTTATAGTATTTTGGAGTGGTAATCGAATCTACAAACTCCCGTGTCATGTCTTTGCCTCAGTGCTTGTTTGCCGTATCTACTAATGGTAAAATTACACAGGAGTAGAGTTTAATGCTGTTTTTTTTCTAAAAGCTATAATTATAAGACTTGAAAATCTTTTTATACATGAATTATATATACTCATGTATAAAAAAAGACTTTCAAGCCTTACAAATATAGCTTTTTGAATAAAATAGAGCATTAAACTCTTGTGAAAATGTACCAATGGTAGATAGGGCAAACAAGCACTGAGGCAACGATGTATTAATATTACATATTGGAGATTTTAAATATGTAACGACGAAACAAAAATTCTTAAATATGAAATAGTTGACGTTCTGAAATATTTTGCTCTAACAATGTTTACATTAGGTTTGATTCCAGCCCCTGTCACGGTGGCGGTTACGAGCGAAGCTTACCCGCCGCGGTACACGGCGCGTGACGGATGACGGCTTTATGTCGAAAAATCGTCCGGGACATGTTTATTTTTTACGAAAATTTCCGAATAAAACAGCGGCTCACTTCCCTGTATATACCACCGGTTGGTTGATGCTCTCGTGGGATTATTACTTAGAGGAATTATATTGCTGTCTGTGACACATTTTAACAAGCTGGAAAGGGATACCTATTTACAGAAATGTGAAAATAGGATTATTATTTTCACTTTGTTGAATAAACATACGTCTATCTACATTCTAATAATGTTGGTTTTACGAGGACATTTAATTTAAATTATATAGAATAGAATAGAATATAACTTTATTGTACAACCATACAGATAATTAAAATAAACAATAAACTTAAACGACAGTACAAAGGCGACCTTACGTAATAAGGTAAGTGATACAAATAAGGCCTAAGCTCAAATAAGGCCTGTAGTGCGGAAAAGGCGATAAAAATAGGTACATTTACATCAAAAATACTTCACGCACGCATAGACGACAGCTCTACGACTCATCGAACAGTGCTCGAGAGGTCCGCTCGCGCTCACAGCGACAGTAGTGGCCGGTCGTTTGAAAAGGCGGGCGTTTTCATTGGGCGTTATTAATTTGTCGCAATTTTTATCGAATTTTAATAATTTATTCTTTGAAGTTTTATTTGAATTAATGTATACGGACCATAATATAACTCATCTAAAATGTAACTATGGCTTTAAATTGTAATTTTTAGGATATGCGAATTAAATACTGCTTTTAACATTTATTAAGTATTAATAAGGCCTAAATACTAAATAAGGTCTACTTTTAGGCAGGTATTTTTTCTGAACCAAAATCTTATCAAAATATATTTAATTTTTCAATATTCAATAATATTTTTGAGAAGTTATGTTAATTTTCAAATTTTTAGGGTTCCGTACCTCAATAGGAAAAAACGGAACCCTTATAGGATTACTTTGTTGTCCGTCTGTCCGTCTGTCCGTCTGTCCGTCTGTCCGGGTGTCAAGACCTTTATCTCGGGAACGCGTGAAGGTATCGAGTTCAAATTAAAACCATATACGCAGATCCATAGTATCTTGCTGCAGAAAGAAAAACAAAATTTCTCAGTTTTCGTAAAAAAAAGTTACAGCCGAATATGTCGTAAAAAACGCACATTTCGACACTCACCGAGGAATTAAAACCTATGGGGTACTTCCCGTTGACCTAGAACTCTGAAATTTGGCAAGAAGCATTGTGTTAGAGTACATATATACATAGGAAAAAATCCGAAAACTGGATTTTTTTATTTAATCACAAAAAAATAGTGTCTCTATGCAAGGAATGAGGGCAGCCTCAAAGGTTCGCTCGCTCGGATCCGAGTGGGAGGTGCCGCTACTATAGCCCCTACTCGGATCCGAGTGGTGAGTAAGGAATGTGTTAAATATGTTCACTGCTGGGAACGGGCCATCTTCTCATTGTGAGAAGGGTTAGGCCATAGTCTGCCACGCTGGCCAAGTGCGGGTTGGCAAACATTAATTAATTATGATTTTTTTTTTTTCATTCTTTAAGTTTACACAACAAATTTGTTTTTTCGGATAGCACAAAACAACAAAAACCGATAATCTCTTCAGTCTGAGACAAAAACGAATATAGGTACATGTCACTGTCAAGTAGACGTATATCTATTTTTTTTAGTTCATGTTGGCTATCACAACATCATAATCAGACAGTAAATATGACGTCATCATGATTTTATCTTTAAAAAAATATAAAAAAATAAGTAATGAACAGAATAAAAAAATATTAAAATTAGTTTTTCTAAATGATCCATTCTATCAAATAAAAATATAAAAAAATACCCAAAAAAAAACTTTACATACCCAATTCACCCGCCTAGTTAGGTATGCGAATATTAATAGACAGTTCTCAGTAATATTGAAGTGGAAGCCACGAATCTCTGTCACCGAAGCCGTTTATCTTTAAGTAAATTATCTCCCGAGCGCTCACACATCGTCATTCACAAGTTTCGCTTTCATTACTTACGTTCTAATCAGTTACGCTTCCATCAGTTACAAGCTCATTAGTTTCCTGCGCCTTCCACATCAGTTAAACTGACATGTGCGTACTTATCGCGGATGAAGTTTCTCGTTTGTAGTGGTGTATGCAAGTAAATTGAAACGAGATTTACATAGAGTCATAGTCAACAAAATATTTATTTAGAAATAGCCGGGTTTAGTAGTTATTTGTTTTCGCGAATGGAACTACCTAAATTTGTTGTTTGTAATTTTATGTAACGGTACAAATATAGTCACACTGACATTTGGAGTTCTGGCGGAAACGTCATGGAAACATGGTTGTAGTTTTATTTTATTTTCGATAGGACTCGAATTCGAAAATTACTGCATACGTAACTTAGATTGTGACTAGAACATTTATAACTGGATTAACTTATGTTAGCCTTTCTTATTGTATGTTTTATTATAATGTATTTTGTGAGAATTTTGTGATATACCTACGGCTTAAAATAAATAAACTGTTTTAAGTTTGTATTTGCGCTTATCGTGAATGATAAAATCATTTGTAAGAATAGGTCTATCATGATGACGTACTTTGTAGTGTTTGTTTCAATAAACACAAAATACAATCTTAGAGCTATATCTAAGCGATTTTTGCAAGCCGATGAGGTACTCATACATAATCTAACAAATTAATCTTATTTGGTAAGAGGTAATCTTACATGGATATAATGGCCTTTTCTATTTTTCAATTTGGTCAATTCCAAATCAGTTAAATTTAACTGACAAGAGTGACATAAATATTAAATATTGTAATAATTATTATGCAATTTTGTAATGCGTAGGTATTTTGGCGAAACAATCGAAATGTAAATCCAAAAGTTTTTATTTTATTGAGCGCAATAACTAAAGTTTTATTTACCTAAATATTTCGGGGTTTTGATTTAGAAGAAACAGCGTGATAATCACTCAGTTTATGTTTTTTTTTTTTTACCACGGGAACAGTAATTATTATTAACGTCTATGTTGGTGCCACAGTGGCGCTTCGTTTCTATCCACCCTCATTTTCTGTTCATGAACAACGACGACCCAAGGCACGGTTGAATGAGATACTGCTCGCACTCACGAGTAGTTAAAGTTGATCCTTGACAGATGTTTTAATTTGTGCAAGCCTCCGTGCTGGCGGGCCATATTCTCATTCTAAGAAGGGCCATTACAAACAAGAAAAAAAAATTATGTTGGTAGTTGAACTGTTAATTGTATTACTGGGAATATAGATGTCCCAACAGTACAATCAGCCGCCATTAATGAACTAGTGGGAATTAAAAGTCTCACTAGTTAAATTAATTGAACTGTCAATTGTACTACTGGGAATAAACGGATTCTTTTGTCGTTCTGTTCGACTTTCCTATGCATTACTACCCGCATCTTGAATTTTTATCAACGATCTAGAAATTATTTCTTATTGGATACAACTATATTTCATAAAGTTAGAAGACACCCTCTCAATTTCATGTCTTAAGATCAGTGGTCCAACCTAAAAGTTGTACATTCTAGCCTTTCATTGGAGGTGATCACTGCTAAAAACATAGATTTAAAATCAGTGTATAAGTATTTTTATTATTAAACATTTCGCAACCCACGCTTCTGCCGTCTATACAAAGGCTGCAAAACTTAGACTACTTTTGGGTTCATTAATACGTGGGCGACGGATCTATACAAGCATTTTAAATACGTTTAGAGGGTGGAACTATTTAATGGGTGTATTTGACAGTGTGGTGTGGGAGAGAGTGTGGGGGGAGAGGTAGGGAGGGAAATTTGGCAGCGCTCGCAACTAAAGGTTTTAGTTTGGTTTTACAGTTAATTACATTAGATACTATTTGATTTTTATTTCTTTGAATTTTGTCTGGAATATTATCTGAAGCAATAAGAAGTATTTTTTTAGGTTAACAAACTTATTTGCAATTATGTTTTTCAATCTTGCTTGTGTCGTCTTTTTTGGGTTCCCGAATAACTGCGTAGAACACATCTTATAAATTCATCATGTCCATCCATCCGTCTGTCAGTCTTTGAGTATGTCACAGCCATTAAGCCATTTTACTGAAAGATTATCAGCCCCAAATGAAAGAAATTTGGCTGGTGCTGGTCAGATGTGTGCCGTGAACCGCTTCTAAATATTGTATGAAGATTTAAAAAAAAAGTTCAAAATAGGATATAAATTAATCAATGCCACCCCATCGTGTGGTGAATGTTGAATAAAATCGCATATGGTAGGGATCCGTAGTTAATGTTGGGATTTCAAAGAAAACCATTTTGCGAGTATTGATCGTGTATTCCACTTTACAAAAAATATCAAGGACCTATTTACTTTAACGACTTAAGTGTTTTTCATATTTATCACTTTATCTTTAAAAGTTGTGGTCACAGGGTATTCGATATAATTTTCGTCGAAAGTTTCTGATATAAGTCTACTACTATGGTTAATCGTGAATTTCTACGTCAGATAGTTTAGAAATGCTCGGAAACACACAAATTTTTCACCTTTGGCTAGCTTTATTTCACACACATTAAACCTGAGAAAAAAATGATATAAAATATAATAATAATAATGATATGTTGAAAACAAAATTTCACCCCTTTTTTATGGGTATGAAGTGCCTCAGTACCCCATTTTTCACTTTTTTGCTAATTTTACTGCGCCAATTTGTAGCAGCTTGTAAAATACACCAAATTTAACCTACCAAATTTTATTTAAGTATTACTGATAGTCTCTAAGTAAAATGGCTGTGACATACGGACAGACGAACAGACAGACACGGTGAATTTATAAGGTTTTCTCGGATTTACTACGGAACCCTAAAACCAGAAAATCTTAAGTTTAACCAAACTGATAGTATTTACACAAGGCCAAATGCCAATGTAAGATTTATTGAATTTTCCACCCCCACATTTCCCTGTTGTGATTATCGTTGCTTACCGCAAAAAGTCGCGGCAACGGAGCATCTTGCCAAGTATTCACTAAATCAAGTCAAGAGATAAAAAATACATGCCCCCGAGACGCCTCTGAGACTCTTCTTTGTGAGCCCGGAAAGATAACGGCCCGGTAACGGCTTGAATTAATACGTATCAGGAGGGTAAAATGTAGCCTACTATATAAAATACAGAGCTACGCGGAAAGAATGCTCAAACATCTCATTGTGTATATTTTTTTATTATAATCATTATAATGTATGTTTTTTTTTATAAACACTGTGCTACTGACAGTAACTTGTAATGAACCTATTACTACATTGGAAAATAAAAGCGATGTAATTTTTCATATTTTTTATTCGTTAATAGGCATGCCCTTGACCGCTAACACGCCTGATGTTAAGCGACTGTTGCTGTCTACAGTTGAGCGCGCTTGCCTAGAAGGAACCTGTTCATTCGCGATTTTTTCACAATTTTTAGGTTTTAAAGTATTTTGGCTGTAAGTTTTCAAGAAAGCGTAAAATATATAAAACAAGACACTAAAATTTGTGCGAGAAACTCATGAGAAATTTAAAGAAATATAATATGCTATGTAATACCTATTTTTTTATAGACTTTCGCTCGACTTATATCTCAACTGATGTTAACTGACCTAGTGTATAGGATGGACCGTAGTTCCTCAAAACAAACCTATACACTTTTGATTTCACGAAGAATGAAAGAAAGAATGAAGACATTCTGATTGTTTATATCTATTCAGAAAGACTCATTTAAAAAAGCATTTTTCGAATGTTGGCGGCATTCTTAGTAAAAAACCGGACAAGTGCGAGTCAGACTCGCCCACCGAAGGTTCCGTACAAACTAGTACCTAGATAAAAGGGGGAAATCATATATTTTTTTATATTTTCCTTCATAAACCGAAAAATATTTAAAAACCTGTTTTAGCTTATGCTACTGAAGCTCTTTCATATGATACCCCACATGATATGGTTAATTCACTTTAAAATTTGGACCTTAATTCTTTGCATAAAGACACTATTTTTTTGTGATTAAAATAAAAAAGTCCAATTTTAGATTTTTTTCTATATGTGTACTCTAACATAATGCTTCTTGCCAAATTTCATTGTTCTAGGTCAACGGGAAGTACCCCATAGGTTTTGATTCCCTTGTGAGTGTCGAAATGTGCGTTTTTTACGATATATTCGGCTGTAACTTTTTTTTACAAAAACTTAGAAACTTTATTTTTCTTTCTGCAGCAAGATACTATAGATTTGCGAATATGGTTTTAATTTCAACTCGATACCTTCACGAGTTCCCGAGATAAAGGTCTTGATACCCGACGGACGGACAGACGGACAACAAAGTGATCCTTTAAGGGTTCCGTTTTTTCCTATTGAGGTACGGAACCCTAAAAAGGACCGTAGGTATAATATGCAGAGAGAAAAACCTATAGAAATAAATTATCATATAATATTATTAATATTGATATTATTGATAAGTTTCCGGCAGCCTAGTCGGGAGACCGTCTGACTTGCGATCCGCAGGTCCTGGGTTCGAATCCCACGGCACGCACCTCTGTCTTTTCGAAGTTATGTGCATAGTGTTGATTGCCGCCAACTTCAAACGGTGAAGGAAACCATCGTGAGGAAACCTACATGTCTGAGAGTTCTCAATGATCTTGAAGATGTATGAAGTCTGCCAACCCGCACTTGGCCAGCGTGGCAGACTATGGCCTAACCCTTCTCACAATGAGAAGATGGCCCGTTCCCAGAAGTGGGACAGTTTGTACAAACAGGGCTGATAAAAAAAAAATACACAATTTTTTACGAACTTCATGTAATACAACTTTTCAGAATAATAGGCATATAAAGACGCTTTAAGTAACATAATTTCATTATATTTTATTTAAGGTGGAGCTCAACACAACTTTTAAAAATGTTGGGATGCGCGAGAGATATAACGCGCGTTGTGCTCATTCTTAAAGCAGTCATTGAGGCAAGAAATGGCTTGAAATTTATGACAAAAGTTCACAATAACAAAATAATATATAATTATTTCCGGTTAAGTAGTAAAAACATTGTTTCTGCATATTAATGAATGTACATTGTACATGTTCTGTATAACTTTAAAAGCATGGATAAAAAAATGCATAAACTTATCTGGCCCCAGAATTCTTTTTGTCGTGGATTCCTTCAATTGACCGAGAGCGAAACCCCTAAAAATATATCTGAATCTAAACTCAAAATTTACATTTTTATCGAAGGAAATCACAACCAAAAATGTTCAAAGGAAAATAATAAATACAGCCCCATAACAATGACTAACGCAACCGGAAATTTTCTCTTGACCTCTTTATAAATACTCTGAAATATAACGAGCTCTCTCGCTCGAATGAAAATTTTAATTTATTTCATTTAAATTTTAACATTTGATCTTCTAGAATGAAATTGCGATTCAATTGTTTGACGGTAAAATTACAACACTTGACCTAGAGCACAATAAAGTCCCAAGATTTATTTTCTGAAAATCCCCGCCACAAAGGTCCGGGCAGGCTTGGCCACTCCTTCGTTCGCGTCAAATCTTATTATTAGCTATAATCGGCATTGTCGGCCGGCCACAATGCCCTATAATGGCGAGCCTCTCGACAATGGACAAAGGCTGTTCGAGGATCAGACGTAGCTCTGCAAACCAGTAACGTAGCTCGCGCTGTTTTAACATATTGTCGGTATTTACAATCCCCGACCCAAAACAAGGGGTGTTATAAATTTTATGTGTGTACGAGTATCTTTTGTATCTATGGCATCTCTATTACGGATGGATCTAGTTTTATTTGTTTGAAAGCCGAAAGTCCAGCCGTTTCTTATTATCTTGTTAGAGTTTTCTAAATTTATACTTGTAGATTAAAATAATAAATAAATATTGGTGGACATTTTCACTCAGTGACAACTAGCCTCAAAGTAAGCAAATCTTGTACTAAAGCTTGCATTATGGGAACCAGATAACTGATAGACTACTTTTATACTTTTTTGTTGTTCTACACTAACAAAATAGCATAAAACACATCCATATGATACAGAACAAACACCAATGCCAATCACATAAACGTTATGTCTTGGGAGGGAATCGAATCTACAATCTACAGTTTACGAGGTAGACTAGACTACTTAAGAGACAGGAAGATTAATCAAAAGTACTAAGCGAATTTTATGACGTCACAGCACTTACTACTCCAAAACCTTAACATAATTTAAAAATAAAACAACATCAATCGCAATAAAAATCGTTTACATACATTGTAAACGACTGGCCTTGTGGCTCAGTTGGTAGTGTGTCTACGTCTACCTGCTGAACTGAAGGGTCGTGGGTTCGATCCCCACCCAGGGCAAACATTTGTGCGATGAGCATGGATGTTTGTTCTGTGTCTGGGTGTTTCTATGTATCATATGTATATATTTACTAAAAAAGTATATATGTATTCTATCAGCCATCTAGTTCCATAGTACAAGCTTTGCTTAGTTTGGACTAGATGGTGTTGTGTGAAATGTCCACAAATATTTATTTATTTATTGTAGGCGAAAATATAGAGGAATCTGTCTACATTCAGCGCATAGGTTGGTTTTAGATTATTTATCTAAAAACCCCGAAGGTCTCCCGTCATACAAGATTAGAGCTGAATACTTACAATCCCACAGCAGCAGAGTATATTTTAAAGATTTTCCTTCGTTAAGATATAATTTTGTTTCAAATAAACTAACGTTTTATCTACATATTCATAATTATACAACCTTAGTTACTGTATGTATAATACTTTGCAAATAACATTTTTTTTTCTCCGGCATTTTTTTCGTTCTCCCATACGCGACGTTGTTTGCCGAGTTTTACAGGTCTACTCTTTGGCGAGGTATAAAAAAGATGTAGTTTACTTTTGTTTATTAGCACAAATGTGTCTTAAATGGTTTTTAATGTACTTATTTAAACTTACCAACCTGAAAAATGATTTCCAAATAAAGTAATTTCTTAAGTGTATTTTCACGCGACTGAATATCGAAACGAACAAGCTGCTCATCTGACGTTAAGCCGCATGCTTACTCATAACCATCCAATGGAACCCAAAGCTTTGGAATTCAAAGTTTCAGGGCGCTGTATGACAATGCGCTGCTCTGAAATATTTATTATATAGCTGTAAAATCTCGTTGTGACAGAATATTTAATTTAAATTCAGAGCACTACTTAGTTAATACTACTTACTTTCGCACCACTGATTTGTAATTAAATAATTGACACTTCTACACGTATTTTCTAAAAGAAATAAACAAAATATTATAAAAAATTATAGTGAATTATTGATTTTATTTATGTTATTACTTTATAATTACTCTAAATAGAACCGACAAGCGCAGCGTAGCAGGACCAGCCATGAGATGGACAGATGAGATACAAGGGGGGCAAGTGCCTTTATTAACTACAACAAAACAATATACAAACTACACATACTTAACTAACTAAACTACTACACAAAAAGCAAATCGAGCACCCAGACCGATAAAGGTCTAAAGATCCAAATACTCAAACCCACCCACTACAACTGGCGGGAAGACTCTGGATGCAAGCCGCTTCCAATCGTTTTTTTGGAAGTCCATGGGTTTCTCCATGGACATGCTTATGTCCTGCGGTAGACTTCTTATGGATGAGATGATGATGACGATGAAAGAGAACGAAATATATTTTCAATAAAGAAAAACAAAAATATTCAATAAGATTCAATCTTAAATTTAGGAACCTACTTAATTTATTAGCACAAAAATATCGCTCCGTATTAGAAGGTCTATCAAGGAAAATGACGTAGTTTGCAGAACGTATTTATTTACTTATTAAAACGTCTATGTGGTGGCAATGTCTTGAGTGGCAAAACGACTTACTAGTAAAACGTCCAAAATTACTATACAATAAAATAGCTACAGCTTACGACTTTAAAATATTGCTAAATTATATCAAAATACCAAAATCAAAAATCATCATCATCATCATCATCATCTCAGCCATAAAAAGTCCACTGCTGGACATAGGCCTCCCCTATGGATTTCCAAAAAGACCGATTGGATGCGGCTTGCATCCAGCGTCTTCCTGCCACTTGTATGAGGTCATCTGCCCATCTCGTGGCTGGTCTTCCTACGCTGCGCTTGCCGGTGCGTGGTCTCCACTCGAGAACCTTTCGGCCCCATCGGCCATCAGTTCTACGTGCTATGTGGCCTGCCCACAAAATCAAAAATAAAAATGTATAATAAATAATTAAAATATTAATGATAAATAAATATATATATCAAAAATCAAAATATCAAAATAGCAACATTTGAAAGGCAAAACCGCATTTCCCACATAGCTGTTTCCATATCATAAAATATTCTTTTGTCGTTGATGAACAGCGGAAAAATATTTTGTTCATTTCGTCGTTAAAGTGGAGAGAGGTAAAAAATGTCTTCTCATCGCCCGGAAGAGACCCTGCTGAGAAAAATTTAGACTCCCTCCAAGATGTCATTATGATTTATGAAGCAATGACTGTGACTTTTACTGGTATCGTTTTATAAGCAAAATAAAGAATTTATTTTGGGTTATTTCGAGGTGCGGCATCATTTACTCATTGTACTCTAAGATATTGTTGACATTATTGTATTTTGCAACTGAGAGCTACCGTGGCCGTGTTTTTTGCTTTTAGGCGACTGAAAGAAGGAAAAAATTACTGTCGTTGTTAAAGAAGAAATATTTACAAGTTTTACTTTGAACGAATTTACCAAAATATTCATAGTATGTAAAAAAAAATGGTTTTCAAAAACACCCATCTGTCTGCGGTAGTTACAGACCTACTGATTTATGAGCTGTAACGAAACTTATCTGAAAAAAAACAATTTCCTAACTATTACGGTTCAAAAGATAAAACGGTGTAAGTGTAGGTCAGACAGACGTATAGACAGACTGAACAGACACCGTAGCCTCAGGAATAGGCTCCCGTACCCGTAGTACGGTAGCCTAAAAATTACAAAGCGAATTGATATCTCCTTCTTTTCTACAGTCGGTAAAAACGATATAACAATCTTATCTCTATTTAAAAGTATGAAGTACTAAGTTTTGTAGAAATTTACAGAATACATTTAACTTCCACCTAACTTTCGTCTATGTGGAGTTAATAGTTACTCAACAAATCGGCTTAACATAATATGGACAAACAGACAATATAAAATTTATAATAATAATATCTAAAAAATTATAATAATACTGAGCCTAACCTAAGCCTAAAGACGATCAAAAATTATTTTAAGTGGCCAAGACCGTATATACATGTAGGTATATTAGGGTTCCGTAGCTGCGGCTGTAATTTGATTTAAAAGAAAACTACTTGGCGAGTATGTTTTGTTTATAATACTTTGCGATAAGTCAATGACCTTAGTAGTACATACATAATATATTGACTTATAGCAATATCTTGGAAAGTTTCACAATCACAGTGTTCAAAGCAATTTGCATTGCAAGTTTTTAATATGGTCTACTGTTATGGTTTATAATCATGAATTTCTAGTTCGATGGTTTAGAAATGCAGGGCACAATTTTTTCACCTTTGACGGGCTCTATCTCGCATATAACGCATTTGAGAAAAAAAAAAATGGAACCTTAAGTCCTATTATTAAGATACCTATTTAACGATACCCGACACGATGGGATGAGTTTGAAAAAAATCATCTCTCCTTTATATGTATAGAGTGCCTATTTTTTTTTTTTTTTGTCATTTTGTAGCGGTTCACAGAATACATCTATTTATCAAATTTAGTTTATATAGGGCTAATAGTCTCTGAGTGAAATGCCTGTTACATACGGACAGATAGACATACAAACATGGCGAAATTATAAGGGTTACTCGTAATTACTACGGAACCCTAAAAACGTCCGAAATAGAAACTCATTCAACGGTCGCGCCATCTTGAATAATAAAATGTACCTAACCCCTTGACATTTGAACTTTGTAATTTACACCTACTAATAAATTCATGTTCAATCGCCAACAAAAATGATGTTTTTTCCTGAAATTCTCCTTTAATATGGAAATTGCATTTATCAAACTCCGCTCAGCGTGGGGTGAAAAAAATAATGGGATTTCGAGATCTAATTAAGGGAATCCCTGTGGAATTACGCCACTGTTTCTTTCAATAGTACCTACCTATCATACTACCTACCTATTATTTCTCCCTTTTCAGTTAGATTGTTTTGAAGTCGGTTTAATTTTATGAGTTGGAAATTTGTGAAAATCAAGTGATTTTAATTTAATTTGAATAGTAAAATGAATTAGTGTGTGAGTAACAAGTCTCTAACGCCTACTAGACCGTTCTACATGTTATGAACCTACCACTATACAATTTTACTCTAATTTCTCTTTCATTTATCGATTTATCGTATCGCCGTCCAAGAAAATCCCAAATCGGAAAAGAAGATCGGAATCGTGAGGTGTAGCATGTTCCAAATAATTTATGAAGCTTTGTCACGTTGTATATTTTACACAGATCACTGATTACGAACTCACTGGCTGTCTGCGTGTTAACGTCAATTTTCAGTGGATTGGAGCAAACGTTGCTAAATATTACATAGGAAATATCATTATGTCAGTAGAATTAATAAGAATATACGTACTGAGCCATATGGCTACATAGATACGGTTATTGATTGTTATTTTAGGTATACCTGTCTGTTGCTTAGTTTTGAGTATTATCTATAACACTAAACGTAGTTATACTTTATTCTATGGGGTGAAATCTATTTCATGAGTATCTTTTAAGCCTAAGTCCCTATTGATCAAAATGATTGATAATAATAATTATAGTGACACCGGAAAATATTATTATGATGTTTCCTTAATCGTATTCTTCTGTGCATATTCAAACAAAAAAAAACAATATTATTTAGTTTTTATATTCACAAAATAAATAAATAATCTTATTTTAATATAATTTGTAATTATTACTAAGTGAAATATTATAATTTTCCGGTGTACTCAAAACAATCATTTTGATTTCATAAATTTTGCTCTCCATGACGTGATCAGGAGCAAGAGTAAATAGAATTAGCATACTTCATGAATTAAATTTAACCCCGTATATAATCGTTAAATAGGAAGTTATGTTAACTTGAAAAAGCTCGTTGCAGTTAAGTGAGATTTATTGTGTATTGCTTGGCATAGTAATCAATCCTACGATTTACGGGAAATAAAATTTTGGATCGTTTCTGGAAGTTATATGACTGAGCAAGTAAGGTGAGAAGCTATAACGAGCCTATGAAATGAACTTTATATTTACTCGATTGCACAGTAAGGAGGGCAATGATTTTCCGGTATATGAATATACATATTTATACGTATTCTATATTCTCTATAATATTGCGTCCTATAGTCTGAACGGCTTAGCTGATTTTGATATAGTGACGTGTAGTTAGATACGTCTTCACTTATCGACTGTTGTACGCTTTGTATTATTTTTTCAATGATAATGATACATACAGATAAAAAAAATCTTATAAATTATAATATTTTTTTGCAATTTCGTAAATAAGTTACTAAAAATATTATTCTAAAGAGAGGTCTAGTACAGTATATGAAACTTTGCAGTTACACTTTAAAAATAACTTTGACTACTTATAGTGTAGTCAGTAATTTGCAGTCTTAAATTAATAAGATCTTTGATAAAGTATCAACGGGATGTAGCGCCAGTCCTCATAAATGTCCGCGCTCAATGAGATCTAATTAGACCCCTTACACGATTAAAATAATTTCGATTTTCAAAATAATTCGAAGCGGCAAAATAGACGTCTCTAGACTTCTCAATCTAAATTAGGCTTTAGCGCGGCGACATAATCAAATCAAACTTCATATCAAAATCTTTAAGTTTGTCATTGTTGGTATATGTACGAGTATCGGTCAACCCAGGATACTATAATAGTGATTTTTTTAGACTTTACGTCCACGTGATCGAAAGCCATTGCTCGAGATAGTTTCATTAAAAAATTCCGTACACAATGTGTGCGTGACCACCACGTAATTACGCTCTTTGACACGCACACAAGCGTTCGAATTGCAGATGCGCGCACTGACTGTTTCAGCACAACAATGCGTAAGCGGTGCGCGTCACTGGTTCGCAGAGTTCGGGTCAGCTCCTGAAGCATGATCGCTACACGGCTGAACTATCCTTACCTTCCGCATTATTGCGACAGACACCTCGCTATACCAATGCCGAAGAGAAGGTACTGACGTTATTATTTATAGATATATTATTATATTTAAATTTCATCTTATTGAAATTGGATTGAATTTATTGTTATTAATGTAATATTTAAAAAAAAAAAAATCTAATTTTATTTAAGTATGTAATTGAATGCAATATATAATATAATGTATTTTGAATTTGATTTATCTAATTTAGTATGATTCGTTTATTTTGATTTGATTTTTATATGTAAAATCATAAATTGTGTCATATGTGTGTAATATTACTGGTATAACTTTGTAATCTTAATGCAAGTTCCTTTTTTGCGGGTCAAAAGTTACCCGAAATAAATTAATTTTATTTATTTTTCTATTTATAATAATGTAGCTAGTAAATATACGTTATACTTAGCGAACCTTCAAAATTGTTTGTTGTGACTTTATATCAAATATTCAAGCTTTCATACATTTAAGTAGCCATGTTTGGCGAACATGTGTGCCAACATAATATGTAGGCACATGTGTTCGTCAAACATGGCTACTTAAATATTATCAGATTTAAGTTCGCTTCGAACAAATTTTAGGATTTGGTGTAATCGTTAGCTCTAAGCTTCCATTTGGCTAGATGCGCGCCGTGACAAAATTTTCTCTACTGTTTTGTCATGCGAGAACGTGATGGGGTTACAAAGTTCTGTAAGTCTATTTTTCATTCGACACAAAGTCTAGAGACAATTTTGCCGCGGTGCGAATCTTAGGCCAGCTGAATCGATAGACCTGGTAGTTAGAAAGTGATCCAAATTGATCGTACGGAGAATTTCAACTGATAACGTAGGGCGTATTATAATTATTAATATTTAAATAATGCTTTTCACTGCTGAATCCACGGACTTTCCGATACGAATCCAAGTATCAAAATTTGGTATTTGTAAAAAGCTATTAATAATTTTATTTAATTTAACTAGCTAATTCTTGATTTGCAAGACCGAATCAATTTGCAGAAATGAATTATATTAGTAGGAGGTAAATGAAAATCAAAAACACGCTTTCTGTGTTAAAACATAGAAACTGAAAACAAAATCATGATTTACAGTCTTACTTATAAACACATGTGAAAATTTTATTCACTGAATAAGCATTTATCACTTCCTGTCACACGGGAACTGTCGCACGTGAAAACGGAATAAAACATTGTTTAACTAAAATGCGCTTATTCAGCGTTTAATTAAGATTTAAAAGTACAGAGATGTCTATTTGCCGCTTCGAAATATTTTGAAAATCTTCATTATTTTAATCGTCCAAAGAGTCTATTAAACTTCATTGTGCTCGGATGTTTTTGAGGACGGACGCTACATCCCGTTGTTACTTTATCATAAAAGCTAAATAAAACCGTTTTAATATCTAAAACGACAAAATTGAAATAGAAAACAAAAAAAAAAACAGCGTCAGATTCGATAAAAGTAATCTTTACATTTTCAATAAATGATTATACTTTTTGTGTACCAAATCATTGTAATTTTTAATTTACTTACGATTTTTTCCCAAATCATTAATCCACGAATTTCCTAAGTCATGTCGTCTTTCATCAGCCGTATAACCGTCATCCCTACACTTCTTTAAATCAAATAATCCATCTGAAACTTTTCTTTTGTAAAAAGTTTGATTCGATTATACGAGTGATGAATATTCAATCGAGATGGACAGGACTCGGTTTAATCGAATCGAAAGACTTTCCGGGTTCTTTGCAAGTTTGTTTTTAGATTACTTCCATAATTGAGTTGTTTTCGGACCTCAATTTCCTTAGTTTCGAGGATGTGGGGATATCCGTAAATTGCTGAAGTATCAATTAGGTAAGTACAAATTGATCGGTGCACTTGAGTTGCCTGTTCTTTCAATAAAAAGGGTAAATGAGTTTGATAAAGGAAAAACTTGATTGGAACACATGATTGATAAAAATATTTTTTGGGTATCTTTCAAGTAGTTGTTCTCTAAAGGGTCGAAAAAGAAAGTCAATGAGCTCATTATACTGACTCTTACGAATGTCCGAAGAACGTACTTGACCAATCTTTGAATAATTAATTCATTTTTGTAGTATAGTATCTTATATGTTATGTCTTAAAATCCTTCCTGGAAAAGGATAAGAAATTTGTCTGAGATTCGCAAGAATAAATAAGATCATTATTAAAGGCTGGATATATTATATATATATATATATTTGTTTTTGAAGTGTAAGAGCGGAACATCAAATATATCTTCCTAACCGTGTATTGAGTGGAGGAAAAGTAACAAGTATTAATATTACAAGGCAAAAAAAAACCGACTGTAGAAAAGCGGTTTTTTCAGTCTGTTACGATTTCGTTACGCTTGATGCGCTGTTGAGTGCACTTTTTATGAGAAAGTCTGCGTAAAATCGCTGTAAAAGGTTATGAATGCGCATTCTGAATAATTTTAGTAAAATCATTTATTACGAAAAAATTCATTGGGGGTTACGGAAAAGCGGATTATTTATGCGAGAGTCATAATTATTAGAAAAAATATAATGACACTTAAGGGGTGACGGTAAATAACTAACGATACCTCGCACATTAATATGAGTAAAGCCGTTTAGGATGTAGAAGGTAATTTAGAAACATACATACATAAAATACACACCCACATACATAGAAACATACATAGGTACACACATACATAAATATAGTAAACATATATATACAAACACTTTAAAAACATAACACTCCTTACGTAGTCGGGCATGTATTAGCGTAATTTGGGGTTTTATTGTTTAAACGGGACGCCCGACAGAAGTGATAACTTAAACTAATCTAGCCAAACAGACTGGCGCCGTAACGCGTTACGTAACGAAGCGGTTTACCCTCCCATAAAAAGTTTTCACTTCAAAAATCACGATGTTACTCTAAATCGTATCTATAAAAATTTGTAATAGAGAGATTGGTAAAATTTGCTGTACAATGCTATGAAAGAATACCTACATATTTTTTTTGTAACTGAACGAGGCTGATTCACGCTTGACCTAAAGTTTCAGGATTACCTATATGTAATTAAACTACTTGTTGTTGTTGTAACTTGTACACGTACACTTGTACTTGTACTATGTGTTGTATGTTGTAATTGAATGGAATTCTTTGCCGCCATCTCTGTTTCCTGAGACCTACAATCTTGGAATTTTCAAGGCTAGAGTGAATAGATATCACTAGATCGACGAGCTCCATCTTCGGCCACACCGTCGCTTAACATCAGGCGAGTTGGTGGTCAATCGTAGATCTATCTTCTATAAAAAAAAAAAAAAAAATTATCGTGAAACCGAGCTGAGACTAGAGAATCGAGATTAGAGAGAGCTCTACTCTCCTAAATATATGTATATAATTATCTTTATTGTAGGTATTTAGGCGATTTTATGCTGATCCGGATATAGATTTTTTTATAGAATAGCTCTACGTTTGACCACCAGCACGCCTGATGGAAAGCGATGTCGATATCGTAGCCGAAGATGAAGCACGTAGTTCTAGAAGATACTTTTTCACTCTAGACTTCGAAAACACTCGGGTTATAGCTTTTAGGAAGCAAGGACGATGGTAAGGCATTCAATTCCCCAGCAGTTCGCATTAGGAAGGAATCAGATGATTAAGATTACTGTAATCAGGATAACTAATGGTAGGTATTTGGAAATAAATGAATTTATTTATTTATCGGCCTGTTAAATGTGTTATCTAAGTGATATCACATTTCTTAATCTACCTGCCCATTACAATAAAAAATTATCGAAAGCGCTTCTTTCGTATTTTTTAAATATTAACATAAATAATTATAGTTTAAAAGACTGAAGCAACCGACATCTCATGGATGCCATTGTCAGAACCAATTCATGGACCAAATTGAAATGGGACCACACGGAAAGCACCAGCTTTCAAATATAAAAAAAAACATCAAAATCGGTTCACCCAGTCGAAATTTATGAGGTAACAAACATAAAAAAAAAAAAAAAAAAATACAGTCGAATTGAGAACCTCCTCCTTATTTGAAGTCGGTTGAAAATGGTATATAAATCGTAACGTGCAGTATCCTGCATCCGTTCTTATTATCCCGGCTGTTTAATAAAACATCACGATGTGAAACGGTGAAAAATTTCATATCCTCTCAAGAAAACTCGATATCCTCCTGACATAGACTAAATCCACTGGGATATTGATATAATACTGCCATTCCCATTTTTAGTCACAATGGATATAGCACTCTAAATTCTAGAATATATTTTGTGTTGAGAGAAACTTCTAGAATTACTTACGTTATTTTTGGAGATCACTCGTAGAAGAAGTAATACTATGAATTAATTTAATATACTATAAAAAGTTACTCTGATAATTTTACTATGTACACCTTGCGAAAACAAACAATTTAAAATTATATATATATTATTTCAGAAAATAAATAAATTATTATATTATACACGCTCTAAAAGCCCACTGGTTACTTATATGGAAAAAAAGTGTTCAGAATGTTGGCAGCATTAAAAAAGAAAAAGTATGGCTTTAAGCACTCACAAAGTTATTTTCTATCATGATTTCTATGACTGGTAATACCACTTCTATAACATTATTATTCTATAAATTATTATAACCTTTTTTAACTTATGAAGAATATTTAAATTTTTATCTAACATATTGATCAGTCTGTTAAAATCTTTTAAACATTTTTTTTATCAAATTGCGTGTATTTATCAAGCAGCAGAAAAGGTAAAACAGTTTTTATAACCTATCAAGTAGATAATCTCCTCACAAGATTTAAGAGTATACAAGCTTTACTGTGAGTGCGGATTATCCTACACTACACAAATAATCATTAACCGAAAAAAGAACATATTTTTACACCACCTACTCAATAATGTTCCTTTCTATGTCATGTAAAGAGGGTCTAAAGTACGTCGTAGTAAAGTATGTATTCCAGTACAATATTAAAGCCCTATGGCTTTAATATTGTACTGGAATTCTTTATGTCACACTGCGACATAATGTGATTTGAATTTGGAACCTAAGCCTACTAAATTGTCTACATCTCAACTAATCTAAATAAATATTTCTACTCATACATGTCTACCTACAGCAAAAAGAACTACATCAAACCTCAAAAATGTAGCTGGCAACCAAGAATATAACATAAAAAATCCCGGCGCAAATGTTGCAATCAAAGAGGATGTAATACGCTCCCACTACAATATATGTTCTATTTACATATAGGTATGTATTTCTTGATATTGTACTGAGGGTGCTTTTTACCTATTTTACTAGCGATTTACAGTCGTCCAGATAATTTTCTATGGAATATCTTTATTTACAAAGAATCAACTTTGTATGAAAAAAATCTTCGTAATCCTAGTGGATTTGAGCCTAATACTTGACACCGTTTGAATGTAAAAAAAAATTTCCACCAGTTTCATTTATTTATCAGATTTAATTTTATCTTAAATCGCACCGTCAGATATCGAGAATTTAAGTATCGTACGATAAAAACGAATACATTGAGGTAATTTTTACGTATTTCACAAAGCACTTTATAAAATTAACTTCTGACGTTTAGGTTATGAGATCATAACTATACATATGCAATCGAATACGATTCATCATCATCATCACAATCATCATCATAATCTCAACAAACAATACAATTGATTACAGTTTAATTTTGGGATTTTTTTGTGAGTAATAAAGTACTTTATATGAAGAAAACTCCTTGTCTGAACTTTATGACGCTTTATTATTACTTATAACACTGCACTTATTTCACTGCACTTATTTCACTGCACTGAGCGGTCTGACGCTAAGACCGCCTTTTTACTGCCGAGTTACGCCGCGACTACTTTTTCGAAGGGCCGCTCGCGCTCGTCCGCCCGCGATATATCCCCTCCCCGGAATTACAACATCACGCCATCATCCGGGGTAGCGTTCATTCTGTTCGATCACCGTTCTCCAGAGTATATAAATTAAGAAAATAGCAGTGCTGCCACTCCGCAACACTGAAAACACCGCACACCACATACAACAAATATTCAAATCATGACACTCGGCCATCCGCTTTTGTGCAACGTCCCGATGCACAACAACTCTCTAAAAGCAAGTCTGATTAATCATATCGAACCCTTTGGACTCCTTAAAGATTTGCTGCAAAATAAAATAGTTAAACAGTAATTATTATGCTAATTTTATAAAACTACTTATGGCACACTAAACTTTGTAGTATACGTTGTCGTAACTAGTTATTATTGTAGATAGAAGTAATCATGACACTCGGATTCGTTTTTAAATATGACAATTATTTTATGTTTATTCTAGCTGGTCTGGGAACCGGAGGCTTCCTATTCGTGTCTAAATGTACACTATGCCGATAAATCATTGTTGTACAAATATGTTGTACGGATCGAGTGTATATTCTGGTATTTCCAGAGGTTTGGTATATAATTAAAAAAAGTACATAAAAACTTATTCAATTCGCATTATTAATTTACTGTCGGTTACTCAATTACTTCCTCCTCTGGCTTAGTGATTGCGAACGGCAGCATCATTATATAAATGTCCCAATGTTGTAGTGGCCACTGAAGTAGCATTCAAACCTTGTAAACTTGGACTTGTAGACTTTTTTTTTATGAAAAACTCTATAAAAATTCCTTTTTGTTCTTCGTCCAAACATTAAAATGACCAACGACAAAGCTTGAATAAAATGAAAGCAAATTTCGTCCAAAAATAATTACACATAAATTCAAATATTTAGATCCAACTCAAACCAGCTCCAGTAATAGTTTGGTGACACGAGTACGTTAATTTTGTAAGTGCTCTCATAGGAATCTACATTTTAAACTGTATTTCTGTCATTGTCCTGCCATTACCAAATAGCATTTTATAATTGTGTAACTTATACTCCCCAAATCCGAGTAATAGAGAGAATAAGAGAACGGAAATAATTTTCCAAACCCCCTTTTTTTTAGCAAGTCGCTATAACCGCATTAATTTCTGTCAAGCTTGTGGATGATCGGCAAAGCACATGAGCAAAATTTTGTCAGTTTAGAATTTCAGAAGTATTATTATTTTCTAATCACTAAATTTCATTATCATAGGGACAAATTAGTCACGATAAACTACAGGTAGCTGATCCATTGTCAGTCCTTCACCAACCGTTATTTGACTGGCGTATACCTGTTGCTGTTTACCATTAAATTGATGTACTATCAAGTTGAATCACTTCACATCACAGATGCCCTGAGTTGACATCTGTCGGATTTTAATCTGTTGTTTGCCAAATTCTTCTTCTTAATCGTACACTCTAGTCAGAGTGGTCGTGGTTGCAATGGCGGTGGCTCCTCGCCGTCACCGTCACTCTCCAGGCCAGCTGCTCTTCTCGCGATGCTTCTCCATTTCTGCCGGTCGGTTGCATTGCGAGTACACTCTACTTCGGTGGACTGCGTAGCTTTTCTAATGAGGTCGGTCCAACGTGTTGGTGATCGTCCAGGACTTCGCTTGCCTTCTACACGGCCATGCATATGCTGCGATAGGCTCTCCGTCGAGTGCTCTTTTCTTGAGATCTGCGCAAAGAACTTCAGTATTTGCAATTGCCCAGTCGACGATAATCTATCTCGTATATGAATCTCTTTGAGGATAGAGTTGTTGGTTGTTTGTCAAATACGTCATCACTATTTTGATGACACGTTAGCTAGAAAAAATACTGTACACATTACATACTAACAGTACTCAAACCGAGAATGTGGACATATTTATTTTCCCATCCAATATTTATAGTACTGATGTAACAAACAGTAGAGCAGAAATTACTTGACTAGGTTTTAATAAACTTAATTGTAGGTAAAGACTGAGAATGGTTATACACAGAAGCATACTTAATTCCTTTTAGTGCACACCTGAACTAATACTAAAGCATCAAAAGGGAAGAAGCAGGTAATCACTTCCATAAATAAAATAAGTCTCAATATTTGTCTTACTAACTGTTGTTTTTTTTTTAAAGGTCTATATGATGTCGACTAGTCATATCATAACTGCTCTTCCACTGAGTACAAGCCAGTGGTGATTTTGATAGTTGCCGTTTTATTTCAACTAAAAATCATATTTCGGAAACGTTACCAGTCCTATCAAATATTGCTTATTTTTAATGAAGTTTTTTTTTTTATTTATCGATTAATTTTCGTATGCTGGATCCAATTCTGTTATACGCTTACCAAAATTATACTAGATTTATCAAAATGTTCATATGCACGAACGATATTTTAACGATATTTATCTAGAACCTAGAAATACTTGCACGCTTTGACAGCAAAAATAGAGGACCAAATGTTATTACTATCATAAGACCACATGTTTGTATACCTATTTTGCAAGAAATAAATTAATTATGAATATTCGGTTTTTATATTTGACTAATTTTTGAACTCATAAACTGTACTTTTACAATAAAACCGCCACCGATGCAATCTATTTTTGAGGCTACTTTGTTTGAAATATGAAACTGATCAATCAGTTCTCTCTTTGAATTATCTTTAGTTCGTGATAAGAAACTTCGGTCATCGCTTAAATTCAAAGTCAAATTATTTCTTGGGCTTGTAACAAAAGTGTTATATTAGAAAAACCCTTTTCAAATTAGTATTTTTTGTTATGTTTGTACTCCAAGCTTTTTCTGTTATAAAATACAATTTAACGTAGTTTTTATTAATTTAGATATAATATATTATATTTATTTATGTTATTTTTATATCCAATAACATAATAAATAATAAAAGGATGTCGTCAAACTTATGTCAATATTCATAATAATGTTCAAAAAAGGCCAAAATAGAATAATAAAAAATATGCCAATCCACTTATGGAAGAAAGTAGAAAATATGATCCGCTGTTCCATTAGAACGAGAATTCAGCAAGATCTATTTTCATCAACTCATTCAAGGCATAAAATGGGTTTCTCTCAAAGAAATGTTTACTACGTACGTTTACTCTCGACTAATAGTTTTGTAATATTATCGAGTGGTTCATTTAACATAGTACAGATTTGTTTATATATATATTACGATAATTGTCAACGCTCATCACTGCTTACGTCACTGTCCAGCGGACAATTCAACAAAGTGTAGACACTGCTCTGCAGTTGCGAAAAATAACGTGGGTGTTCAAAACATGACATCTAATTACGTTGGCACATACAGATCGCTGATAACTATATATATTTTTATAATAATCCTTAACCGAATAGTATTTTTCGGAAAATGTCTTAGGCTTACTCATTTATCAATTCATGAATCTTATTGATGGAGTAATTTCCATTCTCTCTATAATCTAATAATTGCAAACAGATTACTCATAAATTTATTCGCTCTAACGCACTATACGCGTTTTATCAAAAGTAAGTGACTTAGTGGATTCTAATTAGTACGTTTCGGAAATTTCAAGCATAGTGGCATTTGTCAAGATTCCTCGACTCTTCGAGATTCTATGCACGTCAAGGTTACTTGCTGCGTGTCCGATCGGTTGATCTCTCATATATGATTTAAATTTTCTCTATGAAACTCGAAACTACATCAAAACTGGAATTATAACGTTATATCATCATTAAAAGTCAGGTGCTCAGGTTCTGGGAAAGTCCGATCAATGATTCTGCTATTCAACGCATAACATAATCACATTAAAATGATCATTAATCGACTGGATTAATCAAATCCACTAAAATACAAGATCTGTGCACACTCTTGCACACCATATACATATTATACAAAATTTAGTTAATCAAGTTATTTTGGATTAAATACAGTTTGGAGCTTCTACTTTCCTTTGAATAGGCTTGACCTGCTGCAGTTTAAAACGTTCATGGCTGGAAGCTAAGTGTTCCGTGACCGGTTAAAATTATCATCCTGAAACCAAACCTTCATGGTTACAGCTAAAACATCATTGAATAATTGAACTTCAATCTTACAGCTCACTTACATGGTTGCAGCGAGAACATCATCAAATCTTCAAACTTCGACATCGTCAAATCTTCAAACTTCAAACATCATCAAAACTTCAAACTTCAAATATCGTCAAATCTTCAAACTTCAAACATCGTCAAATCTTCAAACTTCAACCTTACGACGCGCCTATATGGCTGCGGCGAAATCATCATCAAATCTTCGAACTTTCCTTACGGCACACCTACATGGCCATACTTCTTTAGAATATTACCCTGCAGCTCATCTACATGGTTGCAGCGATAACATCATCAAATCTACGAACTTCAACTTTACGGCACACATACATGGCACTCTTTGGAACATTTTCCCTGCAGTTCACCTACATGACTGCAGCTAACAAACTCGTAAACACTAAAAATCCTTGAATTTAAAACTTGCAGTAACACTAAGTGTAGTTGTTAACACTAAGAAATGCACTTTAATTTTCAGCACTGTCGATACTCTGATATCTTAGCGCGGCTTTAAATTCCGCCTTCATGATTGCAAGGCGTCAATGGATAAATATTCGCGACAAGTTACCGGTACACAATGGTACTATTTCTGAGGTTATACATGCCTTTGAAATTCAATTAAGATTTTATGTCAATCGAACTATGTTATCTCTGTATAATTCAACTTCATAAACAGACTTCTGTATTAAATATTTACGCAGTGATACTCTGGTAAATCCATCAATATTGTAGCTCTACTCATATAAAATTTCGTTTGACACACTTATGTGGTTCAAGATCTTACAATAGTTACGTCACAAAGTAATTATAGTGTTGCAGGTGGAGATACAATACCAAAATTTCGCTTCATGGTATAGCATACCTACACGACTAAAGACAGTGCTACTAGTTGTAGTAGACTAGTTGTCGTACTAGAATATTTTACTTGCGGTACTTTATTAACCTTACAGAAAAATGAACACAGTACAACTCGCCCTAAATGGCCGTAACCGTAAAGACAGGATTCCACCAGTGTGCGGCTCTGTACCGCACAGAGTGCAGCATAAATGTATTTCTTGGTGAACTCTTACGGGCAGCACCAGCAAACTGTGCGCGCACTCTATTGGACAAACCGTGAACTTTTGTCGCGCACTCCTCGGTCTCGCGGTGTACCCGCGACGACGCACTCGCACACATGTTTACACACTAAACTGAAAGTAAAGCACATTTCCGAGGTATAAATGTTCGTGTACAAATGTACCGTACAGCACTCATACTAAAGTTACGCACAACTGAGGTGGTGGACACAGGCAATCTACTATTGTGATCAAGTTCGCGCACTGCAAAAGGTCTGCACCAAATTTTTATCAACAAGTGTTCTGAATCTGAACACAATTTTAGTGGAGCCCAACCTTAACAGCTAGATAATAAGCTGTTAAGTTTACCATAATATTTTATTTGCATTACTGTTAGCAATATTCTAGAAAAACTACATTTAGAAGCTCGCTTAATTGGCTGTATTGATGTAGCCCAGTTACCGAATTAAAATATTTTACTCGCAGCACTTTACTAGTCTTCTAGAAAAATAACACACTGCTGATCGCTGACACGGCCACAGACCGATATGCCATAGCCATTGTACTATTAAAAACACTACTCTCACCATCACACCAAAAAAATATTACCACGCTATGGTTCCTCTGAATGGCTGCAGCATAATCAAATACAAAAAGTAAAAATGGTTCTCAAACAAGAAAAACATATTTTCGTATACTTGTCTCTCGGGATGTTAACGAAATAATTTACTAATGACTTACTTACAACAGACTTCATTTCGTTTAAATTATCGGGGAGTAGCCCCAACCACACTATCAAAATTTCATTAGGTTATAATAAAATCGTCGGATTATAATCTTTAATCGCTGTGCTACAATAAAATAATCTGGGTGTAACCCAGATCACATCTCATTGCAGGATCTTAACAGATTCTGTCTACCCGTATTAAGAATATCCCGTTATAATTATTTTAACACCCTGTTTCAACACTTTTAAGAACCATTTCCTCCAATTCGATATGCGTGACAAATTTTTTACATCAATATTCAATAATCGGAGGGTAAAATATAATCTCGCAGGTGACTCACGATTTTACCGGGCTCGGCTCGCAGGTTGATTGCCACTTCTGATATATGAAGAAAACTCCTTGTCTGAACTTTATGACGCTTTATTATTACTTATAACACTGCACTTATTTCACTGCACTTATTTCACTGCACTGAGCGGTCTGACGCTAAGACCGCCTTTTTACTGCCGAGTTACGCCGCGACTACTTTTTCGAAGGGCCGCTCGCGCTCGTCCGCCCGCGATATATCCCCTCCCCGGAATTACAACATCACGCCATCATCCGGGGTAGCGTTCATTCTGTTCGATCACCGTTCTCCAGAGTATATAAATTAAGAAAATAGCAGTGCTGCCACTCCGCAACACTGAAAACACCGCACACCACATACAACAAATATTCAAATCATGACATTTATTTGCAAAATCTTCTTAATAACGTGCCAATGAATGTGCTCATCATAAATAATGCCCTTGCTTATACAAATCTTTAAAAAAAACGACATCATAGTTTCATGGTGGATAATCCAAAAATCTGAAATAAGTCGATATTAATGAGCTTATAAACTGGGCAATCCCCAGTTTATAAGCTATTATCAGTTTATTGATTATCTCAATTTTCCGCAATAAATATATTATGATCTGGGTGTCTTACGATAGATACCTATATATGGTAGGTATAGATAGGTCTTATATTTGCCGACGTCTACTTTTGTGTCAAATGAACCAAAACCAAGAAATACCGTTCTGAGTACCTGGCAATAATTACTGACCCAATAATAACAATACTACGTTAACAATACTACGTTAATAATATTATAGTTTAAAAACTAAAAAAAAACGACTTCAAAATACGCAATTCGTTTACTTGGAGGGCATTTTTTCAGTTATTTTGTTATAAAAACCAAAGTACTCAACCGATCTTTACAAAATGTATATCGGACCACCTTGCAATATTACCTACTAAACTAAAAAAAACATTAAAAACAATTCATAATTGGCGAAGTAATGGGGGACACGGAACTGGGGGACAACGGGATTAATCGGAATAAACATATTAAAAAAACACAAGGACGAATTGAGAACCTTCTTTTCTTGGAAGTCGGTTAAAAATAAGAAAAAGACAATGTTTTAAAATTGAAATAATTTTACAAGAAATGAGCGTCAAATCACTTTTAATAATATTCGTCATCATCATCATTTCCTTGGCCTCATTCCACTATGTGGGGTCGGCACAGCATGTTACCTTTGCCATTTCACCCTAACGGCCGTCATCTTCATATTCGCACACACCTGTTACACTCATGATGATCTTTCACACAGTTCATTCACATTTTCTTAGGTCGCCCTCTTGCAAAATTATAATAAAATTATATTGTTTAAATTACATACTATAAATTACCTGATTGAATTTGAGTTGAGCAACATAATACACACGGCTCTTCAACAATTCATGTATTATTTTCATTCCAATTATATTACTATCGCCGCCTTTGTTCGAAACATTTTATACGTATGAACGGGTGTTCAGTTGGTGTTGAAATTGGTCAAAGTAATATTGTCATGGATATGAAATCATTCTTAACATATCATTTATTGCATAATGTACAGAGCACACTATTCTATACACATATAAAAATAGCTATGATAGGTATGTACATACCCTGTTAGAGAGCAGTAGTAAACATCAATTTCAACCATATATTTGGATACTAACATTCTAACAACTAATATTGCAGGATGTACACATATATTTGCGGAATTAGAACCTATAACTATAAAATGCTTTATCCTGAGTTCCTGAGTAACTGTCTCACACAACGAACCAAACAGCCTAGATATAACAAACTTAGGGTCTTCCTTGTAAAATGTACATATGCACTAAGAAATGATTTTTGATCTCGGAAAAAACTGATGCAGCTAGTTTGTATAGAAATCTGTGAAATAATTTAGGCAGTAATTTACTATTTATCGTGTAAAAATACAATAAATGAGCTAAGAGATTTTTGTTTTTATGGTTCCGTACCTCAAAAGGAAAAAAACGGAACCCTTATAGGATCATTTTGTTGTCCGTCTGTCCGTCTGTCCGGGTGTCAAGACCTTTATCTCGGGAACGCGTGAAGGTATCGAGTTGAAATTAAAACCATATATGCAAATCCATAGTATCTTGCAGCAAAAGAAAAAAAATAATTGTTTTCGTAAAAAAAAGATATAGCCAAATATGTCGTAAAAAACGCACATTTCGACACTCACAAGGGAATCAAAACCTATGGGGTACTTCCCGTTGACCTAGAACTATGAAATTTAGCAAGAAGCATTGTGTTAGAGTCTTAGATTATATATTGTCTAGATGCCTAGTAAGCGCTCAGTAAAAACTTCCACTAAAAAGGCACTGATATTGACATCTCCGATCGACCCCCCTCCCGGCCCCCGCCAAATGCCCATCAGTCATTCAGGAGCGCTCGCCGCGTGATTACATTACGAATATAAATGTTTTAATAAAAAAAATATCAGTTTGTGCTGTAAAATCCTGTAAAAAACATCCAGGAAAAAAAGAAAAGTGTGTAAACATCACATTTCTTAAGTAAATATTCAATTTTCTGATGTATTTCTTATCAAAATGACAAACCGAAATTTAAAATGAATTAAAAAATATTGAAATATGGCGCCATAATGCTTGGTGTTGCCAAGGGTATAAAATATATTTACCAATGATAAGCTTTGTTTTTGGCCAAAAATGGAAAAGTGACGAAAGAGTTTTATTACCTATTGACTCTTGGTCTTAAGCACTTTCTGTTTCATATGATGACGAGGATCTGACGAAGGTATCAGATGATTGCAAATGGAACACCCTGATGGAAAGGACTAACACAGTCCAGTTTAGGCTCGTTTGCTTTGGTGCCTTAAGCACTTTCTGCTTCATATGATGACGAAGGTCTGACGAAGGTATCAGATTATTGCCACTGGAACACCCTGGTGGAAAAGACTAAGAGAGTCCAGTTTGGGCTCGTTTGCTTTGGTGTCTTAAGCACTTTCTGCTTCATATAATGACGAGGGTCTGATGAAGGTATCAGATGATTGCCACTGGAACACCCTGGTGGAAAGGACTAAGACAGTCCAGATTGGGCTCGTTTGTTATGGTGTCTTGAGCACTTTCTGCTACATATGATGACGAGAGTCTGACAAATGTATCAGATGATTAGCACTGGAACACCCTGGTGGAAATTACTAAGACAGTCCCGTTTGGGCTCGTTTGCTTTAGTATCTTGAGCACTTTTTACTGCATAAAAGTAAGTAAGTAATTACGCTTCAAAAAATGTATTTACAGTGTGCTGGTTTTCAGAACAAGGTTTACGGTGCCATTTAAAAGAAAAACAAATAATATCAGAAACATACCACAAATTTCTTATGTTTAAAATAATGACGAACCTGATTGGAAAACTATTCAATTTTGATGAAACTGAACATGCATATGGCCGCCATCACGAAAATAAGATTGTCAAGGTGACGGTAGAGGGGCACTAAAATAAATAAAAATATTAAAATAAAAACATCTGCGTCAATATCTGCCATTTTTATTAAATTCATTGCAGAACTAAAAAAGAAGATACCAAAGCAAACGAGCCTAAACGGGACTGTCTTAGTAATTTCCACCAGGGTGTTCCAGTGCCAATCATCTGATACCTCCGTCAGACCCTCGTCATCATATGAAGCAGAAAGTGCTTAAGAAACCAAAGCAAACAAGCCCAAACTAGACTGTCTTAGTCCTTTCCATCAGGGTGTTCCAGTGGCAATCATCTGATACCTTCGTCAGACCCTCGTCATCATATGAAGCAGAAAGTGTTTAAGACATCAAAGCAAACGAGCCCAAACTGGACTGTCTTAGTCCTTTCCACCAAGGTGTTCCAGTGGCAATCATCTGATACCTTCGTCAGACTCTTGTCATCATATGAAGCAGAAAGTGCTTAAGACACCAAAGTAAACGAGCCCAAACTGGACTGTGTTAGTCTTTTCCATCAGGGTGTTCCATTGGAAATCATCTGATACCTTCGTCAGACCCTCGTCATCATATGAAGCAGAAAGTTCTTAAGAAACCAAAGCAAATGAGCCCAAACTGGACTGTCTTAGTCCTTTCCACCAGGGTGTTCCAGTGGCAATCATCTGATACCTTAGTCAGACCCTCGTCATCATATGAAGCAGAAAGTGCTTAAGACACCAAAGCAAACGAGCCCAAACTGGACTGTCTTAGTCCTTTCCATCAGGGTGTTCCAGTGGCAATCATCTGATACCTTCGTCAGATATCATCTGAAACAGAAAGTGCTTAAGACACCAAAGCAAACGAGCCCAATTTGGACTTTCATGCTTTCAACAGTAATGTTAGGTTTAAATTTCCGGTTGAATAATATCGACTCCAAATATTTTTTTTAGGTCTCTATGTTTTGGGGAAATATCTAAGCACTGGTATCACAAGCATCGTGCACACAAATGTAAATGGTGTAAGCAATACACCCTCGATAGGCGGCTCACTCACACACGTAAAACGTTTTTGCTTCATATTCAACGATGCGCCTAGTATTTGAACACGGAATCTAGAGGTATATAATCTAAGGTTAGAGTATATATAGGAAAAAATCCGAAAACTGGACATTTTAAATTTAATCACAAAAAAATAGTGTCTCTATGCAAGGAATGAGGGCCCAAAGTGAATTAACCCTATCTTGTGGGGTATCATATGAAAGAGCCTCATTAGCATAAGCTAAAACAGGTTTTTAACACATTCTTCGCCCCCTGCAGACCCTTCACTTTAGCTGGGAACCAAAACATTTTAGGCGAATTTTGATTAAGTACAGAGTAGCGTTGCAAAGCAACGGTGACTGCCTCAAACGCCGGCGGTTTACTGACTATCACAAAATGAACGGGACGCTCGCTCGGATCCTAGTGGAAGGCGCTGCTACTATAGCCTCGCCCCACTCGGATCCGAGTGGTGAGCAAATAATGTGTTAAATATTTTTCTGTTTATGAAGGAAAATATAAAAAAAATATATGATTTCCCCCTTTTATTTAGTTTATACGAAACCCTCGGTGGCCGAGTCTGACTCGCACTTGTCCGGTTTTTTTTTCCGCTTTTCTTCTTATGTTAGGTGACAATGTAAACGTAGGTAATAAAGGCAAGCACTAGCCTAGAATAGGAAGCTCTACTCACAGTCAGGTTGCTGAAATCATCCCGTAGATATTAGTACAAGGAGATTATTAGCCAACTGGTCCGTAGACAATATCCTACCACAATGATATCTCATGAAGTCCAGGTGAACATCAGTGAGGTATCACTGAAAGCTCAAACCCGTAATCGGAATTCGATTTGACAAGAAACTCCATCACATACCTGATGGACTTATCATGGTAACTGCTTAACATAATTATCATTGTTTCATATTATGTTAATTTTGCCTTTTTATTTTCTTTTGTTGAAATATACTGCGCTCGCTGTAGACATTTCTCCAAAAAGTTACTGGCTATTGTAATTCTTTTATGAATTACATTGATTTTTAATGTTATTTTAACTTCTTTACGTCGAGATATTTATAAAATATAAAAGTTTTTATTTATGCTATTGTCATTATTAAAAGTTAATTAAATATTGCAATATCGCTTTCAAAAACTTTTAAAAAATTCAAAAGTGTTTTTGATCATAAAAGTGTGACGTCATAAATTTAAGAAATAAAACAAGTTATAACATAAACTTACCAACAGAATCCGTAAACCGGAAAAGCACTGTAACTCCAAAGATTAACAACATCATAGACCACTTCATCACAATGCTTAACTCAACGTTCACTAAAGAAATCAACACTGGCCGTTGAGAAAATCTTTAAAAAGAAAAATCACATTATAAAAGTTACGATAACGCGCATTCGATATTCGAACCGTGAAAGAACGGACCTCTTTCTCCAGTCGAGTGATCACTGGCCGCTCGGCGAAGACGCGAGGGCTTACTAAGAGGGTTGTGATAGCGCATGCGCGATGCATTCAAGCTCGTGGCGTAACTTAACTAGCGAGTCTTTACAGATCAGCGAAGTTAAACATTTGATTTTGTCAGTTTTGACCCCACTGCACAAGATGAATATGAATAGTATTTTACTTGAATTATAAAACTACTTCGTAACCTTTGCCCAGAGGCTTAGTTATGCAAGTGCTGTGTAAATAATATTTTATTTTTTGTTTGTATTTAATAATTTGAATATTATTATTATTTTGGAATATTTGATCAATATTGCATAAGTCATAGACATAAGTATTATTGGCCATTTGTCAGCCGATTTTTGTAATATTTAGCAGAAACATTTGATACCGTATTCTGAACCGATTCTGATATTGAATATCAGAATCGGTTCAGAATACGATAGCAGTGTAGAGTTTTTATACAGCAAGTAATTTAAAGTTTGTGCTCGCGAGGTCTAATGATATGCTAGCGTGGGCATACCAATAATATATAAAAAAACATATGTCAAATCTTAGCTCGCTGGATATTCGCGTATAAAGTTCAGATGTCGACAAACCAGTGTTAGTAAATTCATTAACTTGGCGATTTAATAATATTTTTTTTAATCATTAATTATAAAGAGAAAAGGCAAACAATAAATACGCTCTTCAATCAAAAATAACCCAAATACAACATAAAGCTCAATATTTAATAAAAAAGATATTAAAAATATTCTTGTTTTATTTTAAAGCTACTTTTAATACAAAGCATTCAAAAACTCAGTTCTTTTAATTGAAAAAAAAAAACAAGAAATAAATAAATAAAAACGCATTATAAGTACATACCTTTAATTGTAACCTATAAATCTTCAGTTTCGCATTAATCACAAAGCCGCAAACATTGAATCCGCATCAGGATTTCTATTATTCGTTAGGCGGAACATTAGCGTCGTAGGGCGGGCGGGCACGGCGCGCGGCGGTGGGGCGGGCGGCCTACATCATCAATCAAGCCTGCATATCGCGCACGCAAATATTTCAAACTAACTCTATGCTTTATCTGAAATTTTCAGCTTCCAATTTTCGTCCCAAATTCTTTTAGGAATTTAGGGAATTGCACTATTCCTTTTCTTTTTAGGGTTCCGTACCTCAAAAGGAAAAAACGGAACCCTTATGGGATCACTTTGTTGTCCGTCTGTCTGGCAAGACCCTTTTTCTCAGGAACGCGTGGAGGTATCAAGCTGAAATTCAATATCTAACACTCAGGTCTACTGTCCCTTGGAGCTGTGAAAAAATCAAACTTCTCAGTTTTCATAAAAAAAAGTTACAGCCGAATAAGTCGCAAAAAACGCATATTTCGACACTCGCAAGGAAATCAAAACCTATGGGGTACTTCCCGTTGACCTATAACTGTGAAATTTGGCAAGAAGCATTGTCATATAGTACACATAAAGGAAAAATTCTGAAAACTGTAATTTTTTTATTTAATCACAAAAATGGGGTCTTTATGCAAGGAAAGAAGGTCCAAATTTTTAAGTTAATTAACCGTATCAAGTAGGGTATCATATGAAAGAGCTTCATTAGCACAAGCTAAAACAGGTTTTTAAATATTTTTACGATGTATCTTTTTCGGTTTATGAAGGCAAATATAAAACATATATATATAATTTCCCCCTTTTATCTACTAGTTTGTACGGAACCTTCAGTGAGCGAGTCAGATTAGCGATGCCAGTATGAAGTATTGAGATATCTTCAAGTTTTTTTAATAATACAGGTTATATAGTGTTCTAGTCACAGTCTAAACAGTCATTTTCAACTTTGAGTCTTGCTTCAGTAAAGTGATGGCGACTTTATTGAAGTTTTGCTGACAACGTAAAAGTACACGTTCCACTGCTTTATTTCACTTGCCCAGACTCACGCACTCGATCGAACTATAAGTGACCACATTTTTTATTGAATTAATATTTAAAATAAGTAATAATCACTGTAGGAAAATAAAACAGAGCAACATGTTTTCATGACGTTCCCGCCAAAACTCAAAATTACACTATTTTTCTGTAACTTTTTCTGTTTGTTGCATTTATCATTGTTTTAGTTCCTCTAAACAGTTAGGATGATTATAGAGAATCTGTTAAGATGTCACAAAAACTGAAACGGAATTTTCATATGTGATAAATCTCTTATTTTTTGTGGATTGACGTTTTAGCCACTTGGTGACAATGTGACAAAGAGGGTAAACACGGCCATATTGGAATTTGAACGGGCTCTCAAGAAAACTGTATACAAGGATGTACACAACAGGATATAGGCTGTTGGATATAAATTCGTTAACATAATAAAATAAAGCTTACTAAACACATTCCAAATATGTTTATGTCCGTAAATAAACATACTCAACAGTAATTGTTATTCTTGTTCCAGGTGAAAACCCTTACCCACCTTTGAGTCGTATAAAATGAATAAAGAAAAAATATCGCATCATTCTGTCACAAAAATGCTACCAGTACATATATGTAGGAGAAATTGAATCATCGTTACTGAAAACATTTCATTTTATTATTCCGTAAGTCCAAACGAATGTAATTGTATGGAGGGTCCGGGCCGCGTGCAAAAACAGGACCTCAGTCACCTTTTCCATTTACACACGGAAAAATAAAACAAAATTAAAATTTAGAAGACCCTCATTGTCTGGTGCCGAAAAAAGAAGCAAGCGCAGCTAAGGACAAGAAGGCGCTGCAAGCAAGTAGCAAAAAGACGCTGGTTGAAGGCCGCTTTCAACCGGTCTTTTTACCCGACTGCGTAAGAAGGAGGATTATGTTTTTCGAGCGTATGTATGTATGTTTCTATACGATCGCCTATATACAGCCTAAACGGCTTGACCGATTTTAATGTTCGAAGTGTCTTTAGATTCGTCTATAAGCTATATTTTTTGTAATAATAGCAATAGGTACATCTGACACAAAAAATGCGTTTTTTTCGTAACCTCTAACGAACTTTTTCGTTATAAACAAGTGATTTAACTAGCATTTTTCTAAAGAATGTGCATTGATAATCTTTTAAAGTGATTTAATGCAAACTTTCTCACAAAAAACGTACACTCAACATCATATCAAGCGTAACAAAATCGCATGTTAGACTGCAAAAACTGCTTTCGTGCAGTCGGTATTTTGTTTTTCTTTTAACATAGATCCTTGCTGGAAATGCATGAAGAAGATGTATGTTCAGCAGTGAAACACTTATGGCTGAGATGATGGGACTCTAGTACGAGTAATATAATTGTTTTCTGTATAACAAAACCTGCAGTGTGAGTACCGCTAGATGGCGTTCTAATTTCGTATATTTTGTTTATTTGCATTTATGTCAACGTAATTGCTCGCCTTAGTGATATTACATACTGCTATATTGCGAGTTGAATTGCTAGGCTTTTAATCAAATAATTTGCTGACAACCACTACGTGAGACGCTACGTAAGATTTGATATTTTCATGTTTAGCATTTGATGTTCATTATTGACAGAGAAAACGAAGTAAGCTGAAGTCTGCATGAACTGGAAAAATTTACTTTAATCTGTCAGGATGTTGTTATTATTCGCAATTAGGTTGTATTTCCCTATTTACTTTTCAGGATTAGTGGGTATAGGTGCATTTCTCTAAAAAAACGGGGAAGTTTGCTGTGTATTATGTTTTTTTCTAATCTAAATGTTACGTAACTTGCGAAATAGCGAAGTATTCAGTTGCAGAACATGGAAACACGCCCTAATAAATTAGTATTCGAGTCGACGGAACCCAAGCTATTGTGGTTTGTTTATCGACAAATTTCACATTGAAAATATACCTGGAGCCGGCAAAACGTCCTGATTTCTATTTGCTCTCAATCCCTTTTCTCTAAAGCAAATTAGAAAAGTACAGAGATAAATATGTGGAGATGTCATCGAAACGCCTTGAGGCAGTAGTGGTGGCCGGTGGAGGAAGAGTGTAATTTTCTAACCGTGTAATTGTGTTAGTGATATTTATTAAATGTTCGACTTGTAGTTCTGAATTTATTAATAAATTGATTAGACTTACCACTAGGAAAATTACCAACCAGATGCATGGATAATGTCTTTAAATCATGGAAAAAAACTGCATAAAATCATGCAGCGCAGAGCCGGATAAAATTTTGTTTTAAAGAAGAGGTTTATATCCAGTAGTAATTAGGTAAATAATGAAATAAAAATAAATAAAAATATTATCCTTATTTTGAAGACTCTTGTGACACTTTGTTAGAAGATTGTTTTTAGGGATAAATATAATAAACAAAGCCGATCAGCCCCGGGGCAGCGTCTCATCATAATTGAAGATTTAATGGGTTTTTTTTAAGATTGGAGTTCAACATTTTTCACGTCTTCACAAGAAAAAGTAAGCAAGGATGGTTACAATAGAATCATCTTTACACACAAGGAAGGCTCATAAAAAGATTACTGGTGCTCTAGATTACTGTGCCTAATCAAAGTGAAACATACTTTTGTATTAGTTACATATTAATTTTACTTTTGTTTAGGGTTCTATCTATACCACAAAAGAGAGAACAGAATCCTCATACCTCATACCTCATTGTCTACGTGTCTCTATCTGAAAATAAATTAATTTTTAATGTGATATTAATTAATTCAAAGTTTTTTTTCTACGATTAGGTAATTATTATCAATTTTAATTATTTACATTATACTATTCTGTTAAAGTAGTCAAATTAAGTTAATTGATAAAATAAAAATTACACGTTTACAGAATTATATTTATAAATTTTAAAATCCCATTTAAAAGTTTATACAAATAAATAAAACAACAAATTGTATATCAAACCATCTGTAGTATTTTAATCCGTATCAAAATATATGCAGAGGGGTACCTTTCAAGGTCCGCCCAATCAATCGGGCGAGCTTGACAATTCTTTTGGACCTTTGCACAAATAAGTATGAAGAATAACGTGGAAGGTCGATTTCAATATTGTAACTTTAGCATACTTAAAAGCTTCAGTATCTAAAAAGAATAAATCATAAAGAAAATAAATACGCAATGTTAAATTCCCTTTGCAAAATGGACTATCTAAAGATAAAACAATTTAAATTACATTTCATATTTGCCTCATGGTTGCCTCATGGCTCACTGGTAGTACGCCTGCCTTCTAAGCTGTGAGTCGTGGGTTCGATCCCCACCCAGGGCAACATTTCTGCTGATCATGGACGTTTGTTCTGTATCTGATATAAATATAATATATATAATATAAAATATTTACAAAAAAAAAACAGTATGTAGCCTTATTCTCAAAATACGAACTTTGTTAAATTTTTTGGGACAGTGTTTATTTTATGTATATTTATGTGGTTGTAGGTAAGTAAGTAGTTTTAAGAGATTGGTACATATTACAAAAATTTTTCATCAGAATGGTTATGATTCAAATTACATAATTACCTGTTCTCGTATTTTTTTAATTCATTGGCAGGCTTGCGCTTGACCACCAGCTCACCTTACGTTGAGCGACGCTGTAGTCCACGTTGGAGCGCACTTGCCTAGAACAGAGCGCCTTTTCACCCATGATCTAAAGACACCCTGATTATATTTATCGAAAAAAACAACACATATCTTGCGTATTCTACAATTCAGAAATTAGTCGTCGTATCTTCGTAATAAAAGTGTAAACAAAACGATTCGTTCGAATTTTTGGAATGAACAAATTAAATGCATCGAATGCAAATGAAAAAGTTTTTTATATATATGAACTTAAATTGCACATGCATTGATAGTGGTTTCTGCACTTAAAGATTATGTCAAGTAAAAGTAAGAGTATGAAACCAATACAGAGAAATAAAATTAGAACAAAAATATTTCGGATCACAGTTTTTTTTACTACAATACATACATATAAATATTTTATATATTGTTTCCATATTGTTTTTGTACTCTCTTATATGTATAAGTATATATGATATTATGTATCTCTATTATTGAAATAAATAAATTTAAAAAAAAAGATAAAAAAAAAAAAAAAAACTTTATCAACTACATATACATTATCTGATATGATTTCAATTGTGTGAAAAAGATATTTTGTGATCAGCTAAATAATTTTAACAAATAAAAATATTTGTTGACAAATAGATGTTTTGAATAGTATCTGTTCATTTAGAAATGTATTTATTTTATTAAGTCAAAGGCATAAATTACAAAAATATTAAATCTCAAATAATTTACTTAATAAATAGCAACCGATAATGTATCCATTTACCTAATAGGTAACAATAAGATAACTGTATGACACGGTTTCGTAGAATTAAAATTTCACAAAAAATACAGGCCCGCAAATATTAGATAATGTCATTTGCACATATTATATATATTCATACGAACTTTATTTTATGACAAGAACGCACAATTACTAAAATAACCGACCAAGTGCGTGTCGGGTCACGTACCCTACTTTATAGTTGCATAACATAATATTATTTGGACTTAAAATATATCTAACTTTTTCTATGATACTATATACATATAGGTTAAAAGTTTGTGAATTTTGTACAAATTTTAAATTTTTACTTCTCAGTGTAAACTTGCGAATACCTACTTATACGTAAGCTGGTAAGTACTTGGTAAGATTTTACGAACCCAGACTAAGCAACCAGTATTTTCAAGTATATCACCTCTCATTGCTAGCTATGACGCCATTTAGGACCCGCTACATTAAATAATAATGATATTCCAATCAGTTAGACAGACATCTTATTTCGTATAATTATCACTTCGGATAAACTCCATCTTTTTGAAATTTATGGAAAACAAAATACAACTGCTCCTCCTTCCACAACAATTCCAAGTCGTCAGGAAAATCGAATCATTACCGCTTGGACGCTCGAATTAATGCTGGCCCAAAGCGGTATCGCAAATTAAGAGAACTCCCCTGTTATATCAGAAGAGCGGCTTTCATACGTAGCGACACGATAATCTCTGCAAGTAGCGTGAAAACTAAAACAATTTTAAATAAGTACGACATGTAAAATAACTTTTTCAATCTATTTTAGCATTAATAGATACCATAGGAATATTTTTTTGGGCACATCCTTAATGATACAATATAATGTACATGGAAGCTTACTTAAAACAAATTCTTATTAACCAAGCTTATTTATAGTAAAGAATAACGAAATTGAATGCCCGATGAGGGTAAACTGTAAGCTAAATATTGCAATACCACCTAGCATATTACACTGTCAGTTGTTCAGTAAACGATTCTGATTCTCAAATAAGAAACGCGATGCGTTTTTCAGGGCTTAACATTTTTAATGAATTTTAAATACACATTATGCTAACTGGTTGTTGTATCTAATTTACCAATCATCAATCCTCAATGTTGATAAATAAGGAGTAAGTACTAAATTGTGCTAAGTAGCCAATCTAATCTTAAAATGTAATTTTTGGCATGTAAAATTTTATTTTACCCTTTCATTCCATCGAACCGTCTAGCCATGATCAAATATGGCGTCAGACGGCCTCATGCTCTGCCTACCCCGTAAGGGAAAATAAATAGGCGATTCTATTTTATTATGATTTTATGTATGTATGTAAAATTGTATCATTACTAATATTTTACAAGCGGCCACATTATTCGCGCCCTACGAATAATAGTATATTCGTAATTCGCGCCTCAACAATGTCAAACAAATTATTATATTCATTTCAAATGTTTGAATCGCGAATAAAACCAAATTCTCGAACACCAAACTAATGCTCGCGGTAAGTACCGATTTTAATCTAGTCTGAAAATTAACAGAAATCATTTTAATATCACCCTAGTCACCCAAGCCTATCGGCCACACCGTCGCTTAACATCGGGCAAGTTGGTGGTAAATCGTAGATCTATACTGTATAAAAAAAAAGTTTTTTGTTTTTGTCGTGTCGAAAATTATAAATAACTCACCCGTTGTTCGCAAATGTAAGTAAATCATAACTTTTTGTAAGCAATTACCATAAATTCACGGCATTGGAATAGTAAATTACGAAGCGGTTCGGTGGTTTTTGAATATTTGTGTTTCGGTACTAGATACGACGGAGTTTCAGAGTTTAGTCGCGGTACGGACCTATTATACAACACAACACCGCATGACACATTATTACGGTACGCAGCCATTATTCCCACTGATAATTCTCATTACACGGATCTATGAGTATGACAGTAATTGATCAATAAAATAATAAAATCAATACTTATTACCTAGGAAAAGATGGCGGACAGAACTGGACACCCACGATTTAGAATGGAGGACTGCAGCCCAGGATCGGATAAAGTGGAAGGAGGGTAGGGAGGCCTTTGCCCTGCAGTGGGACAGCATGTAGGCTTATAATAATAATAATAACTTATTACTTACTTGACTGTCTATGATAGCTTACCTATTAACGAAGATCCTAATAATTTGTCAAATTCTTCTCCCAACTATGTCACTAACGATTGCTTGCAATAACATTGATATATCAAATACAAATAACATTGATATATCAAGTGACGTCACGGACGGTAACACAGTGGTTATGTGTGAATCGTATTTAACATATTAAAAATAGTTAACCGGTTATTTCCTTTCTAAAAGTTATATAATTGTCTTTGTAATTATATAGATCAGTGGATACCGTGTTAGTGAACAGTGGAGCCATCAGATTATTGAGTAATCGGTGGATTAATTAAAGGTCCAGGATTCAAGTACTAACTTTGTTGAGTTGCAATAGAGGGTAATTGAACGGAATTATTTTGGTCTGATTGTACTTGGCGCCATCCAGTGGCTCCGTTCGGAACTAGAACACAATCTATCGGGTTTAATCTTATCCTAACCAAAATGGCGAAATGCAATGCTTGCGGTCGCTATGCGAGTCAGGTAGATGGCATCAAGTGTAGTAAATGTGCCCTTTTCTACCATAAAGCGTGTGGCGCGACATCCCAAGACTCCAATGCCGTCGGCTCCTGGGTGTGCCCGGGATGTAAGGCGCTTACACCTCGTCGAGACAATGCCAGTGTGTCTGTGGGTGAGCCTGTAGTACATGCCTCTGCACAAGTCTGTGCAGGGCTCGATGCTGAAGTTCTGAATGAACTCAAATTGATCCGCAGTGATATGCAGTCGTTCCGTGGGGAATTTGGTTGCTTGCGAGAGGAGATGACCGCGATCCGGAGTGCCGTCGAGGGATTTGGGGGTCGAATTGACGCCTTGGAATCACGGGTGGAGCGCCTCGAAGCCAAATGCGCCGAGTTAGAGGTGAAGTCCAATGACAACTCTCTGCTCTCCACTATCGATCAACTGAAAGCGCAGATCAACGAGCGGGATCAGGAGTTATGTAGTAATGATCTCGAAATTGCTTGCATCCCGGAGGAACCGGGCGAGAATGTAGCACATCTGGTGCGTGTCGTGGCAGACAAGCTGGCCGTGCCTCTGGAGGAACTTGACCTGGTGCGCGTAGAGCGCGTGGGTGTGCGGCGCACGCCCGACGTCGGCGAGGAGGCGGCGTCGGCGCCACGCCCGCGTCCTATACTGGTGCGCTTGGTTCGCCGACAGCTGCGGGACGCTCTGCTGCAAGGGGCGCGTGTGCGCCGTGAGGCTACCACTGCGGACCTGGGGCTCAATGCGCCTCCAGTGAAGTTCTTTGTGAACGAGCGTCTCTCGAAACACAACAGGGCGCTGTTTTTCAAGGTGCGCAAAGAAGCCGGAACTCGCGGTTGGAGATACGTGTGGACCAAGGATGGGCGGATCTTTGTACGTCAGGATACGGGCAAGGCAGCTGTGAGGGTGCGCTCGGAATCGGAACTGAAACAGGTTTTTGGAATGTAATGATCAGTTTATTTACCATATGCAATGGCTTATCATTGTTACTACTTACATATATATACATATTCTATGTCTTAACCTATTACACTTATATAGATGAATTACGAGCTACACCAATGATATCAATTTATAAGTTTTTAATATATTTAAGCTTAGCCAATAAATCTATATCTTGTCAAAGAATTAATTATACTATTCATTATGTTATTCTGTACTACATAATACCAAAAATATTTAGTTATAATCATATTATGGTGCCGTTACTTCTAAGATTGTGTTTTTTCTGTGGTTATCTGATGTTGAGTTTTATTAATAACTATAATGACATCTAAGAGACTTAAGATTGGGTTATATAACGCAGGTTCGCTCGGTACAAACCACGACAATATTATAGTGTCGGTCACTCGGAGTGAGGTGGATATCTTGGCGTTAAATGAGACATGGATGCACGCCGGTGAAGAGGGTCGCGCCCCGCTCATACCAGGTTACCGACTGAGGCACATGCCGCGCCCTCGTTCCCTCCGCGGGCGAGGAGGTGGAGTCGGTTTTTATATCAAATGCGGAGTTAACGTACGTACGTGGCGCCACCCCGTGGACCCGTTGCATACTATGGTGGAGCAAATGTGGCTCACTGCAACTGTTAACGGAAGGAGGCTTCTGATCGGTACAGTATATCGACCACGATGGGTGAACGCTGACTTGTTATTTGACGCAGTCACTGACTCCATTAGCTCGAGCCCTCGACATGATAATTTAGTTTTATTAGGAGACTTGAACATTAATTATTTGAATTCATCTGACCCTTTCACTATCAAACTTAAATCATTCTTGTCATGCTTCAATTTGCAGCAGATAGTTACAGAACCTACACACTTCACTGATACTAGTCAGTCATTGATTGATGTGATCTGTACCGACTTGTCTACTAGTAAAATATCCATGGGCCTTGTGGGATCTCTCACGGGCCATTGTCTCATAGTGTGTGAATTTAATTTTAGACGTAATAAGTATGTCCCTCATGCTGTCACCTACAGGCCTCTGAATAGGATCTGTATTGATAAATTTAATAATGACCTTCAGTCAGTCAGGTGGGATCAAATAGTGCAGCTCTCGGATGTAAATGACATGGTAACTGTTTTTAACTACAACATACTATTTATTTTTGATCATCATGCACCACTTAAAACAATTATTGTCAAAAATCGTTCACATCCTTGGATTACAGATAATATCAAACTTATGATGAAAATGCGTGATGATGCTGCTTTAGAATATCAGAGAAATAAATCTGATGTCAAGAAAAACTATTATAAAAGTTTCAAATCTTTGGTAACTACAGCACTCTATAATGAGAAATCAGCTTATTTCAAGCAACATATTAATAATAATTATAAAACACCCAAACTTCTTTGGAAAAATCTTAAAAATAATCTATTACCTAGAAAGGACAATGAGCTCCCCTCTTTCTTTAATGATCCTAATATTATAAACAATCACTTTTTGAATATCCCTGGTAGTTCAGATACTAAAATCTCATATTTAACTTTCTTAGAGTATCACAGGTTTAGTAGTGCAGTGTTTCACATTGAACCTATTAGCCTAAATCAATTAATTAAAATATTGAAAAGTTTGAAATCAAATGCTGTAGGATGTGATGGTATCAGTTTGGATATGCTGTTTATGACGTTCCCATATACTATAGAATGTTTGCTGGCAATTATAAATACCTCCATTGTAACCTCTACCTTTCCTGATCTATGGAAACATGCAATTGTACGGCCACTATCAAAGATCTCTAATCCTGTAGATCTCAAGGATTTGAGACCTATTAGTATCTTGCCATGTATATCTAAAATATTAGAAAAGGCAGTGGGCATTCAATTGACTGATTATTTAGAGAAAAATGAAATACTGCCAGAAGTTCAATCAGGATTCAGAAAAGGTCGTAGTACTACAACAGCTCTTCTCGATGTCACTGATAATATCCTAAGTGCACAAAATAAGGGTATGTGTACTATATTAGTTTTATTGGATTTCTCACGTGCATTTGATTCTTTAAATTTAAATATCATCATTTCCAAATTCAACTACTATGGGTTCGACACAGAGGCACTACTATGGTTTGACAGTTATCTGAGTAACCGTCAACAGTCAGTCAAGTTAAGCCAAGCTGATGGTTCTACACTGTTGTCAGGGAAATTAGGTATGAATAGAGGAGTCCCTCAGGGTTCAATTTTGGGGCCAGTTATCTTTACCATAAGTTCAGCTGATGTCATTGACCATATCAAGGACTGTAGTGTTCATGTATATGCAGACGACATCCAGGTGTATATATCATTTAAGCCACAGGATATTGATATTGCTATTGGGAAAATAAATTCTGATCTCGCCAGGATTGCAGCATGGTCGCAAGAGAACTGCCTGCTTCTCAATCCCCTGAAAACGAAATATATGATTTTTGGGACAGGGCAGCAGCTAAATAACCTCAGACCGACCATTGATGTCACACTTATGGGTGAACCTGTCGAGAGAGTGTATGAGGCGAAGAATCTGGGCTTGCTAATGGACGTCAGTCAAAGATATGAAAAACACATTTCTAATTGTATAAACAGTTGTTTTTATAAACTTAAAGTTCTCTATAAAATTAGACCTTATTTAAAGGAGGAGGTACGCATACAGTTAACCGAATCGTTAGTGCTTTCCAAGTTAAATTATATGGACCCTGTCTTTGGCCCTAGGCTGTTGTCTAAAACAAAGAGGCTAATTCAGCGTGTCCAGAATGCCTGTGCTAGGTTCTGTTTTGATATCCCTGCGAGAGCCCATGTTACTCCTTTCTTAAACAAGCATGTGCAGCTAAAACTACTACATCGTCGTAAACTTCACCTGGCGTGTCTCATGTTTGGAGTGGTCAAATATAAGGCGCCAAAATATTTGTACGAAAAGTTGTCGTGGAAGTGCAGTCGTAAGCCTGTCCGTCAATGTTCATTACAACTTTTTACTGAGAGGTGTGGCTCTGCTGTCTTCCGAGGTAGCTTTCGCTACGCTGCATCCAAGTGCTGGAACAATATCCCTCCTCCGATACGTAACCTGCAAAATGTAAACAGTTTTAGGTTAAAATTGAAAAAGTTTCTCTTTGATCACCAAAAAAGCGAAGAGCTACTTAGAAGTGACACAAGCGCTATTTAATTTTATTATTGAGTATTGGTTAAACTTACCTACGGTCTTAGAACGGTTATCGGTAGTAATAACCTTTTGGAGCTTCAGTTCCGTTATTATTATATATTTTTTTTTTTGTAGTACAGGGGCAGTTTATTCTTTTTACTGCACTATGATGCTCACAATATATGTAGTCTCACAAATTATATTACTGTTTTTATACTCCATTTGTATTTTATATTGATCTTATCTTCAAAATTGTGTTGTAAAATATTTATCTGTTTGTTGCGAATGTCAGTCAGTGTCATCATGCCATTGGACGTCATTGTCAGTTGCACGGTATGACAACTGCGCTGACATTCATCTATTGTTTTTTCTTACATTTTTGGTTTTAAATATTTAAAGATAATAATGAACAAATACCTTTGTGTTTGATTGTATATGTATGTTTATTAAGCTTATCTATACGTAACAAGTATGATATGTTGAATACGTAATAAGTGTTATTTTTAAGTGTTTTCTCGTGTGTGGCGTCGCCTACACCGGTGTGAAGTTGGCAGCCAAAGTTAGCTGCCATATAATCCGACCAAATTAAGATGACGTTTTTGTGAAGTTAGCAGCCAACACAAATAAATAATACTTATCCCCTTATTTATAACTCTAAACCTATTGCAAATGAAACATACGTCATTAAACTACAAATCTAAGTGGTCTCTTACACCAAACAAGATAATCGAAATGCTACTACAACGATTTTTGCCGATATCCAAATAAGGGTTGATTTAAATATCTCATCCCCATTTTTTCGAAACAGAATCTAGTGCGTATGTAAGATAAGAGTCTATTTTATGATAAAAACTCTATTTCAAAGCGGCAGTTCACCTTTTTAATACTTTGACTGCCTCTCAAAATGTAGTAATTTTAGGTATTGATTTTTTTGCCAAACACAAAAGGCTGCTGGTGAATTTGGACCCTTCATCCCCTGATATGTGAAATGAACTTTATCAAAATTAAAAGATATTGAACTAGGCTACAAAACTAACTAACTCACAAAGCGGCAGTTTACCTTCTTAACCCCCAACAAGACAATCGAAATGCAGCTACAACGATTTTAGCCGATATCCAAATAAGGGTTGATTTAAATATCTCATCCCCATATTTTCGAAACAGAATCTAGTGCGTATGTAAGATAAGAGTCTATTCTATAATAAAAACTCTATTTCAAAGCGGCAGTTCACCTTCTTAACACTTTGACTACCTTTCAAAATGTAGTCATTTTAGGTACAGATTTTTTGCCAAACACAAAAGGCTGCTGGTGAATTTGGACCCTTCATCCCCTGATATGTGATATGAACTTTATCAAAATTAAAAGATATTGAACTAGGCTACAAAACTAACTAACTCACAAAGCGGCAGCTTACCTTCTTAACCCCAAACAAGACAATCGAAATGCTACTACAACGATTTTTTCCGATATCCAAATAAGGGTTGATTTAAATATCTCATCCCCATATTTTCGAAACAAAATTGATTACGTATGTAAGATAAAAATATATTCTATTAAAAAAGTCCTATTTCAAAGCGGCAGTTGAGCATCTTAGCACTTTGACTGCCTCTCAAAATGTAGTCATTTTAGGTACAGATTTTTTTGCCAAACACAAAAGGCTGCTGGTGAATTTGGACCCTTCATCCCCTGAAATTTGAAATAAACCTTATCAAAATTAAAAGATATTGAACTAAACTAAAAAACAAAGTAACTCACAAAGCGGCAGTTTACCTTCTTAACCCCAAACAAGACAATCGAAATGCTACTACAACGATTTTTTCCGATATCCAAATAAGGGTTGATTTAAATATCTCATCCCCATATTTTCGAAACAAAATTGATTACGTATGTAAGATAAAAATATATTCTATTAAAAAAGTCCTATTTCAAAGCGGCAGTTGAGCAACATAGCACTTTGACTGCCTCTCAAAATGTAGTCATTTTAGGTACAGATTTTTTTGCCAAACACAAAAAGCTGCTGGTGAATTTGGACCCTTCATCCCCTGATATGTGAAATGAACTTTATCAAAATAAAAAGATATTGAACTAGGCTACAAAACTAACTAACTCACAAAGCGGCAACTTACCTTCTTAACCCCAAACAAGGCAATCGAAATGCTACTACAACGATTTTTTCCGATATCCAAATAAGGGTTGATTTAAATATCTCATCCCCTTATTTTCGAAACAAAATCTAGTACGTATGTAAGATAAAAGTATATTCTATTAAAAAGGTCCTATTTCAAAGCGGCAGTTAAGCATCTTAGCACTTTGACTGCCTCTCAAAATGTAGTCATTTTAGGTACAGATTTTTTTGCCAAACACAAAAGGCTGCTGGAGAATTTGGACCCTTCATCCCCTGATATGTGAAATGAACTTTATCAAAATTAAAAGACATTGAACTAGGCTACAAAACAAACTAACTCTTAAAGCGGCAGTTTACCTTCTTAACGCCAAACAAGACAATCGAAATGCTACAACAACGATTTTTGCCGATATCCAAATAAGGGTTGATTTAAATATCTCATCCCCATATTTTCGAAACAAAATCTAGTGCGTATGTAAGATAAGAGTCTATTCTATGATAAAAACTCTATTTCAAAGCGGCAGTTTTCCTTTTTAACACTTTGACTGCCTCTCAAAATGTAGTAATTTTAGGTATTGATTTTTTTGCCAAACACAAAAGGCTGCTGGTGAATTTGGACCCTTCATCCCCTGATATGTGAAATGAACTTTATCAAAATAAAAGATATTGAAGTAGGCTACAAAACAAACTAACTCACAAAGCGGCAGCTTACCTTCTTAACCCCAAACAAGACAATCGAAAGGCTATTACAACGATTTTTGCCGCTATCCAAATAAGGGTTGATTTAAATATCTCATCCCCATATTTTCGAAACAAAATCTAGTGCGTATTAAAGATAAGAGTCTATTCTATAATAAAAACTCTATTTCAAAGCGGCAGTTCACCTTTTTAATACTTTGACTGCCTCTCAAAATGTAGTAATTTTAGGTATTGATTTTTTTGCCAAACACAAAAGGCAACTGGTGAATTTGGACCCTTCATCCCCTGATATGTGAAATGAACTTTATCAAAATTAAAAGATATTGAACTAGGCTACAAAACTAACTAACTCACAAAGCGGCAGTTTACCTTCTTAACCCCAAACAAGGCAATCGAAATGCTACTACAACGATTTTTGCCGATATCCAAATAAGGGTTGATTTAAATATCTCATCCCCATATTTTCGAAACAAAATCTAGTACGTATGTAAGATAAAAGTATATTCTATTAAAAAGGTCCTATTTCAAAGCGGCAGTTGAGCATCTTAGCACTTTGACTGCCTCTCAAAATGTAGTCATTTTAGGTACAGATTTTTTTGCCAAACACAAAAGGCTGCTGGTGAATTTGGACCCTTCATCCCCTGATATTTGAAATGAACCTTATCAAAATTAAAAGATATTGAACTAAACTACAAAACACAGTAACTCACAAAGCGGCAGTTTACCTTCTTAACCCCAAACAAGACAATCGAAATGCTACTACAACGATTTTTGCCGATATCCAAATAAGGGTTGATTTAAATATCTCATCCCCATATTTTCGAAACAGAATCTAGTGCGTATGTAAGATAAGAGTCTATTCTATGAAAAAAACTCTATTTCAAAGCGGCAGTTCACCTTTTTAACACTTTGACTGCCTCTCAAAATGTAGTAATTTTAGGTATTGATTTTTTTGCCAAACACAAAAGGCAACTGGTGAATTTGGACCCTTCATCCCCTGATATGTGAAATGAACTTTATCAAAATTAAAAGATATTGAACTAGGCTACAAAACTAACTAACTCACAAAGCGGCAGTTTACCTTCTTAACCCCCAACAAGACAATCGAAATGCTGCTACAACGATTTTTGCCGATATCCAAATAAGGGTTGATTTAAATATCTCATCCCCATATTTTCGAAACAGAATCTAGTGCGTATGTAAGATAGAGTCTATTCTATGATAAAAACTCTATTTCAAAGCGGCAGTTCACCTTTTTAATACTTTGACTGCCTCTCAAAATGTAGTAATTTTAGGTATTGATTTTTTTGCCAAACACAAAAGGCTGCTGGTGAATTTGGACCCTTCATCCCCTGATATGTGAAATGAACTTTATCAAAATAAAAAGATATTGAACTAGGCTACAAAACTAACTAACTCACAAAGCGGCAGTTTACCTTCTTAACCCCAAACAAGGCAATCTAAATGCTACTACAACGATTTTTGCCGATATCCAAATAAGGGTTGATTTAAATATCTCATCCCCATATTTTCGAAACAAAATCTAGTACTTATGTAAGATAAAAGTATATTCTATTAAAAAGGTCCTATTTCAAAGCGGCAGTTAAGCATCTTAGCACTTTGACTGCCTCTCAAAATGTAGTCATTTTAGGTACAGATTTTTTTGCCAAACACAAATGGCTGCTGGAGAATTTGGACCCTTCATCCCCTGATATGTGAAATGAACTTTATCAAAATTAAAAGACATTGAACTAGGCTACAAAACAAACTAACTCTTAAAGCGGCAGTTTACCTTCTTAACGCCAAACAAGACAATCGAAATGCTACAACAACGATTTTTGCCGATATCCAAATAAGGGTTGATTTAAATATCTCATCCCCATATTTTCGAAACAAAATCTAGTGCGTATGTAAGATAAGAGTCTATTCTATGATAAAAACTCTATTTCAAAGCGGCAGTTCACCTTTTTAACACTTTGACTGCCTCTCAAAATGTAGTAATTTTAGGTATTGATTTTTTTGCCAAACACAAAAGGCTGCTGGTGAATTTGGACCCTTCATCCCCTGATATGTGAAATGAACTTTATGAAAATTAAAAGATATTGAACTAGGATACAAAACTAACTAACTCACAAAGCGGCAGTTTACCTTCTTAACCCCCAACAAGACAATCGAAATGCTGCTACAACGATTTTTGCCGATATCCAAATAAGGGTTGATTTAAATATCTCATCCCCATATTTTCGAAACAGAATCTAGTGCGTATGTAAGATAAGAGTCTATTCTATAATAAAAACTCTATTTCAAAGCGGCAGTTTACCTTCTTAACACTTTGACTACCTTTCAAAAGGTAGTCATTTTAGGTACAGATTTTTTGCCAAACACAAAAGGCTGCTGGTGAATTTGGACCCTTCATCCCCTGATATGTGAAATGAACCTTATCAAAATTAAAAGATATTGAACTAATCTACAAAACCCACTAACTCACAAAGCAGCAGTTTACCTTCTTAACCCCAAACAAGACAATCGAAATGCTACTACAACGATTTTTGCCGATATCCAAATAAGGGTTGATTTAAATATCTCATCCCCATATTTTCGAAACAGAATCTAGTGCGTATGTAAGATAAGAGTCTATTCTATGATAAAAACTCTATTTCAAAGCGGCAGTTCACCTTTTTAACACTTTGACTGCCTCTCAAAATGTAGTAATTTTAGGTATTGATTTTTTTGCCAAATACAAAAGGCTGCTGGTGAATTTGGACCCTTCATCCCCTGATATGTGAAATGAACTTTATCAAAATTAAAAGATATTGAACTAGACTACAAAACTAACTAACTCACAAAGCGGCAGTTTACCTTCTTAACCCCCAACAAGACAATCGAAATGCTGCTACAACGATTTTTGCCGATATCCAAATAAGGGTTGATTTAAATATCTCATCCCCATATTTTCGAAACAGAATCTAGTGCGTATGTAAGATAGAGTCTATTCTATGATAAAAACTCTATTTCAAAGCGGCAGTTCACCTTTTTAATACTTTGACTGCCTCTCAAAATGTAGTAATTTTAGGTATTGATTTTTTTGCCAAACACAAAAGGCTGCTGGTGAATTTGGACCCTTCATCCCCTGATATGTGAAATGAACTTTATCAAAATTAAAAGATATTGAACTAGGCTACAATACTAACTAACTCACAACGCGGCAGTTTACCTTCTTAACCCCCAACAAGACAATCGAAATGCTGCTACAACGATTTTTGCCGATATCCAAATAAGGGTTGATTTAAATATCTCATCCCCATATTTTCGAAACAGAATCTAGTGCGTATGTAAGATAGGAGTCTATTCTATAATAAAAACTCTATTTCAAAGCGGCAGTTCACCTTCTTAACACTTTGACTACCTCTCAAAATGTAGTCATTTTAGGTATTGATTTTTTTGCCAAACACAAAAGGCTGCTGGTGAATTTGGACCCTTCATCCCCTGATATGTGAATAGAACTTTATGAAAATTAAAAGATATTGAACTAGGATACAAAACTAACTAACTCACAAAGCGGCAGTTTACCTTCTTAACCCCCAACAAGACAATCGAAATGCTGCTACAACGATTTTTGCCGATATCCAAATAAGGGTTGATTTAAATATCTCATCCCCATATTTTCGAAACAGAATCTAATGCGTATGTAAGATAAGAGTCTATTCTATCATAAAAACTCTATTTCAAAGCGGCAGTTCACCTTTTTAATACTTTGACTGCCTCTCAAAATGTAGTAATTTTAGGTATTGATTTTTTTGCCAAACACAAAAGGCTGCTGGTGAATTTGGACCCTTCATCCCCTGATATGTGAAATGAACTTTATCAAAATTAAAAGATATTGAACTAGGCTACAAAACTAACTAACTCACAAAGCGGCAGTTTACCTTCTTAACCCCCAACAAGACAATCGAAATGCTGCTACAACGATTTTTGCCGATATCCAAATAAGGGTTGATTTAAATATCTCATCCCCATATTTTCGAAACAGAATCTAGTGCGTATGTAAGATAAGAGTCTATTCTATAATAAAAACTCTATTTCAAAGCGGCAGTTTACCTTCTTAACACTTTGACTACCTTTCAAAAGGTAGTCATTTTAGGTACAGATTTTTTGCCAAACACAAAAGGCTGCTGGTGAATTTGGACCCTTCATCCCCTGATATGTGAAATGAACCTTATCAAAATTAAAAGATATTGAACTAATCTACAAAACACACTAACTCACAAAGCGGCAGTTTACCTTCTTAACCCCAAACAAGACAATCGAAATGCTACTACAACGATTTTTGCCGATATCCAAATAAGGGTTGATTTAAATATCTCATTCCCATATTTTCGGAACAGAATCTAGTGCGTATGTAAGATAAGAGTCTATTCTATGATAAAAACTCTATTTCAAAGCGGCAGTTCACCTTCTTAACACTTTGACTGCCTCTCAAAATGTAGTAATTTTAGGTATTGATTATTTTGCCAAACACAAAAGGCTGCTGGTGAATTTGGACCCTTCATCCCCTGATATGTGAAATGAACCTTATCAAAATTAAAAGACATTGAACTAGGCTACAAAACAAACTAATTCTTAAAGCGGCAGTTTACCTTCTTAACGCCAAACAAGACAATCGAAATGCTACAACAACGATTTTTGCCGATATCCAAATAAGGGTTGATTTAAATATCTCATCCCCATATTTTCGAAACAAAATCTAGTGCGTATGTAAGATAAGAGTCTATTCTATGATAAAAACTCTATTTCAAAGCGGCAGTTTTCCTTTTTAACACTTTGACTGCCTCTCAAAATGTAGTAATTTTAGGTATTGATTTTTTTGCCAAACACAAAAGGCTGCTGGTGAATTTGGACCCTTCATCCCCTGATATGTGAAATGAACTTTATGAAAATTAAAAGATATTGAACTAGGATACAAAACTAACTAACTCACAAAGCGGCAGTTTACCTTCTTAACCCCCAACAAGACAATCGAAATGCTGCTACAACGATTTTTGCCGATATCCAAATAAGGGTTGATTTAAATATCTCATCCCCATATTTTCGAAACAGAATCTAATGCGTATGTAAGATAAGAGTCTATTCTATCATAAAAACTCTATTTCAAAGCGGCAGTTCACCTTTTTAATACTTTGACTGCCTCTCAAAATGTAGTAATTTTAGGTATTGATTTTTTTGCCAAACACAAAAGGCTGCTGGTGAATTTGGACCCTTCATCCCCTGATATGTGAAATGAACTTTATCAAAATTATAAGATATTGAACTAGGCTACAAAACTAACTAACTCACAAAGCGGCAGTTTACCTTCTTAACCCCCAACAAGACAATCGAAATGCTGCTACAACGATTTTTGCCGATATCCAAATAAGGGTTGATTTAAATATCTCATCCCCATATTTTCGAAACAGAATCTAGTGCGTATGTAAGATAGAGTCTATTCTATGATAAAAACTCTATTTCAAAGCGGCAGTTCACCTTTTTAATACTTTGACTGCCTCTCAAAATGTAGTAATTTTAGGTATTGATTTTTTTGCCAAACACAAAAGGCTGCTGGTGAATTTGGACCCTTCATCCCCTGATATGTGAAATGAACTTTATCAAAATTAAAAGATATTGAACTAGGCTACAATACTAACTAACTCACAACGCGGCAGTTTACCTTCTTAACCCCCAACAAGACAATCGAAATGCTGCTACAACGATTTTTGCCGATATCCAAATAAGGGTTGATTTAAATATCTCATCCCCACATTTTCGAAACAGAATCTAGTGCGTATGTAAGATAAGAGTCTATTCTATAATAAAAACTCTATTTCAAAGCGGCAGTTTACCTTCTTAACACTTTGACTACCTTTCAAAAGGTAGTCATTTTAGGTACAGATTTTTTGCCAAACACAAAAGGCTGCTGGTGAATTTGGACCCTTCATCCCCTGAGATGTGAAATAAACCTTATCAAAATTAAAAGATATTGAACTAATCTACAAAACACACTAACTCACAAAGCGGCAGTTTACCTTCTTAACCCCAAACAAGACAATCGAAATGCTACTACAACGATTTTTGCCGATATCCAAATAAGGGTTGATTTAAATATCTCATCCCCATATTTTCGAAACAGAATCTAGTGCGTATGTAAGATAAGAGTCTATTCTATGATAAAAACTCTATTTTAAAGCGGCAGTTCACCTTTTTAACACTTTGACTGCCTCTCAAAATGTAGTAATTTTAGGTATTGATTTTTTTGCCAAATACAAAAGGCTGCTGGTGAATTTGGACCCTTCATCCCCTGATATGTGAAATGAACTTTATCAAAATTAAAAGATATTGAACTAGACTACAAAACTAACTAACTCACAAAGCGGCAGTTTACCTTCTTAACCCCCAACAAGACAATCGAAATGCTGCTACAACGATTTTTGCCGATATCCAAATAAGGGTTGATTTAAATATCTCATCCCCATATTTTCGAAACAGAATCTAGTGCGTATGTAAGATAGAGTCTATTCTATGATAAAAACTCTATTTCAAAGCGGCAGTTCACCTTTTTAATACTTTGACTGCCTCTCAAAATGTAGTAATTTTAGGTATTGATTTTTTTGCCAAACACAAAAGGCTGCTGGTGAATTTGGACCCTTCATCCCCTGATATGTGAAATGAACTTTATCAAAATTAAAAGACATTGAACTAGGCTACAAAACTAACTAACTCACAAAGCGGCAGTTTACCTTCTTAACCCCCAACAAGACAATCGAAATGCTGCTACAACGATTTTTGCCGATATCCAAATAAGGGTTGATTTAAATATCTCATCCCCATATTTTCGAAACAGAATCTAGTGCGTATGTAAGATAAGAGTCTATTCTATGATAAAAACTCTATTTCAAAGCGGCAGTTCACCTTTTTAACACTTTGACTGCCTCTCAAAATGTAGTAATTTTAGGTATTGATTTTTTTGCCAAACACAAAAGGCTGCTGGTGAATTTGGACCCTTCATCCCCTGATATGTGAAATGAACCTTATCAAAATTAAAAGATATTGAACTAATCTACAAAACACACTAACTCACAAAGCGGCAGTTTACCTTCTTAACCCCAAACAAGACAATCGAAATGCTACTACAACGATTTTTGCCGATATCCAAATAAGGGTTGATTTAAATATCTCATCCCCATATTTTCGAAACAAAATCTAGTGCGTATGTAAGATAAGAGTCTATTCTATAATAAAAACTCTATTTCAAAGCGGCAGTTCACCTTCTTAACACTTTGACTACCTCTCAAAATGTAGTCATTTTAGGTACAGATTTTGATGAGATATTTAAATCAACCCTTATTTGGATATCGGAAAAAAACGTTGTAGTAGCATTTCGATTGCCTTGTTTGGGGTTAAGAAGGTAAACTGCCGCTTTGTGAGTTAGTTAGTTTTGTAGCCTAGTTCAATATCTTTTTATTTTGATAAAGTTCATTTCACATATCAGGGGATGAAGGGTCCAAATTCACCAGCAGCTTTTTGTGTTTGGCAAAGAAATCTGTACCTAAAATGACTACATTTTGAGAGGCAGTCAAAGTGCTATGATGCTCAACTGCCGCTTTGAAATAGGACTTTTTTAATAGAATATATTTTTATCTTACATACGTAATCAATTTTGTTTCGAAAATATGGGGATGAGATATTTAAATCAACCCTTATTTGGATATCGGAAAAAATCGTTGTAGTAGCATTTCGATTGCCTTGTTTTGGGTTAAGAAGGTAAACTGCCGCTTTAAGAGTTAGTTTGTTTTGTAGCCTAGTTCAGTATCTTTTAATTTCGATAAGGTTCATTTCAAATATCAGGGGATGAAGGGTCCAAATTCACCAGCAGCCTTTTGTGTTTGGCAAAAAATCTGTACCTAAAATGACTACATTTTGAGAGGTAGTCAAAGTGTTAAGAAGGTGAACTGCCGCTTTGATATAGAGTTTTTATTATAAAATAGACTCTTATCTTACATACGCACTAGATTCTGTTTCGAAAATATGGGGATGAGATATTTAAATCAACCCTTATTTGGATATCGGCAAAAATCGTTGTAGCAGCATTTCGATTGTCTTGTTGGGGGTTAAAAAGTTAAACTGCCGCTTTGTGAGTTAGTGTGTTTTGTAGATTAGTTCAATATCTTTTAATTTTGATAAGGTTCATTTCACATATCAGGGGATGAAGGATCCAAATTCACCAGCAGCCTTTTGTGTTTGGCAAAAAATCTGTACCTAAAATGACTACATTTTGAGAGGTAGTCAAAGTGTTAAGAAGGTGAACTACCGCTTTGAAATAGAGTTTTTATTATAGAATAGACTCTTATCTTACATACGCACTAGATTCTGTTTCGAAAATATGGGGATGAGATATTTAAATCAACCCTTATTTGGATATCGGCAAAAATCGTTGTAGCAGCATTTCGATTGTCTTGTTGGGGGTTAAGAAGGTAAACTGCCGCGTTGTGAGTTAGTTAGTATTGTAGTTTAGTTCAATATCTTTTAATTTTGATAAAGTTCATTTCACATATCAGGGGATGAAGGGTCCAAATTCACCAGCAGCCTTTTGTGTTTGGCAAAAAAATCAATACCTAAAATTACTACATTTTGAGAGGCAGTCAAAGTATTAAAAAGGTGAACTGCCGCTTTGAAATAGAGTTTTTATCATAGAATAGACTCTATCTTACATACGCACTAGATTCTGTTTCGAAAATATGGGGATGAGATATTTAAATCAACCCTTATTTGGATATCGGCAAAAATCGTTGTAGTAGCATTTCGATTGTCTTGTTTGGGGTTAAGAAGGTAAACTGCCGCTTTGGGAGTTAGTGTGTTTTGTAGATTAGTTCAATATCTTTTAATTTTGATAAGGTTCATTTCACATATCAGGGGATGAAGGGTCCAAATTCACCAGCAGCCTTTTGTGTTTGGCAAAAAATCTGTACCTAAAATGACTACCTTTTGAAAGGTAGTCAAAGTGTTAAGAAGGTAAACTGCCGCTTTGAAATAGAGTTTTTATTATAGAATAGACTCTTATCTTACATACGCACTAGATTCTGTTTCGAAAATATGGGGATGAGATATTTAAATCAACCCTTATTTGGATATCGGCAAAAATCGTTGTAGCAGCATTTCGATTGTCTTGTTGGGGGTTAAGAAGGTAAACTGCCGCTTTGTGAGTTAGTTAGTTTTGTAGCCTAGTTCAATATCTTTTAATTTTGATAAAGTTCATTTCACATATCAGGGGATGAAGGGTCCAAATTCACCAGCAGCCTTTTGTGTTTGGCAAAAAAATCAATACCTAAAATTACTACATTTTGAGAGGCAGTCAAAGTATTAAAAAGGTGAACTGCCGCTTTGAAATAGAGTTTTTATGATAGAATAGACTCTTACCTTACATACGCATTAGATTCTGTTTCGAAAATATGGGGATGAGATATTTAAATCAACCCTTATTTGGATATTGGCAAAAATCGTTGTAGCAGCATTTCGATTGTCTTGTTGGGGGTTAAGAAGGTAAACTGCCGCTTTGTGAGTTAGTTAGTTTTGTATCCTAGTTCAATATCTTTTAATTTTCATAAAGTTCATTTCACATATCAGGGGATGAAGGGTCCAAATTCACCAGCAGCCTTTTGTGTTTGGCAAAAAAATCAATACCTAAAATTACTACATTTTGAGAGGCAGTCAAAGTGTTAAAAAGGTGAACTGCCGCTTTGAAATAGAGTTTTTATCATAGAATAGACTCTTATCTTACATACGCACTAGATTTTGTTTCGAAAATATGGGGATGAGATATTTAAATCAATCCTTATTTGGATATCGGCAAAAATCGTTGTTGTAGCATTTCGATTGTCTTGTTTGGCGTTAAGAAGGTAAACTGCCGCTTTAAGAGTTAGTTTGTTTTGTAGCCTAGTTCAATGTCTTTTAATTTTGATAAAGTTCATTTCACATATCAGGGGATGAAGGGTCCAAATTCTCCAGCAGCCTTTTGTGTTTGGCAAAAAAATCTGTACCTAAAATGACTACATTTTGAGAGGCAGTCAAAGTGCTAAGATGCTTAACTGCCGCTTTGAAATAGGACCTTTTTAATAGAATATACTTTTATCTTACATAAGTACTAGATTTTGTTTCGAAAATATGGGGATGAGATATTTAAATCAACCCTTATTTGGATATCGGAAAAAATCGTTGTAGTAGCATTTCGATTGTCTTGTTTGGGGTTAAGAAGGTAAACTGCCGCTTTGTGAGTTAGTTAGTTTTGTAGCCTAGTTCAATATCTTTTAATTTTTATAAAGTTCATTTCACATATCAGGGGATGAAGGGTCCAAATTCACCAGCAGCCTTTTGTGTTTGGCAAAAAAATCAATACCTAAAATTACTACATTTTGAGAGGCAGTCAAAGTGTTAAAAAGGTAAACTGCCGCTTTGAAATAGAGTTTTTATCATAGAATAGACTCTTATCTTACATACGCACTAGATTTTGTTTCGAAAATATGGGGATGAGATATTTAAATCAACCCTTATTTGGATATCGGCAAAAATCGTTGTTGTAGCATTTCGATTGTCTTGTTTGGCGTTAAGAAGGTAAACTGCCGCTTTAAGAGTTAGTTTGTTTTGTAGCCTAGTTCAATGTCTTTTAATTTTGATAAAGTTCATTTCACATATCAGGGGATGAAGGGTCCAAATTCACCAGCAGCCTTTTGTGTTTGGCAAAAAAATCTGTACCTAAAATGACTACATTTTGAGAGGCAGTCAAAGTGCTAAGATGCTTAACTGCCGCTTTGAAATAGGACCTTTTTAATAGAATATACTTTTATCTTACATACGTACTAGATTTTGTTTCGAAAATAAGGGGATGAGATATTTAAATCAACCCTTATTTGGATATCGGAAAAAATCGTTGTAGTAGCATTTCGATTGTCTTGTTGGGGGTTAAGAAGGTAAACTGCCGCTTTGTGAGTTAGTTAGTTTTGTAGCCTAGTTCAATATCTTTTAATTTTGATAAGGTTCATTTCACATATCAGGGGATGAAGGGTCCAAATTCACCAGCAGCCTTTTGTGTTTGGCAAAAAATCTGTACCTAAAATGACTACATTTTGAAAGGTAGTCAAAGTGTTAAGAAGGTGAACTGCCGCTTTGAAATAGAGTTTTTATTATAGAATAGACTCTTATCTTACATACGCACTAGATTCTGTTTCGAAAATATGGGGATGAGATATTTAAATCAACCCTTAATTGGATATCGGAAAAAAACGTTGTAGTAGCATTTCGATTGCCTTGTTTGGGGTTAAGAAGGTAAACTGCCGCTTTGTGAGTTAGTTAGTTTTGTAGCCTAGTTCAATATCTTTTTATTTTGATAAAGTTCATTTCACATATCAGGGGATGAAGGGTCCAAATTCACCAGCAGCTTTTTGTGTTTGGCAAAGAAATCTGTACCTAAAATGACTACATTTTGAGAGGCAGTCAAAGTGCTATGATGCTCAACTGCCGCTTTGAAATAGGACTTTTTTAATAGAATATATTTTTATCTTACATACGTAATCAATTTTGTTTCGAAAATATGGGGATGAGATATTTAAATCAACCCTTATTTGGATATCGGAAAAAATCGTTGTAGTAGCATTTCGATTGCCTTGTTTTGGGTTAAGAAGGTAAACTGCCGCTTTAAGAGTTAGTTTGTTTTGTAGCCTAGTTCAGTATCTTTTAATTTCGATAAGGTTCATTTCAAATATCAGGGGATGAAGGGTCCAAATTCACCAGCAGCCTTTTGTGTTTGGCAAAAAATCTGTACCTAAAATGACTACATTTTGAGAGGTAGTCAAAGTGTTAAGAAGGTGAACTGCCGCTTTGATATAGAGTTTTTATTATAAAATAGACTCTTATCTTACATACGCACTAGATTCTGTTTCGAAAATATGGGGATGAGATATTTAAATCAACCCTTATTTGGATATCGGCAAAAATCGTTGTAGCAGCATTTCGATTGTCTTGTTGGGGGTTAAAAAGTTAAACTGCCGCTTTGTGAGTTAGTGTGTTTTGTAGATTAGTTCAATATCTTTTAATTTTGATAAGGTTCATTTCACATATCAGGGGATGAAGGATCCAAATTCACCAGCAGCCTTTTGTGTTTGGCAAAAAATCTGTACCTAAAATGACTACCTTTTGAAAGGTAGTCAAAGTGTTAAGAAGGTAAACTGCCGCTTTGAAATAGAGTTTTTATTATAGAATAGACTCTTATCTTACATACGCACTAGATTCTGTTTCGAAAATATGGGGATGAGATATTTAAATCAACCCTTATTTGGATATCGGCAAAAATCGTTGTAGCAGCATTTCGATTGTCTTGTTGGGGGTTAAGAAGGTAAACTGCCGCTTTGTGAGTTAGTTAGTTTTGTAGCCTAGTTCAATATCTTTTAATTTTGATAAAGTTCATTTCACATATCAGGGGATGAAGGGTCCAAATTCACCAGCAGCCTTTTGTGTTTGGCAAAAAAATCAATACCTAAAATTACTACATTTTGAGAGGCAGTCAAAGTATTAAAAAGGTGAACTGCCGCTTTGAAATAGAGTTTTTATGATAGAATAGACTCTTACCTTACATACGCATTAGATTCTGTTTCGAAAATATGGGGATGAGATATTTAAATCAACCCTTATTTGGATATCGGCAAAAATCGTTGTAGCAGCATTTCGATTGTCTTGTTGGGGGTTAAAAAGTTAAACTGCCGCTTTGTGAGTTAGTGTGTTTTGTAGATTAGTTCAATATCTTTTAATTTTGATAAGGTTCATTTCACATATCAGGGGATGAAGGATCCAAATTCACCAGCAGCCTTTTGTGTTTGGCAAAAAATCTGTACCTAAAATGACTACCTTTTGAAAGGTAGTCAAAGTGTTAAGAAGGTAAACTGCCGCTTTGAAATAGAGTTTTTATTATAGAATAGACTCTTATCTTACATACGCACTAGATTCTGTTTCGAAAATATGGGGATGAGATATTTAAATCAACCCTTATTTGGATATCGGCAAAAATCGTTGTAGCAGCATTTCGATTGTCTTGTTGGGGGTTAAGAAGGTAAACTGCCGCTTTGTGAGTTAGTTAGTTTTGTAGCCTAGTTCAATATCTTTTAATTTTGATAAAGTTCATTTCACATATCAGGGGATGAAGGGTCCAAATTCACCAGCAGCCTTTTGTGTTTGGCAAAAAAATCAATACCTAAAATTACTACATTTTGAGAGGCAGTCAAAGTATTAAAAAGGTGAACTGCCGCTTTGAAATAGAGTTTTTATGATAGAATAGACTCTTACCTTACATACGCATTAGATTCTGTTTCGAAAATATGGGGATGAGATATTTAAATCAACCCTTATTTGGATATCGGCAAAAATCGTTGTAGCAGCATTTCGATTGTCTTGTTGGGGGTTAAGAAGGTAAACTGCCGCTTTGTGAGTTAGTTAGTTTTGTATCCTAGTTCAATATCTTTTAATTTTCATAAAGTTCATTTCACATATCAGGGGATGAAGGGTCCAAATTCACCAGCAGCCTTTTGTGTTTGGCAAAAAAATCAATACCTAAAATTACTACATTTTGAGAGGCAGTCAAAGTGTTAAAAAGGTGAACTGCCGCTTTGAAATAGAGTTTTTATCATAGAATAGACTCTTATCTTACATACGCACTAGATTTTGTTTCGAAAATATGGGGATGAGATATTTAAATCAATCCTTATTTGGATATCGGCAAAAATCGTTGTTGTAGCATTTCGATTGTCTTGTTTGGCGTTAAGAAGGTAAACTGCCGCTTTAAGAGTTAGTTTGTTTTGTAGCCTAGTTCAATGTCTTTTAATTTTGATAAAGTTCATTTCACATATCAGGGGATGAAGGGTCCAAATTCTCCAGCAGCCTTTTGTGTTTGGCAAAAAAATCTGTACCTAAAATGACTACATTTTGAGAGGCAGTCAAAGTGCTAAGATGCTTAACTGCCGCTTTGAAATAGGACCTTTTTAATAGAATATACTTTTATCTTACATAAGTACTAGATTTTGTTTCGAAAATATGGGGATGAGATATTTAAATCAACCCTTATTTGGATATCGGAAAAAATCGTTGTAGTAGCATTTCGATTGTCTTGTTTGGGGTTAAGAAGGTAAACTGCCGCTTTGTGAGTTAGTTAGTTTTGTAGCCTAGTTCAATATCTTTTTATTTTCATAAAGTTCATTTCACATATCAGGGGATGAAGGGTCCAAATTCACCAGCAGCCTTTTGTGTTTGGCAAAAAAATCAATACCTAAAATTACTACATTTTGAGAGGCAGTCAAAGTGTTAAAAAGGTAAACTGCCGCTTTGAAATAGAGTTTTTATCATAGAATAGACTCTTATCTTACATACGCACTAGATTTTGTTTCGAAAATATGGGGATAAGATATTTAAATCAACCCTTATTTGGATATCGGCAAAAATCGTTGTTGTAGCATTTCGATTGTCTTGTTTGGCGTTAAGAAGGTAAACTGCCGCTTTAAGAGTTAGTTTGTTTTGTAGCCTAGTTCAATGTCTTTTAATTTTGATAAAGTTCATTTCACATATCAGGGGATGAAGGGTCCAAATTCACCAGCAGCCTTTTGTGTTTGGCAAAAAAATCTGTACCTAAAATGACTACATTTTGAGAGGCAGTCAAAGTGCTAAGATGCTTAACTGCCGCTTTGAAATAGGACCTTTTTAATAGAATATACTTTTATCTTACATACGTACTAGATTTTGTTTCGAAAATAAGGGGATGAGATATTTAAATCAACCCTTATTTGGATATCGGAAAAAATCGTTGTAGTAGCATTTCGATTGTCTTGTTGGGGGTTAAGAAGGTAAACTGCCGCTTTGTAAGTTAGTTAGTTTTGTAGCCTAGTTCAATATCTTTTAATTTTGATAAGGTTCATTTCACATATCAGGGGATGAAGGGTCCAAATTCACCAGCAGCCTTTTGTGTTTGGCAAAAAATCTGTACCTAAAATGACTACATTTTGAAAGGTAGTCAAAGTGTTAAGAAGGTGAACTGCCGCTTTGAAATAGAGTTTTTATTATAGAATAGACTCTTATCTTACATACGCACTAGATTCTGTTTCGAAAATATGGGGATGAGATATTTAAATCAACCCTTATTTGGATATCGGCAAAAATCGTTGTAGCAGCATTTCGATTGTCTTGTTGGGGGTTAAGAAGGTAAACTGCCGCTTTGTGAGTTAGTTAGTTTTGTAGCCTAGTTCAATATCTTTTAATTTTGATAAAGTTCATTTCACATATCAGGGGATGAAGGGTCCAAATTCACCAGCAGCCTTTTGTGTTTGGCAAAAAAATCAATACCTAAAATTACTACATTTTGAGAGGCAGTCAAAGTATTAAAAAGGTGAACTGCCGCTTTGAAATAGAGTTTTTATCATAGAATAGACTCTTATCTTACATACGCACTAGATTCTGTTTCGAAAATATGGGGATGAGATATTTAAATCAACCCTTATTTGGATATCGGCAAAAATCGTTGTAGCAGCATTTCGATTGTCTTGTTGGGGGTTAAGAAGGTAAACTGCCGCTTTGTGAGTTAGTTAGTTTTGTAGCCTAGTTTAATATCTTTTAATTTTGATAAAGTTCATTTCACATATCAGGGGATGAAGGGTCCAAATTCACCAGCATACTTTTGTGTTTGGCAAAAAAATCAATACCTAAAATTACTACATTTTGAGAGGCAGTCAAAGTATTAAAAAGGTGAACTGCCGCTTTGAAATAGAGTTTTTATCATAGAATAGACTCTTATCTTACATACGCACTAGATTCTGTTTTGAAAATAAGGGGATGAGATATTTAAATCAACCCTTATTTGGATATCGGCAAAAATCGTTGTAGTAGCATTTCGATTGTCTTGTTTGGGGTTAAGAAGGTAAACTGCCGCTTTGTGAGTTAGTTAGTTTTGTAGCCTAGTTCAATATCTTTTAATTTTGATAAAGTTCATTTCACATATCAGGGGATGAAGGGTCCAAATTCACCAGCAGCTTTTTGTGTTTGGCAAAAAAATCTGTACCTAAAATGACTACATTTTGAGAGGCAGTCAAAGTGCTAAGATGCTCAACTGCCGCTTTGAAATAGGACTTTTTTAATAGAATATATTTTTATCTTACATACGTAATCAATTTTGTTTCGAAAATATGGGGATGAGATATTTAAATCAACCCTTATTTGGATATCGGAAAAAATCGTTGTAGTAGCATTTCGATTGTCTTGTTTGGGGTTAAGAAGGTAAACTGCCGCTTTGTGAGTTACTTTGTTTTTTAGTTTAGTTCAATATCTTTTAATTTTGATAAGGTTCATTTCAAATATCAGGGGATGAAGGGTCCAAATTCACCAGCAGCCTTTTGTGTTTGGCAAAAAAATCTGTACCTAAAATGACTACATTTTGAGAGGCAGTCAAAGTGCTAAGATGCTCAACTGCCGCTTTGAAATAGGACTTTTTTAATAGAATATATTTTTATCTTACATACGTAATCAATTTTGTTTCGAAAATATGGGGATGAGATATTTAAATCAACCCTTATTTGGATATCGGCAAAAATCGTTGTAGTAGCATTTAGATTATCTTGTTTGGTGTAAGAGACCACTTAGATTTGTAGTTTATTGTCGTATGTTTCATTTGCAATAGGTTTAGAGTTATAAATAAGGGGATAAGTATTATTTATTTGTGTTGGCTGCTAACTTCACAAAAAAGTCATCTTAATTTGGTCGGATTATATGGCAGCTAACTTTGGCTGCCAACTTCACACCGGTGTCGCCTACTGGTTCCAGCGGAAGACCAGCGCTGGTTGTTTACAACTAGCATTATGCTGAGCTGGGGCCGGATTGTGACAAAAACATAATTTTGTGACCTATTTTGTGTGTATGATTTTTTATTTTCTGTGTGTTTTTGTTACAATAAAATTATGTCTATGTCTATGTCTATGTCTATGTCTATATCTTGTGAAAACGCGCTTTGGGCAAGCAATACATTAGAATCTGTTTACTTACCTAATAGTTCTATATTGGCAAAAAAGAGGAACTAATGTCTCGAAGTATACCTACTACTATGGTATTCTTGTAGTATATAGGTATTTTGGTATGTGGTCTCGACTGAACAAAATAATGAAATAAGGACAGCAGCGCCCTAAATGCATCATTAGTGACATTTTTGGGGGAATTTGAATTTGACTGAATATTGAAAGCTGCCGTAAGTACAAGTCCTTTCACAATTTATTTAACTTTGATCTCACTATATTTTTGTAAAACTTATAGATGTCCCCGGACTTGGCCTTTTGACCAATGCTCTTAAAAGTTTTGAATAAATGTTATATTCAAGCGACTATATCCCTTGTGTGTAACCGCTACATAACTGCTTATAAGATTGAATGATTAAAGTTTAAAAAACTAAAAAAAACGACTTCAAAATATCGAAATGTACATATTTAGTTTTTATCGTATAAATTCGTTTACTTGAATTATACATTTTTCTAGTTATTTCGTTATAAAAATATTTAAAAAAAATACTGAACCGATTTTGATAAAATTTCTATATGACCATTTGGGAAGTATACCCTTTCAAACATTTTTTTTTTTTTTCAAATCTGTCCAGGTGTCTTCGAGTAGCCGGGGAACATACATAAAAAATATATAAAATACATTCCGACGAATTGAGAACCTCCTCCTTTTTGGAATTCGGTTAAAAAACCGACTTCAATACACACATGTTTTTACTTGGATGATATTTTTCCGTTATTTTTATAAAAACCTAAGTACTGAATCGATTTTGATGAAAATTATATGGGGCTACCTACCTCTGAGCATTACTTACCACACAAAAAAAGAAGCATCAAAAACAATTCATAATTGGCGGAGTAGAGTAATCGCTTAACAAACATACAGAAAATATACAGTCGAATTGAGAACCTCCTTCTTTTTGGAAAACGGGAAAAAAATGGATTACAAATAAGTAAACCAGTGGGCTCTTTTGTACTATTCAAATTCAAAAATATATTTTAATAAAATAAAACAGACATGCTGATTTATTTTCCCCGCTTGTTTTTTATATTCTGCTATTTCCCGACGGTGCAAAAACTACAATAGTAACGATAAATCAGCGGACAATACCTCAATGACAATCACGAAACGGCTGTCTTTTTGGACGATTAATTTATAGTTACGTATTGAAACTCTTCCGTGGTCAGAAGATAAATCCCGATGTGATCTAAAATATCGAGCATTCGTGATAAGAATGAAAAGAAGGATTCAGTACGTCTGCCGAGAGTCCTGGCAGACGTTTTCCGGGACCCTAAGGGTTGGTAATGACGTGCTACACACGGGATCACCAATTTGCCGGAGCCTGGAAGATTGGTGATGATGAGACACATGATGGTATCGGTCTAATCAATTGAACAAATAACCAAGGGTATATACTAAGTACTACTTGCTAATGTATCCTCGAGGTATCTTTGGCTCTTATATTGTGTCTAAGGCTCAATTAGCTGCCAAAAAGCTGGGTATCCTTTCGAATGTGCGTCGGTACTTCACGCCGGAACAGTTGCTTACGCTATACCAAGCACAAGTTCGGTCGTGCATGGAGTACTGTTCGCACCTTTGGGATGGATCTGCTAAGTACCAGCTCGAGGCGTTAGAGACTATTGAGAGGCGTGAGGCTAATTTGTGACGATTCCCTTGTCCGGACTAAACTTCAAAGTCTGGAGCATCATCGCAAAGTAGCTAGTTTGTCGGTTTTTTATCGTATAAGTACACTTCGGTGAGTGTGCGTCTGCTTTGCATGATCTCATTCCCCCATGCCCATTTTTCTGTCGAACTGCAAGAAGCATCGTTATATGGTTGATATTCCGAAAACACGTACGAAACGCTTTGGCTCCACTTTCATTGTATGTACCGCCAAACTGTGGCGCTTCCTGAATGGGTCTTTCCGACTGGATATAATCTAGGTGTCTTCAAATCGTGAGTGAATAGGTTTCTTCTAGCCAAGCACGCTCCATCGTAGACCGTAACTGTCGCTTAACAACAGGTGAGTGGACGGTCAAGCGCAAACCTATTTACGAATAAATAAATAAAAGGTATCTTAACTCTATATCTATATCAGTCACGCTTATATTATCTGTAACGTACCAACTCTAAAATATGTGGCTACAGACGTACTGAATCTGATTCAATTCAATTAAATGATTGTAAATTTAAGTTTATAAATTTAAGTTGTATATCTTTATTATTTAATTTGTTTAGGTTATTTTAGTTTAGTTTTATTTAAGTACGTATAAATTGTATTAAATTATCACTTACTATTGTTTATAAATAATAGCATTTAATTCGTAATTTGCAATTTACACGTCAATACTTAATAACTATATGATTTTCAATTTCCATATTGTACAAACATATAAAAAAAAGACAATATTACTATGGCTAAAAAGTAATGTACATTTACGTGGTCACAAAAACAACAACAAGAAACGAGACAACCACGGTTGAACATTAATAACACCCTCGCGTAGCTGGTCCAAATGTACCCAGCATACTCGCCGCGTTCCCGCGCTGTATTGCGAGAGAAATTTGCTGGACCAGAAACCAGCCCGACCGAGGGTCACGTCCTCGCTCTCTCAGGCGGCGTCCTAGATCCGAGGCAAACTTCCTCGCCTCCGAGCACCACGGTCCCGCTGTTTCGACGGCAAATTGTTTATTGTATTATTTAAATTAAATGATTTATTGCCATAATTATTATGTACATAGTTTAAGATGTAAAGAAGTATGTAATTATATTGTTTGTATTACAAAATTATCCTAGTTGGGTATTACAATATTGTCACAGCAGCGTGATGATACGAGTATATATCCTTCTTAAACTAATTTTCTTGTATTACTAACCGATGTTATTTATTCGCTTGTTGTTTTATTGCTACCTCGTAACTCCGTAATTTTTAAACAGATTTGAAAATTATATTTGGAAGTACTTGGTTACTCTCACATTGGTCCCCAATTTCACCAAAATTGGTTCAGTAGTTTGGTTTTTATAACAAAATAAATGAAAAATAAAAATTATCTAAACAATTATAAGTTTATAAACTTATAACCCCCCGACAAAAAAGACTGAGCCGATTTTGATGAAATTAATATAGCTATGGTCTCGACTAAACAAAATAATGAAATGAGGACAGCCTCGATCCCATTTTAGGTCTCTAGCTGAACAGAATCTACTGCTGATACATATTGTGTTCACAGATGCGGCATTTTATGCAGTGGTTGTTTTCGAATCTATAATGAATTACTGTAATAATATTTTCTAAATTATATTGCAATATCTATTCTAGAGAACGCATTATCTCAACAAGCCAACGACATGAAGCCTAACTTATTATAAGTAAATACATGTAAAGAAAACATATTTCTTTGATAACATTTTCAAAATGTTTCCGCGCTCGCGTCGTCGATGAAGCAGTCCTGAAATCGCACCGCACTACCACCAATCAGGCTGCAGTCGTGTAGGAATTCAAGATGGAGATTAAAATGAAGTTTGTATACAAGTTTTAAGTTGTTGAATGTTGGAATTATAAAATCGTAACGTAAAATAAGTTAAAACGGAAGAGAGAAACTTTAATGTCGTTTCTTTGTTTACAGGTAAGTTTTGATTAATAATTTAATAGGTATGTGTAGGTAATGTCGAAATTGCATTTAACTAATTTCCCTTTAACAATTAACAGTATCAAATCAACAACATATAGATATAAATTTGTTGAAAAAATATTATAAACAAAAACATAGAAATTTATTTGTGCAGAGTATGGTGATGGGGATGCGGGCTATGTATAAGAAAAGAGAGAAATAAAAGAAAATACCGTGTCACTGGTGGAAAGCAGTCAAACGAGAGTAGCACTGACCTAATCGTCGACCAGCTCCTTGGCGAACACTGCTCTTCCCCGGGGAATCTACAAGCCGTCCTGCAGCAGCTTGTCTACTTGTTCTTTTTGGGCAATGTATATACAATTTGCGGAATATAAAGTTATTTTATCGGTGATAATTGAGAAAAACGAAAAGATGCTGGCGCGCACGGCGGCGGTTTTCACACACCGCGCTGGCGCGCAGGTCACGTGACCGATCCAAGTGCCTTGAACTTAGTCAACGACCTGCGTCTAACTTCACCTCATTATTCCGTCCTCCTCCAAAGACACGGTATATAAAAATGGCATAAACAGAGTACTTACTGTTTATTCATGAAGAAAGAATCAGTTATAATTATCTGAAAATTATAGGGGTCAATCCTGGACTTGATTGGCACAGGACCTAGGCATTTTCAAACCAACAAGTTGATCATGATGAAAAATAACAACAAAATACATAGTTATATGGTATTACTCTTTTTATAAAAGCACATTTGTATTCCTCTAATTTGTGTCAAAGCGTTATTCATTTTACTTTCAGTTAAAAGGTATCTTCTATTCAACGGCCAACTTATTTTTTAATTTTCATTACATTCAAGTTACGTAAATAATTTGACATAATTATTACGTATTATATAGATAATTAATTACATATTTTATGTTGTTATACTAACGTTTGGATTGACAGCTATTTTATTAGCTTTTAAGGATTCTGTTTTGCAATACAAGTCAAAAATGAACTTAAATTGCAAATTAAAATGGTCATAAAAGTAACTAAGTTCGTCTCATACAAGTGGCGGTAAGACGCTGGATGCAAGCCGCTTCCAATCGGTCTTTTTGGAAATCCATGGAGGAGGCCTATGTCCAGCAGTGGACTTCTTATGGCTGAGATGATGATGATGATGAAGTTCGTATAGACTGAGTGGCCAGACTTAGTGTCAGAGTTATTAAGCCGCCGAAAGGCCTCTGACCTGGCTTGACGATTGGTGTTTTTAAAAAGGTCATGAGCCTAACTTTGAATATATTTCATATAAATCGTGTTAAATAGTCATAATATCAAATAAATGTTTCTAACATTGCACATTCACTAAACTTTCCCAATAAAATCTATATGCTAATACACGTAAAAAACAGTTCCTCCTAAAGGTTCATAAACCGTGTGCCATAAAAGTCTCTGGAATGGTCTTGAAACGGTTGTTTTCAGCTCTGAAACTGCCTGTCGTAAGCCGCAGCGGCAGGAGAAGTTTTTCAGTAAGAACTTCACTTTCCAAGCACTGAGCACAAAATTTTATAACCTTAGTAGTTTGGTATTTCTATTGAAACTGTAAACCACATCTTGTGATATTTACAAAAGATAATAGAATTAAAATAATTTTAGAGCTATTAAAGTAAATGTATTTACTATTTTTATAACAAATTTTTATATTAGCAGTACCTCGTGGTTTCACCCGCGTAGTGATGACGACGTAGGAACAATGGTGATGGTAAATGGTGATGCTGATGAAAAAATGTTGCAACTAACAAACAACTGAAGCAACTGAAGCGATAGTTACGTATTTTGACCCAGAGTTAGATAAGAACCTGAAGACCTTACCTATAAAGCTATATTTTGTAATTATATTTATGATCTAGTTAGTAAAATGACACTACATTTGTAGAATTAGATCACCGTTTTATCTGCATTTGACCATGCCAATATTTTTGATAACTTAACTTTTTTTCAATGACGTACACGATACGTTTCCCTATGCATTCGATTGTTATCTTTAATCATCATCATCATCTCGGCTACAAGAAATCCACTGCTGGACATAGGCCTCCCCCATGGATTTCCAAAAAGACCGGTTGGAAGCGGCCTGCATCCAGCGTCTTTCTGCCACTTGTATGATATCCTCCTTATCTTCAATAATTTGGCCTATTTTAGGGTTGACAGCGCATATCAAAGTTTGGTCATCCTATTGCTGGACAAACTCTCAAAACAACAAGCGTATCGTGATCCGCAGCACAAAGATTAATTTCACCACAAATCGCGTATCTCTGCATCTCTACAATAGCATTGAACTACATTTTCGCAGTACCCCAACTTTTAAATTGGTGTATTATGTCGACAAAATGAAATTGATCAAATTGATTAATGCCATACTCGCTAGCTGATGCTTGGTTATTGTTTAGTAAGATGTCTTGTATAACCAATGTATTAATTTTGCCGTCCATACACATATGTGTATTATGGGTATTTAATTTGTCGTAAGTATCAGTGATCGTGATCATGTGAAAATTATCTTATAAGCCAAGTCATGATACTCAGTGAGGTTAATGGGACGTTGACGAACACTGCCTGGCACTGAGATTGATCAACCATCACGGTATTACTTAAAACTTACTACATACGGCTTATTGATTTATTTGTTTCACTTCGTTACCTCCAACGATCTTTTTCGTATCAAATAAGGCGTTTTACAAAAAATATTCCAAATAAAGTTCATTTAAATATATTTCTAAAGTAGCTTTGTTCATACATCATCACAAAAACGTACACTCAATAGCATATCAAGTGTAACGTAAGCGTAACTTACAGTGCGAAAATCGGTCATATGCAATCGTTTTTTTTTTTTTTTATAATAGGTAGGTAAGTGTTACACTTCTGACTAATTATACTTATTAATCTCGGTAATGTAACTTTTTATTTTTACGAGTAAAGTACACTATATTAGTTACTTTCATTATATCATATTAAGTTGAAGTGGCAGTGGGCAGGGCACATAGCACGTAGAACTGATGGCCGATGGGGCTGAAAGGTTCTCGAGTGGAGACCACGTACCGGCAAGCGCAGCGTAGGAAGACCAGCCACGAGATGGACAGATGACCTCATACAAGTGGCGGGAATACGCTGGATGCAAGCCGCTTCCAATCGGTCTTTTTGAAAATCCATGGGGGAGGCCTATGTCCAGCAGTGGACTTCTTATGGCTGAGATGATGATGATGATTATATCATCAATACCTCAGCCACAAGAAATCCACTACTTGACATAGGCCTCTCCCACGAATTTCTAAAAAGACCGCTTAGATCGTGCTCTGCGTCCAGTCTTGTTGCCACTTACTTTGCTTTTCTTTTCATAGTACAAGAAAATTTTAATATGCGTCTCTGTGTATGTATCCAGTGCTCAACTTATCCCAGCATAAGTTGTGCTGTTCCGCAGCAACTTGCTCCGTTTGTCGACACCCTAATGTTGCATATTGTGGCCAGTTAGGACGTACGGTGTTTAACGTAATAACGTAATAGTTTGAATACATATGTGTGCTGAAGTGTATGTGGTTGGCTTCAATACTTGTTGTTGTTTTTGTTATCGTTGTTGTCTTGTTCTAAGCGAATATCGTTTAACTTACTTTCCTTGTTTGTTAGACCTACCTATAAACTTAAGATATGGGAACAAAAATGAAATCGTGAAAAAGTTGTATAGTTGTATAGTGCTGGGGCCACACTAAGGTTAACATCAAGGGAAACGTCAATGCCTATCATCGCGATAAATATTGCGTTAATTATTAATTAACGTGATAAAGTGAGTGGCTACACTTGAATGGTCAACATGAATTTTATTCATGGCGATAAAATTGGCGCTGAATTCCTTGAATTCCTTGAACGGCAATGTGAATGCCGTTGTCAAATTATCGCTTACGTTAAACGTCAATCGACGCGATAATTAACGTCAATCATCGCGGTAATTAACGGCATTTCTCGATAGTGTGGCCCGATCATGAAGTAAAGCTGTTGCATTTTGCCTAAAGTTATACATTTTGTTTCTTTTTATGGAACAGTATATTTTTACCAGACGTAGGAAATTCAAAAGGAAAGATTATGTAGGTATATTAGTGTTTACGTACGTTACACCGTTTCGTTTAAACTATTAATTTAAATTGGTTACTGAGGTATTAAGGTATTTCGATTCGAGTTAGAATTTAATTTTAGTGACATTAGTACGTAGCTTACGTACTAACACTAAAATACAATATGGTGAGTTTTGGCAACCAAATTTCTTTAGTCGAAATAAAACTCGGGACGAATGCGTCGCGTTTGTTATCAAAGAAGGGTATTATTCAGCAAATTCCAAATACGCAAAATAAGAATATACCTAAATTGATTAATTAATATTTTACAACGACCTCTTTCATTAGATAAGATAAAAAAACAGTGAAATGATCTCATCGGACTGATTCGCTGATATATTTGTAAGTCTGATAAATCTATTATTTACAGCTTTGCTTAGCTCTTCATCCTAAGGTTGCCTGGAAGAGATCGCTATTAGCGATAAGGCCGCCAATTGTTACACTAGTTTTATATCGCTCTCTTTTCATCGTATTTTTATGGTGTGTACAATAAAGAGTTTATCGAGCTATGTTAGCAGCGTAAAATAATATTATGTTGATATTATTATTTTATTTTCAAACTCAAAAAATAAAAAACCCGGACAAAAGCGAGTCAGACTCGCCCACCGAGGGTTCCGTACAAAATATATAATAGGGGGAAATCATATATTTTTTTTTTCCATCATAAACCGAAAAATATACATCGTAAAAATATTTAACATATTCCTTGCTTACGACTCGGATCCGAGTGAAGCGGGGCTATAGTACGACGCCTTCCACTCGGATCCGAGCAAGCGTCCCGTTCATTTTGTAGTAGTCAGTAAACCTCCGGCGTTTGAGGCAGTCAACGTTGCTTTGCGCGGCTACTCTGTACTTAATCAAAATTCGCCTAAAAAGTTATGGTCCCCAGCTGAAGTGAAGGGTCTGCAGGGGTCGAAGAATGTGTTAAAAACCTGTTTTAGCTTAAGCTTATGAGGCTCTTTCATATGATACCCCACATGATACGGTTAATTCACTTTAAAATTTGGGCCCTCATTCCTTGCATAGAGACACTATTTTTTTGTGATTAAATTAAAAATGTCCTGTTTTCGGATTTTTAATGCTTCTTGCCAAATTTCAGAGTTCTAGATCAACGGGAAGTACCCCATAGGTTTTGATTCCTCTGTGAGTGTCGAAATGTGCGTTTTTTACGACATATTCGGCTGTAACTTTTTTTTACGAAAACTGAAAAAATTTATTTGTCTTTTTGCAGCAAGATACTATGGATCTGCGTATATAGTTTTAATTTCAACTCGATACCTTCACGCGTTCCCGAGATAAAGGTCTTGACACCCGGACAGACGGACAGACGGACAGATGGACAACAAAGTGATCCTTTAAGGGTTTCGTTTTTTCCTATTGAGGTACGGAACCCTAAAAACGGATTCAGAACGTAAGAAACGTTCTGCAGTACCCAGCCCTGCTAGTATGGAAGGTAGATAAAACGTTTTTGTCCACGTTGTTATGTCAGTTGTCAATGTCAGTACATACTTTATTTCCTCTGAAGGGTGGATAAAACGGGGGAAAGACTATTTGTCATGTTCCATTCCATGCTAGCAGGGCTGTGACCGTCTTTTAATTTTCATTCTATTATTAACCTTCGAAATGTATATAAATTTGTAATAGACCGCATATATTATTCGAGTTGGCCGCCGGCGCTAACAACAAGGTACTTGAGTACGAGTAGATACAAGAGTTTTGTGTATTTGTTTGAAATTATTGTTTGTCGCTTAGGGTTTTATTAAAACTTCATTTCTATTTATCTGTCTTAGAAAGCACCAGCGGATGGATAGAAAACGTACAGTATGGTCTGTCCCAAATTAATGCCGCTAGTGTAGAGATGGGTCTAATTTTATTTGATCCTGTTTATCTCTCTGGGTTGGTTGAGATCACGACGATAGAGAGAAATAAACCATATTAATTGTTCACAGAATTATTGTTTTGTTATGTAAATCCATTATTATTTTTCCTACTCTTTAACTTTTACTGTTTGTTCTAATAACGGATCATGACATGGTCACACAGAGGATCGAATATCCCGCAATATTTTAAGACCGAAAATAACTTAATTTGTCTGTTTGCTTCTCACTGTTTTTTCAACTTTTCACTTTTCCACGATCAAACGACTAAGGTAATTTAGAATCTGTAGAAAGAAATAAGCTAAGCCATCATCAACATCATCATCACTATTCGGCTGAAAATATAGAACACAGTCTGGTAGTTAACATAAAAGTAGAAGAAACAATTTTATATCCAGAAGGTTAGGTAAGCATATAAAGTATGTCGAGGGAACCCACTTACGCAGATGGTTTCCCATTGTCTTACATTTTGTATACCTCGGTCGTTTAGAGGATCCAGGTTTGCCTGCCTCATAGCCATGACTAGGGGAGGTTATCTTCCCTTGCACGGTTATAGATCACGGTAATGGTGGAGGGCTACGACCCTTGCAAGGGATAACGATTTACGGAAGTTAAAACCAGCTTATGTAGACTTATCAGGGGTGCGCTTTGTGAAGGAATCTAACCAGCTATGATAAGGAGTTCCTGTGCCATTTCAAATGCATTTGTGTAGATTTTGATCAAAATTTTACTAAACAGTGCATTTTGTTCAAAATGAATTTTGAGTCAGGGTCAGCTCGTTCCGTATGTGTAGAGCCGAAGCCAACAAGCGAAGAGTTCCCTTTAAGTATAAAATAAAAATACACTGATTTGGTTAATCAGTGTTATATCGGTTATACCAACTTAGATATTGTGGTGAAATTATTGTTGCTTAAATAACAAATAAGTACAATAAGTAAAATACTTATTTTTCACTCCTGAGGCAAACAGAGAGTTGCCCTTTATAATTTTAAAGTGAGTAGCTTTTAAATGTATGAACCAATTATAAATACAAATTAAACTATTTGTATAGTTTTATTGATAGCTTTACAATAAGATAATTAAAAGTGTGTTAGCACCCGAACTACATATTCCGAGTCTCGCGTACTAACGTCTTCTAGTGCGTCAAAGTACAAACATAAAACTCTAAAATGCAATTATATCGGACTACAATATTAACGAAATTAATATACTAAAATATACAGCTTTATAAAAATAAAATAAAATCATACCTATACTACCTACTACATGAAATATACATACATACCTACCTAATTTTTTCTTTGTCATTTGGGGTTCCGTACTTAAAGGTATTCAACAAAACCCTGTTCTTAGCTTTGGCTATTTATTTGCTTGTCCATCTGTTCCGTATCATTAGAACTATAAATGATAGATAAGTAATATTACTCGTTTAAATGACTAAGTATATGGCGCTTTTGGTAAATCACACAAGCGTCAATAAGTTATAATCCTAAGAAGTAAAAGAACTGATTCCGAACTGATTGATAAATTAATACTTTTTAAAAGTTTGAACATTTTGTACAAGAATATACCTTTTAGGAATAGGTTATTTTTTTTTAAATAAAACATACGCTAACAATATGCATTCAGCTTAAAAAAAGGTTATTTATTTATATAAATGTGTGTAGTCAGCCTTGCAAGTAAATTTTAAAATTAATTTACGATATTCTCGCTACGAATATAACAACAAGTTTTGTTACTACTAACTTAGGTAGGATTTACATTAGGATTTTGATAAGTGGGGAATTTGGCAGCGTAATTATAATATAATCATCATACCGTAAAATTACGAGACAATGTTTATTTTTGATATGGCTTCTCAAAATTATGTATATGCAGGATATTATTAAAAGATAACACGCACGAGTTAAAAACACTAATTGCTGATAAAACACTTTATTTAGATTAACAATATTGCATCATGTTTAAATTTACAACTCTAGAGCAAATAATTACACTAAAAGGCATTATTTAGTTTAGTAATTTAGGGAAATTAATAATTACATTGTTTTTTGGTAAACATAAAAAAATGCTTTTATGGCTCAGCTCAGATTTTATAAAAACGGAGAAGAGCTTAAAATACTTAGCAAATAACTCACTGTCCATTTGGATTCCTCGGCTAGATCCAACAATGGATCCTCCATGGTATACCTAATGAAACTGTGTGGAGATGTGTACTGGTTAAGCCAAAACAAAAAATAGTGTACTACAGTCTACATATAATTAAGTTGAGCTGAATTTAGACAAACATACACATCGACTATGTACCGCTTGCAATACACAGTGTATAGCTCTTTAGTCATCACGTTGAACAAATATGAGGTAATTATTTCCTCTGTTCCCTGTTTTTATCTACCCACTGGAGCTAAAGGAAGATAAAATTATTAATTAATGAGATTGAGATTGAAAACATACTCGTATTATTCCTCTCGTCCTCACTTCGGAAGAGCAGCACTAGTTTCACATCCGACTAGATCGCGTGACACTCAATCTGCTTTTAAGTGTTTCATAATTAAATTATAAGTTGAACTTTACTGAATTTCAAATATTGCTTATAAAAACTTAAAGCACTAAAATAAAGCTGAGACAAGAAATAGACTAAGAAGATCAAACAATTTTTCAGACCAAATAATAGACAAAGCAAAGAAGTTCATGACAAACATAGAATTTACACTAGATACAAGAAGTATGGTCTTAAATATTAATGAATTAATAGCCTATTTCTAATTTATTATATCTATTTCTACTTCTATTTCTTGCTTCTTGACTGACAAATATGAATCAAATATACATTTTAACTCATCTCGAAAGTTTCGTTTGTGTGACCATTATTTATATTATGTAGACCAGAATCCTTCCTTTGCAAACAAGGCATTTCCCATAATGTTCGATTTCTTACCATATTTTCTACTTCTTCGAACGTTTGAGGCATTTCTTTCCTTGCGGTTTCTGGTAAATAACAACACATTGCAGCAGAAAATACTGAAATGACACCTATTAATACCAATGACAACCAACTAACATAATTATCTATATACGCTATGAATGGCGATATACATGTACCAATATAACCACATATATGTATGATAGAAGTTCCTGCACCCCTAACAGGAGTTGGTAATAGTTCCGCAGACCATTGTAGAATGGAATTAAAAGCCATATTACAAGTGAATCGTGCAATTACTGCACACGTAACAGAAGGTAGACCACCACCGACAAAAGGAGTTATAAAACTTAATACTGCACATATTAATAGACTTGGAATAGATAACCACTTTCTTCCAGTATAATCTAATATAAATGACAAAAGAATTAAAGATGGGAACTCTGTAAATGATATTACTGTAAAGGATATGAAAAAGTCAAATTTCAAAGATCCTATAGTTCTAACTAAGGCATCAAAAATTATCATCACACATAAGTACTCAATACAAACACATATGAACAAATTCCGAAGAATAGGCCGCTTAAGGAGTTCATATAAGCTAATTGATTCCACTTGTTTATGCTTTTCACATGATATTTTGAATTGTTCTATCATTTTCAAAGACACATCTTTTCTATTTGTAATGGCTATAGCTTTCACGTTAGTAATAACTTTGTCAACTTGGCCCTTTGTAATTAACCATTGAGGACTTTCAGGCAAAATAAATGGAGCTAATAAAGCTAAAATCATAGGAACGCTTGTTACCAAAGAAATAGTCTTCCAATTTCCACAAGCTAAAGAAATCCACGGAAGTGCAGTCACGCCAATAGTGAAGAATATGGCGATAGATAAATTTGCAACCAATGTCCTGTATTTTGGAGCGGTATATTCTAATACGAGAAGGTAAGCCATTATCATGCAATTATCGTAAGACATACCCATAAATATACGACAAATTGTGAATTCCACGAAGTTTCTTGCGAAAATACTTGCAATACCAGCAACACATCCTATCACGTTAGCGAATACTAAAGCAGGGATTCTACCATAACGATCGGCGACCCATCCAATAATAAATCCTCCGAAAATGCATCCAACGAAGAAAAAAGACTGCGCTGTCGCTTGATAACTATCTTTTTCGCACACCCATCCAAGCTCGCTAGATATCGTTGGGTAGGGTATTTCTGTTGTATTAAATTCCCATCCATGTTGACATTTTTGGGTAGCCGAAGTTTGGTCCGGTTTCTCGCCAGTTAAAAGTATTTCGGTCCAGTTGGCTACGTAAGACGTACACTGCGAATATCCCACAGGTGTGTTCTCGTCTACAGGTATTGCTAGAGTTCTTCTTTCTATTGCCGTCAAATTTTCCAGCTCAGGTATCCGGCACCAAAAGTTCTTCGGAACTTCAGTCAAAAACAGTTGTGTAAAGTATACAACACCTCCAAATATATAAAAAGGACTAATCTTGAAAAATAGCAATATTTGATACAGTCCGAATTCTCCAGCTGAAGATAACAGTTGATCATATTCTACTTCCTCTTTATCTTCTTTCCCATTCACTTTGTTCTCAAATTCTCCATTATTTGAATTACTTTTTTGATCCATTTTTGTACCAGTTATTTATCTCAACTCCCTCTATTATTAATACAATCTCGAAACTGTGTCGCACATTCTATATTTACTGATTATCTGTCAAAAATATTATGTTCATCGCGTATTTAAAGAAAACTGCCGTTTGGACAGTACAATCTTTTGAGTAAATACAATGATAACGTTTAAGCTGAATAAATACAACTATGTAGTAATTGAACGTGTGCTTGTGTTTCCGTGAAAGTTTACGGTACATTTGACGTAATAGTAAAAAGGAATTCCCAAATGAGTAATAGTAGGTTAAAATCCTACAATATTATTTTTGTGGCATATTAAAGAGATAAGTAAAGCAGAAAAATACAAAACTCATAAAAACATGTTATCTAGATTGAAAAAACTAAAAACCGACTACGTATCTCCAGCCTGTGACATGATATTTACTCGTAAAATAATTTATAGCTAATATAGGTACTTAGTATTTTACGTTCGTATATATAAAAAATATCTATATTTGGAATGTGTTCATAAACCGCTTACTTTTGCTGCTTCATTGCAAAACATAGAGACAACTTAACACGCGAAGTGTGATGACGTAGGAAACGTAACTTAATCATTTGAGTCAGTCAAAGCATCTTCGTTGCGTTGCGGTGGATTTTGTGACCAATTTCACACAAAAAAAAAACATGAAGCATTAAATAAAACCTTCTTAGTCAAGTAATTACTAGATATCTATAAAAATAAAACACCCTGCATAAGAGAGATTTATCTAGTGTGATTTTTGCGCTTGATATCTTGTTGCGTGTATGTCTGCATGTATGAATACTTATTGTATATTTTGTTTGGACGAGCATTTTGTATAATAATTATTGTGAAATAACTTAGGTATTTGTAGCATATTTTTTTTGGCTTATGCGTCGGTTACAGCAGTTAGGCGCTATTTGCCGTTGATTATAAAGTACTTACCTATAAATTAAAGGTGAGTGAGTGAGGAAAGTGAGTATGCCGCAATCTAATATTATGGTGTTTTAAAAAATCACATTCATCATTATCATCATCTCAGCCATAAGAAGTCCACTGCTGGACATAGACCTCCCCCATGGATTTCCGAAAAGACCGATTGGAAGCGGCTTGCATCCAGCGTCTTCCCGCCACTTGTAGGAGGTCATCTGTTCATCTCGTAATAATCACTCAATCGTGTGTGTAAAAATCACATTATCAATAAGTATCTATGTTAAAAGAAAAACAAAATACCAGAACAGAAAAGCCGTTTTGCAGTCTAACTTACGTTGTGCTTCCGATTACTTGAAGATATTGAAAAGTTACTTAAGTACAATAGTGGGCAAGTGAGACGAAATCAACATAGAATATTACCCAATATTTTGAGTTACAGATGATATGAATGAAGGCGACGCTTCATATTTACTAAGGCAGCTACACACTCGCGACGCTTCATATTTACCAATATTCGTCACGTATGAGCTGTGTGCATTACCCGGGTGGATAGTAAAGTTCAGGGCAGTTTCTCATTCGCGCGAGACACATCGTCGCACGTGAGCAGCAGGCCTAATGTGTCGGAGATAGCGCACTCCCGTTATAGCGGCTTAGTTTGATGCTTATCACATTGATGGACTTACCGAAAAACGTTACTTACCTTTAAGCATTGCTTAACATATTTTGTTGATTTCTCGCTGACATATAATGACACTTGCGGAAAGAAAACAGAGATTCTAAAACGATGGTAAAATGAAGTAACGTTTTTCGGTAAGGCCGTAAATGTTTGACGGATTAAACAAAGTGAGTCTGAAATATTTGGTTTCATCTGTTTGGATGTTAGTTTTGATTTTTATACAGATATAGATGGACAGATAACCTCATCCTAGTGGCAGGAAGACGATGGATGCAAGCTGCTTTTAATCGGTCTTTTTGGAAATCCATGAGGATGGCATATGTCCAGCAGTGGACTTTTTGTGGCTGAGATGATGATGACTCTGGCCTTAAAAATTTCAAAAATTATTGCTCTCAGGAAACAAAGAAGACGGCAAAGAATACCTTTCCCGCCTTCACATCGAGAACGGGAATCGAACCGTTGAGTATAAAGTTTTGCCATTTCAATAAAACATGGATGGTAAGTTCCTTAACTATTGAAATATCTGATTAGATCAATGTACGAGTATAAACTAGGGGTGGCGTATTATAGATGCTTACATCGGTGGCGGCTAACAAATAGTTCGTCTCTGAGTTTTACAAAATAGATACTTATGTAACTTTTTATAAAAATACCACATTGTACAACTATAATAATATATTAAAAATGATAATATTACTATGGCTAATCTTTCAATTAAAAAGTTTTAGCAAGTTGAAGTGCCAGTGGGCAGGGCACATAGCACGTAGAACTGATGGCCGATGGGGCCGAGAGGTTCTCGAGTGGAGACCACGTACCGGCAAGCGCAGCGTAGGAAGACCAGCCACGAGATGGACAGATGACCTCATACAAGTGGCGGGAAGACGCTGGATGCAAGCTGCTTCCAATCGGTCTTTTTGGAAATCCATGGGGGGGCCTATGTCCAGCAGTGGACTTCTTATGGCTGAGATAATGATGATGATGAATCTTTCAATGGGCGGCCTTATCGCTTGAAACGATCTCTGCCAGGCAACCATGTACGTAAAAAATCTTTGTAATTAAAAACGAAATAGTTTGGGATTATCTTACGTACGATAAACCTCTCAAAGTTTTTCTAAATCGCATTTTAAGACATAACAGTTGTGTCTCCCGCCATACAAGAAAGATAGCTTTGACACACCTGTTGTGCCTTCCAAACGGAATCGGTTAAATGCAAAATGGTTTACAGTAGTACCTTCTATCAGCAGAAGCGTGAAATGGGTGCACAAACTCGCAAATACAATTTGTATGTGCTAACTGCGATCAGACGCGTTGGAGTGAGGCGGTTGCGAGTTACGTCTTTATACACTGTTTAAATGTGTGAACATTTATTACTGTAATATGTATGAGCAAGTATAGTACTATTTACCTATGTGTAGGTGTTGAAGTGGTCACCGTCCGGTATTTTGTGAAGATAAACACTTATAGTCACTTCGAGTACAGTTTAATAATATTTAGGCACAGATTATTACTTTTGTTCGTATTTTAGAGAAAATATAGGCGCGATACGCGACTCATACGCTTCTCAGTTGCGGATCGGAACTATGTTCAATGGCAAGCCAAGGGCGGTCGTCAAAACCGCGCGACCTATCCGTATTTAAAAATATTAACAAAAATGTTTAGTACAAAAATATACCTATAACTAAAAGAATAAACTAATGAGGGCGTCGCTAACATTATGGTTGATAGGAATTTGACTTAATTTCAACTAATCGTATATTAAATGACGGTGTGATTTACAAATAGTGCACATAATACCTATCTGGGATGGGTATTGGCTCTTATGGGAAGTTATCGTGACTCAGTTTTTTTTTTTTATATGAAATTATAGGCATGCTGCGCTGCGTAATTACGGCATGCAAATTAAGAATCCAACCAAAGGCCTCTGCATCAACTGGCTTTTTTGCTTTCATCTGCCCGGATGTTTGATGATTGAATGTTTTAAGTTTTAGGTCGTCGTTTCAACTATCTTGTAATTTGGTGTACAGTTTCTAAAATGTCATTTATGTAATAAGTCCCATTCGTCTCATGTGAGAAATCCCTCCTATTAAGACAAACAGACGTAATTCAATTCACGCCGGCTCTTTGTAACTGCTTTACAATTTGTAAACGAGTTTAAATCAAAAGCTCGCTAACACCCTAATAAGTAAGGAGTTAGAAGAGATAAAATGTAAAATTAAATTTACGATTAGGATTGTGCCTTTTTTATGAGGTTAAAACGGGAGCAGTACCTACCTCAAGGAATAGGAATTGCCCAAATCAACATACTAGGTAATAAATAAAACTAATACTCGTAGACTAAGAGCGGGCCGTATGTTTACCCACCTCATCAGGTAACAAGATGTGAGCTATCTAGGATGATGGACATTAATAAGGTATCTCTAAATGTACAGGGTTGCCTCTCTAGGCTAAACCTGGAGCGTTTTGTACAGTTAACAAAAATGTGACCATTTTTTGTGTTCACCACCTTATCAAGTAACAAGTAGAATAGACACTTTTGAATGTAGGTATTGCTTGTTACTCGATGATGGTGGACACCTCAAAAAATAGTCACATTTATACTAACTACAAAACGCTCCAGGTTTAGCCTAGGCAACCCTGTACATTTAGACACTTTACTAATGTGCGTCATCCTAGGTATCTTGTTGTTGTAGGTAAACATACAGCGGCCCGCTCTTAGTCTATAAAATGAAAACAGAAGAATCATTACTTTTATTTTTATTTTTAAACGGTTTTATTTAGCTTACCCTGTTTGTTGTTGATGTTTATGTTTTTTGGGTCAAATTCAGTACCTAATCGAAATTCGACCTCCATCCCGTTGACAGATTGATCTGATATTTGGTTTACGCCTTTAGTTTATATGAAAATACAATAAAATATATTTTGTATCATTTTAAATTAAATATGGCTGCCACCATAAAATGGCGGAACATATTTGTTTACGACCCCTACAATATGGGTAGGTATTAAATGAAGAGGCTTTTCTAATAAAATACTGTAAATACATAAACTACGTCAATATATTTCTTAAAAAAACCGTTTAACTTAAAAAGTGTTTTAAGTACTTATTTTTATTTACCTTAGTCAGTACTAACTAAGGTAAATAAAAAATATAAAACTGAATATCAACACAGGTCATACTTAACCCAGATTTATTCCACCAGTCAATGAAACAATGACGACTCCTTAAATTCGATTGATAGCAGGATCTTCCATAGCTCTCGATTTCCTCTAAATCAGCAACAGCATCTAAATCAGTGAACCGCTCTGTATTCCGTTGAACATAAAATTACCACTAAGATACGTTTTTTTTTTTTAGGTTTCTATCCAATCTTCGAAATTTAAACTACATATATTAACTGCTGGTCTTTTAGAGAACCGTAAATTCTCCTCGGTTCACACCTTATACGCAAAACTCCAATACTAAAAGTGTTGGCATTGTAAGTTTATCAACTACTAGCTGCCCGACGCGACTTCGTACGCTTAAAAAAATCGTTCATGTCACGCTCCTACCCGCACTCAATGCACCCCCCGCCAAGCTAATGCTGCAGTACCATATCTGCTCTGCTAGTGTTTCGCTCCTAGCTCAATCTCGCCGCACTGCCGTCCTGCTTCAACCAAACTTCTGACCCAATCTATTTATGTCGAGTCAGTGGTCAAGCGTAGATCTATGTATTTGAATGAAAACTAACTCCCATCCCTTTCTCGTCCTGCTCCTATCTTGCTCCCGTTCAGCACCCAAACTGTTCCTGTTCTGCTCTTCCCGATTTCAGATCGCTCTCACACCATTTCCACCATACACTCACTCGTGATTCTGCCTCGCACCTGTCCCACTCCTACTTTGTTCTCGTTCCGCTTTCACCTCGCTTCCACCCCGTTCCGTTTTGCTCTTGTCCCATTCCCGCCTCGCTCCGTTCACACCTTGCTTTTCTCCCGCTCTTACCTCGTTCCTCCCTGACTCCTGTTCCGCTTCTGTTTCGCTCCCACCTTGCTCCCAGCTCGGGTTTGTTGCTCCCTTTTCACTCCCACTTCATCCTGCTCCGCACTAACCCCCTCCTACCGACTCCTCTGACATACGTTGGAGCGCTCAGACGTGTCCATGTTAATCATTTCCGAACAAAGCGCACGTTCCGTGATTGAAAAAATCAAAGTTGTGGGATTAGTGTCACCAAAAGTGTTGTATTGTATATCGTTGCACGCGTATTTACAAGCAGAACACGACAGTTTTCTTCCCAGGCTTGAGAGTTGTATGGTTGAGGATTTATCTCCAAAATACTGTGAAAACCTCGCCTCGGCCACCGAAAACAGCGCAGGCTGCACGAGTAATATCTGTGACCCCCGCCTTTTTGGATTACTAGAAATTAACCAAGATAAAGGATATATTATACGGAAATCCTTAAAATCGTGAGTACGTTGTATCGCTTACATCACAAGCACTCACTCAGTTTGACGATCAAGAATAAAGACTACAGGAAGCAGCCTGGAGTAATTCTTTGAATCCAGATAGGACCACGAGAAGTGAAGTCAGAAGAGTTCCTGGATGAGGAAATATAGCCAAATCTATATTTAATTTTGGACCTATTTTAGGTGCTAAGACGTGTAATTTTTTTATCTTTAAGTACCTACTGAATATTAGAAAAATCTATTCAGACTCAGATAGCCCTTTTTAATAGCTTACTAAGGATAGTTTTACCATATTTCATCGTCCATCTCATCTAATGACAGTAAGTTAAATTATTATTTGTTATTGACTTGTCGGCATTCAAACAAACCTAAAAAAATTCAAAACTTGAGGGCTAACAGCTCGGGTTGGGTACATAGAAATTGGAATCTGACGTCACAGATCCTATTTATTTCTGAAGACCTGCCATTTAAACCTAAAAACATCGCTCTTGCTTCTACTCCCGAGTATCTTAATTTAGTAAACAATTTGCGTAATATATTTTATTTATTTAACTTGTAAACCGCACGAACCTGAATCGCGCAAAAAATTTCGCGTGCGCAGTGCGCCTGCGCACCCCCCGGCGTCGCTTCCCCGTTGACCTACATTGCGTCCCTCAGCGCGCAGTTGTCTGACGTGCCGCAATTCATTACGATTATTGACGAGTAAAATTTTTACCGACAGCCTCAAACGAGGTGGCTCATAACTTATGATTCATGATTGTAGGATCTTACTGGTAAATCAGTACAGCATATATTCTTAAGACTGTCTAGATATTTTAACTGTCTCATCCTCTGAGATAAAATCATATCGGATATACCCTTATATAATTTAAAATCTACTACAATCAGCAGTTACAAACATATCCTAATACCTATTAAAACTAAACATTACTACATTCTTACTTACACACATACCCATACCACAGAGCATACATATATTAATACTACCCATATCTATACTTATCCAACCTTATTCTTTAATTTAATAACTGATTATCTCATATCGTTTCCTATTGCATCTCCAAAATTACCAGCACCTACGAACATTCGTCACACATAGAACCCGAATCGCCGTTAACATACCTGTGGTACGGCTAAAACGCTCAAAGGCTCGAACAATACAAATCAAAGCACACAACAATTGGATAATTAATAATTACACGTATTATTATTGACACGTAGTGGTTAGATGCACTACGTAGCGACGACAGCCGTAACTTAGTCCATCGACTACCGAGTTGGTTATAGATAGTAATATTATTATAATATCGGGAAATACCGATTGACTCAATTTTATATTGTTAGCTGATGATAACAAACTTTAAGCTTTACTTTAAAGTTATTTTCTTTTTATTGTTTTAGTGTGTTCCGTGTTTATTGACCGGTCCACCTAGTTTATATAACTTATGTTGACTTTTAATTATTTTAATATTGAAAGACCGTGCGTGTTACTAGTTTTTTGACGGAACACTTAGAAGTTAAAACTGACTATTGACTGATTGACCATTGACGTCCCACCCTTGATAATCAAAATGCCTGTTGAACGCACGCCCGTTAAGTTTGTTGAAGAGAGCCCTATCTCCCAGAGAGACGTGCAGGTAACAGAAGCCCCTCCTAAAGAGCCGGAGACTACCGCTAACGTGCGGAAAAGTATAGGAGAGTGGGAGGAGAAAGGTGAGGCAGAAAAAACTACCACAGGAGCCTCGGACACCTTTACTATTTCACCGAAAGAGAAGCCAGGTCCGGCGGGCCGCCTGAGGCAGAAACAGAAAGGCGCACTCCAGTGGAAACCCACAATGCGCAAACTCTCTGCAAATGCATCGCCAAAGGCTGTGTCCGACCCCGTTAAGCCCACCAATAGAGTGCAAGAGTGTGAGCTCTGGCTTGAGAGAGCGAAAGCTCATCTTAATGAGGCTCGCACTATGAAGACGGAGTTGAAAACCGGAATCACGGAGGCGGTTGAACACATGTACCGGTTGATGAAAGAGGAGGCAATGTTATCGAAAAAAGTTAAGAGAGGGACTGACGAAAGCAAAGTAGAACAACAGGACATAAAAGCAAAAGAAGGACAAGTATTGGTTAGAATGTTAAAAGAACAGGGGGAAAAGATAGATAAAACACAGAAAGAAATAGAGAAATTGAAAGATACCATTGCACAAACGGCCCTACAACAACCTAACACCTATGCTTGTGCGACAGCTGCACAGCCTAGGAGACAGATGCCAGATAGGACCACACTTCACTCAATCGTCATCGCTTCTAAAGACGAAAGTCACACGGGTGACCAGGTGATGAGTGAGGTCCGTAAGGCCGTGAACGCTAAGGACGGATGGATCACGGTAGAGAGGGTTAGGAAGGTGAAAGACAAGAAAGTCATCATAGGGTGTAAGACTGATGAAGAACGAAAAAAGATCACGGAACGGCTCAAGAGTGCTGGCGATCGCCTTTCCGTCGAGGAAGTGAAAAATCAAGATCCAATGGTGGTGCTCCGAGACGTCCTATCGTTTAATACCGATGAGGAGGTCCTGGATGCACTGAATAACCAAAACCGAAATATTTTCCACGGCCTCGACGGAAATGAAGCTCGAGTGGAAATTCGTTTCAAAAGACGAGCCAGAAACCCACTCACGAACCACATAGCGCTAAGAGTGTCTCCGCAGATATATAGCAGGCTAATGGCCGCGGGAACGGTGCATATAGACATGCAAAGGGTTAAGGTCGTAGACCAGTCCCCTCTTGTGCAATGTTCCATGTGCCTGGCCTACGGCCATGGACGGAGGTTCTGCAAAGACATTATTCCAAAATGCAGCCACTGCGGTGGCCCGCACATGCGCGACAAATGCGCGGACTACCTTGCATCAGTAGCGCCAACCTGTTGCAACTGCATGGCTGCCAAAGTGGAGAATGTGGAGCACAACGCCTTTAGCTCCGAGTGCCCGGTGCGTAGGAGATGGGAGGCACTGGCGAGAGCTAAAGTAGCGTATTGCTAAGGTGGTTCCAAGTCGTTTCAGGGCGGGCACCCCCACCAGAGGATATGCAGTAGCCCAAGCAAACCTCCAGAGGAAGCAACTGGCAACCACGGAACTCATGATCGAGGCCAGCAAGCGTAAACTCGCATTCGCTCTAATCCAGGAGCCGTATGTGGGCGGGGTGAAAAGAATGAAGGATTACCGTGGAGCGAGAGTCTTCCAGAGCGCAACAGTAGGAGATGGGACTGTGAAGGCAGCAATAGTCGTTTTTGACGACAGGCTTGACGTTATCCAGTGCCCGAAATTCACGACCAATAACATTGTTGTACTGAAAATCCGAACCAGCGCCTGGGAAATCGCGGCGGTATCTTTTTACTTTGAGCCAGACCAGCCCATAGGGCCATACCTGGAGCAGATTCAGAAGATCAGTGAGGAGCTGGGCCCGAGAAAGCTGCTGATTGGAGGCGATTGTAACGCCAAGAGTACCTGGTGGGGCAGCACCATTGAAGACCACAGGGGATTTGAGATGTCCGGGACCTTGGAAGAGTCTAGATTGCAGGTACTCAATAGAGGTGATACGCCAACATTTGACACCGTGAGAGGTAATAGAGCGTTCACCAGTTTTGTTGATATTACAGCCTGTACAGAGGACCTACTCGACTTGGTAGACAACTGGACAGTTGACCAGACGATGACTAGCTCTGACCACAACGCCATTACATTCAACATCAGTCTCCGCAGAAGTAGAGGCCTCAAAGTACAGAGAACAACGAGGCTCTACAACACAAAAAAAGCGAACTGGGACCTTTTTAATAGTAAACTTTTGGAACTCAAATTAGAAAATAATATTACGTTGGACAAAATTCATAACATTAATACAAAATTCGAAATAGAAAATTTAGTTACAAAATTTAGTGAAATCATTACAAGTGCGTGCAAGGAAAGCATGCCTATAAAGAAAAGCACTGAAGTGCTCAAGGTCCCATGGTGGAATGATGAGCTTGCCAGGCTGAAAAAAGCTACCACTACCTTCAGGCGTAAAATTAGAAATGCGGCACCGTATCGCAGAGAAATAGTGATAGCTGAGTACCTAAAGAAAAAAGAAGAATATGAGTGCCAAGCCAAGAAAGCCCAGATCAAAAGCTGGAAGGAGTTCTGTAGAAGACAGGACAAGGAAGGAGTATGGGACGGTATTTACCGCATCATCAGAAGGACCACTAGGAGACAAGAAGACTTGACCCTAACCAAAGACGGTGTATTTCTAAACCCAAAAGAATCGGCGAACTTACTTGCGGAGACATTCTACCCACAAGACCTGGAGGATACTGACACTGAAGAGCATCGCCGCATCAGAGAAGCGGCAAAGCGGGTAAATGAGTGGAAGCATAATGAGTTTCATGACCCACCATTTACGCTGTTGGAGCTAAAGACTGCGGTAGGGAAGTTTAATCCAAAGAAGGCCCCGGGTGCAGATGGCTTCACAGCGGACATATGCAGCAGAGCTATATACCAGGATCTGGACGCATCGCTTGCCCTTTTTAACAAGTGCCTTGAGATGGGTCACTTCCCGGACATCTGGAAGCAGGCAACCGTGGTAGTCCTGAGAAAACCGGGCAAGAACGATTACACGAACCCCAAAGCTTACAGACCTATTGGCCTATTGCCGGTTTTGGGGAAGATCCTGGAGAAGATGACAGTAGCAAGGATGAAATGGCATTTAGTACCGAGGACGAGTACTCGCCAGTTTGGATTCATGCCCCAGAAGAGCACCGAAGACGCCCTCTATACGTTAATACACCATATAAAGGGGAAAATTCAGTCGAAGAAGCTGGTGATCCTAGTGTCATTGGATATAGAGGGTGCCTTCGATAGCGCATGGTGGCCGAAAATCCGAATTCGTCTGGCTGAGGAAGAGTGTCCGATAAATATCAGGAGGCTACTGGATAGCTATCTGGACTGCAGAAAAGTCAGTGTAAGATTTGCCGGGGAGGAATGCACGAGGAGCACTAATAAAGGATGTGTGCAGGGGTCAATTGGTGGTCCTACCCTATGGAACCTTCTTTTGGACCCTCTGCTGCGGGAGCTGGATAGTAAGGGCGTGTACGCGCAGGCCTTCGCGGACGACATTGTGTTGATTTTTGACGGAGACACGGGACTTGACGTCTCGAGGCAGGCCAACGCAACGCTCGCTCATGTACAACAATGGGGAATACGTAACAAGCTGAAGTTTGCGCCACACAAAACTTGCGCAATGGTGATTACCAAGAAGCTTAAGTACGACACCCCAGTGTTGACCATGGGAGGGGTAGGTGTTGGAATTTCACGGGAAGTCAAGATTCTTGGACTGACGATTGATGACGGACTGACATTCAACACGCACGTAAAGCTGCAATGTCGGAAAGCGCTCGACATTTACAAGCAGCTCTCTAAAGCCGCAAGAATAGATTGGGGTCTACATACTGAGGTCATACGCACCATTTACATGGCCACCATCGAGCCCATTATAATGTATGCGTCACCGATATGGGCGCCTGCAGCAGAAAAGATCGGGGTGCGTAAGTTACTCAACACGGTCCAGAGAGGTTTCGCCCAGAAGCTCTGTAAATCTTACTGGACAGTCTCTCTACACTCGGCACTGGTCTTGGCGGGGATACTGCCTCTTGACCTGAGAATACAAGAAGCAGCCGCTCTGTACCAGGCAAAGAGAGGGTCACCCCCGCCGGAATTGGGAGACAGAGAGACTGAGCGCCCGGTAAGGTTTGCAGAAGTACCTCACCCAGCCGATCATATGAACCTGGAATTCGTCCGACTGGAAGACCAAAGCCTTGTGGACAGGTACAATGTGCAGCAGGTGCGAATATTCACCGACGGCAGCAAGCTTGAAGGGAAGGTCGGAGCTGCGCTCTCCTTATGGGATAGCGAGGCCGAGATCCAGAACCGAAAGCTCTGTCTGTCCGCGTACTGCACAGTCTACCAGGCGGAACTTCTGGCCATATGCAAGGCTACGGGCGTAATTCTCAAGAGGAAGGAGGTTAGCTATGGTCTATATAGCGATTCGAGAGCCGCACTGGAGACGATCGTTAACCATAGCAACCTCCACCCTTTGGCCGTGGAGACGAGGGAGAACCTGCGAAAGGCTTGGGGTTCGGGCAAAGATGTCTCTTTGTTTTGGGTCAAGGCCCATGCAGGACTGCCCGGAAACGAGCGCGCTGACGATCTGGCTAAAGAGGCAGCCCTCACGTTAAAGAGGAAGTCTGACTATGACTGGTGTCCTGTATCTTATGTCAAGCGGGTTATACGCGGTACATTCTTGGAAGAATGGGACACAAGATACAAAACCGGGGAGACCGCGTCCATAACAAAGTCCTTCCTTCCAGACGTAGTGAACGCCTACAAATTCGTGCGTACAGTTAAACCAGCAGGTATGTTAACACAAATACTCACAGGACATGGTGGGTTCTCCCAGTACTTGAACCGGTTCAAGTGCAAGGATAGCCCATCGTGCGTCTGTGAACCAGACGCCATAGAGGATGTGCCACACGTCTTGGTAAGCTGCCCAGCATACGCGCGATTCAGATTCGATTTCGAACAAAGGATAGGACGAAAAATAGATAGGAACAATTTGAGCGAATTGTTAATAGGTAAAGAAACTATGGAAGCATTTATAATATACTGTACCGAGGTAGGAAAACTAGTAAATAATAGAAATAAAACTAGATAAATAAGATTTTGGTCGGCTATATAATGAATTTATATATACCGCAGCAAAAATTTAAAGTATAGATAGTTAAAAATGTAATAGGTAATTAGTTCAGTGTTGTAAATGTAGATGTAAAGATCAGAAAAATAAATGTAAGGTATGAAAGTAAACTTAAGTATGAAGTAATATGTAAGTTGTATTCTTAATTGTACTTATATCAAGTACAATTAAGAATACAACAACAAGAATGCAATAGATATAGATTAGATAAACATGTGTAAGTAAATAATAGAATTATATAAAAATTGTAAACAAAAAGTTAGATAAGTAAGGTATGCCCCCTGTATTAAAATCCTTAAATTAATATTAGGGTCCCTTTGCTATTTATCATAAAAAAAAAAAAAAAAACCCCTCCTACCGTAATCGCACCCCTCCCGCTGTAATCCCATTCACTCTCACATCGCTCACGCCTCACTCCCGCACTGCACTCTCGTCACCTCGATTTATTTATCCCGTTCTCATCCCGCTCCCGTGACGCTCTCATCCATCACACTAATGCCTCACTCTCGTCAGTTCTCCTTCCCCACTCCCACCCTAACATTCAACCCTGGAACTTTCGTATAATCTTTTAACTCTCCTCTCCCCGTGTATAATCCCCTTTATTAAACCGAAGTAGCAAAACTATAGTAGCAGTTTTCATCTATTGTTTGTTAATATAAATAAAAATCTTAATGCCCGTAACATAACCTACTTGTAACTTTGGACCTTTCATTCAATCTTTTACTCTCCGTTTCATCCCTTAATTTATTCCTGTCGCAAAACTATATTAAAAGTATACGTTTATATGTATTAGTTAACCTAAATACTAAATTTTATAGCCATAATATAAAAACTCTAGAACCCTCATAATTTACTCCCCCATTTTGACCCATGTTCTATTTACCTATACTTTTCGCAGTGCACGCGATGTAAGAAGTTTACGGCTTTAATGAAAAACGTTACTTAACTTTGATCAACGTCTCAAATTCTCTGTCTTCTGTCAGCGAGAAGTTAGAAGTTTACATCCGCTCAATATCCCGCTCCGGTTCCACTAATTTCAGCTCTCCAAAAGACCGGGCTTGTCCCATTAAGCATCATAAGTAAAGAGCAATAGTAATAAAACAAGCACTTTTAAAATTATTTATTTCAATTTAAAAAAACGCAATACATAGCACGAAAAAAACCAATTAATATTTTAATATGATAATGATAATGACATAAAAATCAATAATTTGTATGTTAATTTACTTTAGTATACTTAAAGGTGAATTAATACCTATAGTTGAAAGCATGTTTTCACAACCATCAGACATATCACTAAAAGCCTTCTTGGATTGTTTCATGTTCTTGGATTCTATTTGTTTCCCGTGGACATAATTTCTTTTTATGCAGGTATCAAGGTATGTATAATACTGGCGATAGAATTAAAATATATATATACCTATAATGGAATTACTGTTTCGATAGAATAGGTATATTGAAAAAAAAGTATAATAAAAAAATTAACCAACTGCATAAAAGTTATTTTTGTAGCTAACAGGTACGCTTGGTCTAATGTTGACTAGGGTTGTTGCGAGAAAACGATTCGAGGGTCGACTGAGCCTGCAGCCCACTGAGCCCGCGGATTAGTTGACCACTGTCAGTTTGTCAGGGTTATCTCGACCCACTATAGACTCGCATCTCTTAGCCTACGGACTCACATGAGCACTGTCAACCCTTTAAGGACAACACATGTGCAGAGCTAACGAAAAGTTCGTTGGTTCGCAAAAAGCTTCGTAAAAGTTTTTTTTTTCGAAAGTTGTTAATAAGAAATCGAAATGATTACTACAAAAATTTTACATGTAAAAAGTATCAAGTAAAGATAGAAATATTCAAACATACACCCGAAAAATATTATCCAACATGGATAATATTTTTCGGTTTTGTTAACAATCTAAAGGTTGAAAGAAAAGAAACCGGACAAGTGTGAGTCAGACTCGCTCACTGAGAGTTCCGTACAAACTAGTAGATAAAAGGGGGAAATTATATATTTTTTTTATATTTTCCTTCATAAATCGCAAATTACATGTCGTAAAAATAATTAAAAACTTGTTTTAGCTTGTGCTAATGAGCTCTTTCATATGATACCCCAGTTACCCCACATGAAGATTCCTTGCATAAAGACACATTTTTTTTGTGATTAAATAAAAAATGTCCAGTTGTCAGATTTTTTCCTATATGTGTACTATAATACAATGCTTCTTGCCAGATTTCATAGTTCTAGGTCAACGGGAAGTACCCCATAGGTTTTTATTCCATTGTTAGTGTCGAAATGTGCGTTTTTACGACATTTTAGGATGTAACTTTTTTTTATGAATACTGAGAAATTTGAATTTTCTTTCTGCAGCATAAGACTATGGATCTGCGTAATTATATGGTTTTAATTTCAATACGATACCTTCACGCGTTCCCGCGTTCACGCGTTCACGCGTTCCGCGTCTTGACGGACGGACGGACGGACGGACGGACAGACGGACAACAAAGTGATCCTATAAGGATTCCGTTTTTTTCCTTTTGAGGTACGGAACCCTAAAAATTTGAAACATCTCGACTCTAGTACAAAAACAAAAAAAAACATTTTTCATATCACAACCGCTTGATGAAAAATAACGGTGATGGTAGTGGCCCATCACCAGGTTCTCAGTATCCCTCTACCAAATTTCATAAAACAACAGTTCAACCGTTTCTTTGATTATGGGAGTAAAGTTCGCAGTGGCACCTTCTACTGACTGATAAATTTAAATATGAACAAAATCGGTCAAGGCGTTATCAACACAAAAAGTTATGAAATCTCGATTAAAAGGGGCAGAAGTTGGCTACGCGTCTATACAATTTTGATAATATTTGGCGGATTCATTCGATACTCAATTCTGAAGAAAAATATCGAATATTAGCAGAAGACCTAGCAATCACACACTTTTTGCAACAAGTAGAGTAGCAAAAAGTTTTAGCTCGCAAGGTCTACTGTTCGTTGAACTAGTAGTTTTGTACTCACCCACATTTCTTTTTTTTACCATCACAGTTATCCGAGTACATTTTATTGCAACGCTTTAAGCATTCTTCGTAACTGTTTTCACCACAATAATTGGTACACGCATGTAATAGGGCGAATTCTGCGGTAGACGGATTAGAATTGTTACAGGAAGGGCAACCAGAATGATCGGTAGACGGATTAGAATTGTTACAGGAAGGGCAACCAGAATGATCGGTAGACGGATTAGAATTGTTACAGGAAGGGCAACCAGAATGATCGGTAGACGGATTAGAATTGTTACAGGAAGAGGCCACGACGAAGAAAGCTGCAAATAAAGATATGATAATTAATATGGCTTAAAAATTGAAACAACCGACTTTAAAATATGAAATTTCGTTTACTTGGTTGCCATATTTTTTTCGGTTATTTTGAAAACCAAGCCACGAAAGCGACTTTGATAAATTTATATCTGAAAGTAATTACATAATAATATTTTTCAAATAATAATATAATTTTCCGTTAATAAATAACAGAGAGGGGAACAAACAATTGAACCGAATTTGGCTTACTTCCTCTTTAACAAGTATAAATTTAGAAAACTCAAAAACTCCCGAAAAAACGGCTGAACCGATTTTGATGAAACATAGCTAAGAACACTCCCGACTAATTCACCTTTCAAACAAAAAGATAACAAAATCAAAATCATCCGTTCGGGAGCTACGATGCCACAGACAGACAGACACACACACACACACACAGGCACGTTAAACTTATAACACACCGTCGTTTTTGCGTCGGGGGTTAAAATGAATAATTCCCACAAGGAGTGTGTTAAGACACGAACCACAAAAGCAGGGTACCGAATCCGTATACATATTATCATGGTCAATTTTATAAATAGGTAAGAGTGCCTATTCTAGGTTACTCAAAATTTACGCCCACATGGCGTGTACAATTAACAAATATTATTTTCACTCCTCTTGCCCAAAAAGTCCCTCATTGTAGTGTACTAAAGCGGGGGAAAAATAGCATATTAAGCTCTAGGGGAAAAAGTATTTTTATTTTTTATTTTTATCTGTTACCAAAGAGCCTATAGATGTAGGCTCTTTGGTAACAGATAAAAATGTGTGTATGTACACGAAATAGTCTTTATTCAAAAGTAAAATAATCTCTTTGCAAACATCTCGTTAAATATCCAGAACTGTACAAATTGTACATTTAATTTTTAATAAAATAAACTTTTGAATTATTGTATTGGATTACTTTACTTTCTCGCAATCGTAGTGAAAAGTAGAGTGTAACACACGGTGCTAAAACCCATTGACAATAGACAATGTTTTTATTGTGACAAAAACTTAAATATTTACATAACTTAAAGCTAAAGACTAAAACTAAGTTTTTGCCACAAGCCGGCTCCAGCTCAGCATGGTGCCGGTTGTTGCCAACCGACGCTGGTCTTCCACTGGATCCGGCAGGTGACGTCACGCACTGCACAGTTCGCGTGCATGTATTTTTATATCTTTTCATTGTAACTCGGTTTCTATTTACTCCCTCGCTAAAGCTCGAGAGTAAAAATCTACCTCGTTACAATGGGTCTTTTTAGCCCCTTGTATAACAATCCTACTATTGTTCGTACCGAAATTAATGTATTCTTTACGCTGTAGTCAACTGTGGAAACACGGTGAGCTTCTTTTGAGCTCAGACAATATCGTAAAGAATACTCTGATATCTGTTTTGAATGTTGACATGGATGACAGTATATGGACATAAGCCTCACTACCAGTACAGCTAGGAGGCTTAGAGGTCCGCAAAATTCCAAGTGTTGCTTTACCGGCTTTCTTGTCCTCAGTTCATAGTACTCATAAATTATTTGAAAAAAAAAACGGAGGAATTGCTTCTATAGCCTTATAGACACTTTCGGACGAAGGAAGGGTGATGGCGGGGGGCCACAGCAAACGGGATAAACTCATACGCTGATTCCAAGGCAGCGTATTTGTGGTGCTTGCCCTTCGCTGCTGATTCAGCTCCCGCACCTGCGACTCGCTGAGTGCCAGGGAAGTGGCAGGATGCAAAAGTGTTGACACAAGTAGCATCCCATATAAGGCAGCGACCTTTACTCCACGGAATCAGCATGAGTCCATTCGGCCGTTTCCCGTCTGATTGCGACAGCCCGGGAGGCTCCAGTGCGCAAGGAATTTCCGCCGAAATTAGTGCTCTCCTAATCAACTCTTTGATAGAATGGTGGCGGGGCCCTCGCCCAGCGCATCGAGTGCAGCTGAGACTATGGTAGCCGTTTGCCTCAACTGTCGCGCCTATTCGAAACGTAGTCGAAGTCCTGCAGCTACCCTAAGGGAGTGGTTGTCCAACAGCGTGCCCAAATTAGGTGATGGAAGAGCATGCAGCCAGTACCTGACTCCGGCTTAGACAACTCGTCACCTGAGACTTCGTTACGCAGTTTATTAAGACAATACAATGGGTTCCCAGCATTTCGTCCCTAGACCTTTGTAGCGCGGCCTTTGCTGGTGGTTGAGCTGACGGATATAATAGCGACCACTCGTTAAGTGCTTCTTGCGTGTAGGGGAAATACTACTTTTGACTGACTGACTTCAAAATACGCATTATTCTTTTAAAAACCAAACTACAAACTACTTAACCGATTTTGATAAAATTTATATTGGACCAATCTAAAATTATATCCTTTCAAACATTTTTTAATCGGTTTTCAAGTGACGCGTGATGGAGTTATGCGGTAACAAAAGTAAAATAAATAATTTTAGTTTAAAAAACTGAAACAACCGACTTCTCATGGATGCCATTGTCAGAACTGGACCAAATTGAAATGGGACCACACGGGAAGCACCAGCTTTCAAATAAAAAAAATAGTATTATCAAAATCGGTTCACCCAGTTGAAAGTAATGAGGTAACAAACATTAAAAAAATACAGTCGAATTGATAACCTCCTTCTTTTTGGAAGTCGGTTGAAAAGCACTAAGGATGTTTTCAAAAACTAAATTTTACTTTACAAAAAAAAAAACAATGTAGGTATAGAGATTGCTTTTATTATTATGTAGGTACAGTTATAGGATTCTAGAAATGTTCATTGGGACATTTCTGAAAAGCCTTCTATAGTAAAAAAATAACTTACCAAGTAAAATAAAAGTTTTCATTTTGATGACGAATAAAATGTAAAGAACTGCTGGAAGATGTCAGGACTACGAGTTACAGTGAACTGTGATAATTGAAACTAAAGCAGCGGTATTTATATGCTGAAAACTATGTAAGCACAGGTGCAATATGGACGATATATTATCAAAAAAAAACAATTAGCCTCTTGCAGGTGTTAACTAAATGTCAATGTAAATATTTACACATGCAATTTTGTGCACCTATTGCGTGTAGGTAATGTGTGTTCACATAAATTATTGGTTTTAGGTGTTCTAACGGACGAATGTGTCACATTGAATTAAAATAAAGCCTATAACATACTGCAAATAAAAAAAAACTATTTATTCTTTTTAAGGCTGTTTTTAACTGTAATTTAACGTTACATAGGTATACGTATTGTATCATAAAACGTCGAAGTGATTAAGACGGGAAATATTTACGAGGTCATAGAGTTTTTTGGATAAAGAACTAATGTAACATTGAGGGCGCTGTTATCGTCTAGACTGCGGAATATATCTGTATAATGTTGTTTTAAAGTCAATAAAATAATGATATGTATGAAAAAAAACATATAAAAAAATATTAAAACCAATATTTTTTTATGTTTTTTTTTTCGTAAAAAATGGCGAAAAAAATCGCATGATCAACTTTAAGCCTAGATGGTGGATACTTTGATTTAATTAAAAGATATTCAGTTAGCTTTATTCAGTAGGATAACAGTGATATAAGTTTTATATACAGTTTTTATTGCGCGCGGAAAATTCGCGAAAATTCGCGGGGGGGGAGCGCTGACCTATGACATGCGCGCAAACCTGGTGCGCAAAGGAAGGGTTAAATGGGTCCAATGTTATATAATAATAGGGCGAATTCTGTGGTTAAATGAAATAAATAGCAAAACTCTTTACGGAGAGAAGTAATTAATAAAATTACTTCTCTTCGTAAGAGTTTTGCTGTGCATATGCTGATTTGCCGTCATACTTATATCTAGACGCATGTTAAAATCTTATTCACTGAAATAATAAAATAAAGACAACAGCGGTCTTGTTCTAGCACAAACTAATTAAATGAGGATAAGTAACATTTCTTTTGTTTTTTTTTTAGATCTACGATTGACCACCAACTCGCCTGATGTTAAGTGACGGTGTGGCCGAGGATGGAGCTCATCGATCTAAAAGATATCTATTCACTCTAGCCTTGAAAATCCCAAGATTGTAAGTCTCATAAAACAAAGATGGCGGCAAAGAATTCCATTCTTGTGCAGTACGCAACAAGAATGTGGATCGATATCGCTGAATGCGGATTTTTGGCATTTCAACGAGAAATAGGTGATACTTCGCCGACTTTCTGCTAGTCCTGTAGTTAAATAATAAATAATAATATAAATAATAAATCATTTATTCAAAAGTTAAGATATCTGTTTGATATATGTTAAATGAGAGGAGGGTAGAATTAGGTCGTGAAGCTCTTACGCACATTCCCTGAAATGAATCCTGCAGAAAATAGACAGACATGCTACTTTACGATGGTGCTCGAGACTAAGTAGCTTCTTGGCAGCTAGTTTATCGTCACCGATTAACTTCAAAGCTCGCCGGTCCCTGATTCTAAAGCTTCCAGCTGATACTTGGCTGATCCATCAAAAAGGTGGCAGCAGTACCTACTCCATACACGATCGGACCTGTGCTTGATACAGATGAAGCAGTTGTCCCGGTGAGAAGTATCGCCTAACCTTATTAATGTGCCAAGCTTTTTACTAGCCAGTTAAGCATTAGATTCAAGGTAGCCCTTAAAGTTAATTGTTGGGGTTAACGTGAGTCCCAGCAGTTCAAGACGGTCTGTCAATGATATGGAGTAATTTCGGAAAGTAGGAGACATAAAAGTAATTTAAAAAAATTAAACAGACTTCAAACTGAAAAGAAAGAAATAACTCGGAAGAAAATCAAAACGGGCGTCTACCTAAGTAGGTACGTACACCAACTATTTTTGAGGTTGGTGTCTCAACGGGCTTATGATGACCCCAGAATATCTCTTTATAGTGTGTGATAGTTTTTCAGTAAAGTGTACCACAAAATGCTCAGGTTGTGGGATAGTGTTAGCTGATTAACACAGGTGCATTAAGGGTTAGTAATAAGACGTAATGGTAATATTACCAATTATCTATGTTAAAAGAAAACCAAAATACCCGACTGCAGGAAAGCAGTTTTTGCAGTCTATTTAACGATTTTGTTACGCTTGATACGCTGTTAAGCATACGTTTTTTGTGAGAAAGTATGCATAAAATCGCTCCAAAAGATTATAAATGTGCATTCTTTAGAATAATTCTAGTAAAAACACTTGTTTATTACAAAAAAATTCGTTGGACGTCACAAAAAACGCATTTTATTATTTTTGCGAGACATGTACTATTATTGTTATAAAAAAATTAAGGCTGTGACATTCTGGAAAAGAAGACGAATCTAACGACACCTCGCACATTAAAATCGGTCAAGCTGTTTAGGCTGTAGGGCCTGTAGGCAGGGCCGTAGCCAGGAATTCATTTCGGGGGGGGGGGGGGGGGGGGTTCAGCAATGGACATGGGCATAGCTTATAGCCTTCTCATAGCGGGGAGGGGGGGGGTAGAGTCTGCGGCCATGTTGTCCCATATCTTACGTATAATGTGCGAGCGTAAAAAAAATTAGCTGTCCCAAATGAATACCAAGTTTGTCATAGCAAAACGTACTAATAAGGCGCGAGCGAAGCGAGCGCGAAAATTATAGTTGGAAAAGTATAGTTAGAAAATATAGTTTTATAGTAATATGCTTTATTTCTCGTATTAGTGAATTCATAGTACTTCCATGTCAACATAATATGAATGCGCGAGCGAAGCGAGCGCGAATTTTTTTAGTGTAATATGCAAAATTTTCGTATTTGTGAACTCACAGTACTTCTTTATCAAAATAGTAATACCTGCGCGAGCGCGAAAATTTTTGAGGTGTTTTTATAGTAATATGCTTTATTTCTCGTATAGTGAACTCATAGTATTACCATGTCAAAATAAAAGATTTGTTTTAAAGGTTTTTAGTATTAAATCATGGAAGTGATTTGATTCATTGATCGTGTTAGCGAGTCCTAGATTTTCGTGGACCAGATGAATCAAACAAGTAACTGTGTTAAAAGGAAATACCCGACTGGTAAAGAGCGACTTAACGCTCTCAAAAAATATGAATACAACCATTTGAATGCATTGATTGCCAATTTAATAATCCTAAATATAAATATATGATTTTACAGAAAATTACAAACATACCACGAATATTATCTTTGACTTCATTGTATATATTTGAAATTTGTAAATTTGTCCGAAATTACCCCAATTTATTTTAAAAAAAAGGAGACAATCCGCGAAAAATTAGATCACAACATAGACATAAGCTCGTTGTACCAAAATCAACTCTTGTAATGCACAGTTCTGGCCCTAACTCGATGGCGGTAAAGATATATAATAAGTTACCAAATGAATTAAAGGGTCTAGATACAGAAAATAGCTTTGTCGTGAATCTGAAAACATATCTGGAAGCCAATTGTTATTACACTCTTGACGAATTTTTTAAGGATACATTTGCAAAGATCAAAATAGAGCGCTCCGAACCTCATGTTGCCATGCCCTTATAGGGCCATATGTATTTTCATTGTGATATTTATATAGACATTTGTAATGTACATATGACGCAATAAATATATGAGTATGAGTATAAGAACGCACAAAAATTTTTGGTTAGTGGCTATTTTTTGTGAATTATTTGCTCGTATTAGAAAGTTCACGGCACTTTAATGATCAATACAAATAAAGATCAATATGAAACAATCGTGCGCGAGCGAAGCGAGCGCGAAACGTTTTGAAGCATTTTATAAAATTATTGAAGCCTGGAAGAATTTTTATAATGGCCAGGATTTCGGGGGGGATTTGGACCTCCCAAACCCCCCTCCCCCCCCCCTGCCTACGGCCATGCCTGTAGGCGATCATATAGAAACATACATACACAAAAACATAACCCTCCTTCTTACGCAGTCGGGTAACTAGATAGATAATTTTGCAACAAAACTAAAGTAAACATAACTACTTATAAATCGAAATTATGAAAGTATCACAAGGAATCGATGATTTGTATATAAGCAATATGTGAAACACAACGATATCGCGATTTAACTTTACCTGTGCTACATCTAGTATCAATATTTACGTATTACCTACTATTACCTACCTATTTCAGTATTTCTTTTTCTTGTAATTTTAAGTTAATATAGTCTTGTCTAATACATGTACATATAACATGTGTGCGTATACATACACAAATGTATATCCTATATTATATTTGTATTAATTAGTAAGGATTAGTATGGTGGAAAAACTTTGTCTCCCGTTTGTCTCTGTGATATGTTACTCATCTTCACTGACAGGACTTGGCTTCCCCCCTCCCTCTTCCCCTTCTTCTCTTCCTCATCTCCCCCCCCCCCCCTCCATCCCCTTCCCTCTCCTCTCTCCTTACCTTAAAGCACAATTATAATGGAACAGTTGTCGGTGTTTTTTTTTTTGAGGTATGCAATATGCTTAATCCAAATAGGGATAAAAGTATCATATGTGTTAATCCAGATTATAAACTACCTGTGTGTCAAATTTCAGCCAAACCCGTCAAGCCGTTTTACCGTGAAGAAGTAACAAACTAACACAAACTTCGCATTTATAATATTAGTGTGAAGTGTGATGTGATTTATTAGCATTTCCTATTCCAAACTCTAATAAAACATATAAGTAATATATATATATTCGTAATCACCGTTAAAAATTCTTTATTTTGATACCACACTCGATGTATTTTGAAAACTTTTTTTTTTGAGAATACTTTTTGTCGCCAAAAATCCTTAATTTTGTTTTTTTTTTTGTTTTGATGTACCCAGTGTCACTCTCACGACTAAGACGAATCTATTGACACCACTCACATCAAAATCGGTCAAGCCGTTTAGGCTCTAGGGCGTGCCAAAGAAATATACATACATACGCTCGAAAAACATAACCCTCCTTCTTACGCAGTCGGGTAAAAATTGCCATGTCACAAAATATTTGTAGAGTTGTGCCATGTTTGCTAATAGTCACACCTAGTAATTAAAATGTGACATGCCTAATAAAATATGAGGTCGATTTTTATGTTCTTCACAGTTTTATTAAATAATTGAAGGTTATCAATTGTATTATGACAAGCTGCGCTCGCGGTTTCAGCCGCATAGTAATGAAAATAAAATGCAGAGTAATGTCAGTCTCCAGGTTTTCAGCTATATTTGTGCCAAATTTCATAACGATCGTTTCAAATGTTTGGTCATTGTAACGTAACAATCAGACAGAGAGACAAACTATCGTATAACAATGCTAGTTACAATAAGTAAGTTCGTATAGACTGATTGGCCAGCCCTATAGTCAGAGTTATTAAGCCGCCGAAAGGCCTCTGACTTGCCTTGACAGTGATAATGATATTGAGAATATTGATAATGATAATGAGACAATGATATGTGTTGGCGTGACAACGTCTAATAAATCGATGAACGCCGGCTGCACGCACGAAAAAGTATGACTCATTGTCCCGTAACATAATCATCATCATCATCGTTTCATCAATGTTTTGTTATGACGTTGTCACGTTAAACTATCGTCCGTAAACAGACTTTACAGACAACCATTTTTTTTTATTGTTTTTATTAATTACGAGTGACTTTGAAAAGTAATTTAATGTGACATTACCACAAAGCTTAAGGTGAGTTACTATACATTTATTTAACCTGCAGATGTGTTTTCGTGAATTTTTTGACATTGAAACTGACACAGACATCATAAGAGGTCATGGTATGCTTACTATTAGGTTTAAAAGTATCTGTTGTGTTGTATACACTTTCTACGTTATAAAAGGCATTGAAGGTGAATTTGTTTAGGGGTATTAAGATGACAACTATGTATTTTGTATGAGTATAGCGTACGATTTTAACCAACATGTAAAACATGATTTTATTATTCATCGCTCAGCCAAAAGAAGCCCACTGCTGGACCTCCCCCATGGATTAAAAAAACCGGTTAATTTATTTTAAAATGAATTAATAATTAAATAAGTAAGTAAGTTCGTATAGACCGAGTGGCCAGCCCTATTGTCAGAGTTATTAAGCCGTTGAAAGACCTCTGACATAATTAAATTAATAAACTGTACTATAATATATGTTATAGGAAATGTATGTAATCCGTCATTGTACAGAATTCAAGAAATGTATATAATTCCTAAAATCACCCAGAAATGCGTGAACTAAATTATATTAGACACATTTCCTAGGTAGCAATTAGAAATGTAATACATTCAAGATGAGAAGAAGAAGTTAGAGACTTAAAAGACTTTGTTCTTAGTTTTTAATTGAATCACAAAAAAATTGGGTCTTTATGCAAGGAAATTAAATTTTAAAGTTCTGTAGGTTAGGTCAGGGTTTTTTTTTTATTTTAGGAAAAGTTGGTTGGAAGGAATTTTACTTACACATTTCCAAAATAGCTTCGGAATTGTATACAATTCCTAAGTTTTAAACATTTCCGGTTACATATATATATATATATTATATTTGTTTGTGATTTTTGTTGTATGTTACAAATTTCAATTTCTTTGTTTAATTCGTTCCAATTTGTTTGTTTTTTTTTTATCTAAATAAAACCAATGAAGCCGTTTTGCTAAATACGTTGAAATAAAATAAAGAAAAATAAATTCGCAAGTATTAAATTTACACTACATAGATTTTATTTTATCATGATTAAGTCCTAACGATCATGTACGTACAAAAATAAATGAATTCGTAGACCAATATCCGAGTAAGATAGCCAAAGAAATAAAGAGTTTTAAAGCGCTTATCATGCCTATGTATATTAAAATAGGGCCTACTGTTTTGCTCAAACTCTGTTGAATAATAATCTGCTTTGAAAACGCATAGGAAATGCGTTTAAGCAAAATGTGGACTGAAACATAGTTATAAACTATGCGTAACATGATGAACTCGTCAAGATGAAAGATAGGACAATAGGACGAAGGTATTTTCTCAGCAAAACCAGCCTTTTCGTCCTCCATATCATATCTAACATCAAAGCTTGTTAAATTAACTTGTAAGTTATAGTTATAATTATACAATGTCATTTAGAATACAAGTATACTAAATAAATAATAGTAAATGTTAAATAAAAGTCATAAGAAAACAATAAATAACCCTAAAATCATACAAATTGACCTACACACCTAATATCTGTTGTATGGGAGCCTCCCTTAAATGTTTTTTTTTTTTTTTTTATAGAAGACTAGCTGCCCGCCGCGACTTAAGAGGTACGCGTAAGAAATTCGTTCATGTCACGCTCCTACTTCCACTCACTGCATCCCCACCAAGCTAATGCTCCTGTACCGCATCTGCCCTGCTCGTGTTTCACTCCTAACTCAATCTCGCCGCACTTCCGTCCTGCTCCAACCAATCTTCCGACCCAATCTATTAATGTCGAGTCAGTGGTATAAAGTAGATTTATGTATTTCAATGAAAAATAAACTCTCATCCCTTTCTCGCCCCACTCCAACCCTGCTCCCGTTCGGCTCTCAACTTGTTCCTGTTCCGTTCTTCCCGATCTCAGATCGCTTTCACTCCATTTCCACCCTACACTCACTCGCTATTCTGCCTCGCACCTTTCGCACTCCCACTTTGTTCTCATTTTACTTTCTCCTCGCTCCCACTCCGTTCCGTTTCGCACTTCCCCCAACTTCACTTCCGTTGGTTCCGTTTCACTTGGTTTCACTTCCGTTTTTCTTGTTTCGTTTCGTTTTGTCCCGTTCCCGCCTCGCTCCAACCCTACCGCCGTCTCACTCTCATTCAACTCCTGTACTCATACCGTTCACACCTTGCTTTTCTCCCGCTCTTACATCGATCCTACCCCACTTGACTCACCTTTCCTGCATCCCCTTGACTGACACACCGATACCATTCCACTTCTGTTTCGCTTCCACCTTGTTCCCAGCCCGAGTCTGTTGCTCCCTTTTCACTCCCACTTTACTCTTGCCCCACACTCACTTTCTTCATTTGATTACAGTGAGAGGGGTGGTACTCTCACCTCGCTTACGCCTCACTCCCGCCCCACACTCTCCCACCTCGCTTATTCTATCCCATTCTCACCCCACTCCCGTGACGCTTCCATCCATCACACTAATGCCTCACTCTCGCCAGCTCTGCTCCCTCTTGCCCCGCTTTCACCCTAACATTCAACCCTGGAACTTCTGTGTAAACTTTTAACTGCCCTCCCCCCGTGTATAACTCTTAATTCGTCCCTGTCGTTACGAAACTATAATTGTATAACCAGTATTCGTTTGCACCTCTTAGTTAATATAAATACTGGAATTAATATCCCCAAAATTAAAACCTTGTAACTTTTACACAATCAATTACCCCCGTTTCCTACCTTTTTATTCATCCCTGCAAAACTATAATAACAGTATTCGTTTATATTTGATAGTTAATCTAAATACTACATTTCGTGTCCCTAACATTAAAAGCACGGAACATTCATATAATCTTTTACTTCCACCTTTAACCCTAAGTAGCAAAACAATAGAAGCCGTTTTCATCTGATATCTGTTAGTTAATCTAAATGAAAAACTTAATTTCCCTAACATTTAAACTTTGGACCTTTCATTCCTTTAATTTATCCCTGTCGCAAAACTATCGCAAAAGTATACGTTTATATGTAATAGTTAACCTAAATACTAACCTACGTTCTATTTTTGCACAAAATTTTGTTCTATTATGAATACTTTTCGCAGTGCACGCGATGTAATATGTAATAAAACCGGACAAGTGCGATTCAGACTCGCCCACCGAGGGTTCCGTACAAACTAAATAAAAGGGGGAAATCATATATTTTTATAGGGTTCCGTACCTCAATAGGAAAAAACGGAACCCATATAGGATCACTTTGTTGTCCGTCTGTCCGTCCGTCTGTCTGTCCGTCACACTATTCACTGTATGTCTGTCAGACACAATTTTTTTGCGATTAAATTAAAAATGACCAGTTTTCGGATTTTTTCCTATGTGTGTACTCTAACACAATGCTTCTTGCCAAATTTTAGAGTTCTAGATCAACGGGAAGTACTCCATAGGGTTTGATTCCTCTGTGAGTGTCGAAATGTGCGTTTTTACGACATATTCGTCTGTAACTTTTTTTACGAAAACTGAGAAATTTTATTTTTCTCTCTGCAGGAAGATACTATGGATCTGCGTATACGGTTTTAATTTCAACTCGATACCTTCACGCGTTCCCGAGATAAAGGTCTTGACACCCGGACAGACGGACAGACAGGCGGACAGACGGACAACAAAGTGATCCTATAAGGATTCCGTTTTCTCCTATTGAGGTACGAAAATGTTACTTAACTTTGATCAACGTCTCAAATTCTCTGTCTTCTTTCCGCAAGTGTCATTACGTGTCAGCGAGAAGTTGACAAAATATATTATGTTTACTCAAATATGAGTAACGTATTTCGCTGCGTGGGGTCACATAACGTGAATTTGACGTTGTGGATCTACAATGAAAATTAGAACTTAAAAGCTAATTTTCATTGTCAATGCACGCAACGCGGCCGATGGTCAAACGGAATGAGGGCCCAGCGGGCCCAGCCATGGCGCGGAGCGACGGCGTTTATTTTTCTATTAGTATTTTTTAAATTCGTAATATCTTTTGAATGGAATGTCCGATTTGAATAATTCGAAAAGTAATCTACAGGTATTGAAACAGTCTTGAATACAAAATGATTTATATGGATAAGGATTAATACCAAGGTATGGATAACATGGTCTGTTTTTGGTCGGCATTTCTATCAACTTTTTAAATGTAAAAAAGCAGTTATAGTGGCATAATAACAATAGTTGGACATATGCTATCGGTCAGTTTTTTGTAGAAATTGGTATGTTATTTAATACTGTAGATATTTTTTTTGTTCTATCATCAATAGTTTGCGCAGCGCATGCGATGATAGACATTTTATGGCAAATTTTTTTTACACCTTGCGTTACATGATTGAAGTTTTAGTAGGTATGCCTATTTTTTTCTGGTATTAAATATAGCCAGCGTTCATCAGAGAAAATGTAGTATTCTAGTGGTGAAAGAATTTTTTAAATCGGACCAGTAGTTTTTGAGTGATAACAAACAAACAAAAAACACGTTTTGTATGTTTGTTGAGTCAAACATACAAAAATACAAATCTTTCATCTTTATAATATTATTATTAGTGTAGATAGATCTACGATTGACCACCAACTCACCTGATGTTAAGCGACGGTGTGGCCGAGGATGGAGCTCGTCGATCTAGAAGATATCTATTCACCTTGAAAATTCCAAGATTGTAGGTCTCAGGAAACAGAGATGGCGGCAACGAATTCCATTCTTGTGCAGTACGCAATAGGAATGTGGATCGATGTCGCTGAGTACGGATTTTTGGCATTTCAACGAGAAATGGGTGGTAATTCGCCGACTTTCTGCTAGTCCTGTAGTGAAATGGGGAGGGTGGAATTAGGTCGTGAAGCTCTTGCGCACATTCCCCGAAATGAATCCTGTAGAAAATAGACAGACAAGACAGAAAATAGACTTTACGGCGGTGCTCGAGACTAAGTAGCTTCTTGGCAGCTAGTTTATCGTCACTGATTAACCTCACAGCTCGCCGGTCCACTGGTCTAAAGCTTCCAGCTGATACTTGGCTGATCCATCAAAAAGGTGGTAGTAGTACTCCATACACGATCGGACCTGTGCTTGATATAGATGTAGCAGTTGTCCCGGTGAGGTTTTAGTTTAATTATTTATTTTTTAACTGAATAACATACCTCAATATTTAGTGAATATTTCAAGCGTCTGCCTGTTGCCGTTATCAATATCGAGCAAAACGAGCAAAATAATCAAGTTTGCTGTATGGGTACCCCCTTAAATATTTATTTTATTCTGTTTTTTAGTATTTGATGTGATAGCGGCAACAGAAATACATCATCTGTGAAAATTTCAACTCTCTGACTATCACGGTTCATGAGATACAGCCTGGTGACAGACGGACGGACGGACGGACAGACAGCGATGTCTCAGTAATAGGGTCGCGTTTTATCCTTTGGGTACGAACCCTAAAAATGAAAACTTTTGTTCCGCTCGGTAAGTTTTGAATTAAATTATATGAAACAGAAAATGCCGTGTATGCCGTGGGGTACCGGCTTAGAATAGTACCTCCCCCTCTCTTCCCGTGGGTGCCGTAAGAACCGGCTAAGGGAAATACTACCAGAGATGGGCAGCAGCATCCTCTGCGGAAAACGCCATCTACTGCGCTCGCCAACCCGCATGCCAAGCGTGGCGAGTAATGGCCAAACCCCCCCTAATGAAGAACAAAATAACCAGGCCCCCAGTCCCCGGCAGCTCCGCTATTCTGGGCTACGGTAGCGGTCCCGGTCACGGCGGAGCAAGGGGTGCTAAGAATCTCCGGAAGAGATCCGGCTACCACCCCCTGCATAAACGACGACTGGCCCTGGTAACACACAATATTCGCACGATGAGGACAGACGAGAAGCTAGCTGAGCTGGAAGAAGAAATGAGTAGGTTACATTGGGATATCCTGGGGATTTTTTTCCATGTTTGAGACCATGTTTGATCTGTGTAGTCATGTAGTGTAGTGACAGATTTAATGACCAAGTGAGCGAAGCGAACGTAGGTCTCTACATCTACAAGCAAGATGGTCTTAGTTCTATCATGGTCTTTGATAATCGGCCTACCCTGTAATGGAAAATAGGCGTAATTTTATGTATGCTATGAAGCACTTTTATTATTATTTTTTTAATTTTCCAATTTTCTTCGTCGTGGCCGTTTCTTTAGTCCAAGCCGATGTAGACTGTGATAGGTTGATCAATTGCACTGCTGGATGCGAATTTGGAAACTGTGAAAATGATAATTGTGTTGGTGATGAAACCCATAAAAAAATCAGTGATGCTATTGCATTTACCAGGTAATTACATTACAGTTCTGAGTAACAATACAGGACACTAATATTTATAAAAACCAATATTTGTGAGTAAGTATGCTTTGCTTAGTGTACGTGTATTCCACAAACCAGGCAGTCTGTCTCATTGAATACACGTAAACTTAGATTATTATATTTAGATTGTATGTATCCGGGAAGACCCACCCAGAAAGCGTATTTCACAATTTAGTAGTCCGCACGAACAAAGTGAAATTATAGCGTTTCGTTCGGGTTTTTGGAATACCTATCCACCATGTAACGAAGACACCTGTTCGTGTTTCTAACTGTCCAATAGTAATAAAGTTCAAGGGGGATTTAGATATTTCAGACCAGATGCACATTCACCGAAATGAATCCGATAAAAAACCTACTAGGAACTTTGTAGTGATGCTCCATATTTTGGAATTTTGCACGAACAAGAATAAACAAAATAAACTTGTAAGTTGTAAGTATTAACGAAAATTTCCTTGCTATAATATGTATATAGTTATATAGTAAATAATATCGATAAAGTATATACAATATTGCAACCATCCTAACTATTATTTCTAGCAGAATGTTACTAATATTATCTACGAGTATAAGCTATCTTCGCTATCACAGACGCTTTTTCAACAAATATTGTTGCAATAATACCTAAAGGGTATTACCATTTCATAGATTTCTTTGTATTTAGGGATGTCGATTAAGATATATTTACCTTAATAAAGAGCAAAGTTTTCTTCACCACCATTTACTGACTGATTTTGATAATATTATTGAGTAAAAACGTTTCATACTAAATAACGATTTCAATATGAGCAAAATCGGTCAAGAGGTTGTCCAGACACTTTAGAACTTTTATGGACTTTTTTACACAGAAATATTATAAAAAAAGACATATTAAGACATGACATACACTTGAAAACTTTTGTTTTCGAAATTTAAATTGTGCACCACGCAATTAATAATGGAGTTATTCAAAATATGTCTACATCTGGAAAGCTAATGCTAAAGCTAAAATAGGTATTTTTTTATAAGTTCACGAATACAAACGATGAATACTTCGTGTTTTTTTTTTTATCAGCCCTGTTTGTACAAACTGTCCCACTGCTGGGAACGGGCCATTTTCTCATTGTGAGAAGGGTAAGGCCATAGTCTGCCACGCTGGCCAAGTGCGGGTTGGCAGACTTCACACATCTTCAAGATCATTGAAAACTCTCAGACATGTAGGTTTCCTCACGATGTTTTCCTTCGCCGTTTGAAGTTGGCGGCAATCAACAATACGCACATCACTTCGAAAAGACAGACGTGCGTGCCGTGGGATTCGAACCCAGGACCTGCGGATTATTAAAAATATGTTGTCAAATGGCATGACATTATTTTATGCATATGCAGTCACGTCCACTACGTTACCACTTTTGAGTGCCTTGTGTGTGCGTGCGCGTATATTATACACTTCATTAGTTCAATGTGTGAGTAGTATCTACTGCGTAGGTATGCCTAATTCTATTCATCTATATTTTGAGTAATTCACCACTTGTACGCGAATTTTGTATTTCAGACAATATTACTTACCTTTTGTTTTAGAGTTGCATAGTGTAAAACTACTTTCGATTTTAAAATAATAGTCTGGACCAATCTCTTAGAAATATCATCATCATCATCATCATCTCAGCCATAAGAAGTCCACTGCTGGACATAGGCCTCCCCCATGGATTTTCAAAAAGACCGATTGGAAGCGGCTTGCATCCAGCGTCTTCCCGCCACTTGTATGAGGTCTTAGAAATATGATTTGAATTAAAATTATTAATTATTATGATAAAATTACTGAGGATAAAAAGTAGTCAAAAATATACAAATTATCACCATTATTTCCATTTTATATTTCTGCGAGCTGCGAAACTCGTTCGCCAATTAAACCGGGCCCGGTTTCGCTGAAACAATTTCCACAACAATAAATTATTCCGAAAATTTTTAAACAACTCTCAAACTTTGGGACTGTTGAAATGGGCACAGAAATCGAACATATTCCTCTCGCAACACGGCTATAATATAGCCGTGTTGCCAGAAGAGTTATCATATATTAGTTATTATATATTAGTGCTATAGATAACAAAAAAAAAATGGCGGGAACGCCAAAGTAACATGTTCTTTGGTGTTTCCCACCAATTATTATTTGTTGTGATTAAAATGTTATGAGAATTGAGATTACAACTTTTCGAGATAAAGCAATAAATATATAAAACAATTTAAGTCGTTAAGTACAGAGGTTAATCACCTTTTTGCAATATGGTCTAAAAATACAATACTCCCCAAGTGGTTTTCTAGTAGATTAGACTACACAATTAGCAACGAAACTCTACCATTTGAGTGTCTCAATACAGTCTTGGCCAATTACGTTCGTATTAGTCATTGTGGACACTTTTAATTGTAGTGATAAACTTTGTAATTATCTAAAATCTTGAAACTAAAAAGAATAAAATAAATCAAATAAATAATAAAGTGTCTTCTTTTATTAAATAATGTATGCGAATCATTTTTCTTTTTAGGGTTCCTTAGTAAACAAGGAACCCATATAGTTTCGCCATGTCCGTCTGTCTGTCCGCTGTAAGTATTAAAAAGCTTATATTAGCGTAATTTGGTATGGATATGAATATTAATAATGCCGAGAATGTCGTATAATCAAATTTTGAAAAAAAAAATATGGGGTACCAAAATTTTTATGGGGTACACGTAAAGTGAGGATGAATTGTTTTTTCTCATCTACCCCATCGTGAGGGGTATCATTGGATAGGCAATCATAAAACATTAGAGATGTGCAAAAACCATTTTACAATTTAGAAATCCTTGTAGTATCAAACAAGAGACCCAGTTTTAAAGTCACATAAATTATAATATGGGACCTAAATTGCGCATGGCACGACACGCATTTGGCCATTTATTTTAAAAATGTAGTTTATGACCCTCTGAAGAAAAATAAGTAAATAAGTATCTAATGACATCGCAAACATCAAAATCCATAAAGACGTTCTGCATTAGTTGGTGGTCAATCGTAGATCTATCTTCTATAAAAAAAAAAAAAAAATTGTGATAATATATACATACGTATTACATTCTTAATTTCTTACTTATTTACGTTAGTATAAAGTTATATACGTACATTCTACAAACACTAACCTCTCTTTTGATCAGTAGGGTAGGAACTGAATTGCGGCACTACTGCTCTACCTTTCTCAAGTCTTTGATGATGAAAAAAAAAGTAGGAATACAATCGAACGATAAAGAAAAATAAGATTGTTGTTATATAATGTTATCTACGAATATAAGTAGGCCTTAGCTAAAATATTACATTTTTTACTTGAAATATTACATTGAAATATAGAATAACACCAGAAACGTAGCGTTTACGATCAAGTAAATTGTTTGACTTGCTTTTTGCTACCTACTCAATTATTCGAAAAAGTTTCCATGAGAGTTGGGTTGGTTGAATGCGAACATGTTTCGCTGGAAAATCTGGCAACTCTGGATAAATGCCGTTGCACTACACTTGGCAGGGTTGCTTTGCGAAAAAGACTATTTTGCGGTAGGCGGCCTTCAGAAAAGTGATACAAGTTACAAGAGATCGAGAGTAACGATTGCTTTATTTTCTAGAGATTTGATGTTTCATTATCATTATGTGCCCTTAAAACTATTCCCTTGTTTAATACTACGAACATATATGAGTTAATTTGAGTTAATTTATGTTAATTTAAATGTAATATTCATTTTTGACTTGCCTAAGTAATTATTTTAAGTTGTTCGACTATAAGTGGATAACTTGTAAAGCCTACAGATTATTACAGATGATTTTTTCATATCTTCAAAGTCAACCGTTTAGCCGGTGTAAGGGTTCCTTATTTACTACGGAACTCTACAAAACGTCCGTTATTTTTGCCAGGACCAAAATACGAAAACCCATCGGCTGACCGATTCACTGACAGACAATCTGTCGGGCGGCCGATTGGTACGTCACGTTTGCCTAAAGATCAAACTAGGTATCAGTGTAAATTGCACATAAATTTGAAATTTCGGTTGAAATTTGGTTTACTTCGGTGACAATGTAATAATATCGTAGGTACCATGAATCTGGTCTCAAGATGGCGTCGGAAGGTGGCCGTAGGAACTCCTAAACTAAACAAGATAAAACCGTCAAGTTTGGACTCGTTTGAATAGTCTTGACAAGCACTCTTTATTTAGTCTAGTAAATACAATATTAATTTAAAAAAATTATTAAAAACAAGTGTTTATTTAAATGCTCTAAAACGAAAAAAAATATTTATATTGATATAAATAAAAGCTTGTCGCGAGATTTCAAACAACATCGTACCTATCTACTAAGTAATATTTAATTCGAACAAAAGACTTAGACGCGTTATTATCATTTGCTTAGAATTAAAGTTAGTTTGTTCTTTTGAAAAAAAATATGTAGGTATGTTTGTGTTCTCGCGACAAGCTTTTATTTATATCAATATAAAATTTATTTTCTTCGTTTTAGAGCACTTAAATAAAAACTTGTTTAAAAAAAAAAAAACGATGGACTACTTGCCAATTTTGAGACTTGTATTCTACTACCGTTCACAAGCAGCCATTTAAGTGTAGGACAGACATACACTGTAACCTCACGAATAGAATTTTTCATTTTTAGGCTTCAATACTAAGAACGTGGCTCCCAGTGCTCCCACGTACGTGTAAGTAATATGGAAGCCTAAAAATTAAGAATGTCAAAATAGCTCTAATACCGTCGATGAAATGTTATTTTGTTGTATATAAACTACATAAAGTAACATAGGTAAAATTCGTCAAAAGTCTGTTCCCATCAAAGACATTATTTTCATAGCATTCACAAAATTATAATATAAGTGTTATTTGCATATTCAAATTATAAGTTTAATAAGTTGAATATCTGTAAAATTTATAAATTTATTTTTTAAATAGTGCAAATAATGCGACTTCCTAAGAAATTACTGTAATTGCTAGGATAGGAATCGCTATTTCCTATAACTTACAGCACTCTCACGCCCCAAAATGGTACACCCTCGGTTGGCATAGCGTCGTAAGACATCTTCGAATGTAAATACAATTTATTTATTATACCCATTGATGTTTATGTAGGCCATTTGTACGGCAAGCGTGCCAACTTATGGAGTATGGATTAAATAGGTCAAATTGTTCTGCCATTGGGTTTTATGGTGGTGGCACAAAGTTTGGCGGTTAAAAGATTTTTAGTGATATATTAGTTTTGGATATTCTTTTTTTTTAAGAGGAGATTTTCGATTTGTCTGTTGTCTGTTGAATAAAATATTAAGATCAGGCAAAACTACTTTCTGATTATTTTTTTTCTTTGGTAGGTAACACCTCAGAACTGAGGTAGTTTTATATATTTTTATCAAAATTAGTTCAGCACTTTGCTTTTAACAACTAAATAACGGAAAAAATTTAATCCAAATAAACGAATTGTGTATTTTGAAGTCAGTTTTTTTAAATATGATCTTTTAATAAGTAATATGACTTGTTTATGGAACGACTTAAATCATTACATTGGATTCACAAAATCAAAGTGATCCCATTTAAATTTCATCAATTTTGCTTTAGTTTTTTACTAACCAACTTCCATTATTATGATTCTATTGTTCAGGAGCGTATTGATTGAAAAAGTTTTTCAAGCTATTATTTGTTGCTCATGTCTTTGAAGTTTATGTCAATAACTCGGTAGAGGTTACATATTTGAGCCGTTTGGTGTCGAAACTTTGGGTCCGTGGGGACCGGGTGCTCATATCATTTTCAAAAATTTATCTGATACCTGATCGATGTGCTTTTTGTGTAGTAGTTTAGTTAGTTGAGTCTGTATATTGTTGTGTAATAACTTCATATCTACATAAATTTATACCTATTAGAATCATATAGAGCAAATATTGCATCAAATACTAATTATTTCTATCCGCATTCTTACGTTGTAAATATCGGAGTTATCTCTAGAACTTTAAAAATGTATCAGTAAAATAAGCTCTAAAATGAATGAGTTAACATCACACCATATGGAGCTAAAAGCTTAATGCACAATTTTGTTGAAACTCAGAATTTCTGCAACCAAATGAACCCTCATGTTCAATCCCTCTCATACTAAACCACTTCTCTTCACAGCTTAGATGAATCATTACTTCAAAATTTTCGTTCTACTTCAATTTCTTTAACAATGTACGCCAATTTTGTAGACTGTGGTGCTAATAATCTTAGTATGTAAGGATAGATAATCGTTTCATATCGCACTTTCTCGACGATTACGTCGACAAATGAGGTGTGCGGAATGTATTGTGTGCGAGAGAGACAAAGCAAATGGTGAAGAATGGAATAAAACGACTATTGATCTACTTTATTTGTCGCTAAGCACGTTCGATTTGCTTTGAGAGGCGGTGTGTTTTCGGAGCTTAGGAGCTTATTTAGAAATAAAGTATGTTTTTTTTTAATCAAATATATTTTGTTTACGTACAGTATAATTGCGTTATGTTTTGATATAATTATTATCGTTTCAATAATGTTCCAATTAAGGTGTTACCGTTCTAAAGATACAAACGTTTAAATGTAGGAAAGACAGACGGGCGGATTTAGTAATGGATTCTCCGCACTTTTTACTGACTTCAAAAAGAAGGATGTTAACAATTCAGTTGTATTTTTATGCTTGTTACCGTATATCTCCGTCATTTATAAACCGATTAAACAAAAAAACATTTTTTGTTTGGAAGAATATATTTTCAGATTGGTCCCATAGCAATTTCATCAGAATCAGTACAGTAGTTAGGTTTTTAGAAGAAAATTATATATTGTGAAGTAAGATTTTCCGTTTTTTAAACAATAAATTAATAATTTTAATATAAAACTACGACAGCCTAAAAATAAACAAAAGCTAAGCATAAGTATTGTGTATTTATATAAACTAGTCTCGGGTACAGAGCGATAAATTAGCATAGGTACATGGTACTAGCGATACAACAATATTTATGGTGTTAAGTACTACTGATCCTAAATAATTGTCACTAGTACCATTATGTAATGGTACTAAGGATACAAAGTTGTGTCACTTGTACCATCAATGGTACAAATCAATGGTAGGTACTACTGACATAAATGCATATTTTATTTCGATTCAAAATGTTGAATTGAAGTGAAAATTTGAGTTTCAATATCAATCTCAGTGCAAATTGCATCAGCACTTGATGAATGTCTTACCTGGTAGCTGTGAGCGATCGTTTCTACTTTACTCGCAGACTTTTAGTAATGGCACCTACTCTACTGGACGCAAGCAATAACAGATGAAAGATGAAGTTGAAAAATTAAACTGGGGTCATCATCATCATCTCAGCCACAAGAAGTCGTATACAGGCCTTCTCCGTGGAATTCCAAAAAGACCTGTCTTCCTTCCTTCCTACCACTTTATTAGATCATTTCTCCACCTTGTGGCTGGTTTTATGGCTGCGATTGCTGTTATTATTTATTTATTTCTTCATCGTCATCATCATCATCTCAGCCACAAGAAGTCTACTGCTGGACACAGGCCTCCTCCATGGATTTCCAAAAAGACCGGTTGGAAGCGGCCTGCAGCGTCCAAACTGTGATGATTATCATTATAAAATGTAGCCTATATTCGTCACAATCGGTTCAGCCTTTATTCGTGAAAGGTAAAAAACAAAGTTACATTAGTTTTTATAGTATTAATAAACTTTAATGTGTATAAACAAAATATGTCTATAATAGAGACCGAAACACATAAAAGTGTAACATATAGGTACAATAATAAAATTAAAAAAATACAAAACATAAAAAAATGCGCTGTTAGTCTATAAACGTAAGGTTCATTCAGAGCATTGCAATAAAACGGAAAATGTGGAACATTAAAACAAGTCGAGAGCGGCCGCGAGTGCCGCGAACCGTTTTACTAACAAGAAACAAAACTCTTCATACGCTTACACTATGTACCCTCAATAAACCGCAGGACTGAGGTGCGTGCCACAAGCGGTAGCGGAGTCATCTATACATACCTTACAATTAAACTGTAACGAGTCACGGGTCAAAAACTGAATATAAATTTTTTTGAAAAAAATTTATTGGAGGATGCATTACTATTATAAATATATATTACAGAAGCCAAAATAGTAATACATACCTAGTCTTGCCATAAATATTGTCACGAAGAAAAAAAAAAATTTTTTATTGCAAATATTTATTACTTTTACAGTGTGTTAGTTTAATACATAAATATAAAACAATTTAAAATATAAAAGCTTATTCGAAGTGGTCTCCATTGGCTGCAATACAGTCCTTTAAACGTTGAGGCCAGTTATCAATAGAAGCACGCACTCTTTCCATGGGAAAATTCTTCACTGCCAATCGTATGGATTGTTTTAGGGACTCCAAATTATCATGGCGTTTAGAGCAAGCCATACTCTCTAAAACTGACCATAAATCTTAATCCAGCGGATTAAGATCAGGACTAGACGACGGCCAGTCTTCAGCTCTGATGAAGTCCGAAACGTTCACTTCCAACCAAGACTGCGTGGACCGAGCTTTATGACCTGGCGCCGAGTCTTGTTGGAAGGACCATACTTGGTTATTGAACATGGTGTTGTTAAGGGGCTTAACTACCTTCTCAAGAATGGTATTTTGATACACTTGTGCCGATGTTTTGATACCTTTTTCACAAAAATATGGCTCAGTCACTCCTTCATAGCTAACACCCCACCAAACCATCACTGAAGTCGGATAATGCCCACGTTGCACTCTGTCGACTAATTGGGAAGCTTCCTTAGAGCTTCGAGCATAAATACGGTCATTTTGTTTGTTAAAATGTTGCTCAATTGTAAAGATTTTCTCATCCGTAAACAAAATTTTTCTGTGACCTCCCTTTACGTACCGCTTCAGTAGTTGTTTCGATTTTACCACCCTATTCTTTTTTAAATTATCAGTTAAAAAATGACCAGTGCGTCTCTTATAGGCTGCAAGTCCTAAATCATCTTTTAAAATACGCGACATGGTTCTGGGTGCTATCTTCATCTCCCGAGATAAAATCTCTTGCTTTCGGACAGGATTTCTTCGAATTCTTTCCCTTACTGCTTTGACCACCTTTTTCGTACGAACACTACGTGGACGGCCAGATCTTTTTCTGTCACAAACAGAGGAGGTCTCATTGTACCTATTAATAGCCCAGTACACAAACATTTGACTAATACCAAGCGTATGGAGAGTTTTAAAAATTGCATTTGGCTCCATACCAACTTTGTGTAATGCAATCACAGCGATTCGGTTCTCTTTATCACCCCACTCCATTTTAATATCGCAAAATATTGTACAATGTATTGGCGCCAAAATTAGAAAACTCAATGAACAATCGTATAAAAATGACAGGTTCCAAATTCAAATGTAATATCTTTCTTATTTTTAACTGTAACAGTATTTATGGCCAGACTAAGTATACATACATATAATAAGACTGTAACGGATCAAAATCTGTACTTTGCTATTTTTGAATTTTTTTTATTGGATGATGCATCACTATAGATACAGAAGCCAAAATAGTAGATAATACATATACATACATAATAATGAGACTATAACGGGTCAAAATCTTTTTTTTTTTTTTTTTTTTAAAGTTTGATTGTAGGATGCATTACTATAGAGAAGCCAAAACAATAATTTTGTCAACAACAACAACAACTTTGTCTGTTTGTCTGTATATACGGGGTGTCCGATGGACGCCGAAACTACTGAACGGACTTGGACGAAAGGTAGGATTACTACCACAGACATAGAGATTACTACATATACTATTTTATTTTATTTTATTCAGGAAACACACAGTAACAAATATCTAAATAACTTAAAAAATAGGGTCACTCGGAACTATGTACATGTCTCAGCATATGTGAAACTACAAAAAACCGCTTGTTAGCTTGAGTAATGCATAAATATAAACAAATAAATTTAAAGTTATCGAAAATGGATATATGTATAAGTATATTGCTTTAAAACCAATAAGAAATTGAAGTGAATGTAGAAGTATCTGACATATATAAGTAGAAGGATCTGACATACTTTTAATCCCGACCAATTTGACAGTTCCTGTGGGATACAATAAAAAATAACAACATAATAAATCACAATTTTTTTCACAATTACATTTTTTTTTGGGGTACCTTCCCTGCATGTAAATGACGATTTTTTTTCCTCATCTACCCCATCGTGTGGGATCACAGAAAAGAGAAGGCAATTTTCTATGTGTGGGATATCGTTGGATAGGTAATCAAAAACATTGGGGGTGTGCGAAAACTATTTTGAAACTTAGAGATCCGTTTGCGAAATATTAAATATTGAAGTGATAATTTGTGAGTCACGTATCCCCCTCCCTCTTCTGGCAAAGAGGTTGACTTTGAAGATTTGAAAAAAACCGGACAAGTGCGAGTCAGACTCGCCCACCGAGGGTTCCGTACAAACTAGTAGATAAAAGGGGGACATCGTAATTTTTTTCATATTTTCCTTCTTATACCGAAAAATATACATCGTAAAAATATTTTAAAACCTGTTTTAACTTATGCTAATATAGCTCTTTCATATGATATCCCACATGATACGGTTAAAGAACTTTAAAATTTGGACCCTCGTTCCTTGCGTAAAGACACTATTTTTTGTGATTAAAATAAAAATGACCAGTTTTCGGAATTTTGCCTATATAACACATTACTCTAACACAATGCTTCTTGCCAAATGTCATAGTTCTAGATCAACGGGAAGTACACCATAGGTTTTGATTCCCTTGTGAGTGTCGAAATGTGCATTTTTACGATATATTCGCCTGTAACTTTTTTTATGAAAACTGAGAAATTTGATTTTTCTTTCTGCAGCAAGATAGTATGGATTTGCGTATATGGTTTTAATTTCAACGCGATACCTTCACGTCTTGACACCCGGACAGACGGACAACAAAGTGATCCTATAAGGGTTCCGTTTTTTTCTTTTGAGGTACGGAACCCTAAAAAAACATGCTACTTAGGCTTTACAAGTTATCGAGATATAGTTGATCAACTTAAAATAATTAGTATAATTACTTAGACAAGTCAAATCGCTACATTCTTCATAACATAGTCTCACCCTAACCGAGTACTCATTATAAACTGCGAGACAAAAAGCCCGGAGCTCAAGTTCCATTAGAATATAAAAGGGAAAAGTATGATTTGGGAAAACATGTTGCCAGCCAGCCCACCTACTCACCGTGGCTTGTTAAAAAATATGATTTTGTTTATTATCTAGCAATCTCAATATACATAGGTCACACCAAAAGTTTCCGGAACTGGCCACTTACATAAACAATATTTAATAATTTTAAAGTTTAAAAAACTGAAACAACCAACTTCTAAGAACGTTATTTTGTTTACTTGTAATATTAGTAAGCATAATAATTAAACAAGGCGCGCAAGCGTTGAAGTAACTGTATTTTCTCCTCATACACATTGGATGAGGAGTAAGTAGGTTTTACTTTTCAAGCGCAATAAATCCCTTACGATTGTAAACTTTTTAAAGAGACCTCTCTTCACCCACTCGTTTCTTTTTCAAGAATGACATTTGTCATAGAATGTCAAACGCTTCGTCTTCGCAGATTAGAAAATGTGCAGATGTTTATATGAAACCTCAACATTCGACACTTTTGTAAAGAAAAACGTGTCGGTGGAACTCTGCGATTCTATAATTTGACGCACTCACTCAGGAATACAATGAAAATATTTTTACTTTTAGAGATTATTCAAAAAGTAATAAAGTAATGTTTCTTAAATAATTATGGGACCAATTTGGGAGCTTTCTCTATAGGTCAATTCACAAAAAAAAAAACACGAAACACAAAAATTGGTTCTCGAATGACGGAGTAATTCGTGTTCATACATAAAAAAAAAAATATATACGGTACGAATTGATAACCTCCTCCTTTTTCAAAGTCGGTTAAAAGAAATTGGGTGTTTCTCCACTAATTGGAAAATCGCTGTCCGCGGCAAATTTTACGTATAAGATGTTTATATTACTGAGTTCTAAATATTAAAAACGATAGTGTACTAGTTATTCTTAGTACGCTATAGCTTATTTAGTAATATAATATTGTAATATTATAATAAATGCACTTTAACCATCTCAAAAAACAGTCCCCTATAGTGTCCCATTTCCAGAAGAATTTCGTGAATTAGATTTTTATTTTTTTAGAAGTTTCGAGACAAAAAAATGTTTTCTTTATTGTTATTTCCAAAGTATGAAATATTCAAGTAATACTAGAATCTATTAGAATACATTAAGTATCTTTGTAAAACACAGTTATATTTTTAAGTAGAAATTTAATATTTAATTCGGTATGACAAATGTTGTCCTCAATATTTTCGATCAGTTGACATGTTACAATTAGAAAAATGCTCTGAAATCTTATTATACATTGGCGCGGGCATTAAGACCGTGGAACGGAACGTAACCGCTGTGAAGTTCGTTCGGTTGCAAATGAAGCGCGCCATCGCCATTTTGTTTAGTGTCACCATTGCATTCCAAGGTGAAACCACGCGTCCTGGCTGCACGTTGAAACAGTCCACTGGTAAGCATTTATTTGATTGTTTTAAATAACAAATTGCAATGTTTTTTTTTTAAATAATTACTTAGCAAGTATGTTATTACGTCTTCTTCTTAAACTTGAATTATAATAATAATGATACTCAACTTTCTACGTGAAATAGACAGTCCCTGGCAAACAGTCCACTGCCATTTCATGACACAGGGGACTGTTTCTTTCAGGTTTCGTCACATTTAACTTACCAAACATACATAATAAAGGCAGTGTTTACAATAACATTGGAAATTTTGCCTTTTTACCCGTTCACGTTAGAAAGAGGGTTGTTTTTCGAGTATAGGTTTGTGTGCAGAGTTCATTTTAAAATGGTTTTACTCTATGCATGCCTGTAATATTTTTGCGCTTCCTGCAGCCTAAACAGCCTCATATATTTTAACATAATGATCGTTGGGTATATCTCAGTTGTAAGAGTGACATTGGGTATAATTTACCCTTAAAATACATCAAGTTAAAGGTAAAATATCACAATGTCATTTGGGATTACCGCAAGGTACTGCCAGGATTATAATGAAAAGCGTGAGCTGCTCTTGTGATAAAGAATGTCAGCATTTTAACCTAGGGGTCATAAAGTACAAAGACATGCCAAAACTTCGCGTCGAGGACGTTTACATAGACTCTGAATCTGAGGAAAAAACTCTACTAACATGTAATCCACCGGATAGTAACGCTATTACAAACACCAACATTTCACAATCGTGTGAAAAGTCCAATACTGATTTTGTCAATATTGCCGGGCCTAGTTCAATCAGCGACTACAAGATTGGTGATTACATTTCACTTAAGTTTCCCCTCAGAAAAAAAGAATATCGTTATGCGGCTGTTATTACTCAAGTAGACGATGAGGAAGGTGTATTAACAGTCACTTTTATGAAAATTTGTGACGATAAAGGCCACAAGTTCAGAATTGTCGAAAATTATATCTGATATTACTTTTAATCAAATATTGGACAAGTTACCAAACCCATATCTAACCCTAACGGGGAAAAGGTGTTTTTATTATTTCCCATTAGCTATACCGGTCTTTGAGAAATAAGATTATTTTAAATATTTCCCGATTCTTATTTCGAGATGGGGGCGATAAGTCCTGCACTGACGTCCCGAATATTTCCCGATGTGCAACTTTAAAAGAGATTTAGTTGAGTAAGGCGCTATGCCATAGATATTGATTATAATTAGTCAGGTAGTCGTACTTTTTAAGTTAAATAATTCAAAGTATTATAGATGTTAACTCAGAGTGTTGATTGTGAGATAAGATAGCACAAAGTAATGTTGTTTTGTTGTATTATTAATTTTGAATCACAATAAAGACTGACTTTAGTGTCATAGTATCAGTTACATGTAGACTGTTTAGCAAAGATGTTAATTTTAATAAGCTTAATACTCAAGTGTTCTATAGGATAAGAAAAGTCGTTACAATACGTTAAATTTGTTTATTTATTCGTCAGAAATACTGATTGTAAAAGTTTAATTAAAAAATAAAGAATTTGATTGCTTTCTTTCAATAAAAAATGTGTTTTTCTGCCATATAAACACTCCCCTGGGGATTATGAGAGTCCCTTGTCACAGTTTTTCAAAAAATCGTCAATATTTCCCAAATAAAGAGGAAAATGTGTGAGCTTTTTGAAGATTTATATTACATTTATAAATATCTTTCAATTTATTAACACATTTACTTAACATTTCCAAAAAATATGCCTGGGACAGTCTTGTATGTATGGGCCAATTTCCAATTAGTAGAGAAACACCCAATTACAACATTTGAAAATGAAACTCTTTGGCTGTAGAATGCAGTTTGTTTCATCTGACTGTCAATTGTTTTTACAATTCTGTGGCGTCAACATTAACATGGATTTAACTCGGGAAAATTTTCGTAGTATGATTTCCTACGATTTTAAGTGTAATTCGACAGCTTAACAGAGCATCGCTCGGCTTCAATCTGCTTTTGGCGATGAAGCAGCATGCAAGACGACTATTTATAGCTGGTTTGCAGAATTCAAGCGCGGTCGTGTCAATCTCAGTGACGAATTTCGCGATGGTCACCTGTCCACCGCTGTGAACAACAAAAACATCGATGCTGTGCGTCGTATGATTGAAACAAACAGGCATGTGACCTACCATGAGAATCGCGCATCCTTAGACATAGGCATGAGTCAAATACAATCAATCCTACACAAACATTTGGGTGTGAGAAAACTGTGCTCGCGGTGGATCCCACACAATTTAACCCAGGCTCAAATACTGCTTACCAGATTCATCGAAGGTGCGTCAAATTTGCTGTGGGACATAGTTACAGGTGACGAAACATGGATTTATAGTTATGATCCCAAAACAAAGCAGCAATCGAGCGTATGGGTCTTTCAAGATGAGCCGAAACCAACCAAAGCGGCGCGCGTGAAAAGTGCATCTAAGCGGATGATTGCTGCTTTTTTAAATAAAACTGGACACGTGGCTAATGTTGCTTAAGAGAATCGTCATACCGTGAATAGTGACTGGTACACGACCATTTCTTTGCCAGAAATTATTGATGAACTCCGTAAAAATAACCGTAAATGCCCGTATCATTTTGCACCACGACAATGCTAGTTCCCACACGGCCATACAGACAAACGTATTTTTGAAGGTGAAAAACGTAGAATTTTTGAGCCATTCTACATACAGTCCCGACCTGGCACTTTATGACTTTTTTCTGTTTCCAAAAATTAAGAACCAATTACGCGGTCAACGATTTTCATCACCAGAAGAGGCTGTCGAAGAGTATGAAAAACACGTTTCTGAGGTTACCACGGAGCACTGCCACAAAAGTTTTCAAAATTGGTTTAACCGAATGAAAAAGTGCATTTACGCAAAGGGAGAATATTTTTAGAAACAATAAATTCATTTTTGACCTTTAAAAGTATTTTTTTCTTATTAATTCCGGAAACTTTTAGTGCGCCCCACGTAATACGTTTAGACAACATCTCATAATAAAGACTATTTCATCTAAGTACATTTTTTTACGAAAATATCTGTAACTTTGATTCAGAACTTTTTTAACAAGCTCTAATTTATTACATGATTATTTTATTAAACTTATTTTTATTAATTAGATATTCGATGTATTTTAAGTACTAAGTAGTATTTTAGTACTCTGACAATAAAAGTTAAATAGTACCTACCTAATTATTAACCTAGGATAAAATTACAAAGAAACAGCTAAAATGGTTGATCCTTGAAGCAACTTTAGAAACATTTTATTATATTTTTAAATTAAATTTTTAACAAGCTCTAATTTATTACATGATTATTTTATTAAAATTATTTTTATTAATTAGATATTCGATGTATTTTAAGTACTAGTATTTTAGTACTCTGACAATAAAAGTTAAATAGTACCTACCTAATTATTAACCTAGGATAAAATTACAAAGAAACAGCTAAAATGGTTGATCCTTGAAGCAACTTTAGAAACATTTTATTATATTTTTTAAATTAAATTTTTAACAAGCTCTAATTTATTACATGATTATTTTATTAAAATTATTTTTATTAATTAGATATTCGATGTATTTTAAGTACTAGTATTTTAGTACTCTGACAATAAAAGTTAAATAGTACCTACCTAATTATTAACCTAGGATAAAATTACAAAGAAACAGCTAAAATCGTTGATTCTTGAAACAACTTTAGAAACATTTTATTATATTTTTTAAATTAAATTTTTTAATAAAATTTGAGGAAGACTATAACACCGTACATATTGAGGAAAGTATGTTTTTTTTTTTGTAACAGCAGCAACAACTGCGCCCCATTTTACTACCGAACATTTCTCACCGTTTTCTCGCAACATAAAATATTTATAGTTGATTGACAAAAATAAAATATTTTTTCGTCTTCGCTGTTTTGTTCACATTATTTTCCTTTTAATATCTCAAAGATATAAAAAAACTCAAAGTATGCTTAGTTAAAAGTCTAGAATTGAGTCTTATATAATTTTTCTAAAGAAATGTTATTGATACCTATTGAAATTGTTGTGTTAGGAAAATGACTGCGATTGAAACTGTATTCTTAAAAATAATAATAATAATGCAATAGGTTTAGTAAATGTAAGAGTATGTAGTACCTACTATTAAAATCTTCCGTAGAAATAGGCGAAGTGTAAATGCGATTAAAATAAGAATAGACCGATAGACCGAAGAATAGACTGTGCGCTGTTAAGATTTTAAAAGTAAGTCGGGTACAGATACAGGATAACGGGTTTTTCTTCTTTGTTTGGTTACCTTTGATTATTTAGGTGCCCGCACACGTTAAAAGTTATTACAATACTTTTACTTATGTATATTGCATTATTTTGTTGGCATATATAGAAATGCATGTATTTATTTAAGTTTCCGGCAGCCTAGTCGGGAGACCGTCTGACTTGCGATCCGCAGGTCGTGGGTTCGAATCCCACGGCACGCAGCTCTGTCTTTTCGAAGTTATGTGCGTGTTGTTGATTGACGCCAACTTCAAACGGTGAAGGAAAACATAGTGAGGAAACCTACATGTCTGAGAGTTCTCAAATGATCTTCAAGATGTGTGAAGTCTGCCAACCCGCACTTGGCCAGCGTGGCAGACTATGGCCTAACCCTTCTCACAATGAGAATATGGCCCGCGCCCAGCAGTGGGACAGTTTGTACAAACAGGGCTGATAAAAAAATATGTTTAAAACTTACGAATTATCTCAGACGAATTATCTCTCTTATGACACTTTTCGTCTGTACTTTATCGTCTTATCTAATGACAACATTCATTGACTTAAAATAATTATAGTTTAAAAAGTTGAATAACCCGACTTCAAAATATGCAATATAGGTACGCACATACGCGAATTGCTGTTTATTTTTCTACAGGCGCTTGGATGATATTTTACCAGTTATTTTCTTTAACAAGTATCAATGTTAAAAGAAAAACAAAATATCCGACTGCAGAAAAGAGGTTTTTGCAGCCTAACTTATAATTTTTTTTTATTTCGATGTACTCAGTGTCACTCTCACAACTAAGACGAATCTATTGACACCACTCACATCAAAATTGGTCAAGCCGTTTAGGCTCTAGGGCGTGTCAAAGAAATATACATACATACACTCGAAAAATATAACCCTCCTTCTTACGCAGTCCTGTAAAAAACCAAAGTACAGCATCGATTTTGATAAATTTATATGGGACCACTTCTGAAGTATGATCTACCAAATACAAAAATAATCATCAAAATCAATGCACAATTGGGTATGTAAAGTTTTTTTTTGGTATTTTTTTAATATTTTTATATGATAGAATGGATCATTTAGAAAAACTAATTTCAATATTTTTTTATTCTGTTCAGTACTTATTTTTTAATATTTTTTTAAAGAAAAAATCGTCAGTAGGTAAGATGACGTCATCGTACCTACTGAATAAGATGTTGTGATAGCCAACATGATCTAAAAAATACATATACGTCAACTTGACAGTGACATGTACCTATATTCGTTTTTGTCTCTGACTGATACAAGAGATCATCGGTTTTTGTTGTGTTTTGAAAAAGAAATACGTTGTGTAAACATAAAGAATGAAAAAAAGAATAATTAATATTGAGCTCGTTGCAATTAATTAATGTTTTCTAAGGTCTTCGCGATTGTGTTTGCGCATTGAAATTCAACAAATTCCCAATATTATTCAGAAACTACAACTGTGAAATGTTTCGACTTTCGTGCCAAAAATCCTAATAAACTGTTTTTTTCAAGTAAAGGAAACCTTTAAAAGACTGGTGTGAACAAGTTTACGTAGAATATGTTCCTGGGCGAAGCATTGATGCTGCAGTACAATGAACCAGAAAAAGGAACCAGAATAAAATAAATAATGTATAAATGTAAATAAAATAATCTCTTATATACTTAATTACAATGAAATTGGTATATAATTAAACATAATAAAATCATTTCAAAAAAGAAGTTATGTATACTGTCAATCACTTTTATTTCATATCCTGGCATTGTTCATAAGTTTTAGCTCTTTAGCTCATCAGATTTTTGCGATGTTGTTCTTGTCGCTAGTTGAGATGAACTCCAGAATGATAAGATTCTCAACCTTAGCTATGTTAGCAGAGTCGGCACGTACAAAATTATCCATAATTTATCCAATCAGTAGGCAAACAGTTCCTTATAACAAAGCAGTGGTCAACGTAAATGCAGTATCAATCAAAACGGTAGGAAAGCAAGGTCGTCGTAAAGATAATGAACAGAATTAATTCAATACAAATGAATAGAGTAGCAGAGCACCAAACACACAAAATAATTATTTTCTTTGTTTATTTATTTTGATATGACAGTTGTCATAGAGATATTGTCTCTCTTGTCAATGCCAATGCTGTCAGTTTCATCTTTTTTTATTAACTAAACTACATTTTATTTTACTACATTTTAGAGGTCGACTGAAGGTCAAATATTTTTTATATTTTCGCAAACATTTGCGCGATCTCATCATTTTATGTGCCCTAAATAAAAAAATATGGTTTATAGACATATAATCTCGAAATGGTTTTGGAATCAGCATATGTTACATTTTTCTTTACATACCCAATCGATGAACAAACATACAAAAAACATACAGACCGAAATGATAACCTCCTTCTTTTTGAAGTCGGTTAAAAAAAGGATATCTGTGTAAGTAAAGCATCACAAATGACATTTCATTGGCGTGCAATAGCCTGAAATGGCCTACAATCACTGGAATGTGGCTTGTTACCGCAAAAATTCGCATTTGCCGAGGAAAAGTGGCGTAAAAGACGTTATTAAGGACCAAGCACGCAATAAAAGTGACCTAAATGTCCCCGACACATTGAAGGGTAGGAATTCGCAAAACAAGTAGGTATTTTTATAAGCGAAGCTCATTTAAACAACATCCATAATAATTATAGATATTGTTTAAATTATATCTTCTGTCCACCTTGTGGCTGGTTTTCCTACGCCGCGCTTGCCGGTTGGTGGTCTCCATTCGAGATCTTTTCGGCCCCATCGGCCGTCAGTTCTATGTGCTATGTGCCCTGCCCACTGCTACTTCAACGTGCCAATCAGTGGCAGGAAGACGCTGGATGCAGGCCGCTTCCAACCGGTCTTTTTGGAAATCCATGTGGGAGGCCTATGTCCAGTAGTGGACTTCTTGTGGCTGAGGCGATGATTGTTTAAATGATTTATGTTCAGTGAAGAAGTCCTAATGGAATGACACTACATAATTATAATAAAATTTAAGTTACAGTTCATTTAACAAAAATATATATTTTTTTTAGATTATAGGATTTCCAATCGGTCTTTTTGGAAATCCATGGGCCTATGTCCAGCAGTGGACTTCTTATGGCTGAGATGATGATGATGATAGGGTCAGTAAACGATTGTTAATAAGCTAGATATGTGGTAATAATATTATAAAAATGTCACTTGTCTATCTTCCAAGTCAAAATAAGTTTGTTTATACCGTACCGGTGGAGATAGCAAACTAATTTGGACAAATTCGTCGCTATTACCTCTGACTTTTCTCTGAGCGTTTTCTGGGCGCTCGCCAAACGAATGTAACTATTTAGAATAATACTGATTGGATTGTTTCCCTATCAAGATAAAAATGTGTCTAATCATTTTATTGTTACAAGAAGTTAAAAGAGAGAGAGAGAGTAGATTTTTTTGTATGCATACAATTAATTTTTATTGAAAGAGGTACGTAATTATTCGTATATCTAAACAAAAAAATCGTTATAATATAAAAAAAAAAAAATAGGCACTTAACTCTAAAAATACTCATCTGCTGGGGACTTTTAGGCCAGGGATTTGTACGGGGAATTGCTAACTGGGTAACGCATCTAACTTGTGATGGAATTCTAGTTATAGTTTGATTTAAGTATATATATATTTTTTTTATCAGCCCTGTTTGTACAAACTGTTCCACTGCTGGGAACGGGCCATCTTCTTATTGTGATAAGGGTTAGGCCATAGTCTGCCACGCTGGCCAAGTGCGGGTTGGCAGACTTCACACATCTTCAAGATTATTGAGAACTCTCAGACGTGTAGGTTTCCTCACGATGTTTTCCTTCACCGTTTGAAGTTGGTTTGAAGTTATATAATTTACATTTTATTATTTTAACTACGTATTTTATAACTATTTTAGTAATTTATAATGTATATTTTATATTAAAATAGTTCAAAACCACAGAAGTGGAGAAACAAAAGTAGAAAAGCTGACCCCTCTACCATATGGGATGAATAGCTAGGAAGAGAGAGAGAGAGAGAGAGTTCAAAACCACAGACATTTATAAAAAAAAATGTAGTGTCAATATAAATAAACAATTTTATCTCAACTGGTGTATAGACAAATGTCAAATTTTAAATATTTCAATATTTTACTACAGTGAAAGTTTAATATTACGTACCAGAAAAGAATAAACGGTATTCTATCCGACATTAATTTGTAAAAAATGCAAGCTACACCTTCAAAATACATCGAGGATTTTGTTATCAAGTAAAGCAAAACAAAGTTATTTTAAGTTAAACTTGACTTTAAAATGATTTGGCAAAAAAACTACATAATTTATTAAATAAATTTCATATTTGTTTAATTTTAAATGGCGTTTAAGTTATACAATTTCATGTTAAGTGAAATGTCGTCGACTCAAATGCTCGACATGATTTGCACGAAGTTTGCTAACACCCCGTCTTATCAATCAACTAACTTGGCTGAGCGAGAACACTTTGAAGGTTATTTGGGAGAGTGCTGATAATCCTGTAAATACCTCACATCCAATAGATACTGGTTAAGTGGTGGTAACATTGTCTTAAGTTATAAGATGTCGACATGTTTAAATTTAGCAGCAACATTATTTATATACTGTACTGTTGTACTGTAATAGGACCGCCTCATAAATCAACTGATGTGACGACTTGTGACACGCTTATCGTTGCGGTATACGATGAAGCGCGCTTACCAATTCACACACACAAAGTATGCGTAAAAACGCCGAAAAAGATTATACATGCGTATACCTCAGAATAATTATAGTAAAACTACTTGTTTATTACGAAAAAGTTCGTTGGAGGTTACGAAAACCCTCATTTTCTTTTTATTGCTTCGACGGGTGTATTATTATTATTATTACAAAAAAAATATTGCCTATATACTCAGGATGTGAAGAAAAATCTAACGACGCCTTGCACATCAAAATCGGTCAAGTCGTTTAGGCTGTAGGCGATCATATAGAAACATACATACATACCCACATACATACATAATATGTACAATGTATATGCACTCGAAAACCCTCCTCTAACCATAACGCATAACCCTCCAAAATTAAAGGGCAAAGGGGAATTAGATGATGCAAACCAGATGCATAATAGTTTACTAATATTATTTTTAGTGGTAAGGCATATATTTATATAGATTCATCAGAACGACATAGTCGGCAACGACAAAGTTCTTTAAATAGATAAAAAAAAAAAAAAAAAAAAATAGTTTACTAAAATTCAAATTTGATGCCAGAAACATTATTTTTAACCGACTTCGAAAAAGGAGGAGGTTATCAATTCATACCGACTGGCCTTGGCCGTTCGACTGGCCTTGTGGCTCAGTTGGTAGTGTGTTTACGTCTACCTGCTGAACTGAAAGGTCGTGGGTTCAATCCCCACCCAGGGCAAACATTTGTGTGATGAGCATGGATGTTTGTTCTGTGTCTGGGTGTTTCTATGTATCATATTATGTATATATTTACAAAAAAAAAAAAAAGTATATATGTATTTCTATCAGCCATCTAGTTCCATAGTACAAGCTTTGCTTAGTTTGGGCTAGATGGTGTTGTGTGAAATGTCCACAAATATTTATTATTTATTTATATACCGTATAATTTTATTTTTTTATGTATGAACACGAATTACTCCGTCATTCGTGAACCAATTTTTATGTTTCTTAAATTGATGTATAGAGAAAGCTCCCAAGTTAGTCCCATAATTATTTTAGAAACATTGCTTTATTACTTTTTGAATCATCTCTAAAAGTAAAAATATTTTCATTGTATTCCTGAGTGCGTCAGATTATAGAATCGCAGAGTTCCACTGACACGTTTTTCTTTGCAAAAGTGTCAAATGTTGAGGTTTTTCGTATAAACATCTGCACATTTTCTAATCTGCGACGACGAAGCATTTGACATTCAGTGACAAATGTCATTCTTGAAAAAAAAAACGAGCGGGTGAATAGAGGTCTTTTAAAAAGTTTACAATCGTGAGAGATTTATTGAGCTTGAAAAGTAAAACCTACTTACTCCTCATCCAATGTGTATAAGGAAAAAATAGAGTTACTTCAACGCTTGAGCGCCTTGTTTAATTATTATCCTTACTTATATTACAAGTAAACGAAATAACGTACTTTGAAGTCGGTTGTTTCAGTTTTTTAAACTTTAAAATTATTTCCAATCATTTAAAATTTTTCTAATAATTGATAAATAGGTAAAACAGTTTTAACCAATAGCTTCTTAAAATATTCATCACCAATTACCAAATTTTATATTATGTATTTTGTTATACTTAAGTAGGTACTTACTGCTCGTAATGCTGAACATGATATGTGCACACTGAGTTGGAATATGGTTTAGATCATAACTTATCCCTTTCTTTTACTTATATTTAATATCAACTGTATTCTGTTTTGTGTAGGTATTAAATTTTTAAATAAATACTCACCGAAATGAATCCATAAAATGTTCAGTATGGGATTTCAGTTTCATATTTCCAGGTCCTTCGCGTAGAGAGCAAAATGTGTATCTAAAAAATCTAGGTCATTTCCGTAGAAGGTATAATATATAGGTAGCTTTTTTTATTTTGGTAATTCACTAACTGGTCATTTGCAAATCTGGTACATTGCGTTGAAACGTATCTTACTTGGTCCGTATTTTAGCTAACAAGCAAATAATATTACTACGTGTAAGTTTTTAAAATTTAAAAACCTCTGACCAATACAAGTGGCTGAATCGATTTTGATTAACATGTTTAAGAACACTCGCGATCGAATCCTCTTTCAAACAAAAAACTAGGTCAAAATTGGTCCATCAGACGTTTCGGTGAACGGCCTTATAGCGAAAAGTCTCAACTAACATCTCAAGAAACTCTCGCTTGACGGTCAGTTACAGAAGACAGTCGTCCTGGAAACGTCATGAATTTTCAGAAAGTTTTATAATCTGTAGTCCCTAACGTAAACTTAAGATAAGTAAAAGAATTCAGAGATAAATACAATTTTGAGTTTCACTAACGTGTGTTATCCGCGCGTCCAGTTGATTATGGCTTCATTCAGGCAGAGATCAAGTAGTTCAAGCACCATCTTCCGTCAATTGCGCCACCAAACTAAGGTATTTCCAAGGGCTCGTCCAAATCCTATTGTTTGGGATTACTTGAGTTGCGGCGACTTAACGCAACTTTGACCCTTGGGGTTGGAACGTGTCATGCCAACGCTGAATATAAATATATTTAAAAAAACATTGAATACACTTTTTTCAATTTCATTATTAAAACAAACGTACCTACCTTCTTCAATCAGCATTTGTCTGAAAAATGATTTGTAAAAATAATATTTGACTGTTGTCAATATTTTTTTATAAAAAAGTTATTGGTACCAGGTATTTTGGTATCTAATTTATAAATTCAGTATTTTTGAACGTAAATGAAAAATATTCCCTCAAATTGAACGAATTGAGAACATCCTTTATTTTTTAAATCCTGTAGTGATGAAAACTTTAAATGAAAAATATTTTTTAGGGTTCCGTAGTTAACTAGGAATCCTTATAGTTTCTCCATGTTCGTAGGGCTACCATATCTCAGGATTTGTCCTGAGATTTCAGGATTTTCGGACTCTTCTCAGGATTGCGGCCGGATTTTGCAAATCTCGTGAAATCTCAGGATTTTTTTAATTTTCAATAAAATTAAACTTACATTTTAGAGATCTCTATAATAAAAATTTAAACAAACTAAAAATACTTAATCTTCTTTTGGTAATAATTGCACAATTAAAATCAACCAATCAATGGGTGCCGCTGTCACATGCTTTGAGTCCGATGTGCAACGCGTGAGCGAGATGTGTATAAAAACGATAATATTACGACTTTTTTAAATTGCTAAGTACGTTTGAGAGAAAATTGTCAAACTGTAAAACATCTCAGGATTTTTCAATGGAAACCAGGCCGTTTCTCCGGACTTTTGATTTTTTCATCTGGTAACCCTACATGTTCGTCCGTCTGTCTGTCTACCTATCCGTCTGTCCGCGGCTTAGCTTAAAGGTTATTAGGACTAGAAAACGGTAGAATAAAAAATATAAAAAAATAATTGAATACTATGTACCCCCCCCCCCCCCCCCCCCCCTACACATAAAGTGAGAACAATTTTCTTTTTCTTGTCTGCCTTATATAGTGTGGAATATTACTGGATAGGTAATAAAAAAAATATTGTGCGTATGGGCAAGTTAATCATTCAACTCTAACTGTTCCAGTAATAAATTAGGATTTTCGTTTATTATATTTTGCCATTTATGGTATTAGGTACACGCATTGTAGGTAAAAATTGTTGTTAACGTATATGTATGTACATGCTCTAATGTGTTCTAACCATAAACGTTGCTCCAATATACAAACGGCATTTACCTATAATAAACCAAAAATCATATCTTAAGAAATGTGTGATTTGTTCCGGTCGCAAGGTGAATATTGACCTTAAGAGTCCTTCGTAAGGGCAAAGAAAAATTGCCAGCCATTTTTGTGAGAAGACGAAATTAAGTCGTGATATATCATTCCGGGGTCATCGGAAATGTCGAGATATTTGTAGCGTTGAGAAGTCACTCCAATATCCATTCCTTGTTATAATCGGTAATGAAGTTTTCTGATCGAGCGAGCGAGCAAAGCGAGCACGTGTCAATATGATGACATGATGTCGTATCAATTCAAAAACTAAATTAATTTGTTACTACTCCACAGTATTGTTTCAAACTGTGCTATTCTTACGTATGAGTTGACAGACAATGCAAACATGACATTTATTGAACAGTATATTGAAGTATTACATTAAACACTGCGTTTGAAAAAAATTATCATACAAGTAAGCGAAATTGTCTATTTTGAAGTCGGTTGTTTCAGTATTTTAAACAATAATTATTCATGATCCTAGAAAATTCCATATGTTCTAGATCGACTTCCTTCGACTTTAGGCACACCGTTGCACCATCAGAAGGGTTAGTTTATTATACCTATCGGTGTTCTTACGAGACCTATTGATTACAAAGCACCAGAATTGATGGTGAAGGAATAGTGGTGGTCTAACCACACCATAGAAATACAGTTAATAAAAAATGTATTTCATGTATTACCTACTTAGTATTTAGCTCATGAAATAATTTACAATATATTTTTCCTGTCACTTTAATTAAAAAACAAGAACTCGTTTCCTTGAAAATAGTGAAAATACTCTACAAAAGAATAAGAAAGATATATTCATGCTCCAATTAAGTATTCGACAGGATTAGTAAAACAGAGTAGAATGTAGAAAAGTTCTGAAGAAAGATTTTTTCATATCTAGCTGGCGTCTCACGACTCCACTAAACGACAGGATTGGTAAAACACTTAACTTACGACCTTACCAAAAAACGTTAATTAACTATAAGCAATGCTTAACATATTTTGTCAACTTCTCGTTGACACATAATGACAATATAAGACGATGGTTAAAGTTAAGTAACGTTTTTCGGTAAGGCCGGTAAACTGATCTACATAAGAATAAGCAAGCAAGCTATATGTTTTAATAAGCCATCATTTCATGCACATAAAAGAGAAGGCAATAGAAATGGCTTACAAACACAGTATTAATTACGCAGAACCACTGTCGGCAAATTCACACAAGTAAGATATGTATCTATCGTATTTTGCACTACAAATGTAATTATTATCACATTGTCATTTTATAGCTCAGTTTAAATAGTCAAATACAGCTCATTTGAAAATACGCCTTAAATTCTAAACGTTAGACTTCATTTTCGCATTAGATCTATAAATACATTTTGGCTTATTTCATTACAAATCAACATGACACAAACTAGTTCTGCACTGCACGCTAGATGTGGTCTAAATTAATTTTAACTGAAAAAATTCTTAAGTTCTTCGTGTTAAAGTCGAAAATTACCTAACGCAACTTCATGTTGAGTTGAGTAGAGCTAACCCAATTAGTGCAAATTATACTTTATTACGATAATGATTTAGTTGTCTTTTGACTGTAACAATAGAATTAATTTGTGATCTTCCCGAAATTGTTTTATTTCATTAAAAAAAAATAACACTTACCTGTGAAATGAAATACTTCCATTTGATTTTTTTTTGTAGTAAGTACTACTATTTTTAACTAACTTCGGAAAAGGAGGAGGTTATCAATTCGTACCGTATTTTTTTTTTAATGTATGTACATGAATTTCTCGCTCATTCTTGAACCAATTTTTGTGTTTCGTGAATTGGCATATAGAGAAAGCTCCCAAGTTGGTCCCATAATTATTTTAGAAACATTGCTTTATTACTTTTTGAATAATCTCTAAAAGTGAGTGCATCAGATTATAGAATCGCAGAGTTCCACTGACACGTTTTTCTTTACAAAAGTGTCAAATGTTGAGGTTTTTCGTACAAACATCTGCACATTTTCTAATCTGCGATGACGAAGCATTTGACATTCAATGACAAAAGTCATTCTTGAAAAAGAAGCGAGTGGGTGAATAGAGGTCTCTTTAAAAAGTTTACAATCGTGAGGGATTTATTGCACTTGAAAAGTAAAACCTACTTACTCCTCATCCAATGTGTATAAGGAGAAAATAGAGTTACTTCAACGCTTGAGCGCCTTGTTTCATTATAATCCTTACTAATATTACAAGTAAACGAAATACTTCGTACTTAAAACGTACTTCGAAGTCGGTTGTTTCAGTTTTTTTAACTATAAAATTATAGCATGCTAAAACGGCATAGTATGGTTCCGCTTTAGGGCTGCTGGTCATAATTGTGGTGGTCGGGAACCGCCTACATAGCATTTCTGTTGCCTTCTTTTTCTATGATTTCATGCATATTTTCTATAGGTATAAAAGTGACAGGCGTCTCTCGATGCCACACTTTTTAATTCTTTGGCATTGAAAAAATAACTGAACCGTCGCGGGATGCCGAGAAATTTAGTGCATATCTTAAACAACATAGCATTGGTTAAAGAGCAAACGTTCTATATTTAAGGCTTTGTATCAAACCTTAGAAGAGTATATACCTACAGAGGTTCTTGTTATTCAAAACAACAAACAATCGTTGACTTTTGATTTGTGCGGCAGCATCTAAATAATTCCTTAATTCCCACCTTAAATGGGCCGCAGAAAGCTATTTGTTTTCTAAATCGTCTGGCTCCCAATAAAACACGGTGGTGTTGCCTCACCTCGCAATTTCTTCATATTAATTATTCAGATCTAAAAGTGGGGCGAGCTACACGCTCGTAATCGACGATCGATGAATGAAAGGTAACGGAGTGAAAACTGTTTATGTTTGCTATAAGATTTTAATAACATTACAACAGATACGAGTATAGTAAAATTGTATTCTCTAATCATAGTTTAAATTAAAATAGTTGATAAAAATAATAAAAGCCTTTAAATTGTCAGTGAATCGACTTCTTGCAATCGATATGTCGCTGAACAAGTGTATGTGGAGCTAAAAATTACTTAAATAAAATAAAAATAAAAAATGTTTAAGAGATAATTTCGTAGTGTAAATAACTGTTTTAAAGAAATTTGGGCAGAGCAGTGGTATGATGATAATTAATTATTTCTGGTAAAGTAAAATACTTTTGGTATTTAACTAAAATATCTTATTTTGTAAGAAGAGACAATGAAAAAGTTTGCTTTCTATTTTAAAATAATTATGCAAAAAAATTGTCATAATCATTTTAAAAAATGTATCTTACAACACTCAAGAAATGAAGATGCATCGACAAACACCTCTCATATCTAAAAAAACTGAAAAAAACAGTCTTCATAATACGCAGTTTGTTTAATTAGATGATATTTTACCATTTATTTGGTTATGAAAATCAAAATACTAAACCGATTTTGATAAAATTTATATACCTACCTACCTCTAAAGTATGACCTTCCAAGCAAAAAAATAATCTTCAAAATCAATGCACAACTGACGGAGTAATCCCTGAACAAACATACAAAAAAAAAACAAAAAAACATACAGTTGAACTGATAACCTCCTTGCTCTATCAGTTTAAGGCTTAAACTGATAGAACAAGGAGCTTAAACTTTAAGCTTATTAAAGAAATATATATAAAAATTCATACTTAGATATGTGCATTCCTACAATCCTAAACCTGAAAAACAGTTTAGAGTTAGATAAAACTGAAAGTTTACTTTCAAAACATTTAAATAAACAAACGATATTTTTTAACCAAATTAATTACAGAATACTGAAGATTAAAATTTCTTTTGAAACAAATCAATTTCCTTCAAAATATTAAACCACAGATAAATATTTTAGTATAACTTGCCCCAAGAATAAATTACATCATATTTATCAAGCGATAGCATTACATGTTTAATTTTATAAATACCAAAGACAACGCCTTTTGTTTTTATCAATCATCATTTTGCGCATGGCGTCAAAAATATGTTTAGAAGGCGCTAAATGCTCTGTTCATAATTAATAAATTCAATCAGTTTTTATCGTTATTTAGGATTATAATACCTACCTAGTCCTGATTAATTAAAAATTTATTTTTATTTATAATAAAGTTTATAATTGATTTGAAATGATAAATTTTGACCAATTATGTTTTAGTTACATGTACAGAGTAGTACCTAAAATAATAACAATTTTCTTTAATTATTATAGATAGTACAATAATAGGTTAAAAATTTAATAAATTAAGATACTCGCCAACAAAGGATTGTCTGGTGCCAAAAAACGAAAAAAAAATTGCTTACATGTCAATGTCACGACATGTGTTACAAGAACATGTTTAAAGTCAATGGTTATGTTGTGTCAACTAACTATAATCTGAGATGTAGTGCCACTTTACACTCAGAGAACATTTATTACGTTGTTTTTGAAAGTTACTTGGTACTTGGAAATAATATATATCCATTGCTACGTACGTATAATGCAAATATTTAGACAATAAAAATTAATGTGAGTAGCCCGTAACATATTTTAAAGGTGTGTTTACTTTCTAATGATACCTACTTATCTTATTGTGATTTTATTCTAAACGATCCTATTTTGTTCATATATTGATTTATATACTTTAATAGCATGATTTATTGTAATATTAAAATATACCAGGAGGTAAAATAAGTTAAATAACCTTGACTTGGTTTAGGTATATCATTGTATACGTAAACCAATTCAAAGATATATGAAAACGCCTTAATTCTATTAGCTGCATGATGTGACAAAGTAGCTTGCTATGATTTTTTTATTCCCAGCAGAATATGTATATTTTTTATGTAATCTGTATTATAGGTATTATATATTGGTATAGATTATATTTTAAGCAATATATACTATCTTATTTCATATTTCGTTAGTTTTATATTATTTACATCATTTACAAATAGTCCTATTCGACTCCTGAACGGAGGACTATTTGTTATCAGTGAACCATCCAAACACAATACCTACCTACAAATACAATAAAAAAATATATTTAGAACGGCACAGACATAATTATTTTGTTATAATCTATATAATGTATTTTTTTGCTATTGCAGATAAACAGAAATGGTTAGTTACCTATTGCGGCAGCCTGAAAAACTTGAAAATCTGGCAATGGCGGAACTCGGAAGATGGATTGGATTACAAGCAGAACAGTTAACACTATCTATGTCACAACTATATCTGAACGATGCAGTCAAGGCAGAAGATCTGCTCACAAAATATATTGAAATAATTCGAAACTTCTTAGCACATAATTTACCTGGCATATTTCATAATAATTTATTAAGTGTAATAGTAAAAGAGTTATCATATCTGTTATCCAAAACTGAACCCTACGGAGAAAAAGTATTGCAAAAAAATGAAATAGGGCGTCGTATGATAGAAACTATATTTACCAAAAACTTGACTACTTTGTGGTTCAATAATTACGCCTGGCAGAGACTTCAGGATTCGTTTTGTACAAAATCGTACATGATTACCGAAATAACTCATTTTAGATTATCAGGTTTTACATCGGAGGCTAATATTCTGAAACTGGTAAAAGAATTACATAAGCTTACATTTTTAACTTTAAGAAGCGTTTGCACAGATAATATTTTAAAATGTATCGCAGAACATTGTACTTTAATTGAGTCATTAGATTTAACTAACTCTAAATTAAATGATAATAGCGTAGATATATTAATTCAATTACGTAATTTAAAAAGAATTAAGCTATATCAAACACAAGTAACTTATAAAGGTATTGAAATGCTTCTTAGGTCGTGCAAAAATATTGAAAATATAGGCACGTATGTCAATGTAGCAATGGTTTTAGAACACATTGTTAAAGTTGAAGAAAGTTCTGAGAACCACTTTCATTTAAAAGTATTTAACAATCATAACCAAGGAACAACAATGGCACAATTACACTTCCTTGTCCGAGTGTGTCCACAAATACAGAAAATAAAACTTACAAAAAATTCTACAGATACTTCACATGATTATTTAATTGCTCTTACTAATTTAAGGAATTTACGTGAGTTAAAACTAGATGATTTCGATTTTTACACAGATCATGTAAAAGATGTATTACTAGAAATAGGGCACAATTTGGTACACTTGTATCTCGAGGAAGTTTGTCAGATAGATTTGAATGCTATTCTGTATTTATATTATACATGCCCAAATCTTCAAAGCTTATCTTTATATGACTGTTCATACTCGTATCAAGGCTCGTACGATTTATTTCCCATTCAAATAGAAATTTTACCGTTAACATATTTGAAAAGATTATTTGTAACAGGTTGGGAGGACGTGCCACTTACTGATGATCAATTTATCTTTTTGCTTTCAAATTGTCCTAATGTTGAATTTGTAACCATTGGAATGAATATAAATAATGTCATGTTAAAAGTTTTCGATAACAATCCGTTAATTTATTTAAAGGAGTTGAAAATATCTCAACGTAAACTATCTATGTTAATTATGGATCGGATTATTCAAAATTGCGTTAATTATCCAGAAGTGATAGAATCATATTATTAGTTTTGTACCATTGCTAATAGCATAGCTAATAGGCAATTTTCTAGAAGTAATTTTGACAAAATCTGCCAATGTAACATAATTCGAATATAACAAATTAATAACACTCCGTTAAATGCGCCAGTCATTTAATGGTATATAAATCTTTGCCTAATATTAGATTTGTATATTATGTGGAAATGTCTTTAGACTATTGTAAAAATCAGTATTAGTTTATTACAAGCTTTAACTTACAATATACCGTAACCGCGTGTACCGTAACTGTCGCTTAACACCAGGTGAGTTGACGGTCAAGCGCAAGCCTATCGAAGAATAAAAAAAAATTAAAAAAAATATTATGTATGTAGATATGTATGCGTGTTCGGCACGAATCTTGGAAGCTCGGAAGAAAGCTTTTGTTTTTTTTTGAACTTTGGTTCTACATCTGTTCTACAGGATCTGATGATGGAGCTCATCGAGTTTGAATTGTTATTATTTTTATACAGTTAATTTATTTTATATTTTTAAATAAAAACAATGTTAATGCACTTTGTACAAATTATATTATTGATTAGCGATCTATATTTCCGTTACCATGGAATTTTAGTTATGTATAGGTATTCAAATTACCTGAAGTTACGTATTTATTACTTTTCTCAACAATACAGATAATAATATTTAGAAAACCGCTGAAGATCTAATGATCTTCTTACCCACCGATATCATACTCAGTCAGCATTACAATTTTGAGAAAAATCATATCTATTGACGAATTTGTTTTATGGATTGGCGTGGAACAGTTGAAATTTCAAAACTTATGTATTATGCCTGGTTAGTGCCTAAATATATGTTTTTTTATTTATTTAAATATAGCTATTTTGACTTAAATTCAAATTTGCGACACAAACGCTAAAAAGTCGAACAAATGAAACAATAATTTCAATAACCATAAAGTAATTCCACACTTTCTCACGGTAGGTACCACAATATCTCCGCTAAATGACAGCCCATATATTCAGGGCTGCTAATATACGACCTGGGTATGAATCATGCTACGTAAGTTACCTGGCGTACGTTCCAAAGGTAGCGTACAGTCTTAAGCTACTGACGAGGGTTGAAACAGAGAGAAAATTCATAATAATATTTATTTAATCACCAGTATACACGTATGTTGTTATAATTAATAATATAATTCAAATCAATTTATTTAAGTTAATATGATTTTAATGTTATAATGCTTTTTGAACAGTTAGTCCAGTAAAAATAAGATTTGTGATAACATAAAAGACAACTACGAGTAAGTATATTGTTATTTAAATTAATGTACTGGTGTTTTGAAATAAATTTGACACAATTTCATAATAATATTATAAAAGCTAATTTTGTTATCTTTACACGCTCTAACAGCTGAATTGCGCTGAAATCCGTGCGTATATGAATTTAATTTCAACTCGATACCTCCACGCATTCCCAAGATAGAAGGTTTTGACAGACGTTTTTTCGTTTTTTCTCCTTTTGATGTACAGAACCCTTAAAATAATTTGATGTTACTGCCACTATATTCAAATTTATTCAACATTTCTGCCACATTTAGTAACTGTTTTTATTTTACCCGATTAATAATATTCCTTAAACAATATGTATGATAGGCATGATAGCTAACCACCCTTCGAGCATATTTATAATCTATGCTCGAAGTAACCACCTGTGATTTTATATACCGCTTGTGAATGAGGGGTTTAATCAAGTTTAAATAATATCTTGAGCTATCTATCTGTACAATTTCTATTCTTTACGTCGGGATTATTCAGAGCGATTCGGTACTTTAAATTGATTTATGGAGAGATTGGAATGCGATGACGGGTCGAATGTTGAGGTGAGAAGGAAAAATTGTGAATTTACGAACTTAGTTATACTCGTTAGGTTTAGGCTTATGTCTGTTTCGAGATAATCTTTTTTTTTTGTAATAGGTATTCATAAATAACTACTTTTTATTTGTCCTTTTAAATGTTTTGTGTATAATTACACAAAAATAGTAAATAATCGAGCAGCGAATAGTGAATCTATATTGCATTTCATTATTGCGGTTTCAATATCAGCGTAACAAATTTATTTTCTTAAAAATAACTAATAACATAAAAGTAAAATTAAGTCTGCATTTGTCTGTTTCTTGGTATAGATTTAGCTTTAATTACAAAGGCTATTATCATCATCACTATCAAAGTCTTTTACCATGGCGCGAGTGCAACTGCAGGACACCGTTAGTATTTCTATAGATGTGTCTCGACTTATCTATTGAATTTAAAACGCTATGATTCAATTATGGGTTTCTATGAAGTGGCGTTGTGGCTGTGCTACTGGGATCGCTTTCCTGACTTTTAGTAGCGCTATCGTTAAAGATTTGAATGTAATTAAAATCTTCATTATCATAAGAGTCTTTTCCATCATCAGGGACTTCAGTATCATCAGAAAAATAATTATCATCGGAGTTTTCGCTATCGTCAGAGTTCTCACTACTATTATCTTCGCTGTTAGAAGTGTCTTCTTTACTATTGCTATCTTCATAAAAATATTCTTCAAATAGATATTCTATTATGTTTTGTATGGTCTGAAGAAAATCTTCACTGTTGTTGTTTTTTTCACTGTCCCATTCTTCACTGTTGTTGTGATTGGGTTGAATTTCCCAAACTGTTTCTATTTCTTTCGAAGACGGAGTATTGAGTAAAGTAGATAGAGATGGGGGCACCTCAAGTTCTGTCAAAGGCAATGCGAGCGAAGCGCCCAACAAAGCAAACAGTATCTGGAATGTCCACATAAATTATTATAGATGTTCAATTATATTATGCTTATTTAGTACGCGTAGATAGTTTTTGATATCATAGAGTTAGTTTAGGTGAACTTATCACAACCAAATAAAAAATGTTTTAGAAAAGGTAAAATTTTAATAACAGTATACTGTATGTTTTAAATTTTAATGAAAGCAGGAGAAGCAGTGAAGGATTGTAGCAAGTGAAGAAATAAAGTATTTGCCTATTATTATACGTGATTGTATGTATTTAAGGTATATATAGTACAATATTTGTCTACGTAAGTATAAGTACCTGGATGACCGAGCTTTGCTCGATTTTTTTATAATAGCTTTTCTCACAAAAGAAGGAACTTGAAAAAAAAAGGGAAAAATAATCATCTGGATTAAAACTGGGGTGGTCCCCTGGATTCAAGACCGCTCGATTTCCCACTTGAGCTATTATAACCTTGTAAATAGTGGCGAATTTTACCTTCGTACGACTACCTATTCTAATGATATTGTAGCAGTTTTTGATTGCCTGAAAACATGGATAAACGACGTTTTCTAAAAATCATCCAAGATTCAGATTATATATATTTATATATATATATATATATATATATACCTACAAGAATTGCTCGTTTAAAGGTATTAGATAGAAGAAGACAAATTAAATGAATACGGCACTGTGACGTTAATGGTTACAAAATAAATATAATGCGTGACCAATATGACAGATATCTGTGTTACAAAAATACAAATTCTAAAAATAATATAATTATCAGCGTTGAGCTAAAGTTTTACTTACAACATTCATCATGATGTCTCAATGGAACAATGGTTCTTAACTCATCAGAGTTCTATTTATAAAATATAAAATCTATTATTACTTTAACCGCACAAAGATAACCTAATCTATCGTATACCCTCAAAAGAGTTTATCTCTAGGAAATTATGACTGGAAATTTTTGGATAATTAATTTTTAATTGAATTCACAATTTGGCGATATCTCTATCTAACTATTTAATATTACTATTAAACATTATTCTTGTAATATTACTGGGATATATTAAAATATAAGTAATGAGATGTAATATTATATTTATCCAAACATTAGTAAAATATTTGCTTGAATTTATTAATAGGCAATGCGATTTATAAATTTATATTTTTTATATAATTCATTCCTCATTGAAATGACAAAAATCCGTACTCATATTTAAGGCTAGAGTGAATAGATATTTTCTAGATAGAACGGAACCCTAAAAATAATGAAATGTTGCAAGTCCTGAATAATGTGTTTATAGGGAGGAGGAAAACAAGCAATATCTGAGTCACCAAAGACATTTTTTTTAATTATTTTAATAATTTGGTCTTAAAAATAAGTAGGTATCTAAAACTAATAATATAAAGTTAAAATATACTAGATTAGGAAGGAATTTTATTTACCTTATTTTACATACTTTACTTATATACAGTATAAATTTTTGTAGGAAAATTTAGAATCGTTTCAACAAAAACGACAGCTGTTACAGCAAAATACATATTTAAAATAATATGTTTTACAAGGTATGGTTGCGAGGCAATTTAGTAATATTTTTATTTGTACATTTCTGTTTTGCATTTCAAATCGCTATTTATTTATTTTTTATTTATGTTTTTTTTTTACTGAAGTAATCTGAAATCTATTTCCAGTAGCTAAGAACGTTTCTGTTCATATGATGACTGTTTTTACTTTGCCAAATTGGAATTCTAGCCTGAACAGAACTTGTGGGAGCGTGACAAAAACGGTTTCCTTACGCGGGCGATGTCATAGGTAACAGCTAGTATGTATTTACGGCTTCAAACTTATTATCGACGATTGTGCAGTTCGGTAATCGGTATGATGTTTGACGCTGGAGGTATAGGCTAATAAACTTGTTAAATTATTAATATATAATAATAATATCATTATTTTAACATAATATGTTAAAAATCATAAATATAATGACAAGTTTATTAAGCAAAGCAGCTTATACCTCACCGATACTGATATTCCAGCATCAAACAATCATCATACCGAACTGCACAATCGTCGAAACAATAATCCAGTTCCGCTCGAATTGCGACAGAATACTGTTCCACAGATATTTTTCGAGGCCGAGCAAAAAATTCAGAGCAAACTTTTCATATATCCCATAACAATTATATCGCCGTGTGTGGCGGGTTTTTTGAATGTAATAATATTTTATGAGGTGCTCGTTTGTTCTGGCTGCAGCTCGAATGGGCCCAATGTACAAGGTGAAAGCGTCCTGTCACTCAAAGTTATAAAAAAAAGTTTCCTTTATCGTGAACGTAAATTCAAACACTATAGGTGTATGTTTTAGAAATGTGAAAGAGTTGAGGTGTTCTTTTAAACACCAGAAAAGTACTCATATTTGGTACCTTATTTGGTTAGTTGAATTTATATACATAAATATTGTCACGAAAAAAAAAATTATTTTTTTATTGCAAATAATATTTATTACTTTTACAGTGTGTTAGTTTAATACATAAATATAAAACAATTTAAAATATAAAAGCTTATTCGAATTGGTCTCCATTGGCTGCAATACAGTCCTTTAAACGTTGAGGCCAGTTATCAATAGAAGCACGCACTCTTTCCATGGGAAAATTCTTCACTGCCTATCGTATGGATTGTTTTAGGGACTCCAAATTATCATGGCGTTTAGAGCAAGCCATACTCTCTAAAACTGACCATAAATCATAATCCAGCGGATTAAGATCAGGACTAGACGACGGCCAGTCTTCAGCTCTGATGAAGTCCGAAACGTTCACTTCCAACCAAGACTGCGTGGACCGAGCTTTATTACCTGGCGCCGAGTCTTGTTGGAAGGACCATACTTGGTTATTGAACATGGTGTTGTTAAAGGGCTTAACTACCTTCTCAAGAATGGTATTTTGATACACTTGTGCCGATGTTTTGATACCTTTTTCACAAAAATATGGCTCAGTCACTCCTTCATAGCTAACACCCCACCAAACCATCACTGAAGTCGGATAATGCCCACGTTGCACTCTGTCGACTAATTGGGAAGCTTTCTTAGAGCTTTGAGCATAAATACGGTCATTTTGTTTGTTAAAATGTTGCTCAATTGTAAAGATTTTCTCATCTGTAAACAAAATTTTTCTGTGACCTCCCTTTGCGTACTACTTCAGTAGTTGTTTCGATTTTACCACCCTATTCTTTTTTAAATTATCAGTTAAAAAATGACCAGTGCGTCTCTTATAGGCTGCAAGTCCTAAGTCATCTTTTAAAATACGCGACATGGTTCTGGGTGCTATCTTCATCTCCCGAGATAAAATCTTTTGCTTTCGGACAGGATTTCTTCGAATTCTTTCCCTTACTGCTTTGACCACCTTTTTCGTACGAACACTACGTGGACGGCCAGATCTTTTTCTGTCACAAACAGAGGAGGTCTCATTGTACCTATTAATAGCCCGGTACACAAACATTTGACTAATACCAAGCGTATGGAGAGTTTTAAATATTGCATTTGGCTCCATACGAACTTTGTGTAATGCAATCACAGCGATTCGGTTCTCTTTATCACCCCACTCCATTTTAATATCGCAAAATATTGTACAATGTATTGGCGCCAAAATTAGAAAACGCAATGAACAATCGTATAAAAATGACAGATTCCAAATTCAAATGTAATATCTTTCTTATTTTTAACTGGCCATAAATACTGTTATATTTATGGCCAGACTAAGTATGTAATATTGTGCAAGAAAAACATTAACAACTATGCCTACTTATTTTACTGTGAAAGTAAGTAAGTTTGTACAGACCGAGTGTCCAGCCCTATTGTCAGAGTTATTAAGCCGCCGAAAGGCCTCTGACCTGGCTTGACGATTGCTGTTAACGTGTCATTACAATTTAACGTGTCATCCGACCCACGGTAAAATGGATCCAAGTCATCCATTTTACTGTTGATCTGTCTATTATTTATGTACTAAATACCCTAAGCATAAATAATACACAAATTTAGATTGTTTTATACAAATTAAAAATAAATAACACACTTTCATGTTTTGTAATGTAATGTAATTACTGCACAATGCAAATTTATTACCTGTTTTTGTACTAGTTTATAAACTCAGATTTTTAAATAATGTTATACTAAGTACCTCTGGATGATTTGAATTGTAATGTATGTACATAATTATATTGTAAGTAGAAGAAAAAAAAAGCTATTTTAATCCTCCAATATTTTTCAACCGACTTCAAAAAAAGGAGGAGGTTCTCAATTCGACTGTATTTTTTTAATGTCTGTTACCTCATATCCTTCGACTGGGTGAACCGATTTTGATGATTTTTATTTGAAAGCTGGTGCTTCCCGTGTGGTCCCATTTCAATTTGGTCCAGTTCTGACAATGGCATCCATGAAAAGTCGGTTGCTTCAGTTTATTTTAACTATAATTAATAAAGTTTATTTATTGATAGATAAGCCTTTCACTTGGAACGCACCTACCAAAAAAGTCGGAAACGCCAACAGTGTACTGTAGCGCGCCTGCCAACTGCTCCCAACGTTTTTATTATCTTTTCAAAAAGTAACTTATATCGTCCACTTTATACAGAGCAACTTGAAATATGCGACGAGACGCGTCGCTACGCCGCAGTAAGCGACAATTTGTCGTCTATACAACGCGACACATTGCCAACAAATTGCAATAGAATTTTTCCGTTACGTTCGTTTTTTAGGCCGGAAGTAATAAAAAAGAATTGTAATTGCACTCATATTTCGCGAACATTTATGAATGGAAATTAAAAATGTACACGTGCAATCCAAATTAACTGTACATTTTATATTGTAGCATTTTGGAATGAATTGAACAAAAGAATTTATTCATGCTTTATTTATTTTTTCTTTGTACAAGATATTTATTTATGATGGTCTAAGAAGTTTACCAGTAGTACCGTGTTTTTAAGTAGACTTCTGTAATTTTAGTCACAATCTAAATAATCTCAAGAGCCTTGCGTTAAATGGTTGAGTCCAAGTATCAGATACAAAAGGCAGTCATCCTAGACACAGTTTATATTATCTGGATGTTCCATATTAGTCTATCTGTAGTTCTCAGCACCGGTAGTTTGAGCCCTTCCTTGCTACCGGCAGCACTGTAGTTTTTAAGTTTTTATAACATTTATATTTTGATTATGTCATTATTTATGACATGTTTTTAAGCTATTGCATAGCTTCTATCGCGGGCTTTGAGCGTGGAGACCGAATCCAGAAATTCCGTAACGAAAATAACCTAACACACCGCGTGTAAAGCTATTATGCAATAGCTTTACCGCGGCAGTCCGAGTGCCACACGTCTTTTTTTTTATTTTTTTTTCTATCAAACTACTAAACTGATTTCAATAAAATTTCTATGGTGCCAAGATGAAAATATGTATTTTCAAATAAAAATAATTTTACAAATTGGTTTATAGTTATAACAAAAAATTACATCCGCATTGATAACCTCCTCCTTTTTTGATGTCGGTTAAAAAAGTATCAGCAGCTTCCAAGAAAAAGCAAGAATCAGAAGGTGTACCTAAGTCATAATTTCAGCAATTGAAAAGATATAAAAGCTCCTGATTTTAATCGGGAGTTTTTATATATGAAATATGAAATGATATGATATGAATATGAAAATTTATCGACTTAAAAAATAAATAAACAGACCATTGAAAAACACATTCGTATTTTCCAATTTATTTGTAAGCTGAATCCTTTCAAACAAAATCGTTTAAAAATCGTTCCGTAAACCGAACCGTACAACAGCATTATACACCTGTACTGTACTCGTATACATATAATAGACGTACATACGTAGAATTAATGACGTACGAGCGTAGCGTGCGCCCAATTTGACGCTCGCAATGCGTTTCCGGTTTTTGAGCGAAAACGCTTTATAGCGAACCGCTGCGCTGGTTAAATGTTGTGGAACGGAACTACGAGTAGCTATACAAGGTGTTGTGAAACTTGTGTTCAGTATTCGTGGGTATAAAAATGTTTTAGTATATAATCATGATCAACAAATACCTGTAATATAATACATTGAATTTTATTTAAATTATCTTACGATATTACGTGTATATACGTGTCGGGCTAAGTGCAAGGTAGGGTTCCGTAATTGTACTTAATTATGTTATGCGGGCTAAATAACATCCCATCAAAAACATAAATGTGAAACCTTAGTTGTTGACTTCAACGACAAAAGAAGTGAGATCTAAATGAGTGCCAAGTTCAATGGCCAGTCCTGAAATTTATTTAGGTATAGCAACGTAAAATATTTTATAACAATTTCAAATATCATTTCTTCTTATAACTTAGGATAATATATTGAAACCTAAGGTCTGACTTGGATATGTGTTATATGGGATATGTGGGATATGTGTTTCATACTATTCGCGATATTTGTTCGAGATTTAAATATAATTTGTACGAAATTTGCCTTTCTAAACATATTTTATGAGATGGCCGTCTATAACTCGTTAATTTGTAAACCCTATTTAACCGAGATTTTAAAGCTTAATATTTCGCAAATGAATCTCTAAACCAAAAAAAAATTACAAATGGACTTTCGCACACACCCCATACAAATAATCTATATAACGACACCCCACATGATGGGTAGACGAAAGAAAATACATCCCTACTTGACGTGTAGGTGAGGAACCTTTAAACCGTTTTATTTTTATTTTACTGTACCACTATATCAAATTAAAGCTTTCTAGTGGTAGTATCTATAATCCGAAATACATTTGTTTGAATTTTACTTGCCTGAATCCGTTTCATGGCACTGTCCGATTCGAGATGTTTTACTTGAAACGAATTTCTGATTCTATAAGATTGGTAGCCACCAGTTTCATTTGCCCGAACAGTTATTATGGTAGATTCGTTAGGTTTCTGTTTTATTACATTCAGAAACCTCCTTATTTATAAAGGTTCAGTTATCAAATATAATTATCAACTATTAGGTTAGATTTATTTTTATTATACACAATCATAAGCTTTCGTAGTATTACAAAGATTCGGTTAACTGGCGAGTTGTCACATGAGATTTCGAGATTTTGAAATGTTCTTTAAAAAAATCGTTTTCGCAAAGATGATATTCGGTATTTCACAATTCCAGTTATAGATAGGTAACCCTTTCTAGTACAAAGAGACGAAACCGTGTATGGATAGACTTAGAGAAACTATAAAGGTTCCTTGTTGACTACGGGGCCTTAAAAATATAATTATTTAGACCCAATAAACAGATTTTTAGATTTCATTTTGTAATTTTCTAAAATCTAAATAACGACGAAATCGAAGCGAGTACTACTTATACGTAAATAAGTATCTATGATGTTATCGCTGGAGCAGATTACAATTTGTTCTTTTCAAAGATTATGCCTCAAATCTAAATTTAACCACAAAATCAAACACAAAGCAAGAAATTTAAGATCAAATATATAGGTAATTAACACAAATCTTGTGTAGATTATATACTCTGGCATAGATTGGGCTAAGACGAAGATTAAACTGTTGAAACTAGTATCGAGTTCGTATATTAGTGCCTGCGTAGTGCCTGCGGTTAGAGGTTCAGACGTCAAGGGGTTGGATTATTGGAGAACTTTGAAATTCGTGCCTGTTCAAGCATTTCTTGTAATGTGCAATATATTAATTTTTAACCAACTTCCAAAAATAATGAGAAGTTTGAATGTATGTTTTTGAACTGAAAACTTATTTAGCGGTGTTGGGTATTTTTGGGATGGGTAAAAATTTTGAACTCGCGTCAGGTGTCACGTGCCCTGATCGAAAATTCGTAGTCCTAGTCCTAAGACAGCGCAGGGCGCTTGCTAGTTCCAGACCAACGTAGGTACTATGATGGCGCTTATTTTTTAGTTTTCACTTCTGCCGGCACTCCCGGAGTGTTTGTTTTTTTATGTTTGTTACGCGATTAATCCACCAATTATGAATTGTTTTTGATGTTTTTTTTAGGATTTCGTAGCCAACTACGAACCTTTATACCTATAATTTCGCCATGTCCGTCCGTCCGCGGCTTAGCTCAAAGACTGTAAGTACTAGAGAATTATAATTTCGTATGAGTATTGATATTTATCACGCCAAGGAAATGATGGGAAAAAATTGCGAAAAAAATATTTGAGATACCCAGTGTACACGCAAAGTGGGGATGAATATTTTTTGACGTGAACACGTTTTTAAAATTGCTTCCATAGTGGGAGGCAATCGTTCGTCTTGCTTTCGATCGTTAGCTCTTATCAAAATAAGTCGATAGCATAAATAAAACATTTGCGTATTATATAAGTAGTTAGAGTGAATATACCTGTAAGTATAAGTAAAGTAGCATGTCTGTCTATTTTCTACAGGATTCATTTCGGGGAATGTGCGCAAGAGCTTCACGGCCTAATTCCACCCTCCCCATTTCACTATAGGACTAGCAGAAAATCGGGGAATCACCACCCATTTCTCGTTGAAATGCCAAAAATCCGTACTCAGCGATATCGATCCACATTCCTGTTGCGTACTGCACAAGAATGGAATTTGTTGCCGCCATCTCTGTTTCCTGAGACCTACAATCTTGGAATTTTCAAGGTTAGAGTGAATAGATCTTCTAGATTGACGAACTCCATCCTCGGCCACACCGTCGCTTAACATCAGGCGAGTTGGTGGTCAATCGTAGATCTAGATCTAGTAGTGGCTGTGATGATGATGATGGTGTTAGAAGAAAAAAATATAATCAAAAATATATAATGGCGGCCTATATGCGTCAAAAAGCCAAGTTCAGATACAGGGATACCGACTTCAAGTACTTTGAAGTCGGTAGCTTCAGTTTTTTAAACTAAGTATAAAATTATTAACATTTGTAATTTAGAATTGTATTTACTTATAAGAAATTACTTATTTACCAACTCTTAAGTTTTTATTTATTTATTTTGTACTTCTAACTATTGATGGTTTTATAATATTATTAAAAAAGAAAGTCACAAAATTTTCGAGTAAGATCATCATCATCATCTTATTGGTTATGCGAAGACCACTTCTGGATATGACCATGGATATTCAAATAACCTGATGAGCGGCTTGCATCCCGCTTCTCTTGCTTGTCTCACTGTTTCCACATTTTGACACTATTCCTGCTTGTTTACAGCATACTTGACACAGACCGCAGGCAGAAGAGACACGTGTAACTCTCTAAATAATTATGTAAACGACGAAAATCGTAGAAATACGCAAATGCTGCTCTATTTAGTGCTTACATCACATTAATATTAAATTTGTTTAATCACGTAATGAGATAGATTCGTGGTTACTGAATCAGTCTAGCTACGAAACTAATTTTATAAGACGTAAGTATTCCGTCCTACAGAATTTAATTAAACTTTAACATGAGTGTATCATATAGCATATTTATATCATAAATTTACGCGCACACACCTAATTAGAGATTTTGTATTTAGTAAATATTTCATAATTTATTCTTATATTGACATACCTACTCTAATTTTATTACGGCTTATTCCAAATTATAGCTTAGCTTTTAAAGATGTCGTTAAAAACAAAATAATATTCCTGGAAATCAATTACATCGTAGTTAATCATGAGCTTCTATGTACTCTACTAATCAGATAAACATTTTTAGGGTTCCGTACCTCTATAGAAAAAAACGGAACCCTTATAGGACCACTTTGTTGTCCGTCTGTCCGTCCGTCGGGTGTCAAGACCTTTATCTCGGGAACGCGTGAACTGTGAAGGTATCGAGTTGAAATTAAAACTATATACGCAGATCCATAGTATCTCGGACTCACACTTGTCTGTTTTATTTTTACTTCTTCCTTTCTTATTTTACCTATGGATTTTTTTCCCGTGCCTCGGATCACGAGCAATTTTTGCTTATGATTCAAGCGCCCAGGGTCGCCAGATCTTGATTATTTATTGACTTATGAAATATATCGTACTGAGCAGTATTTGTATAGACTCTGAAAGGTACACAATAAACTAGTTAACTTTTGCCGACAGCCAATTTAGAGATATTAGCCGCTAAAGGTGTAAAAATAACAGATAACTTTACTTACATTCTGACAGCTGATTTTATATGTGTTGTACCTACTCAAAAATTATTAATCAATATTGGCTGACACTTTCTGTCGGTGGTAATTTTTGCCAGACGCTTAAAAGTGGGCAAAAAAATTACCTAAGTTTACTTATTTTTTGACACTTGATTATTAAAGTAGTAAGATATTTAGGAAACTATTTCAATAGTATTTGTGACTAGTCTGATAAATTTTAGGAGCCAATAATGCCTCAAACACATTTAAATGTCGTTATTAGTATGTGTGTATGAAAATTATGAGTCAGTGTTGTAATAGTTTAGAAATGCATGATAACACATTCATTTTTAGCAGACTGTATTTCGCACATGTAACATTTAAGAAGAACACGATACATTAAACCTTTATCTTATCAAACGACTTCCAAAAAAGAGGAGGTTATCAATTCGACTGTTTTTTTTAAAAGTTTTTTTTTAATGTTTGTTTTCTCAGAACTTTTGCCTGGATGAACCGATTTTGATAATTATTTTTTATTTCAAAGCTGGTGCTTTCCGTTTGGTTCCATTTCAATTTGGTCCAGTTTTGACAACGGCATCCATGAGAAGTCGGTTGCTTCCGTTTTTTAAACTATAATTATTTTGAAAGATCTATTCAATGATATCCCATCGAGTGGGGTGTCATTGGAATAAAATTACAGGTGACATAATTGGGATAGACTGAATTGATTGAAAAAAAAACATCCCTTTATATGTATAGAGTACTACCCCATTTTATTTTTTTTATTTTTACTGCAGTATTTTATAACGCTTTATTGAACACATTTAGCTGCCAAATTTTATTTATGCAGTATTGTTATATTATATAGTTGTAATAAATAGTCTCTGAGTAAAATGACTATGACGTACGTATAAACAGACAGATGGGCATGGCGAATATGTAAGGCGAATACGTAGTAACTTTGGAACCATAGATTAGATAATTTTCCTCCATAGTGACATAAAATTTTAATAATGACAGTGAGTATAACATAGTTTCAATTATGCGACAGCTCTGAATAAGCTGAGGTACAACAAAATAATTCATCCACTACCCTTTACAGAAACTCAACTGGGAATCGAACCAGCGACTACTGTACTGTACTACTAAATTAAATAACTCAAAGCATCCCGTAGCGAGCACTGAAATAATTCACTTTGTAGCTCTGGCTGGCTGGCTGGTTACGTTGGAATTCAGCTTGTTTGCGAGATACATAGACGATGGGCAATCCAATGTTTGTAGAGTATGGCCTTCGAGTTACTGTGATTTGCGAGAATGTCTGCTGTTTTAAGAGATTTTAATTTTTAAATGTACGAGAATAGTCACATGGCTACCACACTACACGAATGTCTTACATACTCTTTAAGAGCTACAGTAGCAGGGCGAATGTGTTATCCATAAAACTTTTTCCACAATTCAGTATATAAATATATCCCAAGAATTTTTCCAAAATAAATTTAGTATTGTAAGCGTACTATGACGTTTCGCCTAGGGCGCGTGCGTGAGAGCCTCGTTAAACGCATGACTGTACCAGATTTCTCATTCTGACTGGTGCATGTCAAGGAACCAGGGAGATCGGGACTTAGTGTGTTATTATACCACTCTGTCCCTGACGACAGGGCACGAGAAATCGGGTAGTGTAAAGGCCTTTAAGTCAGACGGAGGTACACAAATTCTCACGACAGACTTTTGTATAACAGCAACATTATTAATAATACAAAAAAAATATTAATTAGTACTCATACAAATTTTGATTGCTGACTTATACTTAATCTATAAATATATCTTAATCTATACATGAAAATGTTGAACCCGTTTTGTTACAATTTTGTAGTTCGCTAAAAACAAAATTGGAATAAGATTATACTTTTAACTTAGTAGGTATGGATGAAACGGAGTAACTAGTGTAAGCAACTCCAATAATAATTTGCTCACATTTCCACTTAGACCCTACACACACCCTTGTTGTTAGTATGGAGGGCATCATGTACTCGTAACTAAAAATCAAACATTATCCTATCCTCCTTCCGTAAGACCAAAGAAGACAAATCATCTGTATATTCGTACATAGATTACCTATGTAAGCTTTCATTTCATCTTCCTCTTGTTCCCACAAACCCAAAAAGCCAGCAAACAAACCTTTCCTTGATTACCCACCCTAATATCGCTCCCGTAAAATCATCCCGCGTATACGAGAGGGCATCGCTTAACGCAATTGGCGTGGCATTAACCAATTGCAATTTCCAAACGGAACTCCGGCTCGCCCACGACTGATATTAATCAGGGGAGCTGCGGTCGCTCCTGATTAACGCTGCGTTCGAGTCAGAAGCGAAAGCGGATATTTTCTATTCAACAAAAGGATAAAATCAATCTGAAGTCTAAGTTTTTGTTTTTTGGAAGTTTTTTTTTTATTATGTTAGGAATCGTACATCGTACAAACAATCGCACATCGCTTTTACTTTGTTGTTTTTTGTTTTTTTCAAATTTCGTTGCCTTTATTTATCGCGGCGTATTGTGTGATATTGACTGGTAGCAATAGCTCCAGTGAGGCAGCACATGTATAATTGAAATATCAGTTACGAGTACAATAGCGATTTATTCATGTATTTGCATGATCTAGTGCAAATGTACTATGGTATCTTTCTAAATCATCCATAGCACAGTTTATATTGATGCAACGCCATTAAGCACTGGAAAGAAACTTACGTATGATGAATTCAATTATCACAATCTTATTTATTGTAATGGAGTGTAATTTTTTATCGTTTAACCTACAAAAGGATGATAAAAAAAAATTGATAAAAATAAATAAATATGTATTATTGTATTTTTTAAACTATCACGGTCGTTAATTAAAGCAATATTATTATTAGCGGGATATTTACCGTGGTTCGCGTTAATTTTTTGTCGTTCGTGAACATGGTGCATGTAACTGACGAAATATCGAGAGCTCAAAATTAACGCGAACCACGGTAAATATCCCGTTAATAATAATAGTGATTATTGTATTTTGTTAATTTTTCATTTGTTTTTACGATAAAATGTCGTACTTTTACGCGGTCTAAATATAATAATATAACATTAAAAAATCGCTTAAATCTTATACTTACGCTGTATGCTCAGAAGCTCCGCACTACGCTGTGCAATGTTTGTGTGGATTGTAACAGGGCGCTTGTGTCCAATCCGGCCGCCCTAGAGATAACCACCTATATCAATTTACTGAGTTGTGGGTGATTACGAACGTGGGATGATTTTGTCTATAAGCCTTTCTGGATCGTCAAGTGAGCGAGAGAGTCAAGCGGTCGTAAAGTAAGGCATTATGAAGACATTTTAAGAAATCCAAATCATAATTTTCATCATCTCAGCCACAAGAAGTCCACTGCTTTTTTAAATAAAAACTACGGGTCACTCACGTCTGTTTTGAGCCGAAATATCCGACTATAGTTTCAACCGCATTCGGCGGTCTTTTTCAAAGGAGCAGCACACACGTCACTCTCGGTCGGTGACGCGCCTTGCACTGCCAAGCAGTGCAAGGCGCTAGGCAGTGGTTGCTAGGCAGTGCAAGGCGCGTCACCGACCGAGAGTGACGTGTGTGCTGCTCCTTTGAAAAAGACCGCCGAATGTGGTTGAAACTATAGTCGGATATTTCGGCTCAAAACAGACGTGAGTGACCCGTAGTTTTTATTTAAAAATGTGTGAAAACCACGTTAATTTCCATAGTAAAGTCCACTGCTTTGTCGGTCGGTTTTGTAATCTCTCTAGTTAAGCCACTAAAATACCGTTCCAGAAATGTATTAAATACGCTACTATTGTTGAGACTTACTTATACCATACAAACATACATATTCTTTTTTTCAATTATTTTTTACGAAAAAAAAAAAACCTAACGCCACGGAACAAATGACAAAAACATTATAGCAAAAAAAATCGCAGCCAAAGTGGGCTCGTGTGGTTATTCGTCAAAATACAAAGCTCTCACATCAAAGACTCGTTACTAATCGAATTACTCTCGGTGACCGCACTGTATTTTATACAGCCACAGAGTCAATGCGAATCAAGGCGACTGAAAAAGGCGTAGATCAAACAAAGATTTGTTGACTTTTATTTTAGGACAATTCCATCTCCGGATATACCGTCGCTTAACATCAGGCGAGTTGGTGGTCAATCGTAGATCTATCTTGTATAAAAAAATACTATGATTGGTTTTAGTGCATTATGCGTCGACGACATAAATATTATGTATAAGTAGTTTAAAAATAAAAGTTTTTTTCAGTTTCGAGTTATATCATCGTATGATACAGAAAAAAAATGTCATCTCCTTTTTATAGCTATAAGGAATCTACGAGTAATTAAAAGTATATATCCGGAGTACCTAAAGTATCAACAAACGCTAAGTCATATTTTTTATTTCAAAATTGTGTGTGTTGCGTTGCTTAAATATATTTCAATATTCTTTCAGAGATTCTGAAATATATACCTCGTACATCAAAATTGGCAAAGCCGTTTAGGCTGTAGGCGATCATATAGAAACATACGAATACATACAAACATACATACACTCGAAAAACATAACCCTCCTTCTTACGCAGTCGGATTAAAAAGATAAAAAACCTAAAATTAATAGTATGTAACTAGAAATGATCAATTTTAAGGTTTAGTTCCTTAGTTTTTTTCTTTTGTGGGAGGACAGTTAGAGGTGAGAGGACAGTTTAATAGGTACATAGATTATATTTGATTAAGTGGTATTAAATAATATTTCATCATCTCTGGTGGGGATACAGGAGTTTCAGTGTAAAAGTCTAACTAGTATTTAGACAGTTGTTTTTTCAACGAATAACTGGATAATACCGGCCCAACATAGTGATGAATTTTAAGAAAAGCGATATATCGGATGTTGTTTGTTCTTTGTGAGTATTATACAAGCTATTTAATATTCTATTAATTAGGATAACAAGCACTAACTATAACTATCTACAGTCCGGATATTGATACTGTTCTGTAGCGCATGTTAGAAAGTATAGACTATACAAATATTTGCTTGAAGCATATATTTTGATACAAGTTTATTAGCTAATAAAATAAACTAAACGTTAATGTTGCTTTGTTACTTGTAACATAGAATACTTACATTAGCTTAGCAGATAATTGCGTTAGCAAATTTTGAAGAAACAGGATTTCTGCCTTATTTTTACCCGACTGCGAAAGAAGGAGGGTTATGTTTTTCGAGCGTATGTATGTATGTATGTTTATTTATTTAATTTTATTCTCCACAGACACCAGGGTCCGTGACCTTTGTCATAATTACAAACTATTGTTTACTAATTATCGTTACGGGAAAATGATTTTATTTTAATTTAAGTACTTATTACTATGTTGCGTGCATACCACGAGCAAACCAGCGACCCGCAAGCAGCACCCGATCACGAGTATGACGCATGTGCCAGCCATCGCCCTCCTCAACCATATGTTAGGGAAGAGGGCGACCCGCCACACGACGCCGCCGCAAGAAGGATGAAGGATGGAAGGAGATGTATGTATGTTTGTATGTATGTATATTTCTTTGGCACGCCATAGCCATAGCACGCCTAAACGGCTTAACCGATTTTGATGTGAGTGGTGTCAATAGATTTGTCTTAGTCGTGAGAGTGACACTGGGTACATCTACATTAAAAAAAACTTAAGGATTTTTGGCGACAAAAAGTAATCTCAAAAAAAAAGTTTTCAAAATACATCGAGTGTGGTATCAAAATAAATAATTTTTTACGGTGATTACGAATATATATATCACTTATATGTTTTATTGGAGTTTGGAGTAGGAAATGCATAAAATAAATGCGAAGTTTGTGTCAGTTTGTTACTTCTTCACGGTAAAACGGATTGACGGGTTTGGCTGAAATTCGCCACACAGATAGTTTACAATCTGGATTAACACATAAGACACTTTTTATCCCGAGATTCCCGCGGGAACGGGTAAAACAGGATTAAACCTATTTCCTACCTCAAAAAAATCATCGACAACTGTTCCATTATAATTCCATTATAATTAGGTAAGGAGAGGGGAAAAAGGAGGGAGAGGTAGGGGGGGGGGTTGTTTCGAGTGTATGTATGTATGTATGTGGGTATGTATGTATATCTGTATGTTTCTATATGATCGCCTAAAGCCTAAAGGGCTTGACCGATTTTGATGTGAGAGGTGTCGTTAGATTCGTTTTCACTTGCTGAGTGTCATATGCTATACTTTTTTGTAATAAAAACATACATCTCTCACAAATATTAAAAAACGCGTGTTTTTTGTAACTTCCAACGAACTTTTTCGTAATAAACAAGTGATTTTACTAGATTTTTTCTAAAGAATGCGCAATAATCTTTTACAGTGATTGTACGCATACTTTCTCACAAAAACGTACACTCAACAGCGTATTAGGCGTAAAGAAAACGTAAGATATGCTGCAAAAACCTCTTTTCTGCAGTCGGGTATTTTGTTTTTCTTTTAACATTGATACTTGTCATACAATGTAGACGAATTTACTATTGTCTAACTGTCGCAGTTTCATCTCTCAGTTTACGTCTCTTATTTAAGCTTGCCGTATCTCCAAACATTTCTTTGAAGTGTAAAATTATAATAAAATTCAAAGCTATCTACCTACGTAGGTAAGGTAAGCAATATACGATATTCTCGTAGCTTAGCTTAGCTACGTAGATTTTCGTACCGCAGCCCCTGACCTTTCTGCTCATAGTAGTGATGACTGTCAAATTATAATTCCTGCTTATTATAATTGCTTACTTATTATTTATTTGACTTGACTATTTATTTTTCGCTTTTCAGCACTGTAGACAGATGAACGCGTGCGATGCGTGTTATCCGTTATCCGTAGAACCACACATTAATGACACATAAAAGTCGAAAAAACAATAGATGTGTCAATGAGCATCACACACTTACTCTCATTATATTATTACTTCTATGCATAAAACTAAGAATAGCATCCTCGTCGCATCCGCGAATCTGTAATATCTCATTGTAACAACTCACATGTAGCGTTTCAAATTGGAAATAAGCTGTCATTAGTAATAGGAAAAGCCAGTCTAGACCTAACAAAATAACTGAGGTCAGTGATCGTAGCATATTGTAGCAGTATAAGAGTTCGCAGGAAATCTTATCGCTGTAGCAATTCGTAGAATTGTGGAGCCGGCTTAGAATACGTATAAAGTTAAAGCTGTGATTTCACGCGCCATTGTGTTTACTCGCGTAACTCCCGCTCCGCTATTATTCCATTCTGCGGTTCGAAGAATGCATCCTCCGGTATGCCGGGTCGAGATGGCGTGTCGAGTATGTGACCAGGTGTTTGGGGTTTCCCGAGATTTTGAGGTGATATAACGGTCGTTGACGATGCCAGTTTTACTTCCGCTTCCGCTATCATCGCCGTTATTGTTATGGCAAGCTTTGAAATGTTTTTAGAGTTCTGTTTGCTTAGGAATTCTTAAAATGTGATAATTATCTTATAAACTTTACCTGCCTGTTTAACTAATTCTGTTTACTCGAAACCACTGCCCCATCTCACATCTCCGCTTACTGGTGCCCGAAAAATCTTGAACAGAACTTTAGTTAGATTGGAAATCCATGGGGGAGGCCTAATAGGCCTGGCCTATGTACAGCAGTGGAGTTCTTGTGGCTGAGATGGTGATGATGAATATTTTCTAGTACCTGGCTTTTTTACTTTTAATCTTGTTGCCCTTTACGGTGCGCTCTAATAGCCTTACTTGAGAGTTAGTTTAAATTCTTAACTAGTTATACTTACCGTGTAGCACTCCAACACTTCCGTCAAGCCAGCTGTCATCGTCTATAACATGACAAACCCGTCAAGCATGAAAATAACCAATAAGATAGAAACTCAAAGAAGATGGAAGCACTAGTGGAATGGATCAGTTACAAACAATACACGTGAGATTCGTCGCAATTGCGTGGTTATTCAGCACTCCTCGAAATCGCCACAAGTGCGCTGGAAGCAGGAATAATGGATGTGTGCTGCAGATGTTTGCACATCTCCGCTATATCATTACTATAGAACGTGTTCTAACATGTTATGAGATGGCATAACCGGTATTGTTATGTCACCTCGCTTTAAAATTATGTTTGTGGTTTCCTCTTGGCAATCCGAGAACACATATTCAGAAGACAAACATTAACACGCTATTTTTTTCGCATTAAGATGACTGATTGTTGGACTGGTCATTGGACTGATTAGTCTTCTTAATGTGGAAAAGGTTAGCTCATATTCTACCACGAGAGGGTTGGCAGACTTTTCAAATCATGACGAACTTATGGACGCTCTGACATGCAGATTTGCATGATTTTTTTAAGGAAAACACCACCAAGTTTGCAGTAATTAGCAATACACACATAAATTCGAATACACCGAAATGCGTTCCCTTAGTATTTAAAACCAAGGAGTACGGACTGCAAGACAAATTTTCTCCCAAACAGACTAGCAGAATTGTGAATTTCTATATATAATACTCTAAGGTTGATACAACCGCGTTTGTTGCCCGTATACTACCAATCTTACTACTAGTAGTAACACCGGTCATTGAATTACTCTTCTTACGAAAGTTGTTAGAACAGCAACGACCGAGATAAAATACAAAACATATCCCATTGTCACAAAGCATATGCACAGATTAAAATATGCACATAAAAGTTCTAGAACAAAAAGCTGGTATTCACAGTGAGCTCGTTCTTACAAAATTTAAATATTAACTTAATTAAAAATTTAATTTAACGCTGCCAAAATAAAAGTTCAAAATGTTAGTGAACAAAGGAAACAAAACAGCTAAATAGTAGTAAATGTGAACGCGTGGTCGCGGTCACAGGTGTGTTTGCTCGTTAATCAGCTGCGATTATGTTGCGATTACGCTGCGGCCACGTCGCGATTACGCTGCGGTCGCGTTTCTAACGGGCGATTAGCGGACGCATTCCGAAATTAGACCATCATAGATTACGATACCATTTAAATGGAAATAAACAACCTTTTCAGGGTTCCGTACCGAAAGGGTAAAACGGGACCCTATTACTAAGACTCCGCTGTCTATCTGTCCGTCCGTCTGTGACCAGGCTGTATCTCATGAACCGTGATAGTTAGACAGTTGAAATTTTCACAGTGATGTATTTTTGTTGCCGCTATAAGAACAAATACTAAAAAACAGAATAAATATTTAAGGGGGCTCCCATACAACAAACGTGATTTTTTGCTCGTTTTTGCTCAATATTGATAACGGCAACAGGTGTCTACCTGTAGCCTGAAATATTCACAGAATATTGAGTTATATTATTCACTAAAAATATAAATAGTTAAACTAATATTTAAGGGGGCTCCCATACACACAGACATGTTTTTTTTGCCGTTTTTATAGATAATGGTACGGAACCCTGTGTCCATACGGCCTGTATGAATCAACTTATTAAACGAGTTCACTCGACACGAAAAGTCAAGTTTTGTTGGGACTTCCAGCCCAGTGCGCCAATAGATACAGCAACAAAAGGACCAGAGGCCCAAAATAACAAGCCCCAAAACGTCTTGTCTGAAATTCAGTTGTAGTCAAAATTATCTCTTAAAGTTTTTTTTTTGTGTTTCATTTATAATCTTATCTGTGACCACAGAAACTGCAAATTGTTTGAAGCTCCAGGACTTACCTAGATAATTGCATAATAGAATGTAATAACACGATCAATTCGTAATTTCTTAGATTGGTTCTATTAAACTAATATTTAAGCCGAATTATAAACAAATCTGTAAATGGGTACTAAACTTTAGCTTCATTCATAAAATTACAATAGTTACTTAGTAGAAATTCTCCATAATTAGCACACAATTCTCTCGCACGCGAGGTCCCGTATCTCAAATTACGCGCCGTCCTAGGGAACCCTAATTTAAGCGGTACATGCAACAAACAGCGAGCATTAATGATAATGGGGCTCGTAAATTGCGATAATAACTAAATTAAAAGCGAGATTGTTAAAGATGGCCAGTTGCGGAGATTTTATTATGGGTACTCGCATTTTCTGTTTGAAATTATGAAGATAACAAAACGGTGAATGCGAAAGTTTTTGTTGAAAATTTCAAATTAGTTAACAACTTTATTTTGAGGGGTTAGATTTAAAATATTTTTCAACCATTTTGGAATATGTGACTTGTTATCATTTGTAATGGAAGGTAGGTAAGACCTAAGACAACAAAACTAGCTAGCTCAAACTCAATTATATTAGCACTTTCCATCAGGAAGTTTCAGTTATATTATCATATCAGTTCCATGGCATGATAATATTACATTATCGTCCAATTTAGGTACATAATTACACATGCGAAATTTTAGCTCAGTTAGAAATCGGGAAGTTGGTCAAATTTAACTTATTACATAAAAACTCCGTTGAGACGTTAGGGAGGCGGAATTAACAGTAAAAAACGTTTCAAATCATTAAATTTTAAAACTTATATTACTATGTCTCATCACTGAGCGTCACTGCATTTGAATATTTTCAAAATATAATTTTTAGGGTTCCGTACCCAAAGGGTAAAACGGGACCCTATTACTAAGACTCCGCTGTCTGGCTGTCTGTCTGTCTGTCCGTTCTTTTGTCACCAGGCTGTATCTCATGAACCGTGATAGTTAGATAGTTGAAAGTTTCACAGATAATGTATTTTTGTTGCCACTATAACAACAAATACTAAAAAAAAACGGAAAAGTGCGAGTCAGACTCGCCCACCAAGGGTTCCGTACAAACTAAATAAAAGGGGGAAATCATATATATTTTTTATATTTTCCTTCATAAACCGAAAAATATACATAGTAAAAATATTTAACACATTCCTTGCTAACCACTCGGATCCGAGTGGGGCGGGGCTATAGTAGCGGCGCCTCCCACTCGGATCCGAGCGAGCGTCACGTTCATTTTGTAGTAGACAGTAAACCGCCGGCGTTTGAGGCAGTCAACGTTGCTTTGCGCGGCCACTCTGTACTTAATCAAAGTTCGCCTAAAAAGTTTTGGTTCCCAGCTGAAGTAAAAGGTCTGCACGGTGAAGAATGTGTTAACACAATCATGTGCATGAGCATGTGTTGCCTCACTAGCATAAGCTAAAACAGATTTTTTAAAACCAGTCTGTCCGTCCGTCCGTCCATCCGGGTGTCAAGACCTTTATCTCGACAACGCGTGAAGGTATCGAGTTGAAATTAAAACCATATACGCAGATCCATAGTATCTTGCTGCAGAAAGAAAAATAAAATTTCTCAGTTTTCGTAAAAAAAAAGTTACAGCCGAATATGTTGTAAAAAACGCACATTTCGACACTCACAGAGGAATCAAAACCTATGGAGTACTTCCCGTTGACCTAGAACTCTGAAATTTGTCAAGAAGAATTGTGTTAGAGTACACATATAGGAAAAAAACTGGACATTTTTAATTTAATCACAAAAAAATAGTGTCTCTATGCAAGGAATGAGGGCCCAAATTTTAATGTGAATTAACCGTATCATGTGGGGTATCATCATATGAAAGAGCCTCATTAGCATACGCTAAAACAGGTTTTTAACACATTCTTCGCCCCCTGCAGATCCTTCACTTCAGCTGGGAACCAAAACTTTTTAGGCGAATTTTGATTAAGTACAGAGTGGCCGCGCAAAGCAACTTTGACTGCATCAAACGCGGTTTACTGACTACTACAAAATGAACGGGACGCTCGCTTGAATCTGAGTGGCGAGCAAGTAATGTGTTAAATATTTTTACGATGTATATTTTTCGGTTTATGAAGGAAAGTAAAAAAAATATATGATTTCCTCCTTTTATTTAGTTTGTACGGAACCCTCGGTGGGCGAGTCTGACTCGCACTTGTCCGGTTTTTTATAGATAATGGTAGGAAACCCTTCGTGCGCGACTCGCACTTGGCCGGTTCTTCAGATATAGAGACCACAAACATATCGCGCCAGCTACCGTTCACGTTTCAATTAGAAAATCTGACCACTGTTTGCTCAACACTCCAACATGAAACTTGGCTGGTATATTATATACAGATATATACCGAAAACGTATTTCAAAAGCCTTATGAAATCTACGGTTTTCATTTGTACTTATGCCGGGAGTTTTAGAATGCAAACCCGCAAGCTTACTAACTTTTAGTAGTAGGTATAGTGAAATATCGTAAGACGGTTCTGGAACGAATCTACGTTGACAGACACCAACCTATGTAGGATGAATAGCAAAGTGAATCAATTGAATTTCAGCTATAGTTGAAATAAGAAAATTTTGGTTAGTTACGAGTATAAATTAAGTTGTGCCAATAGTATAAAATATGTTTTTTTTATTACATACAAATTATAAATATAAATGTCCAATAATATGCATGCTTGTAAAGTCTTTGTGAGTTCTTTGTGTATAAGATGATTTATGTAAAAGATGAATATTATGAAAGTTACTGGTTTTTAACTTACCATAATAAAATATTCACAAAAAAAAAACACAATTCCTCGGAGTAAAAAGCTTTCCTGCACTTGAATTTTTAACATTACAGTCTCATATCCCGCGCTGGAGAAATCTTAACTTACTTTCTTAATTCTCCACAAAAAACAAAAGAAATGGCTGCTTTAAATTGTACATTACAACTGGTGTCACAGCCCCAGCTGCCGCCGTGATTATGTATAATTTATGTACATAATTTGTATAACAAAATGGCCGTTTTTGCTAAAGCTTTGAAATTAATTGTACGCATCTTAGTATCTGGTTTCGAGATTTAGAAGACGAACCGCTTTGAGGACAAAATAAGGACGATAAGTACTAACAGCGTCACCACAAAAAAAATTATCAAGATTTCAACGGTTTACCAACTGATGGTTTTTAGTTCAAGAACAAAATCTATCAAGAAAGTGTCCTGGATTAACTCATAAGCCTAAAATATCAAAATGTATGTATAAGAAACCCGATAAACTAATATAGTGCTTTATCGGTAGGACCTCAAGGGCGCGAGTTGCGAAATAAGTAAATTTTTATTGAAATAATTTTTTCTCAGTTGTATTATTTTCTTTCTATTTTTCTCTTTGACAAATCCCGATCAACGAAACTCAATACCTCTTAATAAATGAAACATAAATTTAATTGTTCAAATAATTAATATTTAGTTTATTTAAAGATTTAATATGCAAAATATATAAAAAAAAATATATGGAATTTTATGCAAAATGGAGGTAGGTATATAGACAATGGATCCTCTTTCAGATGCTCTGCATCCTACATTTCGTAATGTGCAAAAATATAAATTTATCCTTTTGAAGATTTTGAGCAGTGAATGCCAATCCAATGTGTTTCTAATTCTATGGATTTCAACACTGTTTTATTTAGACATCGTCTAAAAAGTTAACAAGTAATTCAATTATTTATTTTATGAAACTTGATAAGTTTGACAAAGTCTGTATTGTAGTGACATTTTTTAATAAGTTGAAAGGTGATATGTTGCGCGATATTATTATCTTGGGCGACCCGTTTTATATGGAATCAAGAATTAAAAGTCATTATCAAAATTAGCATCATTCCATCATTACGTATTGACCGAGCGAGCGAAGCGTCTCTGCATCAACTGGCCAAATTTTCTTTCATCTGTCAGTTTGTTTGTGAGTTAGTGAGGTTGTATGTTCGTACCAATTTTGATGAAACTTGGCGTATAGGTTCTATGGTTTTTTTTTTGTCCTCGGCGATTTTTGATAGGAAAAAAAGGGTGGGAAGTTTATTGCGGCGGTAATTACCAACCGATTTTAATGCTATTTTGTACGAAGATAAAGTACACAATTATTACAACTTGACGTAAAAATAAACAGAATTGGTCAAGTGGTTGTCGAGATATGACAACCAACTTGAGATTGCGTGTAACAGAGAGGGCGCGTGGATGTGCTAGGTGCATTTTAGCGCTGAATAATTTTCTTGATTTTACGTTTTCTCCATTTATAAAATTAGGTAAAATGTAGGTATTATGCACAGATGAACCAAGGTGAGCTGCAAATAAGCTCTCTCGCGAGATCTACAGTTCGTAGAACTACTAGTCTGTAACTTAATAAAATGTTTTTTTTAGCATTAGGTATCTTCAAAAATAGTTGACCGAGTGAGCATAGCGTACATAGGTCTCTGCATAAGCTGGCAGAACGTTCTTTAGTCTGTCCAGAATTCCAGAATTTTCTTAGTACTTGCGTATTACGTCGTATTTTTCAACCAAATAGTATGGATTGTTTTCTTTTACTGTCGGGAATTTTAATCAAGGGAGTATTTCCAAAAAGAGGGGAGCTTTCTGTGGCATTATTTACTGACCAATTTTGATAAAAATTGAAAAAAAACTCAATTCTAAACAAAAAATTTAAAAAGATAAAGAATAAAGATAAGAGAGTAAAATCGGTCTAGCTAGAGGTTGTTGAGACAAAAGGTTAAATCTTGTTTAAAGGAAAGAAATTTGTTATTAAATTTTTAGACTGAATTTTCATAATATTGAGCTGAAATATACTCAATTTTAAACCTTAATTTAGAATATGCGTTTATTGATAGACCAATCCAATCGGTCTTTTTGGAAATCCATGGCCTATGTCCAACAGTGGACTTCTTATGGCTGAGGTGGTGGTGGTGGTCTATTGATAGTGTTAATGTCTATTGCGAAGATAAGCATTAAACACTAACACGATCAATAGACACGCATATTCGAAATTAACGTATAAAATTGGCTATGAGTATGTTTGAGAGATACGTAGACGTACAAAAGTCACCGATATAGCACAGCGGATTAGCAAGTTGAAGCGGAAGTGGGCAGGACACATAGCATGTAGAACTGATGGCCGATGGGGCCGAAAGGTTCTCGAGTGGAGACCACGTACCGGCAAGCGCAGCGTAGGAAGACCAGCCACGAGATGGACAGATGATCTCATACAAGTGGCGGGAAGACGCTGGATGCAAGCCGCTTCCAATCGGTCTTTTTGGAAATCCATGGAGGAGGCCTATGTCCAGCAGTGCACTTCTTATGGCTGAGATGATGATGATGATGATGTTTGAGAGGTTACTGTTTAGAATGCGACTCGCCTCTAGTTCAGAGAAGCAATTTTACTAAGCCTTTTAGGCAAAGTCACAAAGGGCTGAGTGTGTCACTGCATCTGTGACTAATCACATCAGATAAATAAAATTTGGCACAATTTCATTTCCCAATTTTTTTAATAAAACGGAATTTTGAATAAAATTGTCACTAAGTATGTAGTACTATTAAAATCTTTTAAGCTATAAGTATCATTTATATTAATAGCACTAAGAAACTAGACTAGTACTAGAGTAAAATAAATAGAACAGTGAATTGGTTGTTTATCGGTTTTGATCGATTTTTGGACGTTGGGGTTCCGTACCTCAAAAGGAAAAAACGGATCCCTTATAACCCTTAAGTGTTGTCTTTCAAGACGAAGGGAATCAAAACCTATGGGGTACTTTCCGTTGACCTATAACTTTGAAATTTGGCAAGATGCATTGTCTTAAAGTACACATTTTAATTCAATCACATAAAATATATAAATATATAGAGGTCTTTATGCAAGGAAGGAGGGTCCAAATTTTAAAGTGCTTTAATCGTATCATGTGGGATATTATATGAAAGAGCTTAATTAGCGCAAGCTAAAACAGTTTTTTTAATTTTTTTACGATGTATATTTTTCGATTTATGAAGGAAAATATAAAAAAAATATATAATTTCCCTCTTTTATCTATTAGTTTGTACGGAACCCTCGGTGGGCGAGCCTAACTCGCTCTTGTCCGTTTTTATTTTCAACTCCCGCGAAAATATGCATCTACATTCATGAGATTGTAACGATACAATTATTCATTGCATAAGCAAACTTGTTACTGACAATTACTCATCCGACAATATCATGGCGAGTTTCAACAAACTCCAGCAAGTTGTGGCAAGTTCCAAAGTTTCACGACCCGATGCACAGAATGGCACTTAGCATTATAGTACCACTGTATTGCAGCTAAAGTTTCTTATCTTGTTTCTTGAATTACAAATAATGTATTTTAATTCACGATTTAACGAAATAAAATCTAATCTGAAGATTTCTGAATTTAATTTTACATTAATTTCAATTTGTTATTATAATATGTATTCACTTTCTATAAATGACCTAAATAACTAAAGATATTATTATAAATAAAAAACATATTACAGATAAAAAACAGAACTCAGGTCACAGTCCCAGGGCAACGTTCCCAAAAGGCTGGCGACATTGCCTCGTTGGATAGCAATGCTAATGCGCTGACCGAGGTAAGCGCCATATGCTATATCTAATGCTGGTATAAAATGAAATGGTTTGGAGTTCGGATGTTTGAACGTACTTCTGCTACCGCAGACCTGATGCCGGTGACAAAAAAGATTTTTTTCTACAAATTCTCATGTAACAAATAGTACAACAGCTTTGTACATACTTTCTCATTTATAACGCACACTCAATATCGCATCAACTGTAACAGTTACTGTTAGTTACAGTTACTACGAAATCATTAATAATATTATTATTTTATGGTATTCATTACGGAAAAATCCTGTAATGGAAAATAGGCGTGACATTATGTTTGTTAAATTTTGATTAGAAGACTGAAACAAAATCAGATAATTTGATTTTATTTTACTACTCGTCTATTTTGTATTGAAATACAATTTAAGAAATGTGTGTTCAAATTTTATCCGAGACAATCGAGTTTCCAAAGTATCTACTCTATTTCAACAACTTCAATTCGATTCGAGTGAAACAACTGTTGTCTAGAATTTCAAACGTTCATCGCAAACTATTTTAGTTTATATCGATCATAGTAATGGAGCTTCTAGATTGCCTTTGAGACAACTCAATTTGGGACCTTTTCGTAGCTGAAATAAAGATTTGATTTAGTGGAAAGATTTTGTTAAGAACGGTCCCGCTCCCTTTGTTTCTTTGTTACAAAATGTGCGGCCCGAAGTGATAAAAATAGAAACACGTGTTTTATTTCCGATAGATTCATTTATACGAGACCGAATCGACGACGAATCTTAAATCTCGTATATTAATTTTATTAAGATATGAAAGTGCCTAACATATAAATCGTTGTGCCTAAAAGAGGTCATTTTATGTGCGTACCGCCAAGATGTGGAAAACTGTTCCTAAATGGGTCTTTCCGGATTGTTATAATCTGGGTGTCTTCAAATCGCGAATTAAAGGGTTCCTTCTAGGCAGGCGCTCTCCACCGCAATCAGACCACCATTTAACATCGAACAAGTTAGGTTTCAAGCGTAAGCCTATTTTCGAATAATAAAAAACAACTCTCAACGCAAAAAGAGGGATTTTGAATTTGCCTAAACTTCTTGCTTTTTGAGTCCTATAGGTACTTTATAACCCATAATAAACAGAACACAATAAAATATTTTTGCACAAAATTCTTCAATACTTACGCTGCTCGAAAACTAAAACTCAACTTAAAACGATATTAGCACTCGAATACCTGTCGATGTTGAGCTGGGTTGGCAAGGCTGAAAGTTCTCTCCTGGCCAGGACAGTAATTAACTGAAACGGTGCCTTAACGCAACACTATTAAATAGTTCTATAGTTTAGTCTCCTAAGTTCGGAAACTCGCTGGAATTGAAGGCTGTTAAACGAAGCTAATCAAATACGAGTAACCTTGGCTTCCTAGCTCGTAGACCGTTTGACATCCGTTTCAGGCATTAGGATTTAAATTCCAAGACACGCATGGGAAAACTCAATTTGAGATCAAAGCCTGAATTTGTATTCAGGCTTTGATCTCAAAGATATGTGAAGTATGGCTTTCCTTTAGTCACATTAAGACAACCCTGCGCCCCCGCCTAGTAGGGATAGTTTATAAAAACAAGGCTGACAGCTAGAATGTAATGCTAATAAAATGTAGTCTTGACTAATGTTTTCTAAGTTTTGTAAAGTTTTTTTCTGGCTTATGCAATTTATACTCATTGAAATAAAATATTTTTTAAGGATTTATCGCGTATATTTTACATAAAAATAAAACCTTTAAAAAATGTTTAATTTAAATTAGTGTTGACTATTTTTCAATCGACTTCAAAAAACTTTTTTTTTTTATTCTGAATTCGGTTGTATTTTTGTTTTACCTAATAAGTCCGTAATTTATGAAAAAAAAATGAGAACTCTTTAAGTCTTTTAAAGGATATACTTTCATATCGGCCCCATAATTTTTTTATTAAAATAAGTTGATCTTCTGATTATTTAGAATCTCTTAACGTATATTAATATATTTTTTCAACCTTTAAAAATGCCTTCTTACGCAAAGAAGGCATTTTTAAAGGTTGAAAAAATATATTATTTAAACTTAATTTAGCAAAATAAGTCTCATTATAAAATATGTAATTATGTATATGTTTTTAATTATTAAATTTTTCACACTAACATACCTATATTTTTATTATTTTTAAATTATTTTTTTTAATAATATGTATATTAATATTTATTTTAAATTATCCTTGATAAGTTCCTACAACTTACGAAATAACATTGCAAATTTGGCCGTAAAAACGAACAATAAGAAAACACATGAAAACACGCAAAAAAACATTGCTTACTTATATATATAATTTTTTTTTAAATTGGTAAATTGCTTACTTTTTGGATAGATGGGTAAAAACATTCAATTACTTCATATGTAAAAGAAGTAGGTATTTCATGTGTAAGTAATTCCGAAAAGAAAAAATAACTCCACACTAAATCATGAGTAGTAGCGGTAACGAAACAGAAGAGATATTCTGGTAGTACTAAGCTAACTGATGATAAAAAAAAAAAAAAAAAAAAAAACTATATTTAATTGTCCGTGATTCTCCAGTAAGACTCCGCAGAAGGACGGAAGGTGAGCCAAAAAGAATCTCTATCCACCATAAAAAATAGAATATTCTTAAAGGTACTTTTAGTAACAACAAAAAATCTCAATTCCGTTGGGAAGTCTCGAGTTCTACAATTCTTTCTAATTAGAAAATTTCAGCACAATTTCACGAAAAGTTTCCTGATGGTAGCGCGCCGTGAGTTTTATTTACCACCTGCCACGGACTTTTAAAAGACTATTTTATTTTAATATAGTGTAAGGTTTTATGCTTCCTAGGAGGTTCCCGGTATTTAAGTTAAATTATAGAAAATAATTAACTTTTGAAGGGTTCCGTACATCAATTGTTAAAAATGTATGATCTTATAATATGATAAATTAGTTGTTCCTTTATCTGTCTGTTTGTACTTTTTTACTGTTCGTGTATAGGTTCAAAATAAATTAAACACGCTTTGTTACTTTTTAGAAATTATGGAAGAGACAGTCTTCCATAATTTCTTAACTTTTTCGTAAAATTTTATTCTTGGCGGTTTATTCTTTCAATTGCTCCATTCCTTTGAATAATTTACAGCTAGTTTGGTGTTTTAATGGGCGTTCGTAAAACAACCGCTGTAAAAGCAGAATTGTAATTATTCCTAGTTTATGTTTATTCCAGCACTTTCAACTGACACAGCTGAAATTAAATTTGAGACAGAATTTTGACAAATTGAAGAGCTCGAAACTTAATTTCATTAACTGTAGGTGGATTTGTACTTTAATTTAATAGTATTAAGTATACGTCTGAAGTTTTAATTTTCCTCGATTGATAGATCATTTATAAAAAAAATCTTTGAGTACATTAAATCCTACTACATTTTTAATAAAGTTCCATGTTCAAGAATTCACTGTCTGGAAAGCTCAGCCTTAATTTATTAGTCCAGTCTATCTATTTAACATTTTTCACATGAAATAGATCTACGATTGACTTGACCACCAACTCGCCTGACGATTTGAATTGAAGTAGTTCCATTGTGTAATGTATTATTCAATGACACCATCGCTTACAGTACCTTTAATATATTTGTTAAAATAAATTAATATATGTATATAATTGTCTGAAATAACAATACAAAAGTAACCAACTTACGTAAATTCAATCTTTATGCATTTAATAGAAATTGTTTGCAATCCTTTCTAACGCTTAGATTAGAAAATAACTGGCAAGGTCCATTGGATTTTAGGGTTACACTCACTAAGCTGTGATACAACATACAACGTCATTCTTATGACACCACTAGTCAGCAAGTCACTTGACTTTATTAATGATGTTATTATTTTTATCCGTCATAAATTTGTCACTATAGTTTAGTATTATAAGTTGTATGTAGTAGGTATAATAATATATTGTCCTTTCTTATTGACTGAGAGGAAAAGAGAAATCTATGATATATAGATAGATAACTCTTTATTAAAAGACCACACATACAGAAAAAGAAACACAGAGAAAACATAAATATAGCTAGGCTTTTAATTGGCGGCCTTAGAACCTTGGATGACAATTTTTTCCAGTTATTTTGTTTTAAAAACCAAAATATATAACCAATTTTGATGAAATTTATATGGGGATAAGCTGAATATATTTTCTTAAACAAAAAGATGCAATTAGGTACTAAGCTATTTTCTTTTTCTTTCATGTAAACAAACAAAAAGATGAAATTAGGGACAAATCAAAGCAAATCAATTTATAATTTTTTTATTAAAAAATAGGCTTGCGCTTGACCGTCAACTCACCTGGTGCTAAGCGACAGTTACGGTCTACGATGGAGCGCGCTTGCCTAGAAGAAATCTATTCACTCGCGATTTGAAGACACCTAGATTATATCCAGTCGGAAAGACCCATTCAGGAAACACATTCCACAGTTTGGCGATACGTACAATGAAAGTAAAACCAAAGCGTTTCGTACGTGTTTTCGGAATATCAACCATATGACGATGTCGCTTTTTCGTGCTTCTTGCAGTCCGATAGAAAAATTGATAATGACTGAATTATGAGATAAAAACCTTAAAAAAACAACCGAATTGCGAGCCTCCTCCTTTTTCAAAGTCGGTAGAAAAGTGAAATAAAATGCACTAAAAAAGATTACTCTAACTTCATTCGAGACGCGCGACTTTTGCTTTGTTATTAGTAACAGAAGAAGCCGCGTATCATCATAATAATTTTTATTGTGTGTAGTGTAGTTAAACCCTCATCCGTTCGGCTCCAATCTCCATGATCCAATCACTTTCGACGCGCATTTGCATCAAAAGGACTACAAGTAGCTCGATCGTTTCACTGATGGCTCAGGCTTGATTGTTTCACTTTGCAATGAGTTTATTCCATTTGCATTTTGAAATGTTTTGTTTCATTCCAAATAAGAATTGATAATTTTGTTTTCAAATAAAATAATATCGATTTAAGAAGACTCGTGCTCCCGTCATTTTAACCTTTACTTATCCTTTACTATGCTATGATTGTGTTTAATATGCTTTGATGAGAAATAACAGGATAAAGGTATATATTTTGGTAGGAGCCTTCTGTAAGCGTAAGCAGTAGGTATTGGAGTTTAATTGAATAGAACAATACCAAGTATTTTATGCAGTCTAGTCAAAATTGTTCATACCGTGTTTGAAATTTCTGCATTTTAAATTTCTGCATTTTAAGTTCTATAGCACTTTAATACGTACAAATTTTCTCAAATTTATCAAAAAAAAAAATCTTTTAATGTCATCTTTTTATTATTTATAATGTTATATTTATAACTTTATAATATTAAACAATTTCACTGCAATTGGCTGTCCTGTCTAATTCTGATCTCCTAGACGAGTACAAGATTGAACAACCGACAAACGATTTTTATTTTTTTGTTATATATATTACCAATAAATAGAACATTTTTGGTAAAATGAAAAAAAAACGTTTACTTCACAACGACAATTCATTTTCTCAGATCGCTTGAAATGAAAATATCGTCATCCACAAAAATCTTCCAACCTCACCGCTTACAAAGTAGACAGGACATCTATTAGGAAGTTTATCTCCCAGCTCTCTGGCCGTGGTCAAGAATAGCCTCTATATCCCTTACTTATCCGTCAATGGCTCTCACTAACAATATCGCCCGCAAAATGGCCGTAACTACGGTGTAAACACCCGCTTACCGAAGGCAGCGTCGTTCTATTGACGCTTTGGCATAATGCCCGATGTTTCACCAAGATCTTCATTACTGAAACGTTTTAATATCAACTTTATTACGTCGATGTAAGATTGTTTGAGATGCATGATACAATTTTGCTTCTTATGTGCGTAACAAACGTGTGTGTGTAGTAAAGTTGAGCGATTTAGAATCTTGTAGTCGTTGAATTATAGTTTAGTGTTCCATGAAGATTGATATTGCAGTGACTGGCAAGTACTGCATGATAGAGGAAGTAATGTATGCCTAGAGAGGATATTATAATGCTCATGTTTTGAGGATTATTACTAACATGAGTAAACAAAAAGTTTTGAGCAATAAAACAGGTTGGGGGTGGAACCTGGGTTAACTTTCAGTACACACACAGTTATTGTGAAAATTATTTCTAATAGCTAGTTTAGCCAGTATGTAGGTATGCAATATATTTAAACGAGTAATTCTCGGATAAATTGGAAACGGCTTCAACGATTTTGATCAAATTTGGTATGTAGGTAGATTTGGGGACGATAAATCGATCTGGCTAGGTTTCATTTTTAGTCAACAGGTTCACAGATTGGCTAGATTCAGTCATAAAATATCCGAACAGAGCTCGGGCGCCCATTTACTTAAATTAAATCATCTTAAAGTCATCTACTTTGTAAAAAAAAACGCAAATTAGAATAGCAGGTATGTATTTAACAATAAAAAAAAAAATTAGTAATATGCTTTATGCTCCAAAATAAATATACAAAATACAAGACTTGCAATATTTATATACAATTATCATAACACTATCTTGAAACAAAAGGCCATTCAATTTCCACGTCCCGAAATAAACCATCATTGCCTATTTCCGGTCCGTACCCACTATGATCATCTATAAGTGGCTTAATAGTAAAATATGCTGTTATCCAAACAAGGTCATGCAATATCCGGGAGGAGTGGACAAAGAGCAGCCAGCCGGATGCCATTACCGGGTAAACAGCGCGCCCGTAATCGATTTACCAGGATCAACCGGGTCGGGAGAGCTGCGTCCCTGCGCGAGCGCCACCGCGCTAGCTCTCCTTGAGGACGTAACACACTAAATTGATTTTGGTTGGGTGTTCTGCAAGTTATAAGAAACTAGCTATGTCTTCCGGTTTTCTTCACTACCTTAAGGGAAAATATTTTTTTTAAATAAAATACATCTACATTAGTAGGGCCATACACACCTCTGAGACCTATTTCAATGTTGTTATGGGGGACTTTAATGCGAAGCTAGGCAAGAGAAGCGATGGTGAGCTGAGAGTGGGACAGTTTGGATATGGACAACGGAACCCCAGGGGACAGAGGTTGGCCGACTTTCTGGAGAAAGAGGGACTCTTCATGATGAACTCTTTCTTCCAGAAGCCACCTCATAGGAAATGGACCTGGTTGAGCCCCGACGGTTCTACGAGAAATGAGATAGACTTCATCCTGACCACCAGGAAACAAATATTCAATGATGTCTCTGTGATCAACATGGTTAAAACCGGAAGTGATCACCGAATGGTACGAGGCACGTTGAATATTAATGTTAAACTTGAGAGGTCCCGTATGATGAAGTCTACACTCCGACCCACCCGCGCCCATATCCAAGACCCCGTGAGCTTTCAGCTCGAACTATAAAATCGCTTCGAGTGCCTGGAGAGCTGCGCATCGGTGGATGAGATCAATAACAGGTTTGTGGAAACTGTCCGTACGGTGGGCGCGAAGTTTTATAAACCCCACCGTACAAATAGACCGCAAAAGCTCTCGAGCCATACCCTCGACCTCATGGCTGAACGACGATCATTGCAACTGCAGTCATCCTATGACGTCGAGTCATATATGCGGCTCAATAGACTCATATCAAAGTCTATGCGACACGACATCCGTACCTTTAACATTAATCGTATTAAAGAGACGATAGAGCGGAATAAAGGCTCCAAAGTGTTCGCAAAAGACATGTCTATTGGGCAGAGCCAGTTGACGAAGCTGAAGACAGAAGATGGCAGTCTAGCGTCGACCAAAGCAGAAGTCTTGAGGGAGATCGAGAGGTTCTATAGACAGTTATACACATCGGTCGCAAAACCTGTTAGCAGTTTGGGTAAAGATCCAAGAGCCAAACTGACTCGACATTATACCGAAGATATCCCGGACATCAGCCTGTACGAGATTAGGATGGCCTTGAAACAGCTCAAGAACAACAAGGCACCGGGCGATGATGGAATCACATCAGAGCTACTGAAAGCGGGTGGAACACCGGTACTTAAAGTCCTTCAGAGACTCTTCAATTCCGTCGTGCTCGAAGGTACAACGCCAGAAGCATGGAACAGAAGCGTGGTGGCGCTGTTCTTCAAAAAAGGGGACAACACTTTGCTGAAGAACTACAGACCCATCTCGCTTCTGAGCCATGTTTATAAGCTGTTTTCGAGGGTCATTACGAATCGTCTTGAACGCAGGTTTGATGACTTCCAGCCTCCCGAACAAGCCGGTTTCCGAAAAGGCTATAGTACCATAGACCACATCCACACGCTGCGGCAAGTGATACAGAAGACCGAAGAGTATAACTTGCCCCTTTGCTTAGCGTTTGTGGACTATGAGAAAGCCTTTGATTCGATCGAGACCTGGGCGGTGCTTGAGGCCCTCCAACGATGCCGTATTGACTATCGGTATGTTGAAGTGCTGAAGTGTTTGTACAACAACGCCACCATGTCGGTCCGAGTACAAGACCAGAATTCAGAGGCAATTCCATTAAAGAGAGGCGTGAGGCAAGGAGACGTTGTCTCTCCGAAACTGTTTACCGCCGGTTTGGAAGATGCCTATAAGCTTCTGGAATGGAAAGGGCTCGGCATCAATATTAACGGCGAGTACATCACTCACCTTCGGTTTGCCGACGATATAGTAGTCATGGCAGAGTCGATGGAGGACCTCAGTACGATGCTCGAAGACCTCGATAGAGTTTCCCAACGGGTGGGCCTCAAAATGAACATGGACAAAACGAAGGTTATGTCGAACGCCCATGTAGTGCCCACCCCAATATCTGTGGGTAACTCCACTCTTGAAGTTGTTGACGAATATGTCTACCTAGGACAAACGGTCCGATTAGGCAGGTCCAACTTTGCGAGAGAGGTCAATCGTCGTATCCAACTCGGCTGGGCAGCGTTCGGAAAACTTAAAAGCGTCTTCTCGTCCAATATACCCCAGTCCCTCAAGTCGAAAGTTTACGACCAGTGTGTGTTACCAGTGATGACTTACGGCACTGAGACGTGGTCCCTAACTATGGGCCTTATAAGAAAGCTCAAGGTCACGCAACGAGCTATGGAGAGGGCTATGCTCGGAGTCACTCTACGAGATCGAATAAGGAATAAAGAGATACGTAGACGTACGAAAGTCACCGATATAGCACAGAGGATTAGCAAGTTGAAGTGGTAGTGGGCAGGCCACATAGCACGTAGAACCGATGGCCGATGGGGCCGAAAGGTTCTCGAGTGGAGACCACGCACCGGCAAGCGCAGCGTAGGAAGACCAGCCACGAGATGGGCAGATGACCTCATACAAGTGGCAGGAAGACGCTGGATGCAAGCCGCTTCCAATCGGTATTTTTGGAAATCCATAGGGGAGGCCTATGTCCAGCAGTGGACTTCTTATGGCTGAGATGATGATGAAAACACATCTTACTTATACAGTCTGTTTGGATAAAAAACTATCGCGCCAAAAATTTAAACTAACATTTCGATTTAACAAAATAATGAAATGAAGACAGTAGCGCCATTGTTTTCGAAACAAATAACGAAATAAGGACAATAGCGTCCTAATTGCTGCATTAGTTATATAGGTAACTGCATTAGTTATATAACTGCATTAGTTATATAGGTAACTGCATTAGTTATATAACTAGACAGACTTTATCTGTCTGAGGTCTATAAACTCGATCACTAGGTTACGATGCAATAAAAAAACAAACAATACTTACATATTTTTTTATTTATTATATTAGAAAGGACATAGAAATATTTTGTAAAAATCTATGGTCATTAATGTTAAGAAACCATTGCAATCTAGGATTATATAACGGGGACCTATAAAACACAGACCAACACAAATTGTTCTATGCATAAACGTAGGAAGGTATTACTAAAATAACTTACGTCATTCAAAATCGCTAATTTCCCGTAACTCAAACTTCACAATCTCAAGTAAAGTGTCCGCCTGACGTTGAAGCAAAGATATCCTGGCGACGTGCATCCAGGGAACAACGGCAAAATTAACGCGAAGCCTACTTCGAAACTGCACAAATTATTAGATAATTTCCAAAACAGAATGAGATTCAAAAATATATTGCCCTTGACTTAGGATGATTTCAATACCTACTGAACCCCATTACATTATATAGAGAGGTAAAACCATCAGAGAACAGTTACCGAAATGATACGATATAAATGTTTCGATGCGCTCATAAATTGTTAATTTGGAGATCCTTGGACCAACTCGTAGAACGCTCAAATGAGATACTATTTTGAGGAAAAATTGATTGGCTACACAATTAACAAACTATGTTTAGGGTTCCGTGGCTCAAAAAGAAAACGGAACCCTTATAGAATCACTTTGTTGTCCGTGTGTTGCCTGTCCGGTTGTCAAGACTTTCTATTTCGAAAACGCGTAGAGGTATCGAGTTGAAATTAAAACCGTATAAACGCAGATCTGTACAGATCTGATCCCTTACAGCTAAGAAAAAATCAAACTTCTCGGTTATCGTAAACAAAAGTTGCAGCCGTATATGTCGCAAAAAACGCATATTTCGACACTCATAAAGGAATCAAAACCTTTATGGTACTTCCCGTTGACTTTAAGGAAAAAATCCGAAAACTGTAAATTTTTCAACAAAAATTAGGCTCAATGGGTCAATGGGTTAATGCAAGAAATGAGGGTCCAAATTTTAAAGTGAGTTATCCGTATCATGTGGGTTATCATATGAAAGAGCTCCATTAACACAAGATAAAACTGGTTCTTAATTATTTTCACGAAGTGTTATTTTCGAATTATGACAATGAGGAGCTGCGCCCGGTAGTTCTCTTTTCTAGTTTGTATGGAACCCCCAGTGGGCAAGTCTGACTCGCACTTGCCCGGTTTTATTTGTCTACGCTAAGAATCATATTTCGAATTTTGTCAGGTCTTTCGCAGTACCTCTTTCGAGCTGGATAGCTAGAAACCGCAGCTGCCGTCCTCCCCACCTGGCTCTCGTTCCCGAGGTCTCCTGCATTATTGACGCTGGCTACTAACCGAACAGTTCGCAAGTCAGATTTACTGAAAGATATTCTTACATCACTAAATATACCGGTGTGATTTTGGCTGCTGGATACCATGTTTTATCAAATTTTATTTCAATGTATACCTGAGCAAAGTGTCATTAGAATGCGGGTTTTACTTTGTTTGTCTGAATCGGAGCCATTATATTTGTTACATTTCTTGAATATAATTTGTTTTCAGTTTATTTGTTTTCAGTATATATATATATATATTATGTAGTCAAAGTAATAAAGTGTAGATAGTAGAAGTACAGGAGTAGTCCTGAGTATAGTTTTTTTTCTTACATGCAAGTTCAATTTAACCTATAACCTTATATAATAACTACAAATTGATTATTTAAAACTAATTAATTAACTAATTTTCATGAAAATGACGGGAATCACATTATCGCCTATTGCATTTTTGTTGCAAAACAAGTATGCATATTAAAAGAAAAACAAAATACCCTACTGCAGAAAAGCAGTTTTTGCAGTCTAAGTTACGATTTCATACTTTTGATACGCTATCGAGTGTACGTTTTTTGTGAGAAAATATGCATAAAATCGCTGCAAAAGATTATAAATGCGCATTCTTCAGAATAATTCTAGTAAAATCACTTGTTTATTACGAAATAGTTCGAAGATTACAAAAAATAGCGTTTTTTTTGTTTGTGCAAGAGATGTATTATTATTATTACAAAAATATATAGACTATGACACTCTGGAAGCGAACACAAATCTAACGATACCTCGCTCATCAAAATCGGTCAAGCCGTTTAGGCTGTAGGCTGCCATATAGTAACATATTACATACATACATTCATACCCATATACATACATACACTCCAAAAACACAACCCTCCTTCTTACGCAGTCGGGTAAAAACACAACCAGTTCAAAGTTCTTGCAAAGCCAGGTAAAAAAAAAACAAAACGTGAAACCTTGATCAAACTGAAGCGGTCTCAAGAAGCTCTTGACATTTGCGGCCTTACCGAAAAACGTTACTTAACATTATTAATATGTTAAGCGATGCTTAACATATTTTGTAAATTTCTCGCTAACACGTAATTTACAATTGTGTAAAGAAGACAGAGAATTTAAGACGTTGGTTAAATTTTTCGGTAAGGCCCTTGGTTCACAAACCAACAATCTCGCTTCACGCACACCACTTGACTGTTCGAAGTAGGTATGACAGGTACGTTCCACAAAGTGGGTAAAATTGCCGGCAAGCCAGTAATGAAACAGAATCGCCGCCGTCGCATGGGGCAATAACTAAGAAAGTTCACTACTATAACTCACGTCAGGGAAGGAACATAAATCATCCAGTTGACGTGTCATGGGGTTGAGTCAGAAATGATAGCGGATAGAGCCATAGCTGTAATTAATTATCCTTCTCTTTTTTTGTCAAACCTTGTAATTAAAATACGTTGAAGTCCGTCAAATTGTTTAGGCTGTAGAGCATGCCAAAGAAATAGATATCTTCACATAAAGTTGCCAAAAAGTAGACTGAATAGTCTAAAAGTCTAGAGCATCGTGCTAAAGTAACATAACTAGCTATTTATTATTTATTTATTTCTTTACAATTTCTCAAAAATTTACAGTTAAGAACCAAAACATGAATCTACCGGATTCATTTCAACACGTACGTATTATGTGTAAGAGCTTAATGACCTTATTACACCCTCCCCATTCCATTACTGAAATAACAGAAAGTCGGCGCGTTTCCACCCATTTCTCAATAAAATATTAAAATTGATGAAGTTTTCAGTTTTTTTTCTCTCTAAAATTTTGTCCTGCATCAGCTCACCAACCAAATCATAATCCAACCATATCCTGTTTAAATCTCATTAAATCGCTTTTTCTTTTTACTTGAACTGCTTAAAAGTAACAGAGAAAAGAAGTAGACATTTCAACGATAGCATTATCATTTTGAAAAACGTCTTTTGGTACTTTTTGCACGTCATAAAAACTCGATTTGAAAACTACTTCAAGTTGTTATCGCATTATGTCACTTTTTTACGGTCTTTAAGTATTCTGGTAGTAACTGTGAATTTAAACTTTCAAACTTTAGAATATATGCAGCAGCTGTAATGAAGCTACTGCAGCCTAGTGGATGATCTTTTTTAACCGACTTCCAAATAGACGGAGGTGTACAAATTCGACTTATATAATTATGTTTGTTACGCGATTAGTTCGTCAATTATGAATTGTTTTTGATGATTCTTTTTTTTTGGTATTTCGTTTTGATGATTCTTTTTTTTTGGTATTTGGTTTTGATGATTCTTTTTATTTTAATACCACAGAGGTGGTCTAGATACTATATAGATTTTAATAAACTTTATTAGTAGGTACTTTGGTTTTTATACCAAAATAACTGAAAAAAATGTCACCCAAATAAACGAATTGTGTATTATGAAGTCGGCTTTTTAAGTTTTTTTAACTATAATTATTTTGACTTGCGATCTGGAGATCTGGATTCGCATCCCAAGGCTATGTGCCTTGAAATTTCTCTGTCTTTTCGTATAACATACATACGAAACAGTGGCGTAACGTGGACTAATATAGACGTGGGCGAAGTGGTATCAGCGAGGCCCCTTTTACCAAAGATACTTTGACACGACATACTTACTCACATGATAGTGAAAAAATATATTGAAAAACATCATCATCATCATCCACAGCCTTTTCTATCCCACTACTGGGTATAGGCCTCTCTCTTATCATGCCATCTGCCTCGATCCTGTGGTAATCGTCCACCCATGCACCCATCTTGTAGCTGGGCGACCTACGCATATAGATACGCATATTGCAAAGCATATAAATTTAAAAAAAGGTTTTATTTTCAAATAAAATTATATTATTCATTTAAAGGGGGGCCTCCCGAGGCCCCTGTAAGTGCGAGGCCGTGGGCGAGGGCCCACTTTGCCCACGCCTAGCTACGCCACTGGTACGAAAAGATAGAGAAATTTCATTCCTTCGTTAATTGCCACTAGCTTTAAATAGAGAACGTTACCTTTAACCAATCCTCGCTTGGCCAGCGATCATAATGTATGGTAATTAATAAAATCAGGCTGGTCTGTATCCGGGTGTAGCTCATGAAGATATAATTTTTAACTAGTAACTCGAACAAAAGCGGTCTCGAGGTAGTAGTAAGATCAAAGTTCAGTTGGAAACCGATCGTAGGTAGGTAGATAGATAATACTGATATTGCACTCTAAAAAGTAGAGTATTTTTACTATGCTGCTCTTTAGAAGCATATCTCCGTTTTCTAAGTCAAATAGAACATAGAAATAGTCTGTGTTTTACGTTGGTTTCATTATAGTTTCTTTAGAGTGTTTTTGTTTTAAGACACGTGCGATGGCGTGCTGTCAAGCACTAACTCTAAGAGTACCTAAGTATATGAGGATTTTATTCATATAGGTAAGTTAATATTTTTGTTCTCAGACTTCACAGTTATTGAGCATATAGTAGCAATGTAATTTTGGGAGTTTTATATGTAAATACCAATAGAAAAATATATATTATATTTCCTCAAGTTTTCTAGAAAGGTCTTCACTTATGGTCTTCTGGCCAAAATTAAATATGTTTTAAAAGGATTGGGTAAATTTCCTCTCCGAACTATAAAATTGTCGGCGACACGACTAAATATTGCAGTTGTCAATAGGCGACGTTTATTAGGTCATTAGGTCATCAGTCAAAACGATCACTTCTTCTTTGCCTTTCCGAAAAATTAAAAAAAAAAACAATTTCAGATAAATTTAACCAAAATGAGTTTATCGAATAAGGAAAAAAAATACAACATGTTTTTTTTATTCATAGCAGTTTCATCTCAAAAAGAAAACCTACACGTTTTCAGAAACCTTGTACAATTTTCCCTTTCAATGCGTTCTCGTTGCCATTTCTTTTTGTACGTGTTCTAGCAGTGGCGTAATGTTTGTAAATAAGAAAACGTATAATAACGCTTAACTCCGGATTTCCCGCCCACTGCTCCGGGCGCTTTGAGCGAAATAAGCGTAGCGAGCGATCACTTGAAGCTTAGAACTTTTCAGAACATACACTTTAAAAAATGAACTGAAACTCTAACTGAACTGAACTTTAACTGTTTTTTGAACTAAATGACTATTTTTAACCGACTTTCAAAAAAAAGGAGGTTATTAATTCGACCTGTATGTTTGTAATATTGTCAGAATTGCACAATTTTTGTATATGTTAGTCAATACCAGCTTCTAAACATGTGTGCCAAATATCATAAGTGTATGTATGTTTGTCCACGCATTACGCAGAAACTAGAAGTCGTATTTTTTTTATTTATTGAAGTGTCTTTCAACTTAGGAGTCACTGTAAGTTTTATCAAAATCGGTTCAGTAGTTTTCAAGATATGGTCTTTTAAACACTCACTTCGTTCATTGCAACTGCAGAGCAGTGTCTACACCTTATATTTCAATTTAGTTTGATAGACATTGTAGCCGTCTACCCCATGCTCATTAATATTTACGCTCATTTATGGCAACACCAGAGTAGATAATATAATATCAAATTATAAAACAAGTATCTATGTTAAAAGAAAAACAAAATACCCGACTACAGTAAAGCAGTTTTTACAGTCTATCTTACGATTTCGTTACGCTTGATAAGCTGTTAAGTGTACGTTTTTGCGAGAAAGTATGCAAAAAAAGTACACTTTTTTACAGTACGTTTTGCCGGCAACTTCAAACGGTGAAGGAAAAAATCGTGAGGAAACCTACATGTCTGAGAGTTCTCAATGATCTTGAAGATGTGTGAAGTCTGCCAACCCGCACTTGGCCAGCGTGACAGACTATGGCCTAACCCTTCTCACAATGAGAAGATGGCCCGCGCCCAGAAGTGGGACAGTTTGTATAAACAGGGCTGATAAAAAAAAAAATGTAAAGATTCGTAAACATACGACTTCCACCTACATAGCACAGTGGATTAGCAAGGCAGGGCACATTGTAGGTACGTAAAACTAATGGGCGATGGGGCCAAAAAGTTCTCGAGTGTGGGAAAATTTCAACTCCCTAAATATCACGGTTCGTGAGATACAGCCTGGTGACAGACGGACGCACGGACGGACAGCGAAGTCTTAGTAATAAGGCCCCGTTTTTACCCTTTGGGTACGGAACCCTAAAAAAGACCAACTTCAAAATACGCAATATAACGCGTTCATACGAGACTTGCTGTTCACTTTTCTACAGGCAATTGGATGATATTTTACCAGTTATTTTGTTATAAAAACCAAAGTACTGCATCGATTTTGATAAAATTTATATGGGACCACCTCTGAAGTATGATCTACCAAATACAAATCATTAAAATCAGTGCACAATTGGCTGAGTAATCCGTAAACAAACATACAAAAAAAAAGATATGGACCGAATTTATAAGCTCCTTATTTTTGGAAGCCGGTTAAAAACCTATGGTTACCTATGGTAACCTATGGTTACCTATGGTAACCTATGGTTACCTATGGTAACCTATATCATGTTTTGAAATTTAATTTATCAAAATTATTTCATAGATAATATTATCGGGTATTTTCATTTGTTATTAACTCAACATCATCATCATCATCTCAGCCATAAGAAGTCCACTGCTGGACATAGGCCTCCTCCATGGATTTCCAAAAAGACCGATTGGAAGCGGCTTGCATCCAGCGTCTTCCCGCCACTTGTATGAGATCATCTGTCCATCTCGTGGCTGGTCTTCCTACGCTGCGCTTGCCGGTACGTGGTCTCCACTCGAGAACGTTTCGGCCCCATCGGCCATCAGTTCTACGTGCTATGTGTCCTGCCCACTGCCACTTCAACTTGCTAATCCGCTGTGCTATATCGGTGACTTTTGTACGTCTACGTATCTCTTCATTTCTGATTCGATCTCGTAGAGAGACTCAGAGCATAGCCCTCTCCATAGCTCGTTGCATGACCTTGAGTTTCCTACCTTGACCTTGAGTTAGTTGAGTTTATTAACTCAACGTGTACCTATAATTACTCAACGGGTTTGCATGAAAATAGCTCACACCTAATTATTCTTGAATATGTTCGTGTTACTGTAAAAATGATAGTCTTGAATTTGCATAATGTGTACAGCGCGTGTATGGAATGGCTAATTGGTTAAGAGCCCCCAACCCTAATGATGACGATCACTTCGCCAAGATTTATATTAATTATTAAATTAGGAAAGTAAGAAAGACTAAAGCCATACCTACTTTAAAACTGTAGGTACCTATGTGTTACCGTTTTCTCTATGAGCCAAAGAACCGAAGTAAAAAAATAATAATTTGTCTAATGTGACGTATGAGGATGTTTCTTAAACTTAATCGTTTAGTTTTGATTTTTTTAACCCTATTTTTTTTTATTTTGCTCATACACCCTCTATAACAGACAATCTGTAAAAAATATCATAACTGTTTCTCTGTCACAGCTCAAAAAGTACAGCCGCTTACAGATAGGACAAACAGACTGCGTAGACTCAGCATAATAATGACATTTATAGTTTATAATGTTACTTGTTAAATATCTCGTTGCACGCCCCGTCTGATTTATATTTTATATTTTTATCCATCCCATGGTTGCCTGGAAGAGATCGCTTTTAGCGATAAGGCCGCCTTTTGTTGCACTAGTCTATTTAAGTTCTTTGTTATTACTTCTAAGGTGTGTACAATAAAGAGTTCATCTATCTGTCTATCTATCATCTAGTAATATCAATGAGATTTTATCTTAAGTATATTCAATGAATATGAAGTAAAAGCATGGCAAATATCAGTTCTCAGCCTTTCGAAGATAAGACACATACTTGAGGCCTTTTAGTATCTTGGCTTTACATATCTTGCCGTTGCAATTTCTAAACACATGTTATAGCATTGTCTCTGTTCACAAGTTACAAACACGCGTCTAAAACGCCCGACGTGTCGCGACTTAGACGAGTCAGGCGATTACCTTGCTTGGCACGCAGAGCCGCGTAAAACCCATCTACGCATAATATATCGAAGAGTAATATGCTTTCTAATTTTTGGATAAGAAAGCCTAAATGTGGCCAAGTTATCAGAAATTATAAATTATGTTTTATTATTTGGTATGAACGAATACTTTTCTTACATCTTAGTAAATTTACTTCCAAACCAATGTCAACTTTTCTTACTGCTGTCACAGATTACGATATAGTAACAGAGTACGCAATTCGTGTTTACTGCCTTAGTACCTCGTTCCCGAAGCGTTAGTGCCTCGTCGCCGTTTATTGTTACTGCTGACAATTAGATAATCCGTGCTTTACTACTGTTCGCGGAGTATGACTAAATACGTTATGTTAGTTTACATATTGATCATACTTTCTTATATTATATAATTCTTCTTCTTTTCGTGTCAACGGTTCGTTTTTTTTTTTTTTTAATCTATTATTATACTGTATTTGACCAGTAGGAAGCCACAGAGATGGCAGTAGTATTGGCCTCCCACAGGTCATTCATTGTGCAGGTATTAGGGCACAGTGGGCATACGAGCAGGTGTGTCATTGTCTGAGGGGTGGCGCCACAATCACACTGCTCTACTGGAGGAATAGCCAGACCCCATTTACACATATTTTGTCTGCAACGACCAACTTGTGTTCGGAGGCGATTTATAGACTGCCAAATTGGCCATTGCAGATCATGTCCTGGTGGTAGCTCCTCCTTCAGGACGGAGGATATTATATAATAAGAACGACTAGTATTATACTTGTCGTTCTTTTTTAAGACCTTGATACGTATAGCTTCATAACCGTTTTCAGTGTTTATATTGTCTATCTTATGAAATAATCAGATATAAAATTTTATATAATAATAAATACCACAAAAAGTTATACATTACAAAAACATACTTAAAATAAATATTAAATAACTAAAATTTCATAGGAATTATCGCACAGAAAACCGAAACACAGGGCCTGTTTATAACAAGATATTTTTCGAAATTCAATTCTTGAAAAGGTAAAATTAATCCCCAATATTTGTATAGAAAAAAAAATGAACATCATGATAAAAATGTGGCTTATAAACTAATCAAACAATATAATAGACATGAGAACTCTCAAATAGCAAGCCAACTATTTAACTAAGATTTATTATATTAGTTGTGTGTAGTGTTCTACTTATCTCGATCCTGTGCCAATCTTATCCAGGTTCGACCCGCGATCTTTACAATCGACTTAGCGAACTCCGACGTTTCGTTTACTAGAATATGTCCACCAATCCGTCAATGGTTTAGTCCACCTGCCATCACTCAACCTAGCGTTCGTGGCACAGCAAGAACATATAATATTTATTTCAAAACTTGATTCGTCTAGTCGGTTAATAATATTGCCAAATAGAATATTCTAGACGTATCATAGTCGAACGCTAAGTCTAGCTAAGTAATATCATAACTAAAGTTACGTAGTTGTCAGCAATCGGTAGACCTCACTAAAACTTTCCTAATAATGTCACTAACTATGACTTTGAGTTATTAACACCTGAACTTCATTTAAGCGCAGGTCGATTTTTCTTCTAGTTTCTCTGGCGAAATGGGTATCTAATTCAAGTAATATAATTTTAGTTTAAAAAACTAAAACTTAAAACGACTTCAAAATACGCAATACAATACATAAGCGACTTGCTATTCACTTTTCTACAAGCACTTGGATGATATTTTACCAATTAATTTGTTATAAAAACCAAAGTACTGCATCAATTTTGATAAAATTTATATGGGTCCGCCTTTAAAGTATGATCTACCAAATACAAAAAGAATCATCAAAATCAATGCACAATTGGCTGGCTAATTGGTGAACAAACTTACAAAAAAAACATACAGACCTAATTGATAACCTCCTTTTTTTTGGAAGTCGGATAAAAAGACATTGAAATAATCAAACAAATTGTAAAGTAGAATCTTGAGTACAGTGATGGATTAAAAAATAACACGAAACAAAATACAGAACTTTAAAGCCGAAAAGAACACTAAATCCTTAAAATAACTATAACAATATCAAAATCGGTCCATTCGTTTAAGAGCTATGATGCCACAGAGATTAGCTCACGCATTTTCTCTCGCCCTAGGAAATATAAACAGGTTTCCCATGATAGTTTTTCATTATCGTGAATATTTTTTATAAATAGATAATATAGGCCTTTGCCCAGTAGTGTTCCACTACTCTACAGGCTAACAACAACATCAACAAGGTAATATTACCTATGTATATTTTCCTAATAAGCTGGCATACATTTTTTAAATTAGCATATTCCTTTAGTCAACATTGTCGAAAAAACATTTCCAAAGATACAACATACATTATACCTCAACCAAGAAAACCTCTAAGATATCAATGAAAATGTATGTAGCAAAGGTCGAAGGAGTGCATTAGTTCACTGGAAGCTTAAAACAGAGACTAAGCTTTCGCAAAAAAAACTCGAAAGAAATAATATATTTTTAGCATCGACACAAAATATGTACCTTTGTTAGTGCTTAATTTATATAAATATATTTCTTTATGTATCAACGAAATGACAAACTATTTTTTAAATACTAAGCCAATGATCAAATAAAACCGGCCAAGCACGGGTTTAACTTATTCACCGAGGGTACTGTATCCCAATACTGCTACTGAAGATACGGCTACTTAGGTCACCGTTGAATAGGCATATTCAAACTCATTTAATTGTTAGCTAATCGTTTGTTCCTTTAATTTATAAAATTAGAATAACTAATTAAATTTGCGCCTTCATCATTAGACCAATGCCATGTTGAATCTGTTACATAAATATGGTTAATCTGAGTGTGATCAAGCCATTTCATCAGAGGGCTATGCTCGGAGTTTCTCTGCAAGATCGAATGAAGAGATCCGTAGACGTACGAAAGACATCGACATAGCACAGCGGATTAGCAAGTTGAAATGGCAGTAGGCGAGGCATATAGCACGTAGAACTGATGGCCGATGGCCGAACAGTTCTCGAGTGGAGACCACGTGCCGGCAAGCGCAGCGCAGGCAGATCAGCCACAAGATGGACGGATGACCAGCAACAGATGGACGGATGACCTCATACAAGTAGCAGGAAGACGCTGAATGCAAGCCGCTTTCAATCGGTCTTTTTGGAAATCCATGGGAGAGCCCTATGTCCAGCATTGGACTTCTTATGGCTGAAACGATGATGATCATGTGATGATCATGCCATTGAAAGTAATCTTAGTTTCGTAAATTAAAACTGATCTTTAGCCGTTCAAGTACCTCGAGAAGTTAGATAAAAGATTATACAAAAATATGGACATTAGTAACTGATATAAAACTACCAAGGCCTTGTCAGGCAACGGGCGACGAAAACGTGCGGTGTAAGAGGTTTTACTTGTACCAATGGCGAGACACCTCGTTCTACTGCTCAATAGATACATGTTATAATAGCCACTACCCATGTATGTTTTTATAATACTGCTATTTCTTATGCTATGCCCGTGGTTTCACCCGCATGATGACCATGATAAAATGTAACCTATATACTCGTATGTCCGTCTCCTGGTTCTTAGCTATCACTGTACCAAATTTAATGTACTAAAAAAAGATTTTTGTATGAATTTTATTAATAATAATAATAATGTTTTTTTTTATTATTTTATGTAAAGGGCCTCTCAGTGTTGGCTTCGGCTCCACTGATGCCCATCAAAGGACCGGGCTGCGACCCAATATTTAAATTGATTATAGGGAAATAATAATAATTCTTTATTTCGGAAATTATCCATAGTCACATAAAATTTACATTCTAAACGTTAAAGATATTTAATTAATAAATAATGTGAAATTAAATCATATACAATCAATTCATAACTTAAAAATAAAATAAAATACAGTCATCAGCCATTATAATTAAATAATATCTTAAGGCTTGAACAGTATGCAATTTCTAAACCTCCGCTGCCTGTATGTCAATCAGACTTATTTTTTATCGACTGCATTTATTTGATAAAGTAAAAACAAACTTTGAACAAAATAAATACATAATAAATAAACAAGAGGATGAAAAGCACAATCGTATTTTGAGAAGAATTAGAAAACCGTGTCATCGCAAGACTAAATTTTCGAACCTTTATTACTCAACTGCACATGAAAGAGGATAAAGTATTTCTGGTACATACATATGTATGTACATAAGAACGTCTTAGGACATTTCAGGATATATTATGTATCTATATTATCACCTGCAAATACAGCCTAAACTTGACTGATTTTGATTTGCGACGTGTCGTTGGATTTGTCTTTACTTCTCGAGTATTTTAATATTATAATAATTTCTAATGATTTTGCGATTGATACTAATTAAAATTAATAATAATTTTAATTAATAATAATTTTAATGGATTTATCGCGTATATTTTACATAATTTTATGACCTGACGTTTCGAATATTTTGCAGCGTCCGTGGTCACAGGTGAGACTAGATAGAGATAAACTCTTTATTGTACATTATTGAACAAATACAATATTACAAACATCTTACAATACTAGTTTATCAACAGGCGGACTTATCGCTAAAACCGATCACTTCCAGACAACCGTGGTATGGAGAACATAAGTAAATGCATTTGTGCAATAGCAGAGACACTGTGTATAGCTATAATATGATCATACCTAACAATCTAATAAAATAAAATAATATAAACTAATAAATATAATACAATAAATACAATATTTTTTTGTGCAAAACGTTCCCCATGCACCCAAAAGTGTCATGTTATATTTTTTTGTAATAATATTAGCACAACTCTGTAAAAAAGTACTTTTAAATAAAATAATGTAAGTATACCTTAAAAGTGACGAAATTTTCAGCACTCTACGTAGATAAACAGATCTGGAAGTTCGCCAGAGACGATAACACAAACTGTTCTTTTCGCTCGATGTAATATTATTACTTTAGAAATTTGTGCTCGAAGACTTGATGTGTTTTGGCGGTCTCCGTGCTCTGGTCTGGCGTTTCTATATTGCATTTCAAAAAATGAAATACATTTAAAATTCGACATGATATCTATAATCACTCTAGCCTTGAAAATTCTAAGCTTTTAACTCTCAGGAAATAGAGAAAGCGGTAAAGAAATCCGTTCTTGTGCACTACACATCAAGAATGTGGACCGAACACTTCACTTTATTCGATGGAAGGTATAAATAAGTCATTGTTGTGCACAGTGTTTCAGAGTTGCCAATGAAATTATTTTATTTAATTCATTATTAATTACTATGTTAAATATTGTCATAGTCATAGTCATAGTCATAGTAATTTATTCATAACGGATAATGGTACATGTCAACAGGAAAAAAAACTATACAAATGTAAGTTCGCTTAACATAACGAATCATATAGAATATAAAAAATATTGCAATAATTTAAATAACAATTCAAATATGTACATAAAATAATAATAATAAAAAATGTCAATAGTATAAAATAATCACAATAAAATTAAAAAGGTAAATAATCAATAATTAATACAATGTCATGTCATTTGTATTTTAGTCATATAATCAAACTTGTAGAATGCTTGTTCGATAAGCAATTTTTTTAGTTTGTATTTAAATGTTCCCCTAGACGGCGAGTCTCGGACTTTATGTGGCAGGCGGTTGTACACCTTTGCTGCAGTCACATGTACCAGTTTACTCGTCATAGCGAGACGGCGAGGCACGGCACGCAGCCGATTTGCGAGACGCGCCGAACATTGTGTTGTAGAGTTGTATAATCATCCTATTATTTTGTGCTTTATAGATGGAGTATTTTGTACGATTATAGGTTCTGATACCTAAGTGTAAGCCTATTTCTGAGCTTATACTGTCCATCCATTTGAAAACCATAATAGAGGGTTAATTCTTTCTATCTCTCCCACAGACATAGTAGATGAAGCGACTTCATTTATATGAAAACGTTGCGTGCCACATTTTTGGTGTCGACTGTGACGTCGCACAAACGATTTTGTTCCATCCGCGCGAAATCTATTCAATCCAATGCATTCGTGCTTGTACGCTAGTAACTAGTTGACAAAATTTCTAATCGGCTGTATATATCACCTGAAATTAAATAAATCTTAGGTCGTCAACTGTGTTTTTTTATCTTACTGTTGACACGGTAGTTACATAGTATCTAAGTACATATAAGTAATAATAATCTTGTTTTTGTATGATTCATTATTAAAAAACTTTAACTAATCAGTAATTTAGTAATAAAAAATATGCTCTTATAAAGCGACGCTATGTGATTAAATCCCAAAAGTAGTCTATAATAAACGCTGACGAAGCTTCCTTAGTCGTCGGCGCTTGTTCCAGGGAGTTACAGGGTGTCAGAAATCTGCTGACTACCACATTGCGGTGTCATTGCGGGCTTCAGGCTTGTTCTCGACAATGGGGTTGCGGGTTCATAGTTCTGCTGAGTGTGCGACCTCTGCGCAAGTAATTGAAGCAGTTATTTTGGACGGGTCTAGGATTTGGTTGGCTTTTATGCTCCTCGTGAACTTATTTTGATAGACTAGAACAAGTTATTTCACATTGTGTGTAATTAAAAGTCTGTATGTGTTTTTAGGGTTCCGTATCTTAACAGTAAAAAATGGAACCCTTATAGGATCACTTTGTTGACCGTATCTCCGTCTGTCAAGACCTGTATCTCGGGAACGCGTGAAGATATCAAGGTATTGTCATATAGTACACATAAAGAAAAAAAACCGAAAACTGTACATTTTTAATATAATTTCACAAAAAATTTGGACCCTCCTTCCTTGCATAAAGAACCTATTCTTTATGCAAGGAAGGAGGGTCCAAATTTCAAAGTGCTTTAACCGTATCATGTGGGATATCATATGAAAGAGCTTCATTAGTTCAAGCTAAAGCAGGTTTTAAATATTTTTACGATGTATATTTTTCGGTTTATAAGGTCTAAGGTCTAAGGCTCTTTTATCTACTAGTTTGTACGGAACCCTCGATGGGCGAGTCTGGCTCGCATTTGTCCGGTTTTTTATTCAATGATTGGTTTGCGCTTCACTGCCAACTCGATTGCCCGATATGGCAGTATACAATGCAGTTCTCTTAGGTGCTTATCTAATTTGTGTTCTCTAGAGTATATTTGGATAGAGAAATACATATGTGGCAATGAAGGCGCTGCTGTCCTTATTTCATTATTTTGTTCGAGTACAAGGGCGGTACTCTGTCCTTATTTTATTATTCTGTTCAATCGAGACGTTAGTTCCCAATTTTTGCTGTGCAACTATATGTGAGATGCCGGTCATCTTAAAAAAACGTTGCACTCATTTGGTTGCATACATTGGAGTACGTTACTAGAGGAACCTACCTAGAGGAAATCGATTCACTCATGATTTAAAGTCACCAAAACTATCTACTTTATACAAATATATCAAGATAGATATATAGGAGGATAGACTCTTTACTGTTTACACCAAACTAAAACACTAATTAAGAAGAGAGAGCTTACTAGCTTGCGAAACAACAGACAACAAGCATCAAGATAATAGTGAAAAATATATATTTTTGCTAATTACTAGCTTTCATTACTCCATCTCCACGTCGATAGCCATCAAACAAAGTCGTTCCGAGCAGACGATCGAGCCATTACCGCTTCGTACGCTGCCATATTTTAATTAAACCCTCCCAAACAATTAGAGACCTTCAAATTGTTCTAATTGAAGTTTCATTTGCGTGGCAATAAATTCCTTCAGGCCGTTCGGAGCCGTGTTTGAAACGTTAGTGAAATTTCATTACGTTTCAGTTATCGGAACACTAGACAATTTCATCACGGTCTAACGGCGGTGTTTATTAGGAGCTCGACAATTAAATACAAATAAGCTTTTATTGGGTGCTCGTTTGGGACCATTTGGCGCATTATACAGGCGTGAATACGATTATGATTGCGATACCTGTCGCTGATGGTTCCGGGAGCTTCCTTTGTTTCAATCTGTTCCCAGCGTCTGTGCTTACAATGGGATTAAGCGTATGTGCCAGATATTGTTGGGGTACAATTATACTTATGCATTTAAATTTGGGTGATTATTTCAAACGACAGACAGCATTAAAAACTCTTATAGAGAGAATTTTTTCAGACGAGGATTTTTTGAAGTAATAAAAACTGCTCACGGCTTTAAAAATAAGTGTAAACTCTGCTTATCCATGATTTCACATTTTTTTATTTTCCATGTAAATTTTTCGGCTCATCATACTCTCATTATTGGATGTACTAATAAAAAACACTTAATATAATTCAGCAAATATGTTCTTGACTTATCACATCTGCTATAAGCCATTATGACACCTCACTGCAAACTTTCTGGTTTTATCTTCAATGCCTGCAGAACATACTGCATTTTTTAATGTCATATATTAAATTGCGACGTAGAAATCTATATCAAATATTAACGTATCTGTGAAATTAACTTGTATGTATAAGAATATGGTTAGATTGAATAAATTGAAAAATAAATAATAATAGTAGGTCAATTTAAATATATTAAAATCACCTCTATTTCGACACAATGTAGAAAGTTTTGGTGTCCGGTTGCGTCCACTTGATATTCTCGTATTTGTATTCAAAAAGTTTTCGGTTTAAACCACTACACACTCAAAAGTTCTCTGTTTCCGCTATTTTTCATATTTTCAATAAAATTAATTGAATTTTATGATTATGTTAACTGTGTGTCAGACTAGACTCTAGACTAATCATACAACCCCAAAAACGCGTGCTCAATGCGTAGGAAATGCAGCAATCGTAGGATTGTATTACTAAAATGCAATTTTCTGTTATGTTTCCCTTGTCGGAAATCTAAAGTTCCCTTGGTTGGGCACCGTCTATGCAGAGCTTAAGGTGATAACGGAGTACTAGGCATTTAAAAACAATTAGTTCCATTAATTAGTCCCATCGCAATGCAGAATACTCGACATGTCGAGGACCCTTATGGTTCTAATACAATTATCATAATATCTGGTTTGATAGCTGCAATATTCCAAAACAATAAAGCTTACGAGTACATTTTATAGGGCCGCAAATAATTTCGGTTTTACAACGAACATAAAACATATTTATTCATGACGCGGAGAATAATAAAAACTCACGTTTTTCTAATAAAACTCGATGAAGAAATAAAAGTCAACCTTGCACGGTTACAATAAAATAAAAGTTATTCCAAAGTGAAGTATCGAAATTGTTGGATTATGACGTCAGATGGCGCGAGTACAAGAGAAATAACTTTTCAATTTTGTAATGGAAACTTGATGTGAGTAGAAGGCCGAAAGATTGGCTACGTATCGGATCAGCGGTTTTTAAATCAATATTTTCTTATATTATGCGACAAGAATAGCTAAAAAGTATTAATATCTACATTGTTTAACTGACTTCAAATATGGAGCGGTTTTTTATGATATGTGTGAAGAGACAAACAGGTCGCTCACCGGATGTTATGTGTTATACTCGGAGATAAAAGCACAATGCCAACAAAATTAATTAATGCATAATGTTTAACAGTTCAATATGAAAATGTGAAAACAATTTGCTTCTCTAAAGTTTTTGACAAAATACCTTGATATACTTATGAGGAAATTTTCCTCGAAAATTTATACTTCAACCCAGAACACAATGAGGAATTTACATGATTTATTTTTATTTAGTCATAAAAAAGTTAACCACAAATAGATCCATTCCAGAAAAACAAAATTATTATACCTTCAAAAATAATAAAATTACAAGCATTTTAATTTCATGTCAGACAGAAAGCACACGATAGTGAATGATGACGTCATACTTCGCCGTACAAATTCAATAAAGTAAGCAAGTTCGTATAGACTGAGTGAATCGTCAAGCCAGGTAAGAAGACTTTCGGCGGCTTAATAACTCTGACACTAGGGCTGGCCACTCATTCTGTATGAACTTACTTATTCAACATTCGTACAATCACTACACACTTTACAGTATTGTGTTTCTGCTATTTTATAAATTATCAATGAAATTGATTTTATTGCTTTGCTGTCATTTTTGAGTGAACCCTTTAGTAAAATTTAGATCTATAAATAAATTTGTAGATTAAATCTAAAATGAATCTCCGGTCTCAGCTTAACACTTAGTGAGTTTAAACTGATAAATATTTTTAAGTGATACCTAAAATTGATTGAGTGGCACTCAGATCTCAATTTCAATTTACTTCAGTCGTTATAAAATTGAGTGAAAACAAATATTTGCGGTTACATTAAACATGGATTCTTAAAAACTCGGACCCGATTCTGACTAAAATAAACATTATGTTATGCTTTGTATACAAAAACTATTTTAGTTTACTTTATAAAATAAACAAATGAGATAACAATTGTCCGTTTTCTTTTTTTTTCTCTCCATCGTTGATTCAATGATAGTCCTCCACAGCATATTCGACCGTCTTTCGATAATATGAATCTTTTTATAATTCAATTCCCAAAGCATAGAAACAAGACTGTATCTCTCCGGTAACTTTATTTCTGATAATTATGGCAGATTTATTAACAAATATTCTTAAATACAGCATCAAGTACTGATGTATAGAATAAATAGAAAACATACTAGAAAACAAAATATAACTGACGATAAGATACATATCAAAATCCGATTATTTTACAGAAGCCAGAGAATTTTATCCCAAATGGGGATATGAAAGCCTCGCTGTATGAGTTGAACTTATGCTGAGTATAAGTTAGATTTATTACATAGCTAGGTTTATTATTATTACAAAATATTGTAGCAATTAATAATCTCGTGTAGCTAATCTCGTAGCACGAACTACGCTAGCTACGAGTGGTTGCACATGTAGCTAGCGTAGCATAGCGTAGCATATTTGCAACAACGGGCTACGCGAAATTTTAACTTATATCTTTGCAAATAATAAGTAAAGACATTTTCTTTTATTTGAAAAATAGGCTAGCTTTTGACCACGTACTCGCTCAATGTTAAGTGACTGTTACGGTCTACGATGGAGCGCGTTTACGTAGAAGGAATCTATTTACTCTTGGTTTGAAGACACTCAGATTATATTTATTCGGAAAGACCCATTTACAAAGAGTATTCCAGATTTTGGAATTATAATTAATAATCACTTATTTTTTTATTTTATTACTTTTGGGGAAATTTACAGCTAGGTTTTACATTGTAGTTATTAAGTATAAACAAAAGAAGGCCAATTACAAATTTCCAAGGATATTCTAGAATATAAACAATGTATTGACGTTAAATAACGTGATAAGTGTAAAAAATAATAATGTTGAAAAATGCGTTACTCAGCATCCGCTTCCACTGCACGACGTAAGTATTGAACAGGTCAACATCGTGCAGTGCAGCCACTGCATTAAAACTACGACTCGCTCTTAGCAGATAACTATTTTTCGTATAATTAGAGTTAACTGTAGGAACAGATACAGTGCATGGTCCTCTAGTTGGATCGGCTGATACCTTCAAATGTATATGCTGCAATAACTCAGGACAATCAACCGAACCATTTGCTATCTTTAGTAGATAAACGACATCGGCAATATTTCGTCTCAATGTTAAGGGCAGAATCATCATCATCATCATCTCAGCCATAAAAAGTCCACTGCTGGACATAGGCCCCTATGGATTTCCAAAAAGACCGATTGGAAGCGGCTTGCATCCAGCGTCTTCCTGCCACTTGTATGAGGTCATCTGCCCATCTCGTGGCTGGTCTTCCTACGCTGCGCTTGCCGGTGCGTGGTCTCCACTCGAGAACCTTTCGGCCCCATCGGCCATCAGTTCTACGTGCTATGTGGCCTGCCCACTGCCACTTCAACTTGCTAAGGGCAGAATGTGAATTATATATTATTCAGTCCTGTTTGTACAAACATATTCTCATTGTAAGAAGGTCAGACATGTAGATTTTTGGAATAGCCTCCTCAAATGTCAGTTTTTTCGTGCTTCTTACCATCCGATAAAATAAGGGGAATCAAAATCAAAAATAGCCCTGTTTGTATAAGCTGCCCCACTGTTGGGCGCAGGCCATTTTCTCGTTGTGAAAAGGGTAAGGCCTTAGTCTATCACGCTGGCCAAGTGCGGGTTGGTAGACTTCAGACATCATCAAGGACGTTATGAACTCTCTGACATGTAAGTTTCCTCACTATGTTTCACCGATTGAAGTTGGCGGCAATCAACAAGACGCACATAACTTCAAAAAGATAGACGTGCGTGCCGCGGGATTCAAACCCAGGACCAGTGGATCGCAAGTCAGACGGTCTCCCGACTAGGCGGCCGGAAACTTCAAATAGGGGGAATAATATTAAGCAAACCACCGAATCCCTTAGATGTTTAAATGATGTACTTAACTAAAATTACCTCATCTATTATTCTGAAGGATAATTTGTCCTAACATTGTCACCAAAGTTGTCTACAGATTACTAATAAGTCATTCATTACTACAAACTAATCTCCCAACATAAATCATTCAAATTCAATTAACCATATCACAATGGTGGTACTGGCAACGCGATCTGCTAATCTTTATAGTCCCGGATGCGATATAACTCATTTTACCCCAAAATACGGGAAATGGGGGAAACACGCGCATTTCCCTAACCACTTCCTGCGCTGACAGCTAAGCACTTCATCAAGTCGTAACTTGTTTTTATTTAAGTTGGAGGTAAATGGCGTGCGGTTGATGAATGTCAGTTGTTGCGGGGGAAAGTGATACATTTATTGTTTTGTTGTAAGGTTTAGTCGAAGTAACGAAAAGTTTTTTTATTTGAAAAAATTTACCTAATGTAAGTAAATTTATTGAAAACCTTAACTATAATTATTTTTTTTTTTATGACAGATGTCGGCTGGCAAAGTTAGTTTCCTTCAATCTCTTTAAGAAGTTCAATCTTTCGCCAAGCACATAACAGCCTCACTTGGGAGTCATTTATATAACAAAAATAATTATACTATACATATTACAGAAATAAGATATAACCATCTTATTTCTGGATATTGATTTTGTATTTATGTAATTAGAAACATAATAAGAAATTAATATTAAAAACCAATAAATATCTCATTAATTAAAGTCTAAGTATCTGGGCGACCGAGCTCCACTCGGATTTTTTATGACTGAAAATACGATCAAACCCGGGTTCACTAAAAATGAAACCTAGCAAGATTGATTTATCGTCCCCTAATCTACCTAAAATCCAAATTTCATTAAAATTGTTGGAGCTGTTTCCAAGATTCAGATTATATATATATATATATATATATATATATATATATATATATATGTATATGTATATACAAGAATTGCTCGTTTAAAGGTATTAGATAACACATCCTTACAACTAATAAAAACGTAACGACTATTATTTCTTGTGTCTTTGTCGTAGCCGAGTAATAAAATGATATTCTCATCAGACATTTTTCAATCACATTAACTTTGAAACTGCGCTATCTGGTATCATATTTAATTTAGTTAAGTGGCAACGCTTTGACAATAACAAAACGCTAAATCTCGTTGAAAACAAGACTTTTATAGCCGAGAGTCATTAAAATTATTAAATTGTGTGATAACTACACATATCTACGTTAAGCTATACTTACACACGGCTTAGTGTTACTTTGGAACTTGGAGTTCGTAATGTTGGACTAAGTTGAGTATAATCTTTGTGGGCTTATACAGAGTTAGCTGTTATTACCTAGCTGCCTCTTAACGGTAACGTTTGTGCATTTCAATAAACAATTATTTATTTTACAGCTTAAATGGACTCGCAGCTCAGTTGGTAGTATGTCTGCCTGCTAAGCTGTAGGTCGTGGGTTCGATCCCTACCTAGGATAAACATTTGTGTGATGAGCATGGGTGTTTTGTCTGTGTCTGGGTGCTTCTATGTATCTTAATTATCTATCTATTCAGTCTAGTTTGGGCTGGATAGTGTTATGTGAAATGTCGACCAATATTTATTTATTTCTTTACAAACATCGAGGGAAATATCCGGTTCCAGTTTTTTAAGCTAAATAGATCTACTTTTGACCTCGCCTGATGGTAAACATTGGGGTGGCCGAGGATGGAGCACGTTGACCACGTCACACATCGCACGTCGCATATCAATGAACTTTTTGTATGGAGTAGACGATACAATATCACTTAATCTCTTAATGGCAGCTTCTGTACATAACTTCAATATTCATTTGCATTAACTGAGGATAAACAGAATATTCAATAAAAGTTCTGACTGACGTGGTTTAATCACTGTACTTAATTTGTCTAGTTTTTACTTTTAAAAGACAACCGTATACCCTCATGGTAAAATTTTGTGGGCTCGAATGTAGAAATCGGTAAGATAGTATCGTTGTATTTTACCATGAATATGCAGGTAACCATATATATAACTACGAAAAGATATATGCGATGACGACGATGCGACTGGTGACCGAAATGCTGGCGCGTATCTGGCCCAACGCATAAGCATTGCCATTCAACATGGCAATGCGGATAGCATGCTGGGTACGCTGCCGACTGGTACCTAGTGGATTAGAGCATTTGGATTGTCTTTAGACCTTTATCGGTCTGGGGTAATCGATATGCTTTTTTTGTAGTAGTTTAATAAGTTGAGTCTCCATATTGTTTTGTTGTAGTTAATAAAGGCACTTGCCCGATATAATATGTGCATTTCCATTTGTCCATCCAACCTGCGGCTGACTTACGAATTGATCAGTTCGCCACGTTTTGCATACGGGCTAATAGTCCGATAGCGATTAAATTCTGAACTATTTTTTAGGATAAAAAATCTGTTGATCTGTTGGCAAATTCTAAGCGGCGCTTTTCTGGATTGGCATTTAGAAAGACACCAAAAAATTAACAAGTATGTATAAAAAATAAAACAAAAAAACCCGAGTACACAAAAGCGAGTTTATTTCCCCAAGAATGATTGGGAATTATTCTTGTAAGATCACTTATTTTTCAGAATAAACTATAAAAAAGCAAATTTTTTTGTTCCTATGATATTTGTAAAGTAAAAACGAAATAAATCTAACTATACCTTGCGTCTCAAACTATTTCAAGTCGTTTAGGCAATTGGATATAATGAAGTACGTAATATACATATACATGTACATAATATACATGTATGTTTCCGGCAGCCCAGTCGGGAGACCGTCTGACTTGCGATCCGCAGGTCCTGGGTTCGAATCCCACGGCACGCACCTCTGTCTTTTCGAAGTTATGTTCGTATTATTGATTGCCGGCAACTTCAAACGGTGAAGGAAAACATCGTGAGGAAACCTACATGTCTGAGAGTTCTCAATGATCTTTAAGATGTGTGAAGTCTGTCAACCCGCACTTGGCCAGCGTGGCAGACTATGGCCTAACCCTTCTCACAATGAGAAGATGGCCCGTGCCCAGCAGTGGGACAGTTTGTATAAACAGGGCTGATAAAAAAAATACCCACAACTGCATACTTACCATACCACATTACCATGTCAAAGTCTGCATGTCAGTAAATAAGTAAAATATTTTCATAGTGAGTAAAAGGAAAATAATGCAAAAAAAACCAAAGTGGCTCTATTTTGATGAAATCGCTGTAAGCATATACATAGCATATCCATAGTATATACATAACATACCTATACATAGCATATACATAGTATTATTACTGTTTACCTATATACTTATCTTCACTGTATTTTTTCTGTTTATTGTAGTTTTTTAATAAAGAGTTATAAATCTATTTAAATACGAGAATGTAGTAGTAGTAATGAATGGATCAAAATTCTTTAAAGATAAACCACTTTACCATACCATGGTATACCATACCATACTAAATAAAAACCTTTATCAATGCATTTTTATGCCTGACGTGCTGATGTATAAACATTTTCGTGAGAAAGTACATGTATATTTTATCAAAGGTGCTCCATGTCGGTAAATACGTGGAACTTTGTAGAGCAAAACAAAGGGAAATTTCGTTTCTGATGTATTTCAATGAGGTCCACAAAAACATTGCTTACGTTATTTTTTCCGTTAAATTCACGACGCCAACGTTTGATCTCGCGTTCTTTGTGTTCATTATGATTGTATTAAATTATTTTTATTGGAACGGTGAAGTGTATGTTATAAAACATGGTGACAGATGTAATATATTGGAGTGTTTTTGTGTGTAAAAAGGTTTCTGTTTCGTTATTTTTAACCGACGCAAAAACGACGGGGAGTTATAAGTTTGACGTGTCTGTGTGTCTGTCTGTGGCGTCGTAGCTTCCGAACGGATGAACCGTTTTTTTTTTTTTTTATGAAAGGTGAATTAGTCGCGAGTGTTTTTAGCTACGTTTGTGTTGTATTATATATCTATGTTTCATCAAAATCGGTTCAGCCGTTTTTTTTGGTTGGGAGTTTTTGAGTTTTCTAAACTTACACCTGTTACAGAGTATTACTAAGGTAAGGTCCTAAGTTAAAGTGAAGGTGTAACGAATTAAAAGGAGTTTATTCTGAGGCATTTGATCATTTGAGCTGTTTTCGATAATATAATAAGAAAACTTTAAAGCCCCTGACATAAAAATGCCTGAACATGGTTTTTTACACATATTTAACAATAATTTTGATTGATTCTTCTTTAAAACAAAACAATGCTACAATACATCGGAATCGGTTCAATATGCTTGGAGCTACGTCACAGACAATCACACACACACATACACACGTCATACTTGTAACACCCCTCGTTTTGGGTTGAGGGTTAAAAATTAAGACATTTTGAATTATTTAATTTAAATTTAATAGAATACTAACATAAAATTATATACACACTCAGTGCTCCTTAGTCCATCTAAGTAACACACAATTTAATACTACTTGCTTAAACAGCCGTTAATTTTAAAAAAAGAAGTCAATTTTCGATTGTAAAAAATCAATTAGTAAATAACTTTGTTATTATCACCGACAGTTTATGATTATGACTGTCCAAATTATCCAATTTTTTTTATTTATTTTTTATCAGCCCTGTTTTGTACAAACTGTCCCACTGCTGGGAACGGGCCATCTTCTCATTGTGAGAAGGGTTAGGCCATAGTCTGCCACGCTGGCCAAGTGCGGGTTGGCAACTTCACACATCTTCAAGATCATTGAGAACTCTCAGACATGTAGGTTTCCTCACGATGTTTTCCTTCACCGTTTGAAGTTGGCGGCAATCAACAATACGCACATAACTTCGAAAAGACAGAGGTGCGTGCCGCGGGATTCAAACCCAGGACCTGCGGATCGCAATTCAGACGGTCTCACCACTAGGCTGCCGGAAACTTATCCAATTATCAGAGCGTAACCTGAGAATAGGGATTTTCATTGAAAAACAAAAATAAATTTAAAAATTATTCAGTTCATTAACACTGTTCGTTAATAACTCCGTTTACGACTGTGCACAATAACTCTTGTGCACGCTACAATAATAAAAAGTATGTCGGAAATCTCGAGCAAAATATTTCTTAAGCCACTGTATTATCAGCCTTATTGCATTATTTTAAGGTTCAACCCTTACCATTGCTTGAACATGAGATTTTTAAAGTGTTCGTGGAATACAGAACTTGATGTGAGGACAGAATTATATTTAGTTTGATATGTGGCGCAGATATTAACACACACGAACATTTATTTCACATTTAAAGACAGAAAAGATTGATTTGTCTATAAAAGTGAAGTAAACGTGCGACTGCCAACCCGCACTTGGCCAGCGTGGTAGACTATGGCCTAACCCTTCTCACAATGAGAAGATGGCCCGTTCCCAGCAGTGGGACAGTTTGTACAAACAGGGCTGATAAAAAAAAAAAAAAAAAAACGTACGACTTGTATCCGAATTATTGGAAAATAGTACTACATGCCTTTGCTTGTACATCTTCGCTGTAACTTTAAATTAAAATCTTGGAATTTCCAGGGCTAGAACGAATAAAGCCTCTATGACTGTATGGCTTCCGCCAAGTTGCAAAAAAGCTTCACAGTTAAATGAGTTTCTCGCAATGCTAAATAAAATAAGAAAACGATCATATCTTTATCTAGATAGATAAACATATGCATCATGAGTATCTACTCAAGATGCATTTACTGTGAACTACAAAATAGAGTAGGATTCCTTCTAACTTCCACTAGTTAGTTTTTATGCGTAGTAAAAAAAATGTCTGTGGTTTCTACCAAATTTTAAACTCAAGAAAAAGCTTGACTGTTTCACTGGTTTTTGTGAAATCTCTGAGACTCCGAGTATTACTCTAAGTCATTCACGACCCCCCATGTCTTGCGGTGTGTGAGCAGTAAACTCTTATGAGCGAGGACGGGTTTATGCGAGAGCGGAACAACAGGGAATCAATTTATATGATGAGTTGTGTTAGATTACGCGGTCCCTTGTTGAGTGAGCAGCTGGATGAACAATTCCCATTAATAATTATCTTACAGGGAGCTAATGAAGGGATTCAGGATGCTTTTTGGTATATTTGTTAATTTGTGTTTAGAAAGTCGATGCATACATACATATATTTTAATTAATATTTCATATTTCAGCCCGCCTTGAAAATATAGATATTTGTTTTTACACGAACGAAACATATAATTGTAGCATACATATTATATTAAGTAATTGTTTTAACGCTGAGGGCCCTAAAGACTCGAAGAGCGGATTCAGTTTTGAAAACGTTATGATAGCTTCTTTAATTACTTAATATCTCTGTGTTAGTGTGTGTAATTTTTTTTATACACAAAAAGAAAATTTCTGGCCTCATAAAAACTCTTAGCCTTTTTTTTAATACAAGATAGATCTATGATTGACCACCAACTCGCCTGATGTTAAGCGATGGTGTGGCCGAGGATGGAGCTCATCGATCTAGAAGATATCTATTCACTCTAGCCTTGAAAATTCCAAGATTACCACCTACTACTACCAAAACCAAAACCTACTGCCAAATGCAAAATTAGTGGTGTCGGTATTGCTTTGTTAGCCTAGAACCGTGCTCAATTTCAACATCTCTAAAAATTATTACTAAAATAAATAAATATCGGTGGATATTTTCACAAAACGCCATCTGGCCCCGAACTAAGTAAAGATTTTTACTTAGTTTGGGGCCATTTGAAACCAGATTTTTTATAGAATGCATATACACTTTTTTGGTAATATATACATACTTATTATACAATTATACATAAAACATCCAAGAGCCCAGACACAGAACAAACATTCATGCTTACTATTTAACTCCCAACGTACAACTTAGAAGGTAGAATAAGGAAGAATAATAATAATAATAATATAAATCAGTCGAAAAATATCAGAAAAATAAACATTAACAAGGTAATTAGGCATCAAAATGAAAATGTATACGAAATCTGGACCGGGTTTAGCTTTTAGTACGAGTAGATTCAATTTTGTTATAGGAAAATTTAGTAGACTAATCAATCATGAATCAGCATTAAATGAAAAAACACGGCGCAAGTTAGGTCACTGGAAAAATAACTTGGAAACTAGCAAAATGTTGATTGTAATCTATCAAAAGGACAGAGCAGCCGTGCGTCGGATGACACGTTAAATCGAAGGTCTCGTTGTTTGTTCTTAAAACAGCAATCATCAAGCCAGATCAGAGGTATTCCGGCCGCTTAGTATCTCTGACACTAGGGCTGGCCACTCAGTCTGTGTGATTTTATTTACTTATTTACGTAATAAGTAGCAGTTAGCAATACTTCCAAAGCCCTAATTTTATTTTTATCTGGGTCTTTAAAAATATAAAGAGGACATTTTCATTATTGTGTCGAATAGACCATACATAGCTAAACACAAATGCATACTATCTAATACCAACGACTAGATATATGACACACTATTCTAGCACGCAGCGTAGAACTTCCATCAATTCCGGTAGTCTAGAGCGGGGATGAGTGGTATACGCTATAGGGACCACAAAATCTGACCGTGTGGGAATTCAATTAAAAATTAGGATAACTAAACTGTGTTATATTTTTCAATCGATTTATTATTTAAGAATGTACTCTATATTATCACCTTTTAGCTATACAACAGCACACCGACACAATATACATTCAACAGCACACCGACCGTCCGACAAAGCGAATGGTTGTACATTTTTAGGAAAAGTTTATTGATGACAGTGAACAGATATGTGTCTTTGTTTGTTGTTTTTTTTTTGTTTTGCATTATATTTTCTACTTATATAGTCCAGTCGCTTGAAAACAGTGTCACCCTACAGCGAGTAATGGAGCAATGCGCTGACTCGGTGAGAAACGCCGCAGAATTTTAAAGCGCTTTATATTGTTCTTCAGTGGTTTTACTTCATCTATGTTGCATTAATACAATGCATTTTGCATTAAATTCTCAAGATATTTCACAAAGGTTTTCAAAATGTTTTATTTATACAAATCATCATCATCATCTCAGCCAGAAGAAGTCCACTGTTGGAACGTACGAAACTATACATGCATTGACTGGCCTTGTGGCTCAGTTGGTAGTGTGTCCACCTGCTGAACTGAAAGGTCGTAGGTTCGATCCCCACCCAGGGCAAACATTTGTGTGATGAGCATGGATGTTTGTTCTGTATTTGGGTGTTTCTATGTATCATATGTAAATATTTACAAAAAAAAAGTATATATGTAATCTATCAGGCATCTAGTTCCATAGTACAAGCTTTGCTTAGTTTGGGCTAGATGGTGTTGTGTGAAATGACCACTAATATTTATTTATTATATTTTTTCGAATTTTCCAGTCATATTTTGGCGATGATTCATTCCACAAAATTGTTTCTAGGTTTTTTTTTATCAGCCCTGTTTGCATAAACTGTCCCACTGCTGGGAACGGGCCATCTTCTCATTGTGAGAAGGGTTAGGCCATAGTCTGCCACGCTGGCCAAGTGCGGGTTGGCAGACTTCACACATCTTCAAGATCATTGAGAACTCTCAGACATGTAGGTTTCCTCACGATGTTTTCCTTCGCCGTTTGAAATTGGCGGCAATTAACAATACGCACATAACTTCGAAAAGACAGAGGTGCGTGCCATGGGATTCGAACCCTAGGACCTGTTCGGTTTCTAGATTAATAGGCATTATTAAGATTTTACTAACACATGACAAGAAAGAGATTAAACACCGGGACAACTGCTTCATCTGTATCAAGCACAGGTCCGATCGTGTATGGAGTACTACTGCCACCTTTTTGATAGATCAGCCAAGTATCAGCTGGAAGCTTTGGAATCAGTGGACCGGCGAGTTGTGAGGTTAATCGGTGACGATAAACTAGTTGCCAAGAAGCTACTTAGTCTCGAGCACCGCTGTAAAGTAGCATGTCTGTCTATTTTCTACAGAGTTCATTTCGGGGAATGTGCGCAAGAGCTTCACAACCTAATTCCATCTTCCCCATTTCACTACAGGACTAGCAGAAAGTCGGTGAATTACCACCCATTTCTCGTTGAAATGCCAAAAATCCGTACTCTGCGATATCGATCCACATTCCTGTTGCGTACTGGACAAGAATGGAATTCTTTGCCGCCATCTCTGTTTCCTGAGACCTACAATCTTGGAATTTTCAAGGCTATAAAGTGAATAGATATCTTCTAAATCGACGAGCTCCATCCTCGGCCACACTGTCGCTTAACATCAGGCGAGATGGTGGTCCATCGTATATCTACAATGTATAAAAAAAACATAGTTTAGTACAAAAAATACACACTGATCCAGTCTTACCTAAAACCGTTTTTCAACTTTGATCAATGCTCAAAATATTTAAACGAGACCAAAATACGATCCAGGTTAACATAGACCATAGGAAGTTTTACAAGGTATAGGTACTACTTTGTACTACTTATTTAGTTCTTCGTGTTACTTTAAATTCAGTACCTAATACTCAAAGTGCACGAGCACTGAATAAACTCTCTGTAACATGGCCGTGGATCGTGTGTTAGCAATTCATCGCTAGCTTTACATCGCATCTCACTCGTAAAACACATTTTATTGACTTGTGTACACAGCAATCGATGAATATTAAACTAGCAACTATATCGAACCTATCCTACTATACTACCGGGAGGGCGACCAACAGTCCCAAGGTGGTGTCGGGTTTCTCGTCCACAAGTCCCTTGTTAACAACATTCTTGCCATCGACAGTGTATCGAGCAGGGTTGCGTACCTGATACTCAGAGTATCCAAGAGATATTCGTTGAAGGTCATCCAGGTATACGCACCGACCTCGGCACACTCGGATGATGAGGTGGAGGTGATGTATGAGGACATTAGTAGGGCCATACACACTTCTGAGACCTATTTTAATGTTGTTATGGGGGACTTCAATGCGAAGCTGGGCAGGAAATGCGAAAGTGAGTTGAGAATGGGGCAATTTGGATATGGACAACGGAACCCCAGGGGACAGAGGTTGGCCGACTTTCTGGAGAAAGAGGGACTCTTCATGATGAACTCTTTCTTCCAGAAGCCACCTCATAGGAAATGGACCTGGTTGAGTCCCGATGGTTCTACGAGAAATGAGATAGACTTCATCCTGACCACCAAGAAACAAATATTCAATGATGTCTCTGTGATCAACATGGTTAAAACCGGAAGTGATCACCGAATGGTACGAGGCACTTTGAATATTAATGTTAAACTTGAGAGGTCCCGTATGATGAAGTCTACACTCCGACCCACTCGCGCCCATATCCAAAACCCCGAGAGCTTTCAGCTCGAACTATCAAATCGCTTCGAGTGCCTGGAGAGCTGCGCATCGATGGATGAGATCAATAACAGGTTTGTGGAAACTGTCCGTACGGTGGGCGCGAAGTTTTATAAACCCCACCGTACAAATAGACCGCAAAAGCTCTCGAGCCATACCCTCGACCTCATGGCTGAACGACGCTCATTGCAACTGCAGTCTTCCGGTGACGCCGAGTCATATAGGCGGCTCAATAGACTCATATCAAAGTCTATGCGACACGAAATCCGTACCTTTAATACTAACCGTATTAAAGAGACGATAGAGCGGAATAAAGGCTCCAAAGTGTTCGCAAGAGACATGTCTATTGGGCAGAGCCAGTTGACGAAGCTGAAGATGGAAGATGGCAGTATAGCGTCGACCAAAGCAGAAGTCTTGAGGGAAATCGAGAGGTTCTATGGACAGTTATACACATCGGTCGCAAAACCTGTTAGCAGTTTGGGCAAAGATCCAAGAGCCAAACTGACTCGACATTATACCGAAGATATCCCGGACATCAGCCTGTACGAGATTAGGATGGCCTTGAAACAGCTCAAGAACAACAAGGCACCGGGCGACGACGGAATTACATCAGAGCTACTGAAAGCGGGTGGAACACCGGTACTGAAAGTCCTTCAGAGGCTCTTCAATTCCGTCGTGCTTGAAGGTACAACGCCAGAAGCATGGAACAGAAGCGTGGTGGCGCTGTTCTTCAAAAAAGGAGACAACACTTTGCTGAAGAACTACAGACCCATCTCGCTTTTGAGCCATGTTTATAAGCTGTTTTCAAGGGTCATCACGAATCGTCTTGAACGCAGGTTTGATGACTTCCAGCCTCCCGAACAAGCCGGTTTCCGAAAAGGCTATAGTACCATAGACCACATCCATACGTTGCGGCAAGTGATACAGAAGACCGAAGAGTATAACTTGCCCCTTTGCTTAGCGTTTGTGGACTATGAGAAAGCCTTTGATTCGATCGAGACCTGGGCGGTGCTTGAGGCTCTCCAACGATGCCGTATTGACTATCGGTATGTCGAAGTGCTGAAGTGTTTGTACAACAACGCCACCATGTCAGTCCGAGTACAAGACCAGAACTCAGAGGCAATTTCATTGAAAAGAGGCGTGAGGCAGGGAGACGTTGTCTCTCCGAAACTGTTTACCGCCGGTTTGGAAGATGCCTATAAGCTTCTGGAATGGAAAGGGCTCGGCATTAATATTAACGGCGAGTACATCACTCACCTTCGGTTTGCCGACGATATAGTAGTCATGGCAAAGTCGATGGAAGAGCTCAGTACGATGCTCGAAGACCTCAATAGAGTTTCCCAACGGGTGGGCCTCAAAATGAACATGGACAAAACGAAGGTTATGTCGAACGCCCATGTAGTGCCCACCCCAATATCTGTGGGGAACTTCACTCTTGAAGTTGTTGACGAATACGTCTACTTAGGACAGACGGTCCGATTAGGCAGGTCCAACTTTACGAGGGAGGTCAATCGTCGTATCCAACTCGGCTGGGCAGCGTTCGGGAAACTTAAAAGCGTCTTCTCGTCCAATATTCCCCAGTCCCTCAAGTCGAAAGTTTACAACCAGTGTGTGTTACCAGTGATGACATACGGCACTGAAACGTGGTCCCTAACTATGGGCCTTATAAGGAAGCTCAAGGTCACGCAACGAGCTATGGAGAGGGCTATGCTCGGAGTCTCTCTACGAGATCGAATCAGAAATGAAGAGATACGTAGACGTACAAAAGTCACCGATATAGCACAGCGGATTAGCAAGTTGAAGTGGCAGTGGGCAGGGCACATAGCACGCAGAACTGATGGCCGATGGGGCCGAAAGGTTCTCGAGTGGAGACCACGTACCGGCAAGCGCAGCGTAGGAAGACCAGCCACGAGATGGACAGACGACCTCATACAAGTGGCGGGAAGACGCTGGATGCAAGCCGCTTCCAATCGGTCTTTTTGGAAATCCATGGGGGAGGCCTATGTCCAACAGTGGACTTCTTATGGCTGAGATGATGATGATGATGAACTATATCGAACCAGCGATGCATATTCAATTTCCATAGCAGGCGTTTTGTGTTGACATTAGAATTTAAATGTTTGAAATGTTATTGAACTGAAAGTTGGACGGTGTGTCAATATTTTGATTATCATGTTAGTATTGGTATTTCCGATTCAATAGGCGGTCAAATTGACGTATGATTTAAATTTTATACTGTTTGTTTATAGATATAAATACATAGTTGTTCACTAAAGTTTTTGATCATAATGAATTTGGATTCATATCGGAAGGGTTTTGTGTTTATAACAATATTATAAATGTATCACTAACTTGCAGTGCTCACTAATAACGAAGAAGATTATTTAAACTAATCTACGCTTTTATTTGGAAAATTTTACGATGAAGCTGAAATAAGCTCAAAGTTATCCAGCGAGCTACGGATAAGGCTAGATGCTCGGAGATTCTCTACGAAACTAAATCAGAAATGAAGAGAGCTGTAGACGCATAAAATCATCGACATAGCACAGTGGATTAGCAAGTTGACATCAGGCGAGTCAAATGTCAAACGCAAACGTATTTCTACATTAAAAAAATATTAATTAAAATATATATTTAAAAACGAGCTTTTATTTAAATGCACTAAAACGAAGAAAAATTTTTGAATGCAATCAAACCCACCATTTTATTCAATTATAAAATGTATATTGATATAAATAAAAGCTTGCCGCAAGATTTCAAACAACATCGTACCTACCTATATACTAAATAATATTTAATTCCTTTCGTTCTTATTATTTGCTTAGAATTAAAGTTAGTTTGTTCTTTTGAAAAAAATAAAATTGTTTGTGTTCTCGCGACAAGCCTTTATTTATATCAATATAAATTTTGTAATTTAATAAAATGGTGGGTTTGATTGCATTCAAAATGTATTTTCTTCATTTTAGTGCATTTAAATAAAAGCTTGTTATTAATTATTTTAATATTTTATTTACTAGACTAAAAAGAGTGCTTGTCAAGACTATTCAAACGAGTCCAAACTCGACGATTTTATCTCGTTAAGTTTAGGAGTTCCTATGGCCACCTTCCGACGCCATCTTGAGACCCTGGATATCACGTAACACAAGAGTGCTTGTCAAGACTATTCAAACGAGTCCAAACGCGACTGTTTTATCTTGTTCAGTTTAGGAGTTCCTATGGCCACCTTCCGACGCAATCTTGAAACCAGCTTCATGGTGCCATATTATTGCATTGTCACCGAAGTTACGTAAGTAAACCAAATTTCAACCTAATCTAACGACAGGAAGTGGATCTAATTTAACTCGCAAGATTTGACCCATACTTACAACAGGGCAAGTTAAATAAAAGCTTTTAAAAAAGTAGAAGTGGCAGTGTAAAAGACAAAAATTACGCAGAAGTGACGGCCAATGAGCCGAAAAGTACTCGAGTCGAGACCACGTACCGAGAAGCGCTACGTAGAAAGACTTACCACAAGATGGATGGACAACCACTGGACGACCAGTAACGGGCGATAAGTGGTGGGAAGATGATGGATGCACGGATGCAGGCCACTTTCAACCGGTCTTCTTGGAAATCCATAATTCTACATCCCTAATTGCATTTCATATGACTAAATAATAAATAACAATAAATATTTGTGGACATTTCACACAACACCATCTAGCCCAAACTAAGTAAAGCTTGTACTATGGTGACAAAATTGAAATAAGCAGTAGGAATGGGAGTGGAGGCTGTGAGGCTGGTTTAGGCCTGCTTTTTGCGTGCTACTGCTGGGTATGTCACAGACTTGTTTGCTTCAAATCTCATTAGTGCATTTTCCGCAGCACACATAGCTAAATAACCGAATAATAATAGCTGAATGCGGTTGAAACTGCAGTCGGATTTTTCAATTCGAAACAGACGTGAGTGACCCGTATTTTTTTTTTAAATAGCTAAATAATTTAATTAAAATTTAATATGGAGATAGCATATATTTTGTAAAGACACAATAAGTTACTTTTATTTCCAAAAAATAAAACCGGACAAGTGCGAGTCAGACTCGCCCACTGAGGGTTCCGTACATACTAGTAGGTAAAAGGAAAATCATATTTTTTTTTATATTTTCCTTCATAAACCGAAAAATATTGATTGTAAAAATATTTAAAAACCTGTTTTAGCCTTTGCTAATGAAGCTCTTTCATATGATACCCGACATGATATGGTTAATTCACTTTATAATTTGGCTCCTCATTCCTTGAATAAAGACACTACTTTTTTGTAATTAAATTAAAAATGTCCAGATTTCGAATTTTTTCCTATATGTGTACTCTAACACAATGCTTCTTCCCAAATTTCATAGTTCTAGGTCAACGGGAAGTACCCCATAGGTTTTGATTCCCTTGTGAGTGTCGAAATATGCGTTTTTTTACGACATATTCGGCTGTAACTTTTTTTTACGAAAACTAAGACATTTTATTTTTCTCTCTGCATCATGGATATGCGTATATGGTTTTAACTTCAACACGATATCTTCGCGCGTTCCCGAGATAAAGGTTGACACCCGGACGGACGGACAGACGGACAGAAGACGGACAGACGGACAAAAAAATGTTAAACAAATAAGGGTTCAGTTTTTTTCCTTTTGATGTACGGAACCCTAAAAATGAAAAGTTTCTGTAGTATAGTGGATGAAACCGCGGGGCGCTGTTAGTTGTTACATACCTACATGAATTTGAATATCCCGCAAAACTTATCTCCAAAATAAAACAAAGCCTCCTCAAGCAGTCGGGTAAAAACAAAAAGTGTATATTTTACAAGTTCTCTTAACGCAAAAATAAATTATTAATCATTGTTACATCACACAGAAGGTAGGTAGACTTGAGAACGAAAACACGATTTAAATAATTAAAGCTAAATCAAAAGAGGGGCCACTAAGACCCATTACTCAAAATGTCCCAAATAAATTATTAAATAACCAGGGCATCCCGATTACTCCTCCCACTATAATGTTTTGCCGATTAGCGACAACTCCGGCCTTTTCGCTAAATAAATAATTTCCAGTCTTCAATTTATCATTCTGGTGTTTTAGACCTGAAGCGGCTTTGTGAGATTTCTTAAAGTACTCGTACATATATCATAATTGTGACACCTCCTAGTGCATCGTGGCAAACATTAGATCTTTACATTGTGAGCTTAAAAATAAAAACGTCGTAAAGTTATTTCGAGTCTGTATTTTTAATAAAAATTACTAAAGTGGGTTGTACTTCCAACCTCGATATTTTCTAGCAATTAAAGCTTGGCTATTTTTAAGACAAGAGTGAAAAGGCATTTAATCGGCACCACCTTTGACCAAACCGTCGGCTTCCACAGATGGGTTGTGGCCAAACGTTGACTAATTTAATCATAAAAAAAAATCTAGTCTCCTTTCTTCAGCCAGTTTAATGGTTACAGCATATATAAATGTTTATTTAAAATACTTTTATAGTTTTATTCCTGTAGATGAAAAGATAAAAGAATTGGCAATGCATTGTGTTGTGTTGGATACATTTTATCATCATTATTTATTTATTTATTTAAGACCAACAGCTTATTTACATTTTTTGGAACAAAATACTTAATTAATAAAATTAGCCATTAATAGGTCTATCTTAATAATTTCTAATGAAATGGGCGTAACTTTATAACTTTCATTCATCACTAAGCGGGCAAGACTGGGAATTGATTTAGTATTTCATCAAATCAGGTAGTAAACCTACCTGACTTTATGAAATACTAAAACAATTCCATTTTTTTTTTTTTTTTTCCAAATACGTTATCATTTTAACACTAGAACGATATATTTACGAAAAGTTTGTCAAGTTCCAATTTATTTTCTTTGTGGAAGCGTTCCGGGCGGAATTTTTACGAATAAATCCCCTAAGATTCGTTACAAAGAGTTTCATTTGCATCTCGAGTCGAAAGGGGATCTCGTTGATTGGGCCACTAATTTGACGGACATTGGATTGAGATTGGCGCAGCAAGATTGTAAAAGAAAGTTAACACACTTCCGGCAAACTTTTGAAAAAAGGGGTTTGTTAAAGAAGTTTATAAAAGAAAAATAATTTAAAATTTCTATTTTACTTTGTGTTTGCGGGTCCGATCAATTAATGTAGAGACGGCAAAATATGTATATTTAGAATAGAACACGACAAAACCCTTTTATTTAACGTTTGTATTATGGATACAAACGTTAGTTGAAATGATTTGGCTGGATGAGAGTATAGATTAACCACAATGTCGACTCGATCCGGACGGGATTTCCGGATCGAGCAGGTTTTGGTAGAGAATACGGTAACAAATGAACAGTATTTAAGCTCAAAATCCACGAAAACGATGTGGGTTCTATCTATTCCATTACCCTACAACAGGTATCAAAATTGTTGTACGAGGTGGCTACGTTACTTTTCTGAAATTATTTTACATATAGGAAAAAATTTATACTTATTTTTCAGGTTTGAATTACTATTTAGAGTGAGTATGAGGTGAGGTACAAAAGAGACAAGTTGAAAAAACAGCTGAACAGATTTGAATGTAATAAGATCTTGGCTTCTATTTACTTAAATTAAGTGGCAAAGACTGTATCGAGACACGCATATGATGGGGTTCCGTAGCTAATGCTATAATTGAAAAAACCACTTTGCAAAAAGTTGTAATCACTTTATATCTAACAAATAGTATGTTCTAAGTCCGCATAATATAGTAAAATGCAACTACGGAATTCTAACCTGGGTGTGGCCCAACACGCCCTTTCCTAAACTTATTTTGTATAGGTATTATTTACATTTAATACCTACGCCTTGTGTGATCGCATGACCAATATGTTACCGCTAGTTTCGTGGCCCCCAATCCGCCCACCCCAGATTTATTAAGGCAATTAAACTTGGAGAAAGTTGACAGTTTTTTCCTTTGTTTCAGGCACTTTAATGAGCGCTCCGAGAGGCTCGGATTTAATTCGTACGCTCAAGGAGCCTCCATGGAGGAGCGGAACTGTCAAAAGGTTGTTTGTTAACTGTGAAACGGTTATGTTTTGTTTTTGTTTTGGTTTCATGGTGTCTATAAACTTATATTCAAAAAACGGCCAAGTGCGTGTCAAGCTACGCGCACACTGTGCCCACTATGACCACTGTGGTCGTTAATAAATGGGTATCAATAACCTAGATTTAAGACCTTATACCTATTAACAAGCAAAATAAAGAATTTGAATATGAATGTCCATAGTGCACATGACCATATGTGGACTTTAAGGCTCCCATCATAGACTTCTATAGATACCTCAAGTGTATGTACCTAGCGTGTCAAAACGAGCGTGTTAAGTACGATAAAAAATCGCAGGTGACGACCAAGATTTATTTAATTTCAGGTGATATATACTTTCGATTCGAAATTTTGTCAACTAGTTACTAGCGTACAAGCGCGCAAATGCATTGGGTTGAATAGACTTCGCGCGGATGGAACATTCCATCACAAAATCGTTTATTGACGTCAAAGTCGGTACCAAAAATGTGGCACGCAATGTTTTCATATAAATTAAGTCGCATGCTCCATCTAATATATCTGTGGCATCCATCATATTACTCTCGTGATTGCCATAGCGGACGACAGCGGGGCAGCCACTGCCACGGAGTTGTCACCTCCGTGGCCGTTGCCGTGCCGTGGCCGTGGACATTTTTGAACTGTCTATAAATATAGACAGTTCAAAAATTACACATATCCGACGGGACTTGAACTCGCACTATCCCGATCTGTACCTGGGAGCCTTTAGCATTTTGGCCGAGAAGGTGTCAAGTGGGATGGTCGAAACTTTCGAAGTCTTTTTTGCTTAAATCGATCAAGCATTGGTGGCGCCACCCGTAACACACGCTTTAAGCATGCAATTACTCAGCCTGACCCTTTACAGGTTCCATAGACTGACGAGACTGTCTATAAAGTAGATACTTCAGTATGTAAAACACTCAAAAATATTGAATATTATTACTTATGGTAATTTCCTAAAATTACAAAACAGATAGGTAAGTATAGCATGTATATAATATAATACTCGTAGTAATATGTAATTGTCAAAAAAAAAACATTCCGAACTATCAACTTGTTCAAATATGTCAATATACTACTAACTACACACTACTATATACTAGGTATAATAAGTAGAGGTAGATTGAGATAACTCATTTCAAAGTCTTACGTCTTTGCAAAAAAAATAGAGGTCTGAACACTTGAGTGTTCAGACCTCTATTGCACATGTATTTTTTATTTAAAAGTAAATATTAAGAAAAACATTATTCTTCAATAAGTAAGTCTAAAAATGAGATCGTGACTTTATTCGTATTTTCGAGATCATTAGAAACTTTTAGTATCTTCCGGGAAAGCTTTCACATAGAAGATCTTGACCAGAATACCTATTAAAGCAAAAAATGAGCGTCACCACGTCGCTAAATTATTGAAACGTAACACAATATAAAAAATATCAGGCTGCTTGGAAGTGGGAGAAGCCTATAAATATTGAGCAGTAAACGAAAGTGAGGTTATGATCATGATGATGAATGAGATATAATTGCCAACATAAATATGTGAAAAAACAATAGCAAAGAAAACCTGCACCCTAAATATATAGCCTTGTTTGAAGGTTGTATGTAGTGGAAATTGATGGACTGCGAGATTTACATACTTTTACAAAATGTAGTCTAGTTTCTACCCACCAGTGCGTTATAAGGGCAAAGCACTTTTTCAACCTGTCACAAAAATGTTTCAGGTTTTTCTATAAGCCTAGAGAAGAAGCTACTTCCATCGTATCCTTTATTCGCATTACGCATGTTGTACAACAATTTATCAAACACACAACATCCTCTCGGGATTTAGTCCGTCACAAGATACCCAGGCGCTTGAAAAAGGGCTGAGTACAATGATTTCAAAAAATAGGGACGTGGCTTATCTGAATGTTTACGTCGTACTGAAAAAATATCATCAACTGTCGAAATCTCAACCAATTAATTACTTATTAATTAATCCTTTACTGCGCAATTAATTATACTACTAAAAATTATGCGCGACTTGATTCGCGTAAAAAAATCCCGCTTTTGTTGCACTTCCGCCCTGTTTTCTAGGACTCCCGCACCGCAAACGCCTCACTCCCATTCAATTCAAAATCTGCTCCTACCCCGCACCTGCAACGCTTCTACCACGCTCCCACGTTGATGTACGTGGGGCGCGTTCCCACCGCGCTTTCGCCCCATTCCTACTCCTCTACCGCTCCTCTCAGATCTATTCCCGCCAGCTTCCATCACGCTCTCGCCCTCATCCGACTTCTTTTTGCGCAGTCGTGTATGTAAGCTTAGATTACAAAAACCACCTGCAAACTAAAGCGGAGTACGATTACATAATTTATTTGCTAACGCCATTGTAAAAATACGGCATACGACTTGGTTGAGAGCATTTCAATGTTTTCTTGGCTTGATCCCTACAAAGTATGCACATCAATGGATGAATAATAGGCTTCGGCAAAGTTTATCTCCTGTCTTGTTTTGTCTTACCCATTTATGTCAGTCCAGTCTAGGACAATTTTCTTGTCTTGTTACGAGAAAAGTTATGATGCCGTGACAGAAAATTACGAGTTTTTACTCTTAAATAGGGCCTTGTTTTAAATCTGGGTGCTCTATTGCCATGCAACTATTTGATTTTAGGTTTATTATGAAAACCCTTAGGTTTTGTTAATCATAAATTACACTTTTCAGAATAGGTATGCTAGGTGACTTTAAATTGAATGAGAATCTGAATTTTTTATTTAAATACATTACACTACTGAGTAAAACGAGAAGTAGTTACTACAATAACTACTTAAGTTTACTGATTTTTCAGACTACTTTATCAGTTACTTTGATTTTTTTGCGGATTCTCTGATTTTATTTCAATTCCTCAGTAAAATTGCAAGTATAATCCTCTCCAACGATCTCTGAGCAATTTTGAGAAGCCTTATAAAGCCTCGCCGTCTCTTAATCGTATTTTTATTATAATATATCTCATTCCATTTATTTAATGGGCGTGATAATCATGCATCACAGTAAACTAGCACACAATGTCACATTTTTAAATCCTCTCAAGCGGGTTAACCCTTGTAAAAGGCAGCTTTTCGTTGGCATATTGTCAAGACCATGGACGAAGTCAAACGCAAAGGCAACCTTATAAAAAGCAACTAAAAAAGCTTAACAAAGCCTCGCGGCCTCATTTTTTTCCCGTTCCACATTTGGCAGCTGCTATGAGTCTTAAAACCTAACAAAAACCAACTCACCAATCCAAACTCAACCAATCCACTCATGATGTGATCAGTGATATACTTGTAGCAGTATTTTATTATGATATCGGTGTCTCGTATAACTTGAGTTCACTAGTTTTTCAAACGCTGCGCAGCCAAGTTGAGCTCTCTCACAAAGTAGGACCTGCCTAGTCAGATTGTTTATCCTAGGTTGACGTTCAAATTACGTACCTAATTTCCAATGACATATTTTTTCCATTTATTGTTATAAAAATCAAACTACCACCTACACCGATTTTTATAAAATTCCTATAAAACTAATTTGAAAGAATATCCATTCAAATGACAAAAAATTGCCACGAATTCTGTGGATAACAAACATATAAAAAAATATATCTAAATTGAGAACCTCCTTTTTTTTAATTCTCTCCGTAGCAGCATTCAACGGGCCACAGTGCTGCATAGACGATCAATGAAACCGTCAAAGACCTTTAGACTTGAGAACAAAATTTGTTGATCGATCTCTATAATTCTACTTGACTTGTTCTCATATTCCAGTTGATATAGTCAATAGTTTATTGCATTCATTATAGGTTACATGGAGATGTTACAGTACATGTTTGTTTTTAATAATATAATGACCCAGGTAGGATGTAGCAACTGGTACGGAGCGGAACAGTTTAGTTTACCTGAACACCTACAATTTCACCCGTTGTCTATGGTGCTATTTTTTCTGAAATATGTATAACTTAGACCGTCTATTTAACAAAATCAAAAGCAAATAAAATCATTGTAATAAAGTATCTATTTACAGCCCTATCGAAGTACCTAATTTTGTTATCGCTTTCTTTCAAGAATATTCCTATTCTTATAGGGGCCAGCTATAAATTTTATAGAAACAAATTTACAACAAATTATTCTGTAAATGAAGACAAATTCACATTATTTATACATGCAGGTTAATTCAAAATTATTCTACGTTTCTGTGCAGATAATAACTACCAGACGGACATATACCGTATATTATGTGTTTTTACCCAACTCCGCGAAAAAGTAGGTTATTTTACGTAATATACGATTACATATTGTATACATGTTTCTATATAACCTCCTATAGCTCAAACAGTTTGACAAATTTTGTGTTGTCGTTAATTTTACGGTGTCGTAGGCTAAATTATATGCAATATTAATAACACAACTATCGCAAAGCGCAGCGTAGGAAGACCAGCCACGAGATGGACAGATGATCTCATACAAGTGGCGGGAAGGCGCTGGATGCAAGCCGCTTCCAATCGGTCTTTTTGGAAATCCATGGAGGAGGCCTATGTCCAGCAGTGGATTTCTTATGGCTGAGATGATGATGATGTTGAACTATCGCAAAACACTAAAAATTACACTCTTAAAACCTCCGATATAAACTATGTAAGTAATCTTCTTTTTTAAGTCGATAATAAAAATGTGTTACATAATTATCAGAATGCTCATTAAATTATATTTTAAAGCCGCTTTGCACATACTTTCTAACAAAAACTTACACTTCACATCAAATCAAGCGAAAAGCTAGCGTAAGTTGCACTACGAAATTGACTGTTATTCAATTGGGTATTATCTTTTTTCTTTTAATACTTAGAGATTCTTGTTTGGATGCCTAATGTTACCTGTTGTTTGCAAAGGACGGGCAGACGGTGATAACATTCATTTTAATTACGAACAACGCGCGATCTATTTCCGAACTTGGCAAATAACTCCCGGGAACTATATATTAATTAAAATCTATCGGCAAACCACGCCAATGCAGCGACATAGTGTGAGTAATACAGAAAGCTAACATGAAAATAGCTTACATAGTAGTAAATTTTTTCATGTGGAATACTAATTCTACATGTGGCTGCTACTTTAATAATTTTTTTACAATATTCTCAATTCTTTACTAATTTGTTACCCGCGTGGGTAAGAAAGAGAGTTACATTTTTCGGGTGTATGTTATGACACGTGGATAAATAAAGTTACATTACCTTCTACAATCTAAACGGCTTGATCGGTTATAATATGGGTGGTATCACATATATTCGTTTTTAATTCCCCTAAAAAAAATACCTTGCTTCGGTACTATTTCTGATCTCTTATTTATGTAGGCACTTTTCGGATTTTCTATATATGTTTGAAATATTTGTATATATTATATTTATTAGTGTATATTATTATTTTTATTTAAGTATTTAGTGTTTAATTTTATTAGATTGTTTGGTATGATTATATTATAGCTATATCCAGTGTCTCTGCTATTGCACACCCGCTTTACTTTTTCTATGAATTGATCTCCATACCACGGTTGCCTGGAAGAGATCGCTTTTAGCGATAAGGCCGCCGGTTGTCACACTAGTTTTGTAAGTTTCTCTGTTTTGTTTTTTGTTTAATAGTGTACAATAAAGAGTTTATCTATCTATCTATCTTCCCGAGTGTCATAGGCTATAATATTTCTTTAGTAATTTTTTTGATAATAAATTATGTCTCGCTAATTTAAGAATTGCACTGTTTCGTAACCTCCAACGAACTTTTTCTCTCTACGAGATCGAATCAGAAATGAAGAGATACGTAGACGTACAAAAGTCACCGATATAGCACAGCGGATTAGCAAGTTGAAGTGGCAGTGGGCAGGACACATAGCACGTAGAACTGATGGCCGATGGGGCCGAAAGGTTCTCGAGTGGAGACCACGTACCGGCAAGCGCAGCGTAGGAAGACCAGCCACGAGATGGACAGATGATCTCATACAAGTGGCGGGAAGACGCTGGATGCAAGCCGCTTCCAATCGGTCATTTTGGAAATCCATGGAGGAGGCCTATGTCCAGCAGTGGACTTCTTATGGCGGAGATGATGATGATGAACGAACTTTTTCGTAGTTAATTTCAATTTAGTAATAAACTCAAGGGTAATTATTAAGTTCAGAAAGTCACTCTTATTCAGTCCGACATGTTGTTTTTCTTTTAATAAAGTTTCCTACTTGTTATAGGGCAATTAATTAAAGTAACCAAAATGTTCTTATAGATTAACAAAGAAACTGACAAACTGACACTAAAATTTATTGATTTGACAGTCCAATATAAAAATATATGATCTCGCAGTCACCTCACGAAAGGAATGCCACACAAAATGACAAAAATATACCACTTATATAGAATCCAATGTGTTACTGTCAACACTAATCCTACTGCTTTCACGGCACAACGTTTCTACGGAGGAAAGACGGTAGTTGTTGGCACTAAGCCTTTGCAGCTCACGTGTGTGCTATTCCCAACTTTTATTAATTTTTCCTCGCTGTGCGTCGGACGTGCTTTTGGCGCTTAATGAATGAAGCTTAGAGAACAGCTTTAACTTCATTCATCTATGCAACAAAGTCAGATTACGTGCGTCTCACTCGAGGAACCTAAATAAAAATTCTTTTTAGGGTTCCGTACCTCAAAAGGTAAAAACGGAACCCTTATAGGATCACTTTGTTATCCGACTGTCCGTCTGTCTGTCCGTCTGTCCGTCCGTCCGGGTGTCAAGACCATTATCTCGGGAACGCGTAAAGGTATCGTGTTGAAATTAAAACCATATGTGCAGATCCATAGTCTTTTGCTGCAGAAAGCAAAATAAAATTTCTCAGTTTTCGTAAAAAAAAAGTTACAGCCGAATATGTCGTAAAAACGCAAATTTCGACACTCACAAGGAAATCATAACATTCATCAAAGAAGCATTGTGTTATAGTACACATATATAGAAAAAAAAATCTGAAAACTGGACATTATTAATCTAATCACAAAAAATAGGGTCTTTATGCAAAGAATTTGGGTCCAAATTTTAAAGAGAATTAACCGTATCATGTGGGGTATCATATGAAAGAGCTTCATTAGCATAAGCTAAAACAGGTTTTTAAATATTTGTACGATGTATATTTTTCGGTTTATGAATGAAAATATAAATAAATATATGATTTCCCCCTTTTATCTACTAGTTTGTACGGAACCCTCGGTGGGCGAGTCTGACTCGCACTTTTCTGGTTTTATTTAAACAATAATTGGCTTGTACTTGAGATTGAGTTGTATTGTATGAAGAGCGCTATATAAGGCGATTCACTGGCGATCCAATAGCAAATCATCATTATCATCTCAGCCACAAAAAATACGGGTCATAGGCCTTCCCGGTGAATTTCCAAAGAAACCGGTCGAAAGCGGCTTTGATGCAGTGTTTTCTTGCCATTATTTAAATTAGAATAAGTAATAATTAACCCTGTAGACAAACACTGAAATATCTACATTCAAAAGTCAACCAAACAAGGAAACTACTGAACTACTTACTTCTGATATCGTTTTGTCAAATATAATTTATGTCTACAAAATGACTATTATAATATTTGCAGAATGAATACGCTTCTTTTTTATGGCGGAATAAGCGCGAACGTCTAGTTTCTGTCGGCCGGAAAATCCGGTCAATATATAATATGATTTATGATAAATTGTGGAAAGGGCGGCCCTTTGTAAAGGGTCAGCGGGTCTGCTGATTGAAATCACCCATTATTTTCACAAAATGGGCTTTACAGAAAGATTTTTCATTCTTTACGTTGGAAATAATGTGATTGCGACCTTATTTTTATCTTGTTCGTGTTTTATAAGGTTTATAAATCAGATTCATCTGAGTATGAGCTGTTTTCAAATACCAAACCTGACAAACACAATAAAACCGGCCAAATGAGTGTCGAGCTACGCAAGTACGCACAATGAAATATTCCATATAGTGTTACGTGGGTGCACATCGCAATATGTGGACATAAAATAATAATTTGCATGAATTTTTCAAATTGTATATAATTACTTTAAGTTGATCGACCTTTATTAAAAAAATAGTTACAATCAACAATCACTTTACAGCTAATATATTAAGAGTATTTGAGCAAAGCTGTGGACAGACAGACGACATACAACTAGGCAGAACAAACTATAAGTACTATGTATAAGTGTTCCAAGAAACACTTATAGTTTCACATGGACAATGTAACCATAAAAATGGGTCAGTATTTGAGCATATATATATAGTTATTATAAATATTTTTTTTATAGAAGAGAATAAAGCAATCCACCGAAACGAATGGAATCATTCTACATAGTATTATGGTATGGTTATTTATGTCTAGTTTTATTTTTAAGCTATTGCATAGCTTCTATCGCGGGCCTTGAGCGTGGAGACCGAATCCAGAAATTCCGTAACGAAAATAACCTAACGCAGTAACGCCGATACAACCAATGCCACCTAGAGGCGATTTGCAGAACTAAAGAGACAAGCGTGATATTTCAAAAAGTCATTAAAAGTTCTGCTATTCATCGATAGATGGCAAAACTAAAAAGTATCACCGCTGTGCCGGTCGGAGTGGGGGGTGTTAGGAATACTGCATAAATAAAATAAATAAATAATTATAATTACATAAGTTGATAAAAAATGCTATGCAATAGCTTTACCGCGGCAGTCTCCGAGTGCCACACGTCTTTTTTATTTTATTTTCAAAGGAAAACTTACAGCTAACTACATACATTAGAAAACGGATATAAATACGGAAGGCCAATTAAAAGTTTTCACAAATAATACAAACGACGTATAAATAACATAACGAACGACGCATTCGTTACGTAACTCGCGATAACGTAAGTATCTTCTTGCAAAATTCATAATGATAAGAACAAGTGACTGAATGTCTAAATCTAAACCTTAGAAGAACTTATAAGTATTAATAATTGACTCATTTTTAAAATTTTATAAATTTTAAATATGGCCTCCTAAGCCAACTTTATGTAATGATCCAAACAATCCAAAGTGAGCTGCAAATAAGTTCTCTCGCGAGGTCTACTGTTCGTAGAACTACTAGTTTAAAATATTAGTCTAGTACAAGTTTCGCGTATATTATTCCTAGCTACACAGATTTGTTATGCAACGATAATAATTTAAGCATGATTAGATAAAATACTTAATTATATCTAAAATGTATTCGTGAGTATTCATTTATATTATTGAATGAACCGGAAATAACTTACGACGTCGACGCCGTCTTTACGGCGTCGTCCGACTCCTGAGGTGCATACATGTGTACCCTGACGATAGGACTCTGACAGTCCCGCGCGAAACCGGTTGGAATACATACACAACACCGGTTGGATTCTTTGTCCGATTAATATCGTAAGTTTTTTCCGGTTAAATAAATATCAAATTTATTCAACAGTATCTACAAAATTAATTATTTAATTCAAATAAATTCTCAATATTGTATGACGTACTTAGGAGTACATTTCATTATACTATTAAAACACAGTTATAGCATTACAAAAGGTTCTTTAACGGTTGGATCAAGGGTCAGTCACAAACAGCAGTGATCCATAATGGGACACGAAACGTCAGGTTTCTTTACCTTTCTTGAAGAAGTTACCTACTACCTACCTAGTACCTATCGTGCCTGAAATTTTTGCACACACCAAACGTCGACGAAGCCAACACTTTAAATGTACAAGTATAGGGATAGCTATTGTATTGATACTTAGCCGATATCATGCTACCAACTAAAGGAGGAGTTTTATGGCGAGTCGTAAACACCACACGTTCGGGACAATTGGCCCTTTATTGTAGGAACAGCTGGTGCTGGCCCTTTGAGTGCAATTACTTGTTAGTTTACTGTTTAGTGATCGGTGGTGACCTTTCCAAAATAACTACGTAGAAATCATAACTACGTAGGTTTACTGTTCTGTTAATTTGTTATTGATACTAATTCATGTGAGCTATGTAAATAGGGTGAATTCTGTGCATGTGAGATCTGAAATAACATTTTAATAAAGCCAGCCAAGTATACGAGTTTGATTCGTAACTCCACTGAGGACAACACTCTGATAGGAGTCAGAAAGACATCAGAGGTCTGGTGTAGTATTAGGATCATGTTTGCTTCCTTTGGTTACGAAAACAAACATATGCAGAATCCAAGGCCCTATTATTGTGCATACTATACGCAATCATAAAATGTGACCTTACTTTCATAGATAAAATATTTCTTAGCTCTATGCTTTCAATGTCACTGTTAGAGGCCTCTGCCAATCAAAGAGGTACTATTATCTGCCAACAAATTAAATATTGTCAATATGACAATTATATGAAACTTGTACATTTATATTTGTTTGTGTATCAAGGAAATAAGTCATAGGAATAAATAATTTTGTCGTCTCCTGTTTAAAATACTGTGCTCAAAATGGTTCGGATGGGTGCAATAAAATGGGAAAAATCCCTACTTTGTATGCCTATTGATAATCTACTTTCTTCAGATTTTCCTAAATACCATCCCCAGCCTTGGAAATTTATGGTATTCATTTTTTACACAAATGCTTCGTCTCAATGACTTAGACATCATACTTAGCGATTTATCTGCTTACATATATTTTCCTAAGTTACTATATTCCTGAACACCACAGAGCTACAAGAAAGATTCTTCTTTCCAGATTCCTTCTAGTTTGTCAGAGCTGAACACATTTAGAATGTATTTATTTATTTGGCACTCATTACAGATTACAGAAAATATTGTGTTTAATAACATGCTATTGATGTGGTCTATCCCGTAATCCACTCTTAGAGCGCACAGCATCGTATTAACCCGAGTGTTTACCTTAACATAAAAGTAGATTAATAATAAATGTAGCTTATATGCTTAAGATGAAATGAGAAACAAGTATAAAATCGCACTATCATGTAGCTATCGTAGAATAAGTAGGTAGCTTATAGTGAATTAAAAACATTGTTTCGAGAATAGTTTGTTTATAACAACTTTTTAAATAAAAAATTTACCTCCGAAAAAACTGAAAAGCATAAAATAATAAACCTTTTTTATTTAAATTTAATAACTAAGTTCTTAAAGTAATGTAAGTATAACTAAGTAATTTTGAGTCTCTATACCCTATACCCTATCTAATAAAAAAAATAATTATCAAAATCGGACTGATCTGTAAAAAGTTATGTGTGATCATACATAAAAAAATATATACACGTCGACTTGAGAACCTCCTCCGTTTTTTTGGCGGTTAAAAACTAGTATTAGAAGTATTAGCAACTTACAGCCAGTCCACACGGCGCGTTGCGTCAGCGTTGGATCGTCGCAACGCAAATATTTATACTTTAAAAATAAATAATTAAAATAATATAAATATTTAAGGGGGGCTCACATACAACAAACGTGATTTTTTGCCGTTTTTATAGATAAATGGTACGGAGCCCTTCGTGCGCGAGTCCGACTCGCACTTGACCGGTTTTTTTAATTTAGTGAGTTCAATAATTTTAATTCGCTTAGTGGTGCCTACAGAATTGACCGCATTATTGGCCGTATGGTTATGCGTTAGTTTAAAATTTTCAAATGTTATACGTAGACAGGACTGGCACGGGTCGAATGGCTGCTGTCATATGAGTATCAAAGAATGTGGATAGAGGAAAGAGACCAATGGAATAAGATTATGTACCCAGAAAATACTACAACGAACGTTGATGTAGTAAAACATTACGTTCTCACGTTTAACGCAAAACATAAGCCACATAAACCAGAGGAGAAGAAACCGTTTAAAATGAAAAGGTAAAATAACACGACACAAAATATTAATTTTACTGTGGAAATTAACGTGGTTTTCACACATTTTTAACACATCCCCCTCATTATGAGTAACAAATGAAAGGGTTTTTCTAGTAAAATACGGTAAATACATTACCTACATCATTATCTTTCTTTTCAATAAAACCGTTTAACTTAAAAAGTTTTTTTTAAGTAAGTGCTTGTTATAACTAAATAACTGGAAATATGTGTCATCCTAGTAAACGAATTTCGTATTTTGAAGTCGGTTTTTTAGTTTTTTAAAGGATTACTTGTCAATAGTAAATAAAACATGTATGAATGACAATTATTGTACAATAGCAGGATAGATAGATAACTGCTATTGGACGATAAATTAATGCAATACAAGATCTATTAACTATTTAAATAACAGTCTTGAAGCCCAAGCAGGTAGTTAGTTTCAATTCTGCGCAGCACGTATCAAGAATATGGAGTGGTTGTGAAAGATTTTTGTCACATTGATGAGAAATTTGTGATATGATGGCGGTTTTCTTATCCTTCTTTAAAAAGAAGATGTACATGGTTGTATGTTTTATAATTCGTAATATATTTTACACTATAATTTCAGATTCGAAGGCATAGAAAATAAAACCAGTACCAAGCGTTCTTCGGATGATAAAGCTATGACATTTTTGAAGGAAAAAAATGCGCTGAGAAATGAGAAAAATCCATCCAAAAAGGGGAAAAAGCCATCAAAAAATGAGGCAAAATAATATTTCGTTTATTTTCTTTTTAGTTTATCTTTACTTATTCATATACCTAGTGCTTTGGATAAATTGTATCATAATAATTTATTTTAGGGTTATTCATTTACATGGTCTCAGATTTTGTACGAAAGTCAGATTTTTATGATTGAATAAAATATTATAAATGTATCTTTGTATTCCATCACAAAGTAAAAGATTATCAGTTAAACCATATTGATTTTGGCACTTTCGAATGTACTACTTGTTACTCGATGATGGTGGACACCCCAAAAAATGGTCACATTTTTGCTAACTGTACAAAAAGCTCCAGGCTTAGCATAGGCAACCCTGTACATTTAGAGACACCTTACTAATAAGCGTCATCCTAGATAGCTCACATCTTGTTACCCGATGAGGTGGGTAAACATATGGCCCGCTCAGTGCATCATGTGTAGGTACAAATAACGCCTTATTACTCGATGACAATTTCACTTCAGATATACCTAACTACTTATTAATTTATAGTATAACCTTCAAAAGAACCTATAAAGTGCAAAATTATATAAATATGTAAGGAAATTCAGCCAAGAGCTTGTCATAAAAAAGGCTCTGAAATATCTATTGAAAAGATGAGAAGTTTGAAAGCCATTGTCAGTCGATCTTGATAATATTTGGCAGAAACATTCAACACTCAATTTTATATAATTTTGAATTTAACGATATATAGACGATGAGACAAAATGATATATAGACGTGAGACAAAAAAATTGTGCTCACAAGGTCTATTTTTTTCATAGAACTACTAGTAAAAGCACCCTGAATACGTCACGTGTCGCGACAGCAATATCTCTATCGAAGAAAACACAAGCGTCTACAAGCGTTACGCTGCAAGCGTCAATTTAGTGGCCAAGGCATTAGGGAATTAAGTACATGGTACCAAACGCTCTGACGGCGCGGTGGCGGCAGCGGGCTGAACACAAAACTTTTTAATTTCATCCACGAAGTTAAAAGTGAACTTTCAGATTACTTGCTACACGGTTTATTCGGAATTTTTAATTAAAACCTGAAATACAGGTGGGTTTGTGGTCGGTGATGTGTTTTTGTATTGTGTTAGTGTGAAATTCCAGCCAGCAGCAGCTGCCAAATAAACATTTATTACGGCGATTCCCGTCCCATCGTAATGAACAGAACAATAGAGCTGTCCAGAACGGTTTAAGGAGCTGACCAAGATCTTAATTATATTGGCTTGCCGTTTAAATCACATGACAGTCAGAAATCACAGCCCTAGGATAAGTTAATCTCATCATCATCATCATCTCAGCCATAAAAAGTCCACTGCTGGACATAGGCCTCCCCTATGGATTTCCAAAAAGACCGATTGGAAGCGGCTTGCATCCAGCGTCTTCCTGCCACTTGTATGAGGTCATCTGCCCACCTCGTGGCTGGTCTTCCTACGCTGCGCTTGCCGTTGCGTGGTCTCCACTCAAGAACCTTTCGGCCCCATCGGCCATCAGTTCTACGTGCTATGTGGCCTGCCCACTGCCACTTCAACTTGCTAATCCTCTGTGCTATATCGGTGACTTTCGTACGTCTACGTATCTCTTTATTCCTTATTCGATCTCGTAGAGTGACTCCGAGCATAGCCCTCTCCATAGCTCGTTGCGTGACCTTGAGCTTCCTTATGAGGCCCATAGTTAGGGACCACGTCTCAGTGCCGTAAGTCATCACTGGTCGTAAACTTTCGACTTGAGGGACTGGGGTATATTAGACGAGAAGACGCTTTTAAGTTTCCCGAACGCTGCCCAGCCGAGTTGGATACGACGATTGACCTCTCTCGCAAAGTTGGACCTGCCTAATCGGACCGTTTGTCCTAGGTAGACATATTCGTCAACAACTTCAAGAGTGGAGTTACCCACAGATATTGGGGTAGGCACTACATGGGCGTTCGACATAACCTTCGTTTTGTCCATGTTCATTTTGAGGCCCACCCGTTGGGAAACTCTATCGAGGTCTTCGAGCATCGTACTGAGGTCCTCCATCGACTCTGCCATGACTACTATATCGTCAGCAAACCGAAGGTGAGTGATGTACTCGCCGTTAATATTGATGCCGAGCCCTTTCCATTCCAGAAGCTCATAGGCATCTTCCAAACCGGCTATAAACAGTTTCGGAGAGACAACGTCTCCTTGCCTCACGCCTCTCTTTAATGGAATTGCCTCTGAATTCTGGTCTTGTACTCGGACCGACATGGTGGCGTTGTTGTACAAACACTTCAGCACTTCGACATACCGATAGTCAATACGGCATCGTTGGAGGGCCTCAAGCACCGCCCAGGTCTCGATCGAATCAAAGGCTTTCTCATAGTCCACAAACGCTAAGCAAAGGGGCAAGTTATACTCTTCGGTCTTCTGTATCACTTGCCGCAGCGTGTGGATGTGGTCTATGGTACTATAGCCTTTTCGGAAACCGGCTTGTTCGGGAGTGTAAGTTAATCTAAATACATATTATTATTATTTTTAAAAGCTACTAAAAGCTACAAAAGCTGAAAGTGAATGAAATATTTTGTTGGCTCAATTCAGCTGTAATATATTTACAAGTTTTTTGTTATTTCAGCAGGCCCGGTGTCTAGGTATGTTTAAGATGAAAATATATCATTATGCTCCTTAGTTATACAATTACAACACAGTTGCAGATAGTTTCATGTTGTATGCTATATTCACTCTCATGAAAACCACAATATTTTTCGTGGGATGTCTATTTAAAATCCAAACATGTTAGTCCGAATTTTGAATAAAACATGCAACAGCACGCTAGCGTAACAGATAGGTACAGACATGTCGACGTCGGTTCCGGGCGGGAGCCGGGCCGGGAGGGGAAGAATGTGTTTGTTTCGGCACGACTTCCGTAGGAAACGATCTGTACTCACTATGTCTGTTAATTTTTTCGACGATGTACGTCTCATGCCGTCAATACCACAATCTCAACTGATAAGAAGTAACAATGATGTCGAAAATGTAGTATGGTTGTTATCGATTCATTTTGTCTAGAACAAAATACCGTATACATACTTAGTTTACAAGATAGACGCCTAAGAGCATTCCACACATCTGGAAGATGCAACGGAAACGATGCAGCTTCTAGAAGTGTGGATGCGTTAATCTATTAATTATTTAGTTTTCTCTTTGTGTATATGCTTTCTATTCTCTGTTGTATGTTTTGTTGTTACAATAAATTTATGTTTATGTCTATTCTATACAAAAATATATTTCAAGGCGGTTTTTTGACTACAGTGCACCTGAAATTTAATCTATTATCTATGAAATGTTATTTATGTAATTAAAATGTTGTTTAACATCGGTCTGTCGGGACGTACTTCAAGAAGAAGCAAACCCAGCAGTATGCCTGTGATAAAATATCAGCAAACATCGCACAGAAGTTCTTCTATATTTAAAACACTTTAAGAAAATATATCGGTTTATGTAGGTAGATGTAACGTAAGCCTGAGGGGACTCTTAACGCCGTCCGGGGTGCCGAGATTAATGCATGCTTTGTATTTATGCTAATTCTTTGGGACCTTTAAAATATGCCGTAATTATTATCCAAATACGTTTTAAATTTGTTTACTTTTTCGTAGCAATAATTTGGAGAATCGTATAAATTTCAGAGTGATATTATTATTTTGTGGGGTGCTCGGCTATTTAATGTTACAATGTTGGTAAATGAAATTTACTTAACAAATATTTACAAAAGTCTTGTAATATTTTTGCAATATTCACAACAATAAGATTCAAGAACTAGTTGGAGGGAATGATATTAGTTGGAAGATGAGAAATAGTACTGAGGTGGTAGTATTTTTTTTTTATTATTGCGGCATATATTATTATATATTTATTTTTTTACTATGAATATAAAGCTCTATGTAAATAAGTACTAAGTATAAAATGGATATTTTGGATAGCGGATATCTCGTTCTGGCATCCCTATATTTTTGGAGTTACAAAATCACCAAGTGGATTTTATAACAAGTACCTACAGATAGTGCAATCCACGAAGACGCGCCCCACCAATTTTTGGTTGAGGGGATTGCGGGGTGCGGGGAGTTTGCTCCGAGCGTCAGTCGCGAACCGTCAGCGGTTCGATGCACACAAGTAGTAGAATCTATGTTGCGAAAATCCAGACTCGTCACGAAAGTTGCTCCACTTCATTTTTTCAAATTTCCGCAAGTACAAAGTTGACGAATTATTGAAAGAACATGGATTCACAGTGCTTCGGCTGCCTCCTTATCATCCAGAATTAAACCCAATCGAAAACATTTGGGGTATTGTAAAAAACGATGTTGCTAGCCGCAATATCAGTCAAAATTACACTTCGATTATGCCCATTTTAAATGAAGCATTTGATCGAGTAAATAAAGATGTCTGGTTCAATACTTGTCAGCACGTGGAAAAAATAGAAGACGAATACATGAGACACTGTGATGTTGATTTTAGTTTTATTATAAATGTCGGCGAAACATCAGATTCTGAATCAGATATTTCTGAAACGAGTGATTAACGATTTTCATTTCTTAATAAATTTCAATAAAATTCACGTATGTCTATAATTACCCCCTATTATAAAAATGGTAATTTTATCGTATATTAACTAATAATCACATAAAATATCCACACCTAAAAATAAAAATAAAATAACCCTTTCCTTGTAGTCGGGTAAAAAATATAAAATTGAAGTAGAGCATCTTTCACTTTGACTATGACGCTCTCTCCTGATTAGTCTATTCATTGTAGTGTGCGTGTGCACACATAGGTAATTAGTGTGCACCGATAACACTCAAACATTGACAGAAGCTTGCACACATATACTGTAAACGGTTAGGAGGAATAGTGGGGCGCGTCTTCGTGGATTGCATTATCTGTACCTATCTATGTTAAAAGAAAAACAAAATACCCGACTACAGAAAAATCAGTATTTGCAGTCTAACTTACGATTTAGTTTCGCTTGATATGCTGTTGAGTATACATTTTTGTGAGAAAATATGCGTAAAATCATTTTAAAGGATAATAAATGCACATTTTTTAGAATAAATCTAATAAAACCGCTTGTTTATTACGTAAAAGTTCGTTGGAGGTTACGAAAAAATGCATTTTATTTTTATTTTTGCGCGAGTAGTATTATTATTACAAAAAATATAGCCTATGAAAGTAAAAACTAATCCAACGACACCTCGCACATCATAATCAGTCATGCTGTTTAGGCTGTAGGCGATTATATAGAAACAAACATACATACATAAATACGATAGGGATATAACAATATAAGTGCACCCGAAAAAGATTAGCTTGCTTCTTGGACAGCTGGAAAAAAGCTTTTGTATTATTGTAAAATGTATTGAAATCGTACCTTTAAAATGCAAGTTGTCACGTCCAATGGCAGTCGGCTCACGGGCGTATACGTGACCGTTTACCAGCGCTCGTGAGGGACATTCAGCCTACATATACGGACACAGTGAACCGGCAGTTTATCATTTACAATGATAAGATGAACAGAAAACATTAATATTTGCTCGACTTGGAAGAGGCACTGCCGTGCGCCCAGTTCATAATCATCATCATCTCAGCCATAAGAAGTCCGCTGGAAGTCTGCTGGACATAGGCCTCCCACATGGATTTCCAGAAAGACCGGTCGGAAGCGGCCTGCATCCAGCGTCTTCCTGCCACTTGTAAGATATCCTCTGTCCACCTTGTGCCCAGTTACTACGAACTAATAAGGAGGAAATTTCTCTTTCAAAAAGTTTTTTTTTTTGTTATAGGACTTATATTGAGCTTTCGAAATAATACAGTTTTGCTACTGAGTGAAATTCACTTGTACCTTTAGTTACTAGTGGTGCAACAAAGGGTCATGTAAACTTTCTGTATAACAATAATAGTAGTAATAACTGTGTAGCTGTCTGTGTCTCATAACGAAAAACTCGTTATGCGTAGCAATCACTAAGTGGGCGGTACCCGTCCATGAAGTACTGATATTATTTGTATGTCATTTTAATCAAAAAAATATGAAACTTTATAGGCGTGAGCTCTTAAAATTATCATCCTAAATTAGACAAAGCATTGTCATTATTTCAATAAAGCTGTGCAATACCAACTTTTTTGTAATTTCACATAACAACAGCTGTGTTCACATAGTCTATCAAGTAAAAAATAGCTCATCAAAAACCACACAAGTCGCATAAATTATATTGTTACTAATAATTTTACAATAGTTACAGGTATAACTAATAATTATACCTGTAACTATTATATTTAAAAAAATTAAACAACGAATTTGTATTGCCTAGATAAAGCTGTACTACTAGGTTTTTTGGCAGTATGTATTTGTACAAATGGTAACTTTTTTTAAATAAATAAACGAAAAAATACTTTAATTGGAAATATACAAGAGGGATATTCTAAAATTATCTGACTATATCGTGGCACCGCTTAGGAAATGTTAGTTACAACCCGAACATACCAGCTCCACAGTTTTCTTTTGTACTTGTCATTCTCTTAAATAGTTTCTTTATCGAGAAATCAGGTACGTACGAAGCCCTACTGCTAGAAAAACTATTCGACATGACTTTAATGTATATAAAAAATAACACAACAGAACTCAAACACATAATGATAAATAACAAGCTTCTTCACCGTTACATTACATCATTAATCACATGCAGTATAATTTCCCCGAGGGTTGCTCGTCCAAAGTTATCGAATTGAACTACTCGACACGACGCTGTGGTAGACATGGAGTGTTTGCTTATTGCATTACGATCTTTTTAGGGTTCCGTACCCAAAGGGTAAAAACTGGACCCTATTACTGAGAATCCGCTGTCTGTCCGTCCGTTCGTCCGTCCGCCTGTCACCAGGATGTATCTCATGAACCGTGATAGTTAAACAATTGAAATTTTCAAATTTTCACAGATGATGTATTTCTGTTGCCGCTTTAACAACAAATACTAAAAAACAGTATATATAAATATTTAAGGGGGCTCCCACACAACAAAAATGTTTTTTTTTTTGCTCCTTTTTGCTCGATATTGATAACGGCAACAGGTAGACGCTTGAAATATTCACTGAATATTGAGTTATATTATTCACTTTAAAAATAAATAATTAAGTTAAAATAAGATTATTATTTAATACACCCATACTTCCTAATATTTAAGGCAATATTATAGATAATAGTATGGAACCCTTCGTGCGCGAGTCCGACTCGCACTTGGCTGGTTTTTTATTATCTGTGCGCCAGGATGAGTTGGCATCATAGGTAACAAAAGACAGGGAAAAGAGACTTTTTTGAGTGAAACTTTTTTGAGTTTTATCGAATCGCCGCCTAAGAAAGGCCGAAGAAGGAGAAGAAGGCCTAAGAAAGGCGATTCGATAAATCGATAAATGGCAGAGAATTGAGAGTATGTGTTTAAGGACACGTGACTTTTAAGTACATTTTGTTACTTTTTTTATTCGACAATAGGCTTGCGCTTGACCGCCAACTCACTTAGTGTTAAGCGACAGTTGTGGTCTACGATGGAGCGCGCTTGAAAGATGCGAGCTCCATTGTGGGCTGTAACGCTGTCCTGTAACATAAGCGGCCTTACCGAGAACTCATTTCCACATTACTATTAATTACTTCGAAGCAATTACCATTGTTTTTAGATTTATTGAGTGTACGATTAAAAGTTTGTAGCTTGAAGCTTGTGTTGAAGACACAGACTTCGATTTGCTCATGATATAAATTATGTTGCCCAACAGAGCCCTTGCCTGAAAAAAATATACACCTGTTATCAAAGACACTCAGAATATATATAAAAAATACCTACTCAAGAAATAATACCGATACTGTATAATTATAATTTAATAACTCAAAAAACCTTCAAAATACGTAATACAATACATACGCGACTTGCTGTTCACTTTTCTACAGGCACTTGGATGATATTTTACCAGTTATTTTGTTATAAAAACAAAAGTACTGCATCGATTTTGATAAAATTTATACGGGACCGCCTCTAAAGCATGGCCTACTAAATACAAAAGAATCATCAAAATCAATGCACAATTGGTTGACTAATCGGTGAACAAACATACAAAAATACATACAGACCGAATCATTAAATAAATAATAAATAAATATTTGTGGACATTTCACACAACACCATCTAGCCCAAACTAAGCAAAGCTTGTACTATGGAACTAGATGGCTGATAGAATACATATATACTTTTTTTTTGTAAATATATACATATGATACATAGAAACACCCAGACACAGAACAAACATCCGTGCTCATCACACAAATGTTTGCCCTGGGTGGAGATCGAACCCACGACCTACAGCACAGCAGGCAGACATACTACCAACTGAGCCACAAGCCCAGTCGTTCAAGATAACTTCCTTCTTTTTGGAAGTGGGTAAAAAAAATCGGGGCTATGGAATAAAAATCACGAAATGGTGGTGCTGTTTGGAGCAGCCATCCGATAGTAAAAATAACATGCGGAGTAAGATCAAGCAAGTAGATTCACTACACACTCACAGAAATAAATCGGACAAAAAACCGATAAACTGAAAACTTTGCGATGATCTCCAAGTTTCTTGAATCTATCATTAGATTATGAAGTAATTAGAAGACGGCGTGAGAGCAATCACTGTTAGAGTGCGACCAACTGGGGACAAACCGCTTATCTGGGAAGCCCCTTCTAAAACCGGGATCTACTTATTACATTCAAAGAAACACTGTTAATTCAGCATTTCGTAAGTATGAGGATTGTGAGGACACACTGAGCATTAATTAATTTAGCAGTAACAATTAATATTTAACAATAGTTTCTAATTCTGACAAAGGTCACATATAAACCCGGGTGTCTCTGGACTGAAAATTAAATAATACAAATAATCGTTTAAAAACTAAAAAACCGACTTGAAAATAAGCAGTTCATTTACTTGGATGACATATTTTTCCAGTTGTTTTGTTATTAAAACCAAAATACTGAACCGATTTTGATAAAATTTCTATGGGACCATCTGGGAATGCCCTTTCAAACAAAAAAGTTTTTTTTTCTTATCCAGGTGTCTTCGAGTAATCAGGGAGCATACACGAAGAATAAAACAACGGGTTGCACTCCAGGAGTGCCGGCAGAAATGAAAACTATAACATTAACGTTGTGCATTTTTGAATATTTTGGAATGGTTAGAGAATAATTTCGCACGAATTGCTTTATTTATCAGTATAAAAGTACTATTATTTATGTGGTTAAATACTTAATTTCCCGCATATTTCATTAATAGATGCACTTTGTTCAATTTCCATATTTTAAACACTTTATATAGACGAATTTTACAAGTATACAGACGGTCGAGCCATCAGCAGTCACCATCCGTGGATGCGCGTAGCAGGCTGTAGTACAAACATACACGCACACTCGCGCAAGCGCCCTGCGCCTTCTTACGAATTTTCGATCAGGTCACGTGTCCTGACGCGAGTTTAACATTTTTTACCCATCCCAAAACTGCACAACGCCGTTAAAGAAGTTTTCACTTCAAAAAATATTCCGACGAATTGAGAATTCCTCCTTTTTGGATGTTATTTAAAAAAAGTTATGAAATTGGCACATATTCTGTAGGACCTGTAAATGGACATAGACTGTATTTATCATCATCATCATCACTAATTTTCATCACTACGCGGGCCACATCTAGTACTCAATAAAGATTTTGGAAGAACTTCTGAGCAGTGGCTGAAATGATGATGATAGTTAAGTAACTATAGGACAAAAGTCAATGCTAAATGGCTAAATGGATAAGAGTAATCTAATTGTAATTCAATGAATGCTGCTTAAGATTTTTAATTTATTTTGACATTGATATTATTATTTCAAGTAATTATTATTTGTTTGTTAATAATCATTATTTTTGTCATTGAATATCATTGTCTAATACTCGCTTAAACCGAATAATTTTAATTAGGTACCTACCTATTCAATTTTGCATGAACACTGTAGTCGTTAATAGATAGACATCAATAACCTAGATTTAAGACCTTATACCTAATTAACAAGCAAAATAAAGAATTTGAATTTGAATTGCATTTTTGTAAAATAGTTTACAAGTATATGTAGTTTGTATATTGTTATGATGTGGTTAATATAATAATTGATATAACAAGATCATAAAAGGTCAGGTTAATCAAGGCAGCCGTGTGAGCAATTATAAAGGCTATTCGAGTCGAGCGAGCGATCGCGAGTGGCACCGTTACGTGATCGCATATCGCACGCTCGTGACTAGAATGCGGCGGTACAGATGAATATAGTGAACAAATACGAGTAGGTACAAGTACGCAAAATTGTTAACTACCAACTGTTGCACGCGACTTTGTATGCGAAAAAAATACGCCCCAACCCTTCACCAACTCCGTTACTACCTTATGCCTGTCCCGCTCCTATCCAACACTCGTTTCAAGTCATCTTGTTTTATCAAAGTCCGCTAGGTGGCGCTTTTATCAATATTTTCTTTAGATATGCCTACCATTTCAGAATATTTCTACTGTATAGAAAATATATTAGATTACAAATATTTATAGCACATTTTGCTAATTAGTCCTATTATATTTCCTTTGTAGTATTCATATAATGTTTAACTCCCTGCTAGCTAACACTCAAGCTACGACGAAGCACATTACGCTTCGCTACGTGCTGCTACGAGACGTAGCGAAAGCTACGAATTCTACGCTCTCAAGTATTCTACCAAAATCTACATAGTAAAGCCTAAATTAACTTTCATGTGCTTACATGATTGAGTAGAGTCATACAAAATATACAAACAAAAATACAAACCTACAGAATTAACAACGCTACCTTACAAATTAAATTGTCCTACTGCGACGTATCCTACGTCTCAATACAGGTTGCCATCGGCTCATTGTGTCAGTTACCGTGTTCCAATAGCTTTATTAGACAAGGAAAAAGGTTGCCGCGTAAATTGTCAAACATTTCTCCCACAATGTAAAGCAACTGTTTTTTAAATACTTTATACGCATCTAAGGATGGATGGATATTTATTTATAAACAAAAAACAATATATTTCCTTATTTCTGGAACTGTATTCTTGTGTAAAAAATTACTTACTTATTATTTACTACTTGCACTGATGAGGTGTTATTTTATCCAGTTCGAAAAAAAGGATGTTTAATGTTAACGTATGTGTAAATTGTCACGTCCATGCTACTTGCCTTTGTGGCCTGGCCTACCTTAGTGAGGACAACTGTTCCTGCGTTGAGTATCAGTTCATAATGAATATCATGTTTTTGTCATCACTATATGGCTTATGAGGATGAAAAATAAACCAATCGGAAATTTAGAGAAAGTTGATCACAAGATTCGTATAAGTACATACAACTGATGTTAATAGAAAACTTGTATTTAAAAAATACAAGAATATGATTTTTTTCTAGCGTATAATACACAATTCTAAGTGTATTACTCCAAGTTACCTCAAACGTACTTAGATATCTCCTAAAAGTATTAGAGCATCATATTAGTCTAAAGTTATACTGCAGCTACTTAATTAAAATAGACTCACCTTTTCACCCGTGAAATGTCACCTTTAAAGTGTAAGAAGCATTAAAACTTTTATGAGTGAGATGTTCTCTCTTTTTACTAGTATTTGCATGGGGGGGGGGGGGGGAGGGGATTAATCTTTACATGTCAGTCTTTACATCTGTACAGTTGTCAGTGCCTTCCTAAGCCTTGCTTGCGGATAAACAGGGATATTTTTTTTTTACTATAATGATATAGCTACGCTGTAACCATAGCCTGACAAGTGATTACTAGATATAAAGTTTGATTAATCCACGGGCCCTTTTAGTTGACTCTACAACAGAGCTAAGACACAAAAAATGTACTCAAATAGAGTTTTTTTTTTTGTAAGTCTTGAAAAAATAGGTTACTTTAACGGCAAGCTACAACATATTATGCTGTGATTTTCCCAGAATATTAACTTAGAAGCATTAACGCTGATGTGATTAGAATTTATGACGTGATGCTAATGCATTAAATAATCTAACTTTTGCTTTTCAGATTTTGTAATGTTACGAGGAATTACAAAAAGTTATCCACAACAAAGTTACAGGGGGGTCGAAAGTGCTCTGAATGGCTTCGAGAAAAGGATGGTACGGCGTGGCCTTGCCGCTTGACTTGGCCGGGGCACGGCAGTGCCCCCAGATTAATTATGCTTGGCACCACATACTTTTACAGAAGGCATGGTTTTGTTTTATTACAATCGTACCTTCTAGTATAGCGTAGGTATTGTGATAAAGACACTTTAAAATAAAATGAATGTTTTATAAATCGTCTCCTCTTTGCGGTTTAAAAACTGACAAAAATATTATTTTTTCAGATATAACATCTTTACATAGACTTGACTTTTTATATTATATGGTAAAATTATTCTATAATGTGGTTTGACATAATGTAAGTAAGAAAACCAGCTTTCTGCAGCGTACATAAATAATACCAGACTAATCAAATCAAAATATCGACACCTTAAAACACCAGACACCAAATTAGCATAGAGCGACGTTAACCAAGATAACGGTAAGACGTCTAGACTTAATTGAATTACCTAGGGCAACCTCGGTAGCCTGAGTAAACTAGCTGGCCCAAGTCAGGTACCTAATAAAACGTCTCACACATGCACGGCACTTACTTGCCTTAATATAGGACTGAAAATTATTGACCCATAAAAATGAGGTTTCTGATATTTTTTAAACTATGACTTTGAGTTGATGATTATGACAGTAACTTCAATGTTATGGGGATTTCAAAATCATAAAAATCATAGTTAGGTCATATTTTGGCCCGGAAAATAGTTTATAAAACCATTTTTGATATTTATCATGATGTATAGCTACAGTCAAATGAAAAATTACATTTTTATCCCCAATGCAAAACGATAAGGAGGGGAAGGAGAGTTGTTCAGTTATAAGTTTGACCTGTGTATCTGTGCGACTATCTAAGGCATTGTCATCATCATCATCATCGTCTCAGCCATAAGAAGTCCACTGCTGGACATAGGCCTCGCCTTGGATTTCTACAAAGACCGATTAGAAGCAGCTTGTATCCAGCGTCTTCCCGCCACTTGTATGAGGTCATCTGTCCATCTCGTCTTTTACTCCAATCCCATTTGATAACCGCTAAAAGTACATTCTTTACTCATGATGTAGTCATGTAAACATAACATGCAAAAAATAAGAGTATACTTTGCTCCCGTAAAACGAAACATGCGGTATCATCCCGTCATATATCATTGGAATTGGTCGTTAACCGGAAGTCATGACAACATCCGTATCTAACCGTTACACCACACCATTATACTTATATTTACTTGAGAAATTTGTTTTCAACAGGTCTACTTGTCTCCTTTTATGTGCAGGTTGAATAGTATTAAATAAAAATAAATAAATAATAAATAAATATTTGTGGACATTTCACACAACATAAGTAAGATTATTATGTAAATTTTAGTTCATAATATAATATTCATATAATGTTCATTTTCGTAGATTAAAGCCAAAAATATAGTTTTAGTATCGTTGATCATAAAAATATATTATTTTAGTTGCTGCAATTACATAATATGTGCAGCAGTTAAAATGATATTTATATCATTTTATAAACCATTGGAATCAAAGTAAATCAATATAATTTATGACTGAATTTTAGATATAGCGTCAGAAAATTGACTGAAATACCTACTCAATTTTACTAACCAAACTGCGGTCTTCCAGATAATTCTAGCATTGAACAGTAAAATCTAATATTGATTTTCTTCATTATTCGTAGACTTAAATAAAGCGAACTGAACTGAAACTATCGCGTTCATACCTCCAATAGCAAAGAACAAGTTTTTGTATCAATGTTATATTGCATTATAAATGAAGTAGCTTTTTAAATGCAATATTTCCACGTACGATTTACCTAAACTGCATAATTTCATAAACAATGTGATAAATCATGAAGTCATTGAGATTTAGGATGTTAAAACTGGATTAATAAAACAGGCAAAATTTTGACGTTTCTAAAAGTGACCTACTCGTATCACCATAACTGGGTTCTAATGATATATTTTACTTTAATTTAGTTCCATTACGCTAATTTTACTCATCGACACAAGAAAGAAGGTTGCAGGAATAATAATTATGCAGCTTTAACTAAAAGTCTGAAAATTTTAGCTAAAGCTTCAAAATCTTTTTTGACATATATCTTTTTTTTTTACCCTGGCAAAAGCTAAAGCATTTAAATTTATTAAAATATATATATTTATCTTTTTTTATATTTTTTCCTTTCTTGAAACTGTCCTGCTCTATTTCTTTGTCTTAAAATTTACTTAATTTTAAACTGATGCACTGATGCACTTATGGTCCAGTGTAAATTGAAATTACGGTATTTACGGTGCACCTAATTGGTAATCAACTAATTGGTAATAATTTAAATATCATGAAAAAGCAGTTGTTGACATTTTGGTTTTAATATTGTATACTTACTTATCTCCATTTTGATCAAATTTTGAATTCTACTTCCTTGAAATAATAATAATTATTATTAATAATTATATAATTATAATTATTATCTGCGATATACCTAATACTGATAAAAGTGTTGTATTTGTACAGAGATTTTTAGGATACGCTCTTGGAAATAGCGCCTTAAAACTCTGCATATCTGATTGAGACGGCACGAGGTGAGAATTTATTAAGAAATTTCTTAGAAACGCTTGTTAAGATGAGAAATTGTAATCTTTGAATTTTCTAAAGTTACTGCAATGTTATTTAAATAAATATGTACACTAAATTTTACAGTTATTTTGAAGAAATGTAAGTCATTTAATATCACATAAGTATTTCTCAAGCTCATCATCTCAGTCAGAAAAATACCACTGCTGGACATAAGTGTCCGCCAATGATTACCAAAACGACCGGTTGGAAGCGGTTTGCATCCAACGTCTTCCTGCTACTTGTATGAAGCCTTATATCCACCTAGTAGCTTGTCTTTCTACAATGCTCTTGCCGGCGCTTACGCTTCTCAAGCATTATTTTCAACAAAATTATGGTTAGAATATCCTAACAGCTCAGTTAGGTAGTACGTCTGCTTCATAGCCTGCTTCTATACTGTAGATTGTGGATTCGATTCCCATACAACATAAACATTCGTGTGATGAACATAAGTGCTTGTCCTGTGTCTGAGTGTTTCTTTGTATCATAAGGTTTAGGCATTTACATAGGCTAGGTGGATTTGTGTATTTTTATTTTATTTTATTTATTAGAGAGATTAGTGCATACTGGAGATAAGCATATTGTGGTAGGTCCAAATATATACAAAAGATATACTATATAAGAAAAAATTATATCATAAACAGTGAGTGAAAATAAAATAAGACTAACAGACTAATAAGGCTTATAGCATTTCAGCCTCTAAATGTACTTACTTCTGTTCTATTCCAAAAACAACGTTATTCTAAAGACACGTAGGTAAACATCTTCGTGATTCTACAGAGACATACTTTGAAATTCACCACAATGTAAGAATATATCCTTTTATTCTTCGCCAGGCGACGAAATTCGAACAAATTTTAGATCTTTGAGAAACTCGTAAAGCGAAATATGGTCCTTTCTCGCTATAACTACCGCAGCTAGTATAACTTGGCCCCTAACGTTTTCTTCTCTTATAGAAAATTGTTCAAGAGCACGCGAACTTGTTTACTTCAACTGGTCTTCGTAAAATGGTCGTTCGGCTATTATTACAATATCACAATGTAAGGTGATGTTTGTATTTCGCTGGATTTCTTTTAATATCTTTGTGTTTTGGATTGACTTTCTATAATTTAACAGCCAAGACTTGCTTAGTTAGAGTGATGTATTTCCGAGATGGGTAGAGTCAGAATATTTGGTTGGTTATTTATTATTTAAGAGTTTCTTTTCAAGATCAAGATCAAGATTCAGAATCACAATTTCAAGATCAAGTGCAACTATTACTAATTGCACTTGATCTTTAAGTAATCAAAAGTTGGATAAGTTGCATAGTTTAGTTTTTGTATAAACCCATATATATGTTTATTTATAGTATCTGCGTACACAATATTTGTATTTAGTATATTTCTAGAAATATTTATGTAGGTTTTACTGTAGTATTATTACAAACACCACTGCCCATTCACTATCTCATTTCATACACCCTAAGGTTGTCTAGAAGAGATCACTGTTAGTGATAAGATCGCCCTTTGCGCCATTATTTAATGTGTCTATTTTGTTACTTTATTACTTTTGTGGTGTCAATAAAGTGGTATTGATTGATTGATTGATTGATAACTCGCATACTCAACAACCGCTTGTATGATTAAAGACGTTGAGGGGATTTCATTATTTTGCTATGAGGCTGAAAAAGTACGCTAGCTTAATGATCATACAGGATTTAAATATATTGCATTTAGTAAGCGTACTTCAAAATATCATGGCTGCTGCTAACTATTTAGCGCCCTAATGAATTTGGGAAAACTTGAACTACTAAGCTACAGATTCAATAATTTTAAAATTAAAAACCCTGATTCGACACAAAAACCGATCTCACATTTGTTTGATTATTTTCGATTTTTCAAATTTTCAAACAAAAAATAATCAAATCACGATCTCTTCAGTTTATTCTATACAGAGCAGCAATATCACCAGTGGACACACAGATATGGTATAGTACATGTCGAACTTAATACATATTTCAGTTTTTTTTTTCTTCAAAATCAATGCTCAAACAATTTGTAAAAAAGTATCGCAAAGTATTACCATAACCATTACTCTAATCCGATAATCTTGCAACAAAGCAACGGTGCCGGGAACATGGAAAAAGCGGATTCAAATTCATATTTTCCAAGTTTTATCGGTTTTGTTCTGAAATTCATAAATAACGCACATGCGACCCGTTCTGAGCGCTTTCTCAGGAAATGGATTTATTCTTAGGTCGATTCGTGGATTTCTCGATATTTTTCCTTCTGTCGGGCGGAGAAAGTTACAAAAATTATTCGCAATAATCCAATACGAAGCTTAGCAGGGAAATATGAGTTAAAGTTATTTTAAAGCTCTATTGTGATAGACACAGTAACCTTGTTAGTTTGTTTGCGTGAAGACAGCTCAGTTGTTTGTCTAGAGAATTTTATAATTAAGCGTGCACGGTAATTTTATTCGCTGTTCTAAGATTTGATATTTTTTTAAGATTTTGACCTCGAAAGGATAGAGTCGGATCTCTTATAAGGTGACTTTGTTTTTAACCGACTTCAAAAAAGGAGGAGGTTATCAATTCGACTGTATTTTTTTATGTTTGTTACCTCAGAACTTTCGACTGGGTGAACCGATTTTGATGATTCTTTTTTATTTGAAAGCTGGTGCTTCCCGCATGGTCCCATTTCAATTTGGTCCAGTTCTGGCAATGGCATCCATGAGTAGTCGGTTGCTTCAGTTTTTTAAACTATAATTATTTATCTGTCCGTTTGTCTGTCAAGGCCCTTTTTCTCAAGAACGTGTGGAAATAAATGTCAAATACTAAAGAACACAGCCTCCTTAAATCCATAAATAATACAAAAATTACGCCAATGGAATAAAATGAACCCGTAAATAGGTATAGCCAGTTTTGCTCTAGATTTCAAAACTTGCAAGTAAGTCAAATAATCTTAACCTAGCCTTGACCTAGCTCTAACAAAATTAAATCACGAATTTATCTATATAGGAAAAAAATAAAGTAATAACTAAACGCACTAAAATGTTATAAATTATTAACACCTACCTCTTAGATTATATACCTCTAGATTCCGTGTTCAAATACTAGGCGCATCGTTCAATTTGAAGCAAAAACGTTTTACGTGTGTGAGTGAGCCGCCTATCGAGGGTGTATTGCTTACACCATTTACATTTGTGTGCACGATGCTTGTGATACCAGTGCATAGATATTTCCCCAAAACATAGAGACTTAAAAAAATATTTGGAGTCGATATTATTAAACCGGAAATTTAAACCTAACATTACTGTTTAAAGCATGAAAGTCCAGATTAGGCTCGTTTGCTTTGGTGTCTTAAGCACTTTCTGTTTCAGATGATATCTGACGAAGGTATCAGATGATTGCCACTGGAACACCCTGATGGAAAGGACTAAGAAAGTCCAGTTTGGGCTCGTTTGCTTTGGTTTCTTAAGCATTTTCTGCTTCATATGATGACGAGGGTCTGACGAAGGTATCAGATGATTGCCAATGGAACACCCTGATGGAAAGGACTAACACAGTCCAGTTTGGGCTCGTTTGCTTTGGTGTCTTAAGCACTTTCTGCTTCATATGATGACGAGAGTCTGACGAAGGTATCAGATGATTGCCACTGGAACACCCTGATGGAAAGGACTAACACAGTCCAATTTGGGCTCGTTTGCTTTGGCGTCTTAAGCACTTTCTGCTTCATATGATGACGAGAGTCTGACGAAGGTATCAGATGATTGCCATTGGAACACCCTGGTGGAAAGGACTAAGACAGTCCAGTTTGGGCTCGTTTGCTTTGGTTTCTTAAGCACTTTCTGCTTCATATGATGACGAGAGTCTGACGAAGGTATCAGATGATTGCCACTGGAACACCCTGATGGAAAGGACTAACACAGTCCAATTTGGGCTCGTTTGCTTTGGCGTCTTAAGCACTTTCTGCTTCATATGATGACGAGAGTCTGACGAAGGTATCAGATGATTGCCATTGGAACACCCTGGTGGAAAGGACTAAGACAGTCCAGTTTGGGCTCGTTTGCTTTGGTGTCTTAAGCACTTTCTGCTTCATATGATGACGAGAGTCTGACGAAGGTATCAGGTGATTGCCACTGGAACACCCTGGTGGAAAGGACTAAGACAGTCCAGTTTGGGCTCGTTTGCTTTGGTGTCTTAAGCACTTTCTGCTTCATATGATGACGAGGGTCTGACGAAGGTATCAGATGATTGCCACTGGAACACCCTGGTGGAAAGGACTAAGACAGTCCAGTTTGGGCTCGTTTGCTTTGGTGGCTTAATCACTTTCTGCTTCATATGATGACGAGAGTCTGACGAAGGTATCAGGTGATTGCCACTGGAACACCCTGGTGGAAAGGACTAAGACAGTCCAGTTTGGGCTCGTTTGCTTTGGTGTCTTAAGCACTTTCTGCTTCATATGATGACGAGGGTCTGACGAAGGTATCAGATGATTGCCACTGGAACACCCTGGTGGAAAGGACTAAGACAGTCCAGTTTGGGCTCGTTTGCTTTGGTGGCTTAAGCACTTTCTGCTTCATATGATGACGAGGGTCTGAAGAAGGTATCAGATGATTGGCACTGGAACACCCTGGTGGAAATTACTAGGACAGTCCCGTTTGGGCTCGTTTGCTTTGGTATCTTGAGCACTTTTTTTTTTATTAAGTAAATAATTACGCTTCAAAAATTTTATTTACAGTGTGCTGGTTTTCAGAACAAGGTATACCTACGGTGCCATTTGAAAGAAAAACAAATAATATCAGAAACATATTCTATATGATTATATAAGATTTCATTGACATTGCCATATGTAATTTAACATGTATACATTTGATTGAAATTTGACATAATAGTAATATGACATAATGAGAATCTTGACATGGATTAAATTTAACATTGTAATTATAACTTGACATGGATTAAATTGACATTGTAATTATAACTTGATATGGATTAAATTTAATATTGTAATTTGACATTGTATAATTAAAATGATAACTTCATATTTTGATTTGATTTTTCTGTAATAATAGTTTTTTTTTTTTTTTTTATGTCAATTTTTAAAATTACTCGGTGAGCCCACTTCCTGTATTGCATGCCTGTTGGAGAGGCAAGTTTGTATAGGGAAAATCTAGAATTGTTATAATTCGATATTAAGATCTTTAATGTACCTAGTACCTACAAACTGCAATAAAATTATTTGAATTTGTATTAGAATTTGCATACCACAAATTTCTTATGTTAAAAATAATGACGAATCTGATTGGAAAACTATTCAATTTTGATGAAACTGAACATGCATATGGCCGCTATCACGGAAATAATATTGTCAAGGTGACGGTAGAGGGTCACTTAAAATAAATAAAAATATTTAATAAAACGGTTGCGTCAATATCTGCCATCTTTATTAAATTCATTGCAGAACTAAAAAGATAGAAACAAGATTTTAATTTGAATATTTTATTTTCAGCGTTCCGACAGCGTTGCCAACGCTGTCGGACGCATAACGCAGGCATAACACGCTCACTTCTCATAATTTGGTTGGTGATATAGGTAGAGCAACTCGGAGTGAGCAGATGCCTCCGACTGCGTTTGTGAACACTGTAAACTAAGATTATTCAAAACCAAAAATGGAAAAAAATGGGACGCCACGTGCGTTAACACTTTCGCCGCCTGTCACTTGAGTCGCTCGGTCCACGCATCGGGGGCGGCTGTTGAGGATGCTGCGAATAAAAAACGCCAGAAGTATGCGGCTTTGGAGATGAGGTATGATTTTGTACCCATTGCTGTCGAGACCATGGGTAGCTGGGGCACTGAAGCCAAAAGTTTGATTCACGAGTTAGGGCGCCGGATATGGGAAAGTGTAGTGACCCCCGCTCCGGCTCCTACCTGGTGCAAAGATTCAGATTCAGATTCAGATTTCATTTATTTGCTAAAACATATGTATAAAATAAGGTAAGGTAGGTTGTCCATCGCTATTCAACGCGGTAACGCAGCTAGAGTCATGGGTACTTTTGCGCCTGGTAAAGTTCGGGGCGGGCTTTTTGGCTGAGCTTAACTGAGCTTACAGGGTTTTTTAATATATTATTAATGAAATGACGTTGTTGATGACTTGTAAACCAAAATAAAATATTCAATTTGAAATCTTGTTTCTATCTTTTTAGTTCTGCAATGAATTTAATAAAGATGGCAGATATTGACGCAGTTGTTTTTATTTTAATATTTTTATTTATTTTAAGTGCCCCTCTACCGTCACCTTGACAATATTATTTTCGTGATGGTGGCATGTTCAGTTTCATCAAAATTTAATAGTTTTCCAATCAGGTTCGTCATTATTTTAAACATAAGAAATTTGTGGTATGTTTCTGATATTATTTGTTTTTCTTTTAAATGGCACCGTAAACCTTGTTCTGAAAACCAGCATACTGTAATTACATTTTTTGAAGCGTAATTACTTACTTACTTTTATGCAGTAAAAAGTGCTCAAGATACCAAAGCAAACGAGCCCAAACGGGACTGTCTTAGTAATTTCCATCAGGGTGTTCCAGTGCCAATCACCTGATACATTTGTCAGACTCTCGTCATCATATGTAGCAGAAAGTGCTCAAGACACCATAACAAACCAGCCCAAACTGGACTGTCTTAGTCCTTTCCACCAGGGTGTTCCAGTGGCAATCATCTGATACCTTCATCAGACTCTCGTCATTATATAAAGCAGAAAGTGCTTAAGATACCAAAGCAAACGAGCCCAAACTGGACTGTGTTAGTCCTTTCCATCAGGGTGTTCCATTGGCAATCATCTGATACCTTCGTCAGACCCTCGTCATCATATGAAGCAGAAAGTGCTTAAGACACCAAAGCAAACAAGCCCAAACTGGACTGTGTTAGTCCTTTCCATCAGGGTGTTCCATTGGCAATCATCTGATACCTTCGTCAGACCCTCGTCATCATATGAAGCAGAAAGTGCTTAAGAAACCAAAGTAAACGAGCCCAAACTGGACTGTCTTAGTCCTTTCCACCAGGGTGTTCCAGTGGCAATCATCTGATACCTTCGTCAGACCCTCGTCATCATATGAAACAGAAAGTGCTTAAGACACCAAAGCAAACAAGCCCAAACTGGACTGTGTTAGTCCTTTCCATCAGGGTGTTCCATTGGCAATCATCTGATACCTTCGTCAGACCCTCGTCATCATATGAAGCAGAAAGTGTTTAAGAAACCAAAGCAAACGAGCCCAAACTGGACTGTCTTAGTCCTTTCCACCAGGGTGTTCCAGTGGCAATCATCTGATACCTTCGTCAGACCCTCGTCACCATATGAAGCAGAAAGTGCTTAAGACACCAAAGCAAACGAGCCCAAACTGGACTGTCTTAGTCCTTTCCATCAGGGTGTTCCAGTGGCAATCATCTGATACCTTCGTCAGATCCTCGTCATCATATGAAACAGAAAGTGCTTAAGACTAGGAGTCAATAGGTACCTAATAAAACTTTTTCGTCACTTTTCCATTTTTGGCCAAAAACAAAGCTTATCATTGGTAAATATATTCTATACCCTTGGCAACACCAAGCATTATGGCGCTATATTTCAATATATTTAAATTCATTTTAAATTTCGGTTTGTCATTTTGATAAGAAATACATCAGAAAATTGAATATTTACTTAAGAAATGTGATGTTTACACACTTTTCTTTTTTTCCTGGATGTGTTTTACAGGATTTTACAGCACAAACTGATATTTTTTTATTAAAACATTTATATTCGTAATGTCATCACGCGGCGAGCGCTCCTGAATGACTGATTGGCATTTGGCGGGGGCCGGGAGGGGGGTCGATCGGAGATGTCAATATCAGTGCCTTTTTAGTGGAAGTTTTTACTGAGCGCTTACTAGGCATCTAGACAATATATAATCTAAGACCTACCTAAATAAAAAAAGAGAATTAATTATGAAAATAATTTTCACATAAAAATCAGCTCGTATTTAAAGCTGACAGGCGGCAGATTGAACAATCAGTGTTGCCAGTAGGTATTTATCGAAACCAGGATGCGTGAAATTACCCGACAATGGAATGAAAGCATGTAAATTACATTTGATTAACAGCCGTTGTGTTCAATTCGCTCTTTATTTGCCTTTTTCATTTAAGTATTTTATAACGAACAAAAGATTTCTCTTATTGATATTTTTGCACAAATACCCGGGTGCGCGTAATGTAAGTAATAAATGTGTTTATACATAAAACTAAGTGTGTAGGTACTTTTTTAAATAAAAACTACGGGTCACTCACGTCTGTTTTGAGCCGAAATATCCGACTATAGTTTCAACCGCATTCGGCGGTCTTTTTCAAAGGAGCAGCACACACGTCACTCTCGGTCGGTGACGCGCCTAGCACATGTCGGATATTTCGGCTCAAAACAGACGTGAGTGACCCGTAGTTTTTATTTAAAAATGTGTAGGTACTTTTTGTTAGTGTTTCATAATGTACCTAACTATACTTACAACAATAGATTGGTGGACCAATGAAAGCTTAAATTAAAGCATCTGTTCGGCTGCTTTTTTTTTCGGGGATTTTTATGTTTTCTAAACTTGTATTAGTTTATTAGTCATATCCCTTTTATAGTACCTAGTTCTCAATGTGAGCTAATACCAATATTTCAATACAAAAATAGTATTAATTTATATTTATTTCATTATTTATTTATTCAATAACTTATATTTCATGGTCTTACCATCACATGATTTTTTTAAAGAAACTTTCAACTTTCGTTTTTAACCATCTTACTTCATCACTATCTAAATTTATTTATTATTTATTTATTTCATGAGTACGGTAAAACACCAATTACATAATAAATTGTTAATAATAAAAAAAAATGGTTGTGCTGTAAAGTCGGTTTACGGACGATAGCTTAACATGACAACATACCTAGTCCGCGCGCGAGTACCGAGGAATGATAATTGAAGCGACGCGGATTCGCGGACGGTCCGGCGGCCCGCTTCATCAGCCACCGCAAGCGCGCGCGCGTAACGGGACAAGGAGCGTAACGTAACGGGACAATGAGTCATACTTTTTCGTGCATGCAGCCGGCGTTCATCGATTTATTAGACGTTGTTACGTCAATATCTAAAAATATCTTTACACAGTATTTTTTTTTTTTTTTTACCCAAATCTACTTTTATTTAACATTCTGTAGTGCTCGGGACGCTAACTTTGTTTACAAAACAAGTTATTTATATTTATAAAATATTCTTGAAGCAGTAGCGTAAAATTTTGTCATTGACATATGTAATGAAACATTTGAGGAATTGGAAACGGTCAAGGCACGAGGAATGGACCTTCAAGGAATCAAATAAGTAGTATAATATGTCTGCAGACTGTTAATTATAACTTTGTATTATGTAGAAACAAGTTGAAATACAGTTTTAAATAACATTGATTAAATTTTATATTAAAGTAGCTAACTTGTGTTACTTATTTGATAAAATTCCAGTATCTACCTAATTGTTTCCGAGCGGATCTTGGCCAAGTTAAAGTTAGATTGAAAATTTTCGAACTCGTTCGCAAGTTGGCCAAGTTTCTGACGTCACGATGTCTTACATGCAACTTCGTATGTAATCGAATAAGCGGGCCGGAATAACTCACAGGCGTAGTGTTCAATGAGAACAGAATAAAAATAATAGTTGAAACAAAAGGCTTATAAAAAATAAAATTCAGGGAGACCACTGATTTCTAATTTGGTAAATATATGTACTCCCAGAGAAGATAAGACCTCCATCAGCCGCGAAGCTAAATGTGATCTGAGTGCCCTACAGTCGCAAATACCTACGTATATTCCATCAATACCAATTTGTTTGAACTTTTGAGAAGTTCTTTTAAGTTACCAGAATAGTAAAAAATATCAAAAATCCTTTCATTAATATGAAAATGGTGTTTCCACATCACCAAGTCTGTGTCTCGTGTCATATTCTCTCAGCGCCTCATATAAGTTAGGCGGACACAATCTAGCTTGACGCTAACCTCATTGCATGACACCACCGCTTGCCAACCGAAGCTTGCTAATTGACAGAGTGCACGGATTAGCTAGCCATTTTGCTGTTGCCTGGGACAAGCTACATATAAGTATGTACTCCATATTGGACACTTAATAGAACTGGAAATATAAAGGTTAAAAGACAATTTGGTATAGTATATTTATCGAAATCCAAATATTATATGCGTATTCGGAATAATAATCATCATCATCATCTCTGTCACAAGAAGTCCGCAGCTGAACATAAATATATTATGCCCTGGATTTCTAAAAAGAGAAGAAAGCGGCTTGCATCCCGCGTCTTGCTTGCTTGCTACTTGCCACACTTCGTATGAGGACGTCCAAAAAAATTTAACGAATCATTCTTAAGCTATATAGCATAACGCTTAGGGGCAACAGTCTAAAGTCGACTAAAACTTTGTGACTATAAATAGAGCTTGACTTCAAAACTAACTAAAATTAGTAGCTAGTTACTACATCACCTACTAACTTTAATCACAGTTTAAAATTATACGATAACTAGTTCTACGAACAGTAGTACTCGCGAGCACAAACTGTTTTGCTACAATACTTGTTGCAAAAATTCTGTGCTCGCGAGTACCTACTGCTCATGTTCTAAAAACTTATTCATTTTCATAAAATTATTTTATTTTTAGACATAATCAAATATTTCTGTTAAATATTATCAAAATCAGTGGCTACGCGGCAAATTTTATTAATATAATACTAGATATTTATACTCTTTGTCTTGACACTTTTTTGATCTATTATACTCATATTTAAATATATTTTTAGAATTGAATACCTAACGTTTCTAGCTAACATTATCAAAAGCGGTGAGTAAATGGCGCCACAGCCACAGCAAGAAACTTCCTGCATTTTTTGAAAGAAATGCACCTTTAGTCAAAAATTACAGACGAGGCTGCGCTTGCTGGTGCGTGGTCTCCACTCAAGAACTTTTCGGCCCCATCGGCCATCAGTTCTATCTACGTGCTATGTGCCCCGCCCACTGCCACTTCAACTTGCTAATCCACTGTGCTATGTCGGTACACCTTTTATAATAGGTACTCCTTTTATTTAGTCACAGTATTTTCAGCATGGCAAGTTACGTGATAGTACATACAACAATTCGAAGAGAATGTCAAGTTTCATAAGTTTCTTCCAAAGACTGCAGTGCAAAGTTGGCAAGAGAAGTAGTTTCTATTGTCGAAGTACGCTCACGGTATAAAGAGCATTTTACTACAATAAGAAAACATTGAGCGTGTTGGAAATAATATTTTAAGTTTCCATTGCTTGTGAAATTTAGTATGAATTTGTACTATTTTATTCACTAAGGTGAAAAATGTTGTATTCAACTTTGATATACAGCTATTTTGTACTCGTGCCTTCTTAAAACCTTCGCAATCGCAAGCTTCATATTTAACTGTCAGTTCCTCTCGTTAAAATAATCTTTATAACTCAGTAGAATAGAATAAAATAATATGACATAATATGTCGGCCTTGTGGCTCAGTTGGTAGTGTGTTTACGTCTACCTCCTGAACTGAAAGGTCGTGGGTTCGATCCCCACCCAGAGCAAACATTTGTGTGATGAGCATGGATGTTTGTTCTGTGTCTGGGTGTTTCTATGTATCATATGTATATATTTACAACAAAAAAAGTATATATGTATTCTATCAGCCATCTAGTTCCATAGTACAAGCTTTGCTTAGTTTGGGCTAGATGGTGTTGTGTGAAATGTCCACAAATATTTATTTATTTATTTATTATTTATTTATATCTAACTATTGTACACATCCATACATATATGGATAATAAACGTTAAGGGGTCGTTACACATGCTCATTATTAGCACCAAAGCATGCCACTATTGAGCAATTGCTACCTAAGTAGTAGCATATTGTGTCAAAGCATTGTTAGAAATAAGCAAGCTCATTTCAAGGGTGCTCGTCTTACGAATGCTAATAAGCATACTCTTTTAATAGCAAATGTATCAGTACCTTTATTGATACTTTAAAGCCACCTTCCATTCCTTTTTCATTTTCCTTTCCTGCGTATATATATATATATTATATATATATATATATATCATAAATACTAATAGAATATATAATCATGCAAATAAACGATTTGATTTGATACTAAATAAACAAATAAAATATAACGAGTACTTATGTCAATAACCAAACTAAGCAAGTAAATAGCAACTATTTTCTAGCACAAGCACCCGACAAAATTAGCCGCCTTTGGTAAAAATACAACTAAGTTAAATCTTCTTTCACCCAAAAAAATAGATCAAAATCGGTCCATCCGTTTGAGATATACGATGCCATAGGCAGACACACATAGGTATACATGTCAAACTTATAGTTATCACTGTTTATCGCTGTTTGTTATAAAAAAATAAATAAAAAAAAGTGTTAGGTGTTAGGTTATTTTTATTCTATAATTGTCTGTCCCTAATTTTGAAAATTCTTGTATGTATTATTTGTCCCCGTTGTGTTATTTTAATAATAATAAGAAAGCGTGTATACTCAGAGCACACACGCTCACTAAAAAGCTTCTTCTTGCGGCGGCGTCGTGTGGCGGGTCGCCCTCTTCCCTCAAACATGGTTGAGGAGAGCGATGGCTGGCACATGCGTCAACTCGTGAACGGGTGCTGCTTGCGGGAGCTGGACTGCTCAGGTATACACGCATGCATGTTAGTTAAGTGTAAATTAAAATTTTGTCTTCCTCTAGCATAACAAAAAAAAAAAATGTTAGTAGTTATAAATGCATATATTAGTTCATAAAAGGCACGGACCCTGGAGTCTGTGGAGAATAAATTTTTAATAAATAAAAAAAGCTTATAATTATAACATCCAACATTATATTTTAGTCTCGGTTCGGTTGTAAAGACTTCTCTCAGATTTAAAAATAATTGGATCTGCAATAATCGTCAGACAAATATCCTCTCAGCAGCAGGTAAGTAGGTACCCAACACATAATGTACCCAACAGTTGAATACGAAGCAATGTAAGCAACAGTTCAGTTCTATAACATAGTCCCTGAACTCGTTTTATTGTCTTCAGCTCATGTGTATCGCCGTATCGAATCGCATCAATATTTGATTAGTTCGCGAGCATGTTGTATTGAAACTGTGAATATTGTAATACCTGCTGTTTTGTATGTGCGTTGTAGAAATTCTACGCGGTACGTTGTGTCATGCTCTTTCTCTACGATGGTAATTATGTAATACTCTTGTATGCACCAACTCTTTCCCAAATTAAATTACAATATAAAGTTTCCGTGCGATTCATTTGGGAATCTGCGGTGCAAATATTTATATTGTAGTTTACATTTCAAAACAAAAAGCTTAGCAACGTAATTTACGTTAATAAATTGTTTATTTTTTGTAAGAAGGTAAGTATCTATATCAAATAAAAATACGTCTCATCATAATCTCGCCTGGCATAAAGTAACGTTGTAATCGAAGATAAAGCACGCAGACCTAGAAAGTACTTATTATGACTTGAAGATTCACGGATTATAGTTTTCACGGAACAGGAACGGTGGTAAGGTGGGTTCCTGAGCGGTTTGTAATATGAAGGTTGTTCTAACCGCTTATTTCGAGCCGATGGCTATGTAACCAAACAGATGAAACAAAAAAGAAATCTTCGTAGTAAGTACCTACATTTTATGACGAATGTCACTACTCGACAGAGTTTCGAAGGTTTCGACCAGTAGCGGATCCAGGGAAGAAGCTAAGGGGCTCAATCATCCTCCCATAACAAATCTGAAATTAAATTGGTAATAGACTAGATAGACTCGAGAAATGTACACAATTATTGACTATTTAATTTGATTGGGGATTGATAAAATCTAACGTAAATCCCCCAAACGTAAATCCTGAATCAGTCACTGGTTTCAACAGTCCTTCTTTAGCAGATTTGGTAGGATAGTATAGAATTGATTCACTGCATCGTACTGTGACCTAAATATTGTAACAGGCGGCGCCGCTGAACTGAAGATATACCACTCAAACCACTTACTTTGTAGCTTTTATTGGATTTGTACAAAGTCAGCCGTGAATGTGGTACTAAAAACTTGTATAATAATTGCGGAAAGATTTCACATTTTACTACCCAATTCCATTGTGATACATAAGAATCCGTTAGTTACATTTTAAAAAGATTGGGAGATATACTTACTAGCTGTAAATGTTTTTCGAAAATTTTCGAAAACCCCTTATGCAAGGCCTGATTTTCCTAATGGTTGACTACAACTTATACCTACCAATCGATTAAATAATAGTGGATAATATAATTTTACTGTATAACTTTTACATCAACCTTTATGGTCCCACTATTGGACAAATGCCTCTCCCATTTCTTTTCATACCATAGTACGTGGTCTAATGCTGCCTATTATTAATCTTCATGAAATGCGCTGAAATAATCACGAATGCATTTTATTTGCTTTACAGTTCAACAAAAACTAGGCATCTGCATCAGCACTGTGCTACTTTTATTATCTACATTAATGGAATTAGTCTTCTGGGATTAATACCTAATCAGTAATTATTTGACTGAAATTGACTGGCCCGCATAAAACATAATGTACATAACTGTAATTCTTTTAAACTATTTTTTACTCCATCTAAAATCAATGTCCCAAAAACACGCAAAGCAAAGGTTTGATTATAGACACAATGTCAATGATTGACTCTGCTTTTACGTTGTAGGAAAACGTGACGTTATATAAGATAACGTAATTTACGGTATTATCATATGTTACTTTTATTAGAGCTAGTAAGTAATTATTATTTGATTGCTCTAAAACGGGCTTGAGCAGGTCTGTAATTATTTTCAACTACTTATTACCTGGTTAATTCATCTAAAAACAACGTCCCAAAAAGGCACAAAGCATTGTTTTTCGTCACGTAAAAACGAAGTCAATGATTGACTTTGCTTTTAGCTCATAGGAAAACAGCAGCGTTCTTAATAATAGTCCCAAAGGTGTCGCCGGTCGTAATGGGTTTCCGAATCATTTACTGTGGATCGGGACAATGACTCCTACCTGAATGCTGCTAATGAGACGCACGATCACCATAACAGATACGGAAATAGATATTTTATGTTTTTTTACAAGTACTAAAGTATTTCTCAGATCAGTCAAAATATTGCAATAAACATTGCTTGGAAAACTATATGGTCAGTAAGTAGAGAAGAAGTTTATTCATAGATTAATAATTCCTTGTTAAGGCCTTTAATTGATACGCTCTTGACAGTGCGATCATGATGGCAGTATAGTTGGGCTATTTCTGTGTGTAGAAAATATAATCCGCATTCCTGCTATACACTCATTGTTTACCCCTGAGACATCGAAGTGAGTTTGGATATGGCTAGGCGAAAATAACACACTTGAAATACTTATTTTCTGCTTAAGTTTTGGCTCATATCCAAACCGACAGCCCCTTACATTCCCATAATCTTTGACACTCTAGGCTTGCGTCTGTTCGTGTCTTGTATTTTTAAATTTGTTTTATAACTTCCAAGATAAAAAAATTAAACTAGAGAAACGTGGATTCCAACCCTAAACAATATCATTTCAATCAGATAGTATTTAACCGCAGAAAACAGTATCTTGCGGTCTCAACGGCTTACTTAAAAACATTTTTTTTTTTTTTTTTAATAATTTTAAGTAAATATTTAAATATAACCTTTAATTATGTTGTTATAAGATTCTTAATTGTTTTCTGCTTCACTTCATAAGGCCTATACCACTTCTACCGCCGTGATTCCGACAATGGTCAGCAGCCGAGTAATTTTAATAATCTTGATTTACCTAGTATGAAAAAATATGAAAGTCTATTTAAAATTATACAAGATAAAAATCTATTTGTTACACGTCTGTTTTACTTTCCAAGCAAAGATTTTTTCCGATGAATTGAAGCCATTAATCTTGCATACTGACAACCTGTTCGAGTCGGCTAGACCTGTTTTTGTGCAAGAGTTGTGTCAAATATAGGTATAATTTTAGCACCTAAAATAGGTAAATTTAGGTTTTTGCTAAGGTACGGTTATAAAAAAGTGAGGTTTCAACGAGTAATTCCAAACGAATTGCATAGTAACACGTTGAGAAGCTTTTTCCTATTTCCCCATCGAGTACCTGCAGCCAAATATCAGCTGGAAGCTTTAGAGTCGGTTGACCGGCAAGCTATGAGATTAGGTAATCGGTGGCGATAAATTTATTGCCAAGAAGCTGCTTAGTCTCGAGCACCGACGTAAAGTAGCATGTCTGTCTAAACTTATAGGATTCATTTCGGCGAAAGCATTACGACCTTCCTCATTCAAGTGGCAGGAAGACGCTGGATGTAAGCCGCTTCCAATCGGTATTTTTAGAAATCCATAGGGGAGGCCTATGTCCAGTGGAATTCGTATGGCTGAGATGATGATGATGATTACGACCTTAATCCACCCTCCCCATTTCACTACAGGACTAGCACAAAGTCAGCACATTACCATCCATTTGTCATTGATATAGAAAAATTCCGTACTCAACAATTTTGGCCCACGTTATTGATGCACAAGAATATAATTCTTTGCTGCCTTCTCTGTTTCCTGAGACCTAATCTTGGAATTTTCAAGGCTAGAGTGAAGTAAATATTATATTTTTTAGCTGCAATAAACGTAATCAATGTCTTGTAACTATTACGCTTGATATAAAAGTTGAACGTGGAATAATTATTGCAAAATCTCTTATTTAGTTAAGAAGGCTACGTTTTTACATTACACAAACATTTCAATACAAAAAATATATAATCTCGAGAAGTGAAGACAAACTAATAGCAACTCGCACATGAAAATCGGTCGAGCTGCTTATACTTTTGAAATTATTATAGTACAGAACTTAATAATCTATATCTAGAACCAGAAAACCTATACCTTTTCTCTTAGTAACCGATAAATATAAGAAACAAAAAAATTGCACTATACAGTTTTAAATACGTAGGTACTTAAATGGCCATGTAAGCAAAAAATTTAACACAACAAATCGATTGCAGCGCCACCACCACTGGATCAGATTTTGCAACCGTATACCGTATTGATATCATCAAATGAAATAATCAATGATTCATGCATTTGATAAAACCAAAGGCCAGTCATTCCTACGAATATATCCACTATTTTTGTTCGTAGGCACCGATTTATTATTGTACTTACATTGAATTCTTTGATTGTAGCCTGGTTCATTACTTACCCTATATTGTTATATAATATTAAAACACCTTGATGTCTAGTATCCACTATAATACAACTACGTCCTTGTGGTATGACGTCATATTCCAGGAACTAAAGTTTATTTTCGTAATGCGTAGTTAAGACTCGTTAGCTCAGTAGGTTAGAGCACCGAAATAAATCTTTGCGTTGATCATCGGAGGGCGGAGGTACGAATGCTTCACGAGTCAGTCTTTTTGCAATAGATTTCGAAAATAACATTTGCAAAGATTACCTAGGATCTTCGGGCGAATAAGGGATGTATATTGAAGAAAGTATTGTCATCGTGGGTAAAGGTGAGCTGGATTCAACTGTTGTAAAAATATTGAATAAACTCCCAATGAATTAATTAATTGAACTTAAAGGAAATTGAAAACGATTGTGAATTAACAAAACTTAAAAAAAAATGCTATCTAAATCATAAAAATCTAAACGAATATTAATAGGCTATCTAAATCAAGTACTATTACTTTACTTTATAAGTAGGCGATCATATAGAAACATACATACATACATACCCACATATATACATTACATACACTCGAAAAACATAACCCTCCTTCTTACTACGTAGTCGGGTAAAAAACAACGAATTTATATAGGCTTCTCATAGTATCTACTGTAAATACCTAAAACTTGCTATAAAATTACAGTATAATACAATAAAGTAGATTAAGTTATTGTTTGAGAATTTCACACAAGGCGGTACCCGTTTCATCTTGGGAGCCGACTAACAGGGAATACGAACTACCCCGAAAATGAAAGGTGCCGCAAATGTGTGTTCCGGTGACGTCACACGGCGGTAATGACGACTCACTGAAACCACATTAGACAGCGCTAATGCAGTACTTACCGTCCGTGGTAACCTATATACATAAAAATTTCTGGACACGAAACTTTCTGTTATTAAGTTAAACACGTTTTCAGGATTCCGTGCCTTAAAAAAATAGCCAAGATCGCGCAGAAACTTGCGTATGACCCCATACGCAGCTATATACTGTAATCCGTAGCTAATACTGTAATCTAAACTAAAACCAATTGCCGAGTGTTGTTTGTTTTGATCCCTTTAGAAAAAAGTCATCGACCTCTGTACGTGTTTTGAATATTAATCGCTATATCTCAAAAAGTTTTAATTACAAACTATTAAAAATAATTTTCATTGAAGTATTTGACAATATGGTCTACTCAGCCCCGGATCTACGATTTTTTCGAACCGGGGCAGAAACTTGACGGTGGCGCCCCTCTCTCCAGCGCTTAAAATAACTTACTTACCTAAAAAAACTTAATATAATTATCTATGTGGCGCCTTTTTCTTAAAATTTAACGGTGAGTCAACCAAGCTTTCGTATTCTAGGCGCTTTGTGGAGCAAGTTATTTTATTTTAACCTGAAAATGCCGCCCGGGGCGGGTGCCCCAGTTTGTCCCCCCCTAGATCCGGGGCTGGGTCTACTACTTTGGTTAATTATAAACATCTAGGTCTTGGTCCTATAATTTAGAAATGCATGGCACCCGGACATGAAAGTTTAAGTTGTATAAACCAACTTTATTTTAAGAAACTTATAATGATATCCGTTGAACCCGTGAAACCTATACATACCTACGTTGAAGTAGAGTTGAAAAAAATATTCCTCTTTCGGTTAGGTTTCAATAACTTAAAATAAACTTTAGTCATTACTTGTTATAAAAGCATCTTTTTTATTCGTTAATAGGCTTGCACTTGATCACTAACTCGCTTGATGTTAAGCGACAGATGCGATCCATGGTTTCTAAGCCGGTCTAGTTCCTATTTAAAAAATATGCACACATTTATTTACTGCTGGTTTTTTCTCTTTCAGAATGTTCTGAAGTATAGTGATTCATAATTCTCAAATTTTATTATATCTGAATTAAGCAAATCTTATTACATGAATGTATGTATGTGTACATGTATTTATGCATAACCATATATCCATATCTTCGAAATCTGACTACATATGTTTGACATGAATCATACATCTGGTCATTATGTTTCATCATCATCATCATAATTTTCTCAGCCACTAGAATATCCACTGCTGCACCTCCATGGATTTCAAAAAGGACCGGTTGGAAGCAGCCCTACATCCTGGCCTATACTTCCAACTTTTATGTACCTACATGCCTGTATGTAGACTATTAGTTTTGGTAGATGAAAACTGGATTCCATGAGTATTAGCGTCTGCAATCCGACAACATCTAAAATAATAAGGAAACTGTAAAAAAACGGACAAGTGCGAGTCAAACTCGCCCACCAAGGGTTCCGTACAAACTAGTAGTTAAAAGGGAGAAATCATATTTTTTTTTATATTTTCCTTCATAAACCGAAAAATATACATCGTAAAAATACTTAGAAACCTGTTTTAGCTTATGTTAATAAAACTCTTTCATATGATACCTCACATGATATGGTTAAAGAACTTTAAAATTTAGACCCTCATTCCTTGCATAAAGACACTATTTTTTGTGATTAAATTAAAAATGTCAAGTTTTTGGATATTTTCCTATATGTGTACACAATGCTTCTTGCCAAATTTCATAGTTCTAGGTCAACGGGAAGTACTCCATAAATTTTGATTCCCTTGTGTGTGTCGAAATTTGCGTTTTATACGACAATTCGGCTGTAGCTTTTTTTTACGAAAACTGATAAATTTTATTTTTCTTTTTCATCAAGATACTATGGATCTGCGTATATGGTTTTAATTTCAACGCGATACCTTTACGCGTTCCCGAGATAAAGGTCTTGACACCCGGACAGACGGACAGACAGACAGACGGACAACAAAGTAATCCTATTAGGGTTCCGTTTTTTTCTTTTGAGGTACGGAGCCCTAAAAAAACAATTATTAGGATATGGAAATTTCCAGTACTTTTCCTACGAAGGCGAATCTGGGTTCAAAATCACTGTATCCAAGCACTTCGCACTTAACTACCGAGAGTTCCGCCATAAACTGAGTAATAAGACACGTTGCTCAATTTTATATGTAAATTATGATAATAAACTGAAAATTAGCCCGCTACCTTACCTTATATTTATGGAGTAATTACATTTCAACTAAGTATTTAATATCATAATAATTATTGTTCAAAACCCTGAAAAATCGACATCAAAATGTGCATATTTGTTTTGTAAACCAAACTACTGAACCGATTTTGATGAAATATCGGACCAATTAGAAAGTATATCCTTCAAACAAAACAAAAAAAGATTTTTCAAATCGGTTTATGCCTAAATGATGGAATTATGTGGTAAAAACGTAAAAAAAAAACAAAAAAAAAAAACAGCCGAATTATAAAAAAATACTTAGATTTGTTTTCATAATTAAGAAAAATGGTGGCAGAAATCAATAACTCATGCTATTCTAATGAGTGAGCATTTTGAAACCTGTATACAGCGCCACACCAATTTACTCAACACAAATACTATCTTCTACTCAAGTTATGTTCACATTTGCGATTCCCTGAAACTATTCTAGTACGAGCAACCTAATACCCGCAAACCAAACTAACTCCTAAGTTATTATCTGCTCCAATATTCCAAACTTCACCTGTGCGAAATCCGTATGAATTTGGGACGAGCTCTAGCGGCTGAACTTCTCAGATAGCAGCCTTCAATGCTAATTAACTCGATGGCGCTGGTGAGTCTAATGTTTTTACAACATCATATTACAAGACGTATCTACGTAACGAATAAATATAGATGACTTAGGTACAAAATCATTGTGCAACAAGAGAGCAAAGTCGTTTTTTGCTGCGAGTGCTGATATTGAATCCTGACCAAGCGAAGGATTCAACGATTGAATCACGAGCGTAGGGAGTTATTCTAAAGTTGAATCCTGAGTGTGGCGAGAGATTAAAAGGCACGAGATGCAAAAAACTTTGCTCTCGTGTAACACACATAACTTTTCACTTCAGCAGCGAGAACACTTTAGGAGATGATAAATATTTACAGGTTAAATATCAGTTTTATTTGCAGTAAATACTTATTTTCGTTTAAATACAACAATAAGTTAAAAATTCAATAAATTACATTAAAAGACAGAATTATCTTTTTCAAAATTTCTTTAGCTAGTACGAAATTCCGAACGTGTTTGTCTTCTAATGGCGGGAAAGAAATAGGGTGTGAATGTTTCGAATTGTATGATTAACCCAAGGCTGAATAAGATATTCGCGGGTTTCTGAAAAAAATAATTAAAAAGTTACTTTGTCTCACTCAGTGAGCAAAATGCGATTTTACTCACTGATTTCAGGCAGCAAAACCTACATGTTTGAGCTACTGAAGTGAAAATGAATTTGCTATTCATCTATGTGGAATTGTGGATGTATCATACGAGCTTTACAAGGTGTTTGTCGCATTGACTATCATCTAGCTATGAAAAGTTTATTTCAATGTATAATGCATTAATTGACTAAATTAACTCTTCATTATGTGGGTCACGAACTCACTAACAGTCCGTTTAGTTACTTACAACCTACAGTTTGTTGTAATTTTTTTTTCGACCCTGGTAAACGCTTCGTACCGAATGGTATTACGTTATCACGCAATATCAGATCTCTGGATCTGATATTGCGTGATATTGAATAATGGGACACCTACTTAAACAACAGATTTGGACGAATAACAAACTAATAACAAAAATAAATTACAGTTTAAAAAACACACTACAAATTATTGTGGTTAAAGTTCATTACAAGACTTTTCTAACAAATCCAAACACAGCTATGATACGACGTTCCATCATGAAGTTCTAGTTCATATCTTCCGGCTCCATCATCAGATCAGTTCGACAGTACCATATTATTTTATTGTCATCATAACTACATACAGCTGCCAATTTACAGGACGCTACGATCCTTGGAAGATGGTTAAATTAGTTACCTTAGATTTCATTACATACAGGTCGACCTAATAAAAGCGTGATAATATGTAACAAGAATAAAAACACCAAATACCTTTTCCGTAGAAAATGACAGCAAAACAAAAGCTTTCAACGTAAAGGCCCGACTCACCTAGAACGTGACTGTTATCGAGCAAGCGAGAAACCGGGAACCGCACGCCGCGTGCTGGACCGGAACCCGCAAGACGGCGTCTTTTTGCTCACTTCCGGCCAACCGAGACTCGCTTCCGCATTACCTTCACCGCTGCGATATTGTTACCTTTTGTCTTCGAAATCTCAGCTTTTATTTATTGTCAACTTTAATGGATGTTCCTTGAAAGGGAAGGAATTTAGAAAGACGTTTGGACACATTTTAGTTTCCCTTTGAGACATTTTTGGTGCAAATATCGCGTTAGTGTGTGCGCTATCGGATGGAAGCGACGTCGAGTCAGATGAAACATGCATGCCTGGAGGATACTAAACGAATTTTGAGTTGGGGCATGACGTCCTATTGAGCTGCTCAGCTATCTAGAGATAAGTGGCTGGAAGCCGTCTCGGATAAGGAAAGTTTATTTTCTTCGGGTAAAACTTCGTCTCTGCACACACATCAAAAATAATAATTTCATTATTGAATATGGAATATTTTATGTTGAATAAAGAAAATAATTATTATTCTAAATCTATTCTAATTTCTATTAATATTCTTTTAATATTCCATATTCAATTCTGAACAAACATTTCAAATCGAAGCAGCAATACCTCTATTCACAACTTATTGGATTCTGAATGGGTCGGAAAATAAAACCGGACAAGTGCGAGTCAAACTCGCTCACCGAGAGTTCCGTACAAACTAGTAGATAAAAGGGGGACATCGTATTTTTTTCATATTTTCCTTCTTATACCGAAAAATATACATCGTAAAACTATTTAAAAACCTGTTTTAACTTATGCTAATAAAGCTCTTTCATATGATACCCCACATGATACGGTTAAAGAACTTTAAAATTTGGACCCCTCATTCCTTGCGTAAAGACACAATTTTTTTGTGATTAAATTAAAAATGTCCAGTTTTCGGATTTTTTCCTTATGTGTACTCTAATACAATGCTTCATGCCAAATTTCATAGTTCTAGGTCAACGGGAAGTAACCCATAGATTTTGATTCCCTTGTGAGTGTCGAAATGTGCATTTTTTACGACATATTCGGCTGTAACTTTTTTTTATGAAAACTGAGAAATTTGATTTTTCTTTCTGCAGCAAGATATGGATTTGCGTATATGATTTTAATTTCAACGCGATATCTTCACGGGTTCCTGAGTTCCAAGGTCTTGACACCCGGACAGACAGACAGGCAGACGGACAACAAAGTGATCATATAAAGGGTTCCGTTTTTTTCTTTTGATGTACGGAACCCTAAAAATGCGTTTTTTTCGTAGCTTCGAACGATTTTATCGTAATAAACAAGTGATTTTACTATAATAGGGAATACGCATTTATATAATCTTTCACAGCGATTTTACACCTAATTTTTACAAAAAACGTACCTACACTCAACAGCATATCAGGCGCAACGAAATAGTAAGTTAGACTACAAACACTGCTTTTCTCCATTTTGCTTTTCTTGTATTTCTTAATTCAGGTTTGAAAATTTTACTACGTCGTTCTGTAATGGTTCACTGAACACATCTAAGTACATGCCAAATTTCATTCATGTATATATATGAGTATGACTAGCTGCCCGCCGCGACTTCGTACGCGTAAGAAGATCGTTCATATGTCACGCTCTTACCCGCACTCAATGCACCCCCTCCAATCTAATGCTTCAGTGCCACATCTGCCCTGCTCGTGTTTCGCTCCTAGCTTAATTCTTCTGACCCAATATATTAATGTCGAGTCAGTGGTCAAGCGTAGATTTATGTATTTGAATGAAACTATATGATAACTCCTATCCCTTTCTCGCCCCGCCCCTATCCTGCTCCCGTTCGGCTCCCAAACTGTTCCTGTTCTGCTCTTCCCGATTTCAGATCGCTCTCACACCATTTCCACTCTACACTCACTCGTGATTCAGCCTCGCACCTGTCCCACTCCCACTCTGTTCTCGTTCCGCTTTCACCTCGCTCCCACCCCGTTCCGTTCCGCTCTTGTCCCATTCCCGCTTCGCTCCGTTCACACCTTGCTTTTCTCCCGCTTTTACCTCGTTCCCACCGCACTCCCACCTGACTCCTGTTCCGCTTCTGTTTCGCTCCCACCTTGCTCCCAGCTCTGGTTTGTTGTTCCCTTTTCACTCCCACTTTAAGCCTGCTCCACACTCACCCCCTCCCACCGTAATCGCACCCTTCTCGCTGTAATCCCATTCACTCACCTCGCTTTATTTATCCCGTTCTCATCCCGCTCCCGTCACGCTCTCATCCATGACACAAATGCCTCACTTTCGCCAACTCTCCTTCCCCACTCCCACCCTAACATTCAACCCTGGAACTTTCGTATAATCTTTTAACTCTCCTTTCCCCGTGTATGATCCTTAATTTATCCCTATTGCAAAACTCTATTGGCAGTATTCATTTATATCTATTAGTTATTAGTTGATCTAAATATTCATTTTGATGTCCCTAACATTAAGCCCCGTGAACTTTCTTAAAATATTCAATGTCAACAACATGTCAATTCATTTGTATTCGCGCAGGTCCAACACAATGAAAAGAAAGAATTAAAACAACATGCTATTTTTAATTTTTCTGTAATCTGTACATCTGTACTATGTAGTTTTGGCGGGAACGTCATCGAAACATGTTGTTGCTTTGTTTTATTTTCTCAAACTTGTGTTATTTTAAGTATTAATGCGATAAAAATGGTGGTGTTTTATTCATTAAGTGTTCGATCAAGTACATGAGTGTGGGCAAGTGAAATGAAGCAGTGAAACATGTTATTTGACGTTGTCAACAAAACTCCAATCTCCATAGAAGCTGCTAGTAAAGTCGCCACCACTTTACTGAAGCAGGACTTGACTTTGAAAATGACTGTATACGTGACTTAGATTGCGACTAGAACATTTACAACTTGTTTTATTCAAGAAACTTGAAAAAATCCTAATACTTGACACTGGCAAATGCTCTAATGCGGGTCCAATACAAAAAAGAAGAAGAATCTGTACTATTTTTATCAAATCAAAATCAAAATCTGTAGCAAATCATTTTATTTTATTTATTAATTTATTATGGCTTGGTTACAAGACCTTTAAGCCAAATCTTTTATTTATATTTTCATTTTCATTATTTTATAGTCCTAGTAAAGTGATGGCGACTTTACTAGAATCTTCTATGGAGTTTTGACGACAACGCAAAATGACACGTTTCACTGTTTTATTTCATTTGTCCACACTCATGCACTTGATCGAAAACTTAATGAATAAAACACCACCATTTTTAGCTCATTAATATTCAAAATAACACAAATTTAAGAAAATAAAACAAAGCAACAACATGTTTCTATGACGTTCCCGCCAAAACTCTGTAGCAAAGCAAAGTTCTGTCCAGCCAGGGTTACCATTTCTACGGCAATTGCCGTGTTATACGGCAATTGGGGCCGCTTGCCATAAAAAACACGGTACACGGCAGAACATTGATTGCCGTATCATAAAACACGGCAATCAGAGCGAAAGAAAAAATACACCAATAAAGTTGCAGGCAACAGCTACTCTACAGTTAAATCGAACACATTCCATAGACACGTAATCGAATACACTTGATCCGATTTCATTAGGTTTTTACAACAAAATAACTGGTAAATTATCATCCAATTGCCTGTAGAAAAGTGAATAGCAAGTCGCGTATGAACGCGTTGTATTGCGTATTTTGAAGTTGGTTTTTCAGTTTTTTAAACTATAACGGTCTTACCACAAAAGATTTAAACGCTCCTTAGACATACGTTAAACAGATGTTTCCGAAAATTGTTACCACAAATCCATGTCTAACACTTGTCTAAGGTTAAACACGCTTTAGTCACGTGTTTATATTTAATCACCCCCGAACGTTGGTTTAGACAGTGTCTTGCATTTGTTTAACCTAAAATCTCAATTGTCATTCTTGTTTGTGTTGTGATTTTTTAAATTGTGATACATACCTTGAATATTAATAGCTGCACTTATGGCAATGGATATTATTAACGTAATGGATTTTACCGATCTGGAAGACTTGGATTTTATAGACAATTATAGAGATGTAGTACAACGTACACGGATCAACCCATTTGAATATTATAGTGATCAAAATTTTAAAAAGCGATACAGATTTACTAAAGATTTTGCCAATAAAATAGTGGATTTGGTAAAACATGACCTTCCATGTGATCCTCGCGGTGGATCCTTAGGTGCTCAGTTACAAGTAGCTTGCGCCTTACGGTGCTGGTCCCGTCATCAGGTAAGCACAGTTTACCTAAGTATAAAGTTTTTTTACTTACCTCATGTACCTATACCTACCTATATTTACAATAGCATTTTTTTATTCCAGATACAAGATGACACTGCAGACTTGCACGGAATTTCACAGCAAGTTGTTAGCAAGACTTGCAAAAACGTTGCAGAAGCATTAGCTAAGCAGGCTAATATTTTTATCAATATGCCATCTACACTTGAAGAGCAGCTTAATACCATAAGGGATTTTAGAGCTATTTCTGACTTCCCTACTGTGATTGGGGCTATTGACTGCACCCACATCAAGATAAAGAGAGTAGGAGGAGACTTGAGTGAAGCTTACGTGAACAGAAAAGGTTACTTTTCTGTAAATGTGCAAGTCGTCTGTGATGCACATTTAAAAATTCGAGATGTTGTTGCACGTTGGAGGGGAAGTGCTCATGATTCCCGAATTTTTAATGAAAGTTCCATTAAGGAACGGTTTGAAAGCGGTGAGTTTCGAGGAAGGCTCTTAGGTGATAGTGGTTATGGGTGCACACCCTACCTTTTCACACCAGTGCTCAACTTACAGAACCAGCAGGAGGAAGCCTACAATAGATCACATATTCGAACAAGGAATACTGTTGAAAGATGTTTTGGGTTATGGAAACAACGATTCAGATGCCTGTTAAGAGGCATGCATACCAAATTAAGCACTGCTAAAACAACAATAGTTGCTTTAGCAGTGCTGCATAACATTGCAATCGATATGAATGAGAGTATGGAGCTTGTTCGCTATGTACGTCGGAGGCCAAGATCACAGCGCCCACCTGATACAATAAGAGGAAATGTTGCGAGGAGAAACTTTATACAAAACCATTTTTAAATAATTATACAATTTAATAAAATAATTAACTAACTACAGAGTTTCTTTTAGTAATTTTAATTCACACTCTTTTTTTTCTTTCTCCAACATTAAAATTTCTATTTCTAGTTTATGTCTTAGCTCTTGGTGGCAGATTTCATTCTTATGGTACAGCATCTTTAATGCATGTTCTTCTTCCAATAGTTTGAGTGTTTTTTCTTTCATGTCCATATTTGACTTTAATAACACTGCTTTATGGCTTGTTCTGAAAAAATAAACATTGGTAAGTACAGTTGTTTGACAGAGCAAACTGTCTGCCCTGTAATTTCACTGGGTGCAGTGCTCTTCAGACTGGAACACAGCTATCCTTGCGCACTACACTTGGCGGCAAAATAACTGGCACTGCGGTGGTACATACCCACATGAGCTTCTTACATCAAGAGCCCTCTATCACCCGTATACTAGCTGATTAAAATCACCCAGGGACCATGTGTAAAGATTTACTTTTGGGGTACTATTCTACGGACATTGGTGACTCAATGCATAATCTTGATGATTTTGCATCTATAAAAATAATTGAGGAAACACTTACTCAGCTTTTCTGGGCTTTTCTGAACCATCAACTATTCTGGGTCTTTGTGGAGTGCTCATATTTACATGTTCTTTAGTAACTTCCTCTTCTAATTCATTCTGTAAGTAAGAGTGTAATAATATAAATACCTATAATAATATAATATGATAATATATTTTACCAATTTGATAATTACCTCATTATGTAATATAAATGTAATGTCTTGTAGAGGTGATCTTGTTTCATTAGGTTCAGATGAACCGGCGGTGCAAACCAAGTCCATAACCACTTCCTTTCCTGTACTATGTGTGTTTTCCTAGAAAAAAAAATATGCATCTTAATTTTAAGCTTGAGATGTACCTATGTAGATAAGATACCAGTCTTAGATTATATATTGTCTAGATGCCTAGTAAGCGCTCAGTAAAAACTTCCACTAAAAAGGCACTGATATTGACATCTCCGATCGACCCCCCTCCCGGCCCCCGCCAAATGCCAATCAGTCATTCAGGAGCGCTCGCCGCGTGATGACATTACGAATATAAATGTTTTAATAAAAAAATATCAGTTTGTGCTGTAAAATCCTGTAAAAAACATCCAGGAAAAAAAGAAAAGTGTGTAAACATTACATTTCTTAAGTAAATATTAAATTTTCTGATGTATTTCTTATCAAAATGACAAACCGAAATTTAAAATGAATTAAAAAATATTGAAATATAGCGCCATAATGCTTGGTGTTGCCAAGGGTATAAAATATATTTACCAATGATAAGCTTTGTTTTTGGCCAAAAATGGAAAAGTGACGAAAGAGTTTTATTAGGTACCTATTGACTCTTAGTCTTAAGCACTTTCTGTTTCATATGATGACGAGGATCTGACGAAGGTATCAGATAATTGCCACTGGAACACCCTGATGGGAAGGACTAAGACAGTCCAGTTTGGGCTCGTTTGCTTTGGTGTCTTAAGCACTTTCTGCTTCATATGGTGACGAGGGTCTGACGAAGGTATCAGATGATTGCCACTGGAACACCCTGGTGGAAAGGACTAAGATAGCCCAGTTTGGGCTCGTTTGCTTTGGTGTCTTAAGCACTTTCTGCTTCATATGATGACGGGGGTCTGACGAAGGTATCAGATGATTTCCACTGGAACACCCTGGTGGAAAGGACTAAAACAGTCTAGTTTGGGCTCGTTTGCTTTGGTTTCTTAAGCACTTTCTGCTTTATATGATGACGAGGATCTGACGAAGGTATCACATGATTGCCAATGGAACACCCTGATGGAAAGGACTAACACAGTCCAGTTTGGGCTCGTTTGCTTTGGTGTCTTAAGCATTTTCTGCTTCATATGATGACGAGGGTCTGAGGAAGGTATCAGATGATTGCCACTAGAACACCCTGATGGAAAGGACTAACACAGTCCAGTTTGGGCTCGTTTGCTTTGGTATCTTAAGCACTTTCTGCTTTATATAATGACGAGGGTCTGATGAAGGTATCAGATGATTGCCACTGGAACACCCTGGTGGAAAGGACTTAGACAGTCCAGTTTGGGCTGGTTTGTTATGGTGTCTTAAGCACTTTCTGCTACATATGATGACGAGAGTCTGACAAATGTATCAGATGATTGGCACTGGAACACCCTGGTGGAAATTACTAAGACAGTCCCGTTTGGGCTCGTTTGCTTTGTTATCTTGAGCACTTTTTTTTTATTAAGTAAATAATTACGCTTCAAAAATTGTATTTACAGTGTGCTGGTTTTCAGAACAAGGTTTACGGTGCCATTTGAAAGAAAAATAAATAATATCAGAAACATGTTCTATAAGATTATATAAGATTTCATTGAAATTGCCATAAGTAATTTAACATGTATACATTTGATTGAAATTTGACATAATAGTAATATGACATAATGAGAATCTTGACATGGATTAAATTTAACATTGTAATTATAACTGGACATGGATTAAATTGACATTGTAATTATAACTTGACATGGATTAAATTTAATATTGTAATTACATTGTATAATTAAAATGATAACTTCATATTTTGATTTGATTTTTCTGTAATAATAGTTTTTTTTTAATGTTAATTTTTAAAATTACTCAGTGAGCCCACTTCCACTATTGCACGCCTGTTGGAGAGGCAAGTTTGTATAGGGAAAATCTAGAATTGTTATAATTCGATATTAAGATCTTTAATGTACCTAGTACCTACAAACTGCAATAAAATTATTTGAATTTGTATTAGAATTTGCATACCACAAATTTCTTATGTTAAAAATAATGACGAATCTGATTGGAAAACTATTCAATTTTGATGAAACTGAACATGCATATGGCCGCTATCACGGAAATAATATTGTCAAGGTGACGGTAGAGGGTCACTTAAAATAAATAAAAATACTAAAAAAAACGACTGCGTCAATATCTGCCATCTTTATTAAATTCATTGCAAAACTAAAAAGATAGAAACAAGATTTTAATTTGAATATTTTATTTTCAGCGTTAAACGCATAACGGAGGCATAACACGCTCACTTCTCATAATTTGGTTGGTGATATAGGTAGAGCAACTCGGAGTGAGCAGATGCCTCCGACTGCGTTTGTGAACACTGTCAACTAAGATTATTCAAAACCAAAAATGGGAAAAAATGGGACGCCACGTGCGTTAACACTTTCGCCGCCTGTCACTTGAGTCGCTCGGTCCACGCATCGGGGGCGGCTGTTGAGGATGCTGCGAATAAAAAACGCCAGAAGTATGCGGCTTTGGAGGTGAGGTATGATTTTGTACCCATTGCTGTCGAGACCATGAGTAGCTGGGACACTGAAGCCAAAAGTTTGATTCATGAGTTAGGGCGCCGGATATGGGAAAAGTGTAGTGACCCACGCTCCGGCTCCTACCTGGTGCAAAGGTTGTCCATCGCTTTTCAACGCGGTAACGCATCTAGAGTCATGGGTACTTTTGCGCCTGGTAAAGTTCGGGTCGGGCTTTTTGGCTGAGCTTAACTGAGCTTACAGGTTTTTTTTATATATTATTAATGAAATGACGTTGTTGATGACTTGTAAACCAAAATAAAATATTCAATTTGAAATCTTGTTTCTATCTTTTTAGTTCTGCAATGAATTTAATAAAGATGGCAGATATTGACGCAGTTGTTTTTATTTTAATATTTTTATTTATTTTAAGTGCCCCTCTACCGTCACCTTGACAATATTATTTTCGTGATGGCGGCCATATGCATGTTCAGTTTCATCAAAATTGAATAGTTTTCCAATCAGGTTCGTCATTATTTTAAACATAAGAAATTTGTGGTATGTTTCTGATATTATTTGTCTTTCTTTTAAATGGCACCGTAAACCTTGTTCAGAAAACCAGCACACTGTAAATACATTTTTTGAAGCGTAATTACTTACTTACTTTTATGCAGTAAAAAGTGCTCAAGATACCAAAGCAAACGAGCCCAAACGGGACTGTCTTAGTAATTTCCACCAGGGTGTTCCAGTGCCAATCATCTGATACATTTGTCAGACTCTCGTCATCATATGTAGCAGAAAGTGCTCAAGACACCATAACAAACCAGCCCAAACTGGACTGTCTTAGTCCTTTCCACCAGGGTGTTCCAGTGGCAATCATCTGATACCTTCATCAGACCCTCGTCATTATATAAAGCAGAAAGTGCTTAAGATACCAAAGCAAACGAGCCCAAACTGGACTGTGTTAGTCCTTTCCATCAGGGTGTTCTAGTGGCAATCATCTGATACCTTCCTCAGACCCTCGTCATCATATGAAGCAAAAAGTGCTTAAGACACAAAAGCAAACGAGCCCAAACTGGACTGTATTAGTCCTTTCCATCAGGGTGTTCCATTGGCAATCATCTGATACCTTCGTCAGATCCTCATCATCATATAAAGCAGAAAGTGCTTAAGAAACCAAAGCAAACGAGCCCAAACTAGACTGTTTTAGTCCTTTCCACCAGGGTGTTCCAGTGGAAATCATCTGATACCTTCGTCAGACCCCCGTCATCATATGAAGCAGAAAGTGCTTAAGACACCAAAGCAAACGAGCCCAAACTGGGCTATCTTAGTCCTTTCCACCAGGGTGTTCCAGTGGCAATCATCTGATACTTTCGTCAGACCCTTGTCTTCATATGAAGCAGAAAGTGCTTAAGTCACCGAAGCAAACGAGCCCAAACTGGACTGTGTTAGTCCTTTCCATCAGGGTGTTCCATTGGCAATCATCTGATACCTTCGTCAGACCCTCGTCATCATATGAAGCAGAAAGTGCGTAAGAAACCAAAGCAAACGAGCCCAAACTGGACTGTGTTAGTCCTTTCCATCAGGGTGTTCTAGTGGCAATCATCTGATACCTTCCTCAGACCCTCGTCATCATATGAAGCAAAAAGTGCTTAAGACACAAAAGCAAACGAGCCCAAACTGGACTGTATTAGTCCTTTCCATCAGGGTGTTCCATTGGCAATCATCTGATACCTTCGTCAGATCCTCATCATCATATAAAGCAGAAAGTGATTAAGAAACCAAAGCAAACGAGCCCAAACTAGACTGTTTTAGTCCTTTCCACCAGGGTGTTCCAGTGGAAATCATCTGATACCTTCGTCAGACCCCCGTCATCATATGAAGCAGAAAGTGCTTAAGACACCAAAGCAAACGAGCCCAAACTGGGCTATCTTAGTCCTTTCCACCAGGGTGTTCCAGTGGCAATCATCTGATACCTTCGTCAGACCCTTGTCTTCATATGAAGCAGAAAGTGCTTAAGTCACCGAAGCAAACGAGCCCAAACTGGACTGTGTTAGTCCTTTCCATCAGGGTGTTCCATTGGCAATCATCTGATACCTTCGTCAGACCCTCGTCATCATATGAAGCAGAAAGTGCGTAAGAAACCAAAGCAAACGAGCCCAAACTGGACTGTCTTAGTCCTTTTCACCAGGGTGTTCCAGTGGCAATCATCTGATAACCTTCGTCAGACCCTCGTCATCATATGAATCAGAAAGTGCTTAAGACACCAAAGCAAACGAGCCCAAACTGGACTGTCTTAGTCCTTTCCACCAGGTTGTTCCAGTGGCAATCATCTGATACCTTCGTCAGACTCTCGTCATCATATGAAGCAGAAAGTGCTTAAGATACCAAAGCAAACGAGCCCAAACTGGACTGTGTTAGTCCTTTCCATCAGGGTGTTCCATTGGCAATCATCTGATACCTTCGTCAGACCCTCGTCATCATATGAAGCAGAAAGTGCGTAAGAAACCAAAGCAAACGAGCCCAAACTGGACTGTCTTAGTCCTTTTCACCAGGGTGTTCCAGTGGCAATCATCTGATAACCTTCGTCAGACCCTCGTCATCATATGAATCAGAAAGTGCTTAAGACACCAAAGCAAACGAGCCCAAACTGGACTGTCTTAGTCCTTTCCACCAGGTTGTTCCAGTGGCAATCATCTGATACCTTCGTCAGACTCTCGTCATCATATGAAGCAGAAAGTGCTTAAGATACCAAAGGAAACGAGCCCAAACTGGACTGTCTTAGTCCTTTCCATCAGGGTGTTCCAGTGGCAATCATCTGATACCTTCGTCAGATATCATCTGAAACAGAAAGTGCTTAAGACACCAAAGCAAACGAGCCTAATTTGGACTTTCATGCTTTAAACAGTAATGTTAGGTTTAAATTTCCGGTTTAATAATATCGACTCCAAATATTTTTTTAAGTCTCTATGTTTTGGGGAAATATCTATGCACTGGTATCACAAGCATCGTGCACACAAATGTAAATGGTGTAAGCAATACACCCTCGATAGGCGGCTCACTCACACACGTAAAACGTTTTTGCTTCAAATTGAACGATGCGCCTAGTATTTGAACACGGAATCTAGAGGTATATAATCTAAGATACCAGTGATGAACACCACTACGTGGTCAATATCATTCTATCAATGGAAATAACTTTCGCGAAGAAGCTTACATTTTTGCAGAAAATGCCATCACTATCAAATTCGTTCTCCTCCACAATAAAATCAGTAGGGCACATATTTATAATTTTTTATAATAATAATTTTTATAATAAACATAATTGGTAAAAAGAACGACAGTTAAATAATTTTATGTAAGCAATCATGGTGCATGGTGTTTTACCTTCTCTTCGGCAGTCCAATTCTCTGCGCGTTCACGGTTTTTTTTATTCATTTCAAATGATCAATCTCCACTATAACTGTACACAATTTAACAATAAATTATATTCTATTCTATTCTATGTGTTGTTTAATTAGATTGAAATTTTTTCGAACTCCGTTCCGCGTACGGCGATGAATGAAAAGTCAAATTGACAGTGAAGTGACAGTGTCAATGCTAAAAAGTTCCGTTTCACCCTTTCGTATTACCAAAACTCAATGTGCACAAATTATTATTTCGTGCCCCAATGCACTTTTTTGTACAGAAACAACCTTAAAATCTCACATAAATACTCAAAATATATGACAAGTGCTGTTTTTAAATAAATGAACCATTGTCGTGCTCAAAAATATTTTATTCTATAAACCAGTTCTGAGCGTAACGAAACTTTTTCTTGGGTTACCATAATGGATAAAAAAGGGATTGAGTTAAGCAACGTCTAGGTAAACAGATGTTAGACATGGTTTTGTGGTAATAGAAATAAAACACCCGCTAAACGGGTATTTAACTTTTAAACACTATCTCACTAAACAGGCGTTGAACAAATGTTTTAAATTATTTTTGTGGTAAGGCTGGAATTGTTTATACATATAACCATGGATACATGTCCATTGGCCGAAAATTTTTTTCTTAGAAATCGGTTAGTGTTTAGGGGTAGAAATCAGTTATATCCCGTTTGTAGTATGGAAGATCATGCAACAGCTCTCCTTTTAAGTATCTACGTATAAAAAACTACTTTTTATATGAATCACGTCAATTTTAGGAATTTTGAGCCAAAACACGGCAGTCAATTATTTTTTTATGGCAACCCTGGTTCTGTCTGTCTGTACTTCTGTAGTTTCTTTCAAAGAAAAGCAAAGCAATTAGAAATTTTAGACGAAATGTGTTATTAATTTTAGTGGTGGGATTTTGTGATTAAAACAAAAATGCTGAAGCCTATAGAACTGGTTGACCACCTTCCAGGGTTCGACGCCCCAGAAGACGATGAGAGTCAAACGAAAGATGCTCAGAACATAAAGAAGAAAAAGAAAGGTTCTGGAGGATTTCAGACCATGGGCTTAAGTTTCCCTATTATCAAAGGTATTACTAAGCGAGGTTACAAGCAGCCTACTCCTATACAACGCAAGGTAAGTTAAATCAACGTACCACGAGTAGTCTAATAAATAACCTCAAAAAGTACACTTCTCGAAGAAGCCTTCCCAGAAAGTCAAAAATAACAAAATTAATTTCTGTTTTTATACAGTATAGCTTCCATAGGTATTACTAAAATATCTATCTTTTATCCATTTTCCTTTTATTTATTACAGACAATTCCTTTGGCACTAGAAGGAAAAGACGTAGTGGCTATGGCCCGCACAGGGTCAGGTAAGACAGCATGCTTCGTTCTTCCAATATTAGAGAAGCTCCTGTCACCCAATCACAAAGCCATGCCAGGGAAGAACTTTCGGGCGCTAATTCTGTCACCTACTCGAGAATTGGCTCTACAGGTATGTAATCATACAGCTAACTTCACTTTTATTATGCATACTGCTAAAATGTGTTTATTATTTCAAGTGACTTCCCCTGACTTTCACTGACTTCCCATTTGGTGCATTTTCCCCACTGGTCTACTCAAACCAACCAAGCTCTATAAAGTAACAGAATACAGCCTTGAGTTGCTGGCATTGTTGTTCCATCACAATCGTATCAAATGTTCTATTGCAGAGTTGATCCAGAGATTTTTCAGTCAGTAGTTAGTAGTGTTTCTTGAGCGGATCTTTCCTGTAATTTGGTTGTATTTAAATCATGAGTCAATCCACTTCTTTTAGTCCAACGTGGACCACAACATCACTTAACACATCAGGTGAATTGTGAGCAAGTGGAAGCCTATCTTCTTTTTCTTATCCTTTTTCTTTTTCTGACCCCACTTATTTGGGGTCTGTAAAGTATATATGTTTTCTCCATTCATCTCTGTTGTTATGTCAATGTGACTATTATCAGAACTTACCCCTTTTTACAAACATTATGTTTATATTTCCTGGTGTATGTACTTAATTAATTGGCGAGAACTTAAGGACACCATTAGCAAAAATTAAATTGAATCTGTAAACAAACCTTGCAAGTCAATTTGACACTTTTTTTGTTGAGCTTAAAGTTTGTCTAATGTAAGTAAATCAGATGGTAATGCAATATTATTTTGACAGAGCTGATCTGATGATTGAACTGGAATGTATGAACTAGAACTTCCCAATGTGAAATTCTAAGAAAGCCGAGTTTGGGCTACTTTATTATCTTGAGTACCTTCCATTGCACTTGATAATAAGGGTCTAAAGTTGAAACCTGGAGATTGTCACTGAAACTCCCTGATGGAAAATATCTATTTGTGATGTTTTGTAGAAGCTAGTTTTATGTGTAATGTTTTTTAAAGTGTATAATAAAAACAAAGATAATAATCTATTTAGATGTGTAATGATTCTTTATTTTCAGACACTACGGTTTGTCCGAGAACTGGGAAAGTTTACTGGTCTAACATCGGCAGCCATCCTCGGTGGAGAGTCCATTGAGCAGCAATTTAGCACCATGTCAGGCACTGCCCCAGACATTGTTGTAGCCACTCCAGGAAGATTCCTGCACATATGTATAGAGATGAATTTGAAATTAGACAACATAAGTGAGTATTATACATGTGCAACACTTTCTTTTAATTATTTAGATTGGTGCAGAGTCTCTATAAAATAGTTATAAAAGTATATATTATAATAGTTATAAATTCTGCACCAATCTAAAGCTATAGCATAACTATTATAGGCCTGTGATTGAACACTAACTCACCCGATGTTAAGTGTCATTGTCCTTAACAGAGCATGCTTATCTAGAAGAAATCCATTCATTCGCGATAAAAACACCCAGATTATATCCTCATGGATAGGTTAGAAAGGAGAAAATAAGTTACAAATGAGTATCTAATTTTGAGACTATGATATATATACACTTCAGTGTCTGTTGCATCTTATTTTCATATTGTTTTAAGAAATTCAAAGAAATGTGTAGTTTTGTCATCATAGCACATGAAAATAATACTTATGAATCTCACACTTAAATGTGACATTATGTAATGTATATAAATAAGCACCTATATATGCTACAATAAAAATTTCTGTTTCCAGAGGTCATAGTTTTTGATGAAGCGGACCGTCTTTTCGAACTTGGCTTTGGTGAGCAGCTTCAAGAAATAGTCGCTCGTCTGCCTTCCAGTCGTCAAACACTGTTATTCTCTGCAACACTGCCTAAGATGCTGGTGGAATTTGCTAGAGCAGGACTCTCAGATCCCATGTTGATAAGATTGGATGTGGACTGGAAGTTGCCTTCAACTTTGTGGCTCGGCTGGATAGCGGTTAGAGCGGAGTTGAAAACTGCTGCTTTACTATTGTTACTAGATAAAGTTTTAACAGAAAAGACACCCCAGGCAGTTGTGTTCGCTGCGACAAAGCATCATGTTGAATATTTGCATCTGGTGAGATAATCTAATCTTAGATAATAAAACAACCTTATTGCCTACATAGAACAAGTGTAATTACAGTAGTGTCAGTATTTGTGATTATTTAAAATACATTGTATATACTTACTATATATATTATGTGCTGGTGGTTGATATAAATTTATAAAAAAAATTGGATACTTATTGTTATTGTGTATCTATGTATTTATGAATCTGTCTGTGGTATGGTAGTTCTGAAATGGATGAATTGATTTTGATTTTTTTTTAGTTACAAAGAGGATTTAATCAACAGTGTTCTTAGTTTTATGTTTCATGAAAATAAGTTCAACCGAGATTATTATGGTGGAAGTTTTTAAGTTATTTTAATTTACCAACTTCAAAAAAGATGGAGGTTAACAATACTGTTTTTTTTTTTGTTTGTTACCCAAAACGTTTTAACAATTCTACTTTTGTTTGAAAGGATATACTTTCAGATTGGTCCCATAAGAATTTCATTGATTCAGTAGTTTACAAAACTGTTCATTTTTAAACTGGTTGTTACAGTTTTTACCCCACTGCTTTTTAAGAAGGAGGGTTGTTTTTCGAGGGTATGTATGTGTATGTAGATATGTGAATGTATGTATGTTTCTATAAGTGCGCCTACAGCCTGAACGGCTTGAGTCTTGACTGATTTAGATATGCGAGATGTCGTTAGATTCACATTCACTCCTTCAGTGTCATATGCTATATTTTTTATAATAAAACGAACTTTTTTGTAATAAACAAGTAATTTTAGTAGAATAATTGTAAAAAATGCGCAATATCACAATCTTTTCTCCCCAGTCATATTTTATTTATTTTTAAATACAGATACTTGTTTAATCCATAATCATTACAATATTCTCATTTACTTTATCAGATAATTTCACATGAATATTTGCAATAAGCATGTGTTTATATTGTCAGATCCTCCAACGAGCTGGTATAACGTCAACATATGCGTACTCCGGGCTAGACGCGTCTGCCCGTAAGATCGCGCTCGGCCGGTTCTCAAACAAGAAGTGCTCCGTGCTGATAGTGACCGATGTGGCCGCGCGTGGACTCGACCTGCCCTCACTCGACACGGTCATCAATTACAACTTCCCAGCCAAACCGAAACTGTTTGTGCACAGAGTTGGTACGTCGCCATTTCTGAGTGACCTCTATTTTGCCACGACAGAACTACAAGTAAACAATACTTGTAGTTCTGTTGTGGCAAAATAGAGGACCTAACTGGACTGTCTTCAAGTGTGTACTATTATGGTATTCTGTGGTCTCGCTCTACTGAACAAAATATGTAATGAAATAAGGATAGCAGCGCCCTCAATACCATATTAGTTCGCTTGCTGAACACACTCTTAGCCCTGTGTTGATCTTACTTCTGTGAATTTTAGATCTCGCGATCACAAACTTTTACTGTACTTTGTATCTTGACAACCTCTTGACTGATTTTGCTCACATTTGACATCGTTTTTCCAGAATTGAGTACCAAAAGCTTCTGCCAAAATTCGCCGGTAAATGGCCCCACAGCAAACTTCCTTATTTTTGAGAGTAAATACTCTTCCAATCAAAAATCACCAATGACTGAAAAAACTGTAGAATCTGTATACCAAGTTTCATCACGATTAGTTGAAAAATACTTTTTTTGACAATTTTGAAAGTTTCAGTATCCAACCAAATAAACGTTCACAAAATCAAGCAAATTTTGTTGGTTGATGCAGACCTTAGACGAGAAAGCATAGATAATATATATTATACTACTTTTTACCAACTTCAAAAAGAAGGAGGTTAATAATTCGGTTGTATTTTGTTTTAATGTTTGTTATCGCATAAATCCGCCATTTATAAACCAATTTGAAAAATAAAAACTTTTTTGTGTGAAAGGATATACTAATTTCCTTACTTAATTTCATCAGAATCGGATTTGTAGATTGGTTTTTAAAACAAAATTGCGCATTTATAAAGTGAGTATTTCAGTTTTTAGGGTTCCGTACCTCAAAAGAAAAAACGGAACCCTTATAGGATCACTTTGTTGTCCGTCTGTCCGTCCGTCCGGGTGTCAAGACCTTTATCTCGGGAACGCGTGAAGGTATTGTATTGAAATTAAAACCATATACGCAGATCCATAGTCTCTTGCTGCAGAAAGAAAAAACAAATTTCTCAGATTTCGTAAAAAAAAAAAAGTTACAGCCGAATATGTCGTAAAAAATGCACATTTAGACACTCACAGAGGAATCAAACCTATGGGGTACTTCCCGTTGACCTAGAACTATGAAATTTGGCAAGAAGCATTGTGTTCATATTCATATATTTATTGCGTCATATGTACATTACAAATGTCTATATAAATATCACAATGAAAATACATATGGCTCTATAAGGGCATGGCAACATGAGGTTCGGAGCGCTCTATTTTCATCTTTGCAAATGTATCCTTAAAAAATTCGTCAAGAGTGTAATAACAATTGGCTTCCAGATATGTTTTCAGATTCACGACAAAGCTATTTTCTGTATCTAGATCCTTTAATTCATTTGGTAACTCATTTATTGTTGTCATTAAATGTCATTTGTTATAGTACATATATAGGAAAAAATCCGAAAACCGGACATTTTTAATTTAATCATAAGAAATACTGTCTTTATGCAAGGAATGAGGGTCCAAATTTTAAAGTGAATTAACCGTATCATGTGAGGTATAATATTATGAAAGATCTTAGTTAGCATAAGTTAAAACAGGTTTTTAAATATTTTTACGGTGTAATTTTTCGGTATAAGAAGGAAAATATAAAAAAATATATTATTTCCCCCTTTTATCTACTAGTTTGCTCGGAACCCTTGGTGGGCGACTCTGACTCGCACTTGTCCGGTTTTTTTAAAACTATATGTCATTATTTTATTAGGATCATCTTACCCTTCTCGTAATGAGAAGATGGCTCACGCCCAGCTGTGGGCCAGCTCATATAAACAGGACTGATTTCGAATGAACGAGCTGAATAGAATAAATAGTGAAGAGCTTATTAGGTTACACAAAAATATACATATTATATTGTTCAGGTCGCAGTGCCCGCGCGGGTCGAGCAGGCCGCGCATTCTCCCTCATCGCCGCTGAAGACCTGGCTCACCTGCTAGACCTTCACTTGTTCCTGGGCACCGAGCTGGAGACGCCGACGCAGACCACGCCGCGGGGCATCGCGTGTCCGAGCGGCGTGTGGGGTGCCGCGCCCACCGGCCCGCTGGAGATGAGGCACCAAGACGTTGTCAGTTGGGAAAAAAATCACTCTGAAATTGTAAGTTTTTTTCTTTCTAATAAGCTAACTTATTCGTACATTGCCTTACGTAGTTTAATAAAAAAAAAATCGATAGTTATATTTTTACCCGACTGCGTAAGAAGGAGGATTATGTTTTTCGAGAATATGTAATGTATGTTTCTATATATATGAGCGTCTACAGCCTAAACTGCTTGACCGATTTTGATGTGCGAGGTGACGTTAGATTTGTCTGCACTCTCTGAGTATCATAGGCTATATTTTTAGGGTTCCGTACCTCAAAAGGCAAAAACGGAATCCTTATTAGATCACTTTGTTGTCCGTCTGCCAAGACCTGAATCTCGGGATCGCGTGAAGGTATCGAGTTGAAATTAAAACCATATACGCAGATTCATAGTCTCTTGCTGCACAGAGAAAAATCAAACTTCTGTTTTCATAAAAAAAAAAAAAAACGTTACAGCCGAATAAAACGCAAATCGCAATGTCGCAAAAAACGCATATTTCGAAACTCGCAAGTGAATCAAAACCTATGGGGTATGCGAGTCTGACTCGCACTTGTCCGGTTTTTTTCTTCTATTAGGCTTGGCACGACTTGCAAATGCTTGTAAAAGTTCAAAAAACTGCTAAGAGAATAGTTATTTATTGCACTAGGCTGGAAAGTTGTATATTACCGTTGAGTGTCTGAGAGTTGAATCCAGAGCAAGCGAAGGATTCTAGGTTGCAACGCTGCGCTCGTGGTTCTAGTGTAACAAGTAAGTGTGGACACGAGATAAAATAACTTTAATGCCGAGCGCAATACAAAAATTTTCATCTTAACGTAGTGAGGAATTTTTTTAGTTCACATATTTTCTCGAGTAGAAAAATCTGCTTGGCATTTATGCAACTTTACTGGTCCTAAAGTTATATTATAATCACGTGAGTTCACTTACATGTACACATTTCATTAATTTTGAACATTATTTACAACAAAATTACGTAGTACAAAGTTTTTTTTACTCTATTTTTTTTCTTCTATTAGGCTCTTGACACAACTCGCATAGGTCGCATTCTTCTTTACTCATCCAAACCTTTTTCGTGTAAATAGTTCTAAAAATTCAAAACGCTGCTAAGAGAAAGTAAATTGTACATTTTTATTTACGTTTTACGTAAATATACAAAATGTCTAAGTTATTCATAATAATATTTAGTGTTTCTTGAAGCTAAGATAGCAACCTCCTTGAATCGAACTAATTTTCTTTATTTTGTGAATGTATTATACAAAGAGGTTGGAAATATTTTGTATTAAAAATGTAGAACTCCGTCGTGTTCTAATTTTGAAATTACTTTCCACCCTAGGGAGCAAAATGAACTTTTCCACGCCAGTATTAGCCTTGGAAACCTAAGTTTACGAGCTAGTAAGATGAAATAGTTATTTATTGTTCTAGGCTGGAAAGTTGTATTTTACCGTCGAGTGTCTGACAGTTGAATCCAGAGCAAGCGAAGGATTCAAGAAGACACGAGATAAAATAACTTTACAGCCGAGTGCAATACAAAAATTTTCATCTTAACGTAGCGAGGATTTTTTTTAGTTCACCTATTTTCTCGAGTAGAAAAATCTGCTTGGCATTTATGCAACTTTACTGGTCCTAAAGATCCATTATAATCACGTGAGTTCAGTTACATGTACACATTTCATTAATTTTGAACATTATTTACAACAAAATTACGTAGTACAAAGTTTTTTTTTACTCTATTTTTTTTCTTCTATTAGGCTCTTGATACAACTCGCATAGGTCGCATTCTTCTTTACTCATCCAAACCTTTTTCGTGTAAATGGTTCTAAAAATTCAAAACACTGCTAAGAGAAAGTAAATTGTACATTTTTATTTACATTTTACGTAAATATACAAAATGTCTAAGTTATTTTAATATAATATTTAGTGTTTCCTTAAGCTAAGATAGCAACATCCTTGAATCGAACTGTTTGTTTTCATTTTGTGAAGGTATTGTACAAAGAGGTTGGAAATATTTTGTATTGAAAACGTAGAGCTTTGTTATGTTTGAATTTTGAAACTACTTTCCACCGTAGGGGGCAAAATGAACTTTTCCACGCCAGTGTTAGCCTTGGAAACCTAATTTCACGAGCTAGTAAGATGAAAAAACTATTATTCATATGAAAAGTCAAAGTCAAAGTCAAAGGATTTATTGCCAGGCTGTGTTACAGTGTTGTTATTACAATAGCAGGTATGTATCAACAGCTACCCTTTTGGGCATGCAATACATTACAATATAATTATTGAATCACATAATTAAAATTATCAAAAACATAAAATTAGCAATAAAATAATAATAATAATATAGTTAATTAATGATTGTTAAATGGAATGTCAATATTTATGTCCTTTAAGAAGCTGTCAATTTTATAGTAACATTTATTTTGTAAAAACTTAGTCAGAATATATTTAAATTTACCAAATGTCATTTCTTTAATATTGTCAGGTAAATGATTGAACAATTTGGTACACATTACATAAAAACTTTTTTCGTAAAATTTTGTTTTTGCTCCTTTGTCCGGTATTACATTGTATCTGTTACGTGTTTTGCGGTATTTTCGAGTGAATTTTACATCAAAACTGTTAATATTTTGTTTAACAAATAGACATGCCTCTAAAATATACATAGAAGCGAGAGGCAGAAGTTTCAGTTTTTTGAATAATGGCATACAGCTTTGCCTTTTTTTAGCTCCAGTTAGTGCTCTAATACATTTTTTTTGCAATATAAATACTTTTTTAACATTTACTGAGTTTCCCCATAGTAATAATCCATATCGTAAGTTTGAAGACACATTTGCATGATAAGCGCTTAGAGCTGCTTTTTGTGAAGCTATTTTGGTTAATCTTCTCAATGCATACACAAATCGACTTAATTTCTTACAAACGTGGTCAGTGTGGCTCTTCCAGTTACAATGTGAATCCACTAATAATCCTAAAAATCTTATCTCTTTTACATGTTCAATGATTTTGTCTTTGTATTTAATTGTTATATCTTTTTCTTTTGATTGAGGAAAACGAAATTGAATTGCCTTGGTTTTTTCTAAGTTCACAAGTAAATCATTATTATAAAACTAACTCATGATATCCCCAAATGCTACGTTAATGGAGTTTTCATATTCTAATAAATTTAAGCCTTTAACTATTAAGGTCGAGTCGTCTGCAAATATAACCATTTGATGATCTACAGCTAGCGGTAAGTCGTTTATATAAACAAGGAAGAGCAAAGGTCCTAATATGCTTCATTGTGGCACTCCATTCTCTACAAATCTCAATCTGGATTTGTAGATTACTTCTATGTTGTTTTGTATCTGTATGATTTCTGTGTATTGCTGACGATTACTTAGATATGATTTTAATAGGTCATATGCTACTCCTCTAATGCCGTATGATTCTAGCTTCATCAATATTTTTTTATGACAGACAAAATCAAATGCTTTTGACATATCCATGAATATTGTTGCGACAGGTATCTTGCTATTAAGGCATTCACTTATTGTTTTCATTGTTTCGTATACTGCCCGAGTTGTGGACCTATTTCTTCGAAATCCGTATTGTGCATTAGTTAAAATGTTATATTTTTCAAAGTATTTATATAATCTATTGTATAAAACTTTTTCATATATTTTTGATATAATAGGTATTAGTGCAATGGGTCTATAATTTTCACAAGACTCCTTATCGCCTTTTTTATAAATTGGCTTCACTACTGTAATTTTGAGAAGGTCAGGAAACTTCCCTTGTTCTATTGATAAATTAATCAAGTAAGATAATGGAGCTGCTAATATTTCTTTACAGTGTTTAATTACTTTGGTCGATATTTCGTCGTGGCCCACACTGTTTGTATTTTTTAGTGATGATATTACTTTATTTATTTCATGAGGTGACGTTGGTTCAAGGTATATCGATTGGGCTATTTTATCTGTGTTGTTACATTTTGTATTTATTTTTGACTTATTGTTAGTTTTTATGTGATTTTTCACCAAATCAATGTAAGTGTCATTAAATGCATTTGCTATTTTAACCGGGTTTTTTAGTATTTTATTTTTGTATTTCATTTTGGTAATTGGGGCTTTAGGAATTTTTGGTTCATAACTGTTAATAACTTTCCAGGTAGCTTTAGTTTTGTTTTCTGCTCTATCTATTTCGTTGTTATTTTGAATTTTTTGTGATTTATTTATAACTTTGCGTAATATATTGTTATACTTCTTATATTGTTCTTTTGTCTGAATTTTGTGCCTGTAATCTAGATAAATAGTTCTTTTATGCTTGCAGGATATTTTAATACCACGCGTTAACCAACGAGGTTTTTGTTTTGCCTGAATTTTAATCTTTTCTACCGGAAAACATAGGTTATAAAATAGTTTAAAAGTATCATGGAAGTTTTTATATGCTTGATTAACATCGTTTTCTTCATAAACATCTTTAAGAGATAAGCTTTCTAGGCATGATTGAAATTTATTTAAATTTTCTTGACTATAAACGCGCCGTTTAACATACCAATATTTCAAGAAATAAGTTTGCTTAACAGGACATTTAAATAATATAGCAGAGTGATCAGATAGATTCAGATGTCGAATCTCGCTTTTACAATTTCTTATGTTACTATGGATGATATTATCGATACAAGTATTACTACACAGTCTCGTTACATCTTTTATTCCTAATTTAAATGTATAGTCTGAAATAACATTTTGGAATTCTATACTTTCTTTTGTTTGTTTAAGTATATTTATGTTAAAATCTCCACAAATAATAATTTTCCTGTTTTTCATAAGGCTTAACATTGACAAGAGGGTTTCTAGACATTCCATAAATTTCTTTAAGTTTTGTTTTTTAGGTACTCTATACACTGAAATAACAATAATTTTGTACAGTACAAGTTCAATTGCACAACATTCAAAAACAGAAACTTTAGATAGCTTTTTAATTTCCGATATCTCCCTAAAATCTATATTGTTCTTAACAAGAATACAGGATCCTCCTCTTTTCTGATCCCGAGCGAAGTAGCTTGCGAGGTTGTAGTTCAAAATGTTAATATTTTTAATGTCATTTTCTTGTACAAAGTGTTCAGTTAGACAAAGAATATCAATTTCTTCTTTGTTTCGTATAAATTCTTCTAATGTTACTTGAAGTTCATTTGATTTTGCAGTCAGGCTTGATATGTTTTGATGCAATATTTTTATGCATTTGTCATCTTCTCTATTGGTCTCGAAAAAACTGATGGTCGTTTTGTTCAACACTGTTTTTTGGTAAATGCTGGTATAGTTTTTCCGTTCTCTGAAAATAATATGGTATTGTACCAGGTCTTTCTATTGGGGTTGCCTTTATTGGATTAGCAAGCATCTTTTCCGAGTCTTTATATTGTTTTACTTTATTAATATGTTCATTGTTGTAGTTTATCCATAGTATAAATTTCATCACTCTTTCGCAAATATGCTTAGCGATCGTTTTGTTCGACGGCAGCCAGCGGCTGTATCCCATGTCAATGTAGTGCGTTTGTTCCAATATTTTGCATGATAGTTCCAATTCGGAGTTTAGCATTTTTTCATTCAAATTGCAGTTATATGGTACTTCTGATACTAAGCAATTTGTATGTGTACAATTCTGTAGTAATTGGTTAGTGTGAATTTTAAATTTAAATGGATTGTCATCATTTATGCCTCCTGCTAACACCACGAAATCATTCTTTGTGAGTGTCTTTAGTTCTGACGCAATTAGTGGTGTTATGCTTTCCATTTTTGCATTTGGTTTATATAAGCAGATTACTTCGTAGTTGTCTCCCATAATTTTTTGAAGAGTTTTTTGTAGATTTCGACCTTGCTGATCTGCTATTATAACTACTTTTATCTTTTTCGTATTTACTTGCTTTTGTTTTGATTTATTTTTGTCATTATTTTCAATGTTTGAATTTATTTCCTGGGTAATGTCGTTTTTTCCATATATATCTTGAGTACTGACAGATAAATTTTGAATAGAACTATTAATATGAATTATAGAATTTTCAAACGTCGATTGTTGCATCTCGTCTGTAGGATTTTTGTCTATTTGTAAGTGCTTTCTTTGTTTTATATTTCTTGTAGGTTTCTTTGGAGTAGAGCAAGTTTCAAAACGTATTTTTTTATAATTGTTAATTATTTCTTGAAGTTTGTCACATTTCTCAGTCAATTTTTCTTTTTCTTTGCTCAAAATTCCATTTTCTAGGATCAGCTTATCAATTTCCGCATGTGCGGATAATATTTGAATACTTAATAAGTTTGTTTTTTCTTCTAGCATTATTAGTTTAGCAGTATTTTCGTCATTCGATATATTTACCACACTTCGTGTCGTCAAATTTGATTCAAGGCTCGAATTCGCGGTGTCGAAGGAAATATTGCTCATTGAATGTGCTCGCTTCATTCTACAGTTAGTATTTACGTTGTTATGCTCAATGGGATTCATTTTTTTTTTTTTTTTTTTCATACAAACGTTTATTTATTTAGGTAGGTTTTGGTAAGGTTATATTGGCAACACTCATGTGAAAAATGTGTTCCGAGCTAAGGATGCAGTATTATTATTTTTAGCATTCCATGATAATATGCAAAAAATTTTGACAAGCAATAATTATTCTTGGAACACTTCATAGCTTCGAATGCCACTGTCATAAGTCAAGTGACATTTTTTCAAATGTTTATTTCCAGTTCAATCATTCACTCACGAAGTACGTAAATAATGTCAATTGAAGTAGAAAATGAAGGTTGTTTTAATAATAAAAATTGTAAAAAATGCGGGTAGTTAAATATTATAATCAAAGTGATTCATGCTATTTTGAAATTTCATTAAGATTTTTATGCACTTTCCTTCATAGTTTTGTTTAGATAACACTCACTCTGGTAATCGACGGGCTGATTTATATTTTCTGGTTAGCTTGGTGCTAATTACTTCACATTTGGCAATTAATATTGATTAATAATAAAGACACAAAATCGTATTACAAAACGCAGATTATCGCTAGTTAAATATCGCTAGTTAAATAGTTATCGCTAGTGAAATAAAATTCATGTATATTCCTATTACCCATCATGATTATTTTGTTTGAGAGTGTGCTGACTGAAGTCGGTTGTTTTAGTTTTTGAACTATAATATAATTATATGTAAATATTATTAGGAAGACGCGGCCCGCGTGTGCGGTCGAGGTTGGCAGCAGTACATGAAGTGGCGCGAACCAGCCTCTGCGGATGCGAACCGGCGCGCCAAGCTGAACTCTCTACCCACCGACACGCATCCCTTCTTAATCGATGAAAACAATGAAGCGGCCAACGATCTAGTGCAACAGATCAAAAACTATACGCCTAAAGGAGTAAGTCAAGCTTTACAGTTCATTTTCCATACAAATCACCACCTACACCACAGGTAATAAATTGGTCTTATCGTTTGTTTTATTCAATAATATGCTTGCACTTGACGGCTATCTCGCTTGATTCAGCAACAAAACCTATTTACTCGCGATTTGAAGAAACCTAGATTATATCTAGATACATACATATATATTACAAAGACCCCATTCAGGGAGCGTTTGAGAATTTTACGGTATGGACAAATTTGGCGTTATGGCATCTTAAACAGTATTGACAACAAGTATCTATATTAAAGAAAAACAAAACACCCGACTGCAAAAAACAGGTATTTGCAGTCTAACTTACGATTTCTTTACACTTGATACGCTGTAGAGCACAGACAGTAGATGCAGCTTCATTTATATAAAAACCTTGCGTGCCACATTTTGGTATCGACTGTGACGTCACACAAACGATTTTATGATGGAATGTTCCATCCGCGCGAAATCTATTCAACCCAATGCATCCGCACGCTTGTACGCTAGTATCTAGTTTCGGAATAAATATCACCTGAAATTAAATAGATCTTAGTTCGTCAACTGCGATTTTTTATCATACTTGTTCACACGCTAGGTGTAGTGTACGTTTTGTTGTGGAAAAATATGCGTAAAATCTCTGTAATAGATTATAAATACGCATTCTTTAGAATAATTCTAGTAAAATCACTTATTTGTTACGAAAAGTTCGTTGGAAGTCGAGAAAACGTATCTTTTTATTTTTGGAGAGATGTATTACTTATACAGAAAATATAGCCTATGAAACTTATGGAGTGAAGACAAATCTAACGACACCTCAGGCATCAAAATGGGTCAAGCCGCTTAGGCTGGTGCGCTCATATAGAAACATACATACATACATACAATCATACACTCTAAAAACATAATTTTCCAGGGTCTCGCCAAAAAACCAGTATACTTACCAACTTACTTAACTTTTTTTACAGACAATTTTAGAACTATCAGCCAAGAACGACTCGCCGATGTACCAAGCGATGAAAATCAAGAAACAAAAACACGGCAAGCTGGTTCAAAAATCGAGAGAAAATAAAAAGTTACAGGTCGGTTTGAAATCACAATAGATAGTTGGTAAGAGGCGTCCCTGGTACTGAAGAGGAGAAATTGTCTCAAATCAAATTATAGGTTGCAAGCCACTGGTGGGTCGTGGGCGAATATTGGATAGATAGGCCCTTAAAATTGTATGACATATCGAGTGACCGGGCCTAGTGCAGGAACGGCCATTGGACTAGAATTAGTGGAGCATAAAATTAATTTAAAAAAAAACCGGACAAGTGCGAGTCAGACTCGCCCACCGAGGGTTCCGTACAAACTAGTAGATAAAAGGGGAAATTATGTAATTGTTTTTTTTTTTTTTCCTTCATAAACCGAAAAATGTACATCTTAAAAATATTTAAAAACCTGTTTTAGCTCGTGCTAATGAAGCTCTTTAATATGATACCAAACCTGATATGGTTGAAGCACTTTAAAATTTGGACCCTCCTTCCTTGTATAAAGTCCCTATTTATTTGTGATTAAATAAAAAATATACAGTTTTCAGATTTTTTCCTTTATGTATACTATATGACAATGCTTCTTACCAAATTTCACAGTTATAGGTCAACTGAAAGTACGCCATAGATTTTGATTCCCTGTCGAAATATGTGTTCTTACGACATATTTGGCTGTAACTTTTTTTAAATGAAAACTGAGAAGTGTGATTTTTCTCTGACTATGGATCTGTGTATATGGTTTTAATTTCAATTAGATACCTTCACGCGTTCCCGAGATACAGGTCCGAGATACCTATCTTGCGTAAAAAAATAAGCTAAATGGGAAGATTAGTCAAAAGTACTAGGACAACTTTTACACGCCACAGCTCACTACTAAACTTTAAAAAAAGATATTTAAAAACAACACCAATCACAAAAATGTTGAAAATAGTTCATAATTTCAAATAAAAGCATAAAATACATACCTAAAAATTTACTTTAAGTACCCCACTAAAGTAGATACTGAAGATATAATAATAATAGATAAGAAGAGATACTGTAATGACAAAATATAGAAAGCAAATAATTTTTTAATATTGAAATAGCATTTCTATTTATTTATTTTGTTTATTTGCATTAAGTAGACATACGATTGACCACCAACTCGCTTGATGTTAAACGACGGTATGGTGATCTAAAATACATCCATTGACTCAATCACTCACTCAAATGTTCGTTATATTTACCCTACCATAAACTATTTTCAGGCGGATGGTATCCTAGAAGACAAAAGTGAGAAGTACAGCAGATCATCGCTCACTGGACAAACGAAGAAAATGAAGAAAGAAGTGGTTCGCGACGAAAATTACATACCGCATACGGCGAGCGATCAATATACTGAAATGGGGTGAGAATTTTTCTCTGAGAAATTTGATATTGTTACAAGGTTTTACTAATTATCGAGATAAATATATAGCTCAAAATCTCGGGAATTATATTAGGACAAAAGGAGCTCGTGTACATTTTTTATTTATTACAATTTTTGTGATTGTTAATCTAATAATTTCTGTGAAAAATATTAAAATTGGATAAAATAATTACGAAGATACAGCAATATCAATTTACCATACGAAAAAAAGAGAAAAATGAGACAATCGTAGTGGTTTGTGACGTAGCGTATTCATCCTCTCGCTTGCACACCTGTATATACTAAATTATACTACCAATGTATTCTGCATACGCATACCTACTTACGTATGTGAGTCAGTGAGTGTAGTCATGTTCTAATATCACTGGCCGTAACCCCAAAGAGACCCGTTTTAAACGAGGCACCATTGCTCACCGATCATGCTGAAAATTAACAATGCACAACAGATGCATGGAGTTGATATAAAGTGAGTTGGCAATCTGGAACTGAAACTGTCTGGTACATGGTATATTCGTCAAGTTTCTGATCATATTTTTACCAGACCGCGTAAGAAGGAACCCTCCTTACGCGGTCGGGTAAATATATGTTTTTCGAGTGTATGTATGTGTGTTTCTATATGAGCGTCTACAGTCTAAACTCTAGACGGCTTGACCGATTTTGATGTGCGAGGTGTCGTTAGATTCGTTTTCACTCCCCGAGTCTTATAGGCTATTTTTTTTTTTGTAATAATATATCTCTCGAAAAAAAATGTTTTTTTCGTAACCTCTAACGAGTTTTTTCGTAATAAACAAGTAATTTTGCTAGAATTATTCTAAAGAATGCGAATTTATAATCTTATACAGCGTTTTCACGCATACTTTCTCACAAAAAACTTACACTCAACAGTGTATCAAGCCTATTGAAATCGTAAGTTAGACTGCAAAACTGGTTACTTTCGTACGTCTAAGGATCTCTTTATTTCTTATTTGACCTCGCAGAGATACTCTGAGCATAGCTCGTGACTTTGAGGCTTGGGCCTCCATATAAGGCCCGTAGTGCGTGACCAAGTTATGAGGAATAACAATAACCTTTTATTATGTGTGTTTCCAGTATGGCAGTGAACTTCAACTTGGGCGCGGAGCAGTCGCAAATGGATCTAGCAGCTGACAGCGGAGACGCGGCGCGCGCGAGTAAACACATGCTCAAGTGGGACCGGAAACGGAAGAAGATGGTGCATGTTGATCCGGTATCTGGCAAAATTTATGGCTTATGTTTAATTTTTTTATGTTAGACAGATCTACGATTTACCACCAACTCGCCTGTTATTATGGCGTGACTTAGGATGGAGCGCGTCGATATAGAAGATATTTGTTCACTCTAGCATTGAGAATTCCAATATTGTAGTTCTTATTGTTTCAAAAGGTCAAATTGGTAAATAACCACCAATATTTAAAAAACTTTTTTGTTCAAAGTTATTGTCGCAGTTAAATCTAACCTAACCTACTTTTGGTGCGATATTATTTTGTCAACACCATTTTTGCCACCATAGTTCGTTGGTGAAAATTTTCGTTTCGAAAAGTTAGTGAGAATGTTCGTTCCTTAAGCTGCCTTTCTACTGAACCGATGCGGAGCATGACTTGACCAATCACAATGCTTGAAATTTTCCATGCTGAGAGTTCGAGCATTGTGACTGTTCAATTCTTCCGCTCTGCCTTAATGTAAATGCATCTTTAAATAGCTAAAAGGGCTTTTTCCAGCAATCACGTCGCAACATATCACTAAACCAGTCCTATTCTTATTTCAATAGCAGTACATCTTCGACAAAACTTGGTACTGCAACACACAAAACCGCTAATAATGGACAAGTGGAAGGAGGCCTTCGCCCAGCAGTGGGATACTACTAAAACAACAAAAACAAAAAAAAAACAACCTAAAAAGTTTAAATTATTTCATTCTATACATGAAATGTCCGTATTACAGGACGGTGGTCGTAAAATGATACGCACAGAAAGCGGGCGACGCGTGCCTGCCTCCTATCGCAGCGGACGGTACGAAGAATGGAAAAAGAAGAACGTCGCCGACGTGGAATCCGACGACGAACAGACAAGCAACGCTAATAGGAAGAGACCTGGTGAGCAACGAGTCTGGGGTTTTATAACTATAAATACAGGGATGATATGGTACCCTGTACCATAGATTAAGAATTTATCTTCACGTGACTCCAACTTGACAGTCTTGACCTAAAAGACGGAATGAAGCGAACACGTTTTATACAGCTGAGTAGCGAAAAGGCAAAGTTTATGGCCATTGTGTGAAATGTCCACAAATATTTATTTATTTTATTTATTTATTTATTGTAGTAAAACTACCTTGCCCTGTATTGAGCCGAAAGGAGATCATTGTATGCATCATTATACACAATTTTTACTATGAATATAATTCAGATATCACAAAAAATATATATGTAAGCAGCAGCAAACAATACCTGGTCTGTAGGCGGCATTTTACAATTGAATAAACAAATATTGAAGAAAACGGTCCTGAGGCAAGACATGTCGGGTTAGTCGACGTCACCAGACATACCTAGTGACACGTGTTGTCATTTGTCACTAATTATTTCACAAGGGTTTTAAAACCAAGTTATATTTTCATTTCTTATACTCGGAAAGTACTCTTGAAGTTACCTGTACACAGGGACGAAAATGCTACTTTTCATCCGTCGGAAACAACGATTTTCTTGTCTTATCTACTTTCTTTAGATTGGAAATATATGAAAAGCACAGTGTTTACCACGGGTGAAACACCTATTTAGGCACTCAAATTATTGACGTCCTCGCTATGCTTGTACGCCAAACCGGCGGCATCTCGTGCTTACTAGTTACTACAACAATATTATATCGACAAGGATTTCGCGTCAACAAAAAGTCTAAAATGGCAACGTTTTAACCACTTACACGATTAAGGTATTTTCAAAATAATTCGAAGCGGCAAAATAGGTGTCTTTAAACTTCTCAATCTAAATAAGGCTTTAGAGAGGCGACATAGAGTTTAAATCGAAATCTTTTTTATTAAGTTCGTTGGTATATGAGTATCGGTAAACTCAGGACACTTTTCCCCGTGAATTTTGTTTTAGACTTTGCGTCCATGTGATGTCATTGGGTTATTAGATTACTTTCAATCTTACTATAAATGACACTGTGATGTTTGTATGTCACCAGTGTCGGACTTCAGGCCTCACTGGGTGAAGCATAACGAGCGAGTCGCCAAGAAAGCGGCCGAGGCGAAGGGCAACGAGTTCCGCAACAAACAGCAGATCGTCAAGGAACGGATACGGAAGGATAAGATCAAGAACAAACTCAAGTTCAAGTCGAAAAACAAAAAGAAGAAGAAGTGATTTACTAATGGTAAATAAATATATTTTGTTAACTGATTTGTAGTTTTCAGATTGAATGTATCCCAAAATAATTTATTTAAATTTCCAAATATAGGTATATATTTTTAAATAAGAGAACTGGTAACTCATGTCTATTTGGAGTCGAACCTCCAATTCTGCATTCTCTTATTTATGCCAAAGGAGCAGCGAATTGATGAATTTGTAAAGACAAATTCATCTTTAAAAATGTCATGTCTCTTTATCCAGTTTAGGCTGTATGCTGTAAGGCTGTATATACAGCCAAAACCTATGTTGTAAAGTTTTTAATAGTGAATTTAATTCAGTCCATGCCAGCAGATGAATTTAACAGAAATTGAATATGCAATATTGTCGGATCAACCATTCATGTCCTAAATGGAAAAATAGACGGACGACCAATGATAGTTCATATTTCCGAAAATTAGAACATCATTGTTCACTTTTCTGTTCATTGTTAGAAAGGAATGGTTGACTAGACTTTTTTTTCAATATAAAGGTGTAATAAAACAATTATTAGCACAAAAAATATTGTATTACATTTAATGTAACAAAGCATTAATGTACGTCCATTATCATATAATATTATATATTTTCTTACATTAATTATTTTTGCGACATAATTTCCTACGTAAATATCTTATTTACCATCGAATGATATATATTGCAACATTTTGAGTTACTAGATATTGGTATATCGATATAAAGCAAGCATTTACATAATAATATATCAAAAACCACGAGCGAACAAAATACTTTACAACAATCAGTCGGCTGACCTGTTTTTACTTTTCTCTGGCTGTTAATGTTTTTACGAATATAGATAAAATGGGTAAATTAGAACTTATTACTTATTTCCATATTAATGCTTATCATTAGTGGCAGTTACATTGTGGCCACATTACAATGTTTTGTCTAATTAATTTAAACCATAAATTACAAATTAATATTATGCATACAATTTTTTTGAATAAATATGTAAAAATGATAAGCACTTATTATTAAGAGCAAATCTGAAGGCACCACAAAACTTTTTTTTAAATAATTAAATAAATAAATAAAAAAGACGTGTGGCACTCGGAGACTGCCGTTTTATCAACTTATGTAATTATAAATGTTTATTTATTTTATTTATGCACCTAGAGGCTATGCCACCTAGAGGCGATTTGCAGAACTAAAGAGACAAGCGTGATATTTCAAAAAGTCATTAAAAGTTCTGCTATTCATCGATAGATGGCAAAACTAAAAAGTATCACCGCTGTGCCGGTCGGAGTGGGGTGTGTTAGGTTATTTTCGTTATGGAATTTCTGGATTCGGTCTCCACGCTCAAGGCCCGCGATAGAAGCTATGCAATAGCTTAAAAACGAAATTCTCATACAATACATATTTGTTCCTTTTTTTTATTTTTATTTAGTGAGTAAGAATTTTTAGTTTAGTGGTGCCTTCAGAATTGACCACACTATCTACGTTTAAAAACTTTCCAATTAAAAATAAACGAAACAGTAAAATAAATAGCCCAATAGTTTTATATACTCACTTTAATAATTATTTTAATAATTACTTACCTGTGGTTCCATACACATAATTAATGTAAACAGGTATGCAATCAATGCGAATTGTTATTTTTGAAATCACGAATTCTTATTGGTCGCCTGTTTTATATACTTCTTCGATATTCTAGTTTAAGTTATTGGGCACGTAAGTATACTCAGCAATTTATTTAGTAGGGTAGCAATTTATCGAATACCGTAAAGAATAACGTCAACCCTGATGTTATGTAGGTAACGTAACTAAAGTTAATAATAATAGTTAATAACGTTCCAACGTTCATCTCAGCCACAAGAAGTCCACTGCTGGGCATAGGCTTTCCCATGAATTTCCAAAAAGATCTGATGGAAGCGGCCTGCATCCAGCATCTTCATACTACTTGTGTGAGGTCGTCTGTTCATATTGTGGCTGGTCTTCTTACGCTGTTCTTGCCGATGCGCGGTCTCCACTGGAGAACTTTTTGACCCCTTTGGCCATCAGTACTATGTGTTATGTCAGTGACTTTCGTACATCAACGGAACTGTTCATTCCTGATTCGATTTTACAGAAAGACCCCGAGCATAGCCTTTTCCATAGCTCGTAATTTTGAGCTTTCTTAAAAGGACCATAGTAAGAAGTGAACACGTTTCAGTGCCGTATGTCATCACATCACTAGTATCACATACTGGTGGTAAACTTTTCACTTGGAACACTGAGGTATATTGAATGATAGATGCTTTTGAGTTTCCCTAATGCTGCCCAGTCGAGTTGGATACGTACGACGATTAACCTCTCGCAAAGTACGTTTGTACGTACGCAGAGCCAAACCTTATTTTTGTCAGCTTATTGTTTAACAACATTAGTATCGTCCTAGGCTACGTTGCCGCTCCGCGTTCTATATAATACAATAACCAAACTTACTCATCTTAGTTCAAATTTAAATCCGCACTACTCACACCACAATTTACCCAATTTAGAGCACCGATAACATTTTCATAACGATAACAGTATCGTAATGGTAATGGAATAGAGGTGACAGCACCTCTTAACATTTTCATAACGATACTGTCACCTCTATTCCATTACCGGTAATTTTATAATGGTAATAAAATAACACTATTTCTGCTACGCCTTATTCTTTAGTAACGTTATTACAGTATACCGGACACTAACAACGTAACTATAACGTTATTTTTATCAACGATGTTATAAAATTACCGGTAATGCAATAGAGTAGCAGTATCGTCCTGAATATATTACCGGTATTTAAAGCCCTGAATTACACAGATTACTAATATAAATAAATAAGATTATAAGCATATAATATCAAAGTTTACATATTAAAAACATTTAATTCTAGTTACATATTACGAGTATATTTTATTATTTAACCCAATAATCTTATTCTTAAGTCATGGGTTTATCCTCACTATCTGCTTTCACATATTTCCTTTATTATACAACGACGCTCGAAGCTTAATACGCATTACTTGGTATCTATCTAAACTTGAACTTACCACATAAACTATCATTAATATTAAGAGCGTGGCTCTTGTCAGTGGACTAATTTCTATAAAGCTATACTTATATATGAAAAAAATATCCATTTATTGAACATGGAATGTACATTGTACATGTAATAGATCGAGCCAAATAGGCCAAAAACCCAAATGACATGCCTCATAGCTCAGTGCTAGTAAGACTGCCTTTGAGCTGTAGGACGTGGGTTCGATCCCCACCCAGCGCAAACATTTGTGTGATGGGCATGGATGTTTGTTCTGTGTCTGGATGTTTCTATGTATTATAGGTATGTAATTACAAAAAAAAAGTATATAATATGTATTCTATCAACCATATACTTTCCATACAATAGTACAAGCATTGCTTAGTTTGGCTAGATGGTGTTGTGTGAAATGTCCACCAATATTTATATTTATTAAATTAGCTGTAAACCGCCATGACATATATAAACTATTGCCAATAGTAATAAAGTGGTGTTCGGGACTTTGGGAGTGTTGCCCGCGTAGAAACCAGCATTCCAGAAAAATCTTATCCAGAATGGGATCGAAACACAGGTTTCTGAATACAAAAACAACCTAACTTGTATAGTTTCGTTTTTGAAAACAACAAGAAAAAACAATTGAGATGTTTTCTTCAATTATGTTATCTTCTTAATAATATTAGTTATTTTTCCTGGTTGTTTGTTTTGTTGCTAACTTTTTATTACTTAGCCAGGTTTCCTTGAGTCATGTTAAGCGCCATATTTTGGACACTGTATAAGACATAAAGATAATATTTGAAACTTAGAAGTTTAAAAAAATAGTAAGAATTCACTGAAGACACATTGATGGCTAAAAACTTTCTAAGCTTAGCCTTTTCAAGTAACCAAACATTCTATGTGTTTCATTAAAACTTGTGTAATATGTATACATAACACACTTGGTAAAACTATATAATATGTACATACATACACAATCAAATCATCATATCTAATGATAATGCAAAATACTACTATATGCACAATATTTCCACTACGTAATAAAATCATCTACTGTATCTGACTACCTAATATCGAATGTGTTTGCATTTCATACATAATTTATTAGGTATAAAAATCACAGATAACAATATTACCATATACCTACTATTTGATATATGTAAGTAAACGCTATTTTAAAATAACAGTTACAATTATTATGATAGGGGAGAGTAGAGTCATTTTGACTGACTACATGCACATTATCTTTATACCGATAAAGCAGCTTACACGAGCATTTCCACATTTTTGAATAAATGGGCGATTCTCTGTAAGCTCGTAATAGGCTGTCCCAAGCGATTTTTTCAAAAAGTAATTTAGTTATTTTTTAAAAAATCACTCCACCTGAAACTTTAACCCCGAAACTTTACGGGCCCATTGTTTTTAGAACCATAACTATTTTAAGTTTTATTCTAGACGTGATAGAAGCTCTAAAAACACAGTCCTCTGGCTGTCCCCAGCGCTGTATTCCCACCTAGCAATGAGATTTACGAAGAAGTTATTGGAACTACATATATTTGGCAGTTAATATCGCAAAGAAAAATAATTAAATTATGTTATTTTCGTAAAACAAGGTCTCATTACGTATTTTATTTATTTAGTATAGTCCTATAAACTTTGTCCCCAGAATTTTCATACAGTCCCCTGCCAAAAAGTTAAAGCCATAATAAAAAAAAACTGTAATGTTTACAAACGTTTTTTTGAGTGAAACAAAACGCAATTGTTATAAAGTTGGCAACCTTGCCGAATGCGGCGGCGAAACGCCATTATGTTTAGTGTCAGAGGGTCATTAGTGAGGTGAAAACGCGTTTGGACCGCTACCACACACAGTCCTCTGTTAAGTAATAATATATATGTTATTTACTTTAATTATCTCTAATATATAATACATTGTTTTATTATTTATGTCTAAATTGATCGGTAGGTTCTTAGAAAACTATTTTACATCAGTTTTGTAAACATTGTGAAATTTAACCGAAATATACAGTCCCCTGGCAACAGTCCTCTGCCTGAAAATGCAGCAGGGGACTGTTCTACACAACAGAGGACTGTGTATTTTGCGTATTTGTTATTATTTTTATGTACTGTTTGTGTAAATTTATCCGCTAGTCAGCTTTATTGATGTAAGAATCATCAAAGTATCATTGCTTCGCATTATTTTCCTTTAGAAACTTAAATTATTTTACACAGTCTGATCGAACACACATGATATGGCTCCTAAAAAGAAAAAGTTTTCCCAATAGGATTTACTACAGAAAAATAGAGAAGAAATTAGAGAAAGGGAAAAGTTGAAATACCAAAAGAAGAAAGAAAAAGGTTTGCGGTAGTAAAGAATATAACACCTCGTGAGAGCACAGAGCTATCTTAAAGAAGTGGAAAGAACATTCTACCGTATACCGAGCCAAAAGACTTAGACTGAAAAGCGTCACTAATCCGTAAAAAACCGTACTCAGCGATATTGATCCACATTCTTGTTGCGTACTGCACAAGAATGGAATTATTTGCCGCTGTCTTTGTTTCCTGAGACCTACAATCTTAAAATTTTCAAGGCTAGAGTGAATAGATATCTTCCAGATCTTCTAGCTACATCGTCGGCCACACCGTCGCTTAACATCAGGAGAGTTGGTGGTCAATCGTAGATCTATCTTGTATAAATAAAAATACTTTTTTACCAGAAGTAGATACTCCGCCTTCAAGACCCTCCACTCCAGCTCTAGTTCAAATATTTCCAGCTCCAAGCCCAGCAGTTTCCAGTGCTAGTCTACAGCAAAAAAAAAAAGAAGCCCCAAAGCGACGAAAGAAGTTTAACAGGGAAAGAAATGAAAAGATCGCACGTTTAAAGAAAAAACTTGAGAAGTACAAAAAAAGATTCACGAGATTTGAAAGTAAAAACAAAAAGAACGTTGAAGATACAGATGTTGAAAATGTTAGACGTGCCTGATCAAAGAAAAGAAGTAGTCAAGAAAGCATTATTTGGCGACGTCATTAGTAAGCAGTTAAAAGAAAATTATTCCACATTGAAAGACAAATCCTTAAAAAAGTTGTTTCTGGCAGTATTGTAAAAGTACAGGCACTGGATACCTAAAGAAATGAAGTCGTTGTCTAGCCCGGCAAAATATCTAATCTCAATGGCTTGGATGTACCTGTAGCTAAACGGTGTAAAATACCTGATAGTTATAAACTAGTCGTTCAGAATTACTTCGAATATGATAGAATTTATAACCAGAAAAACTGTGAAGAAACAGAAGAAATATCTTCTTGACACAGCTTTTAATCTTTACAAAAAGTTTATGACTAGAAACTTAAAAATTAGCTACCAAACTAAGCTTAGCTGTGTACGATCAGCCCGTGTAAAATAATTTAAGTTATTAAAGGAAAATAATGTGAAGCAATGATAACCCTTACATTACATTAATAAAACAGACTAGCGGATAAATATACACAAACAATACACACAAATAATAACCAATTATGCAAAATACATAGTCCCCTATCACGTTCAAAACAGTCCCCTGATGCCTCAAACAGTCCCCTGTCATGATTTTTTGGAAAATCGCTAATAACTCGGAAAATACGTATAAATTCAGTGGGCCTCCCTATCTAACTAAAATAATAGTTAATTATCTTCGAAATAGAACACAGATTTTTGGCAAATGTTAAAAAAAATTGTCAGGACAGCATTTGTATGGGCGTGTACGAGCTTACAGAGAAATGCCCAAATACATTATCTGAATGTGCTTCAACAAATCTGTATGTAATGTATAGCGACAATATTGACTGGCCTTGTGGCTCAGTTGGTAGTGTGTTTACGTCTACCTGCTGATCTGAAACGACCTTTCAGTTCAGCGTTCAGTCCCCACCCAGGGCAAACATTTGTGTGATGAGCATGGATGTTTGTTCTGTGTCTGGGTGTTTCTATGTATCATATGTATATATTTACAAAAAAAAAAGTATATATGTATTCTATCAGCCATCTAGTCCCATAGTACAAGCTTTGCTTAGTTTGGGCTAGATGGTGTTGTGTGAAATGTCCACATTTTTTTATTTTTTTTAATATATTACAAATCTTAACAATTTTTATTTTGCTTCGTAGGTAAATATCATGCATACATAAAAATCAAATCCATGAAAAAACTTTGTCTACCTGCATGAAACCTGATTTTTGAATCATAATAGATTTTTGTGAAACATTTGTAAAATTATTTGCGACGTTCGTTGTAGGGAAGCAAATTCAGCGAATTTTATATCTTGAAAAATATGAAAAAGTTTGTGATGGCTGCTCTTTTGGATTAAGTACTTGATAACCTCATGTTTATTTCCATTATTTTAAAGAAGACAATATTATGAAACTCCCTTCTTCCCTATAATATACTTACTGACATATTTAATAATCAAATTTGAATCAATATAAGAATAATAATAAATAAATCTTAATCTATTCCTATTTTAATCTACTAGCCAAATCCACGCACTGCAACAATTTTGTATTACTTTTATGCAATAAACAATTATTTATATTTACGTTTAAAAGGGATTATGCAAACATTTGTACTTATAATGATTAAATTATATGGATGAAATAATAATTTAATCTAAGCGAAATATACTAGATCGGTTTAGTTTTTTTTTTCTTATTAGACTTGAATTTATTTTAAGGTGACGTTCTAAGGGCCGCGATCAGCTCGACAGATACGAGACAAAGTGAACGATAGCTGTTAAAAGCTAACGAGGAAACTTTGTCGATCAGATTGCCGATTTGTGCTTTAGTTCTCATTTACTGGTTTTTTATTATTATTTTTTATTTAAAAATTTGAGCTCCACAGACTCCAGGGTCCGTGCTTTTATAAGCTAATACATTTTATTTTTTAACTAAGTTCACATATTATTTTCAAATATACAACTCTTATTTACTGTTGGGTTCACATTTAGTGAACATTTTCGGCGAGCGAAAGCCCTCTGTCGGATTCGTTAGCCTTCGTACTTTAGCGATCTTTCGCTTGGTATGTAAATATCATTTCGCATAGGTCGCGACACATAGAACGCAACCTCAAGTTCATTATGACTACGCACGTTAGCGGCGTTTCTCGGACCTCTACCTTTACCCTGACGTATGGGCCATGGGCACGGCCCCATATCATCCAGCACGGTGCCGGTCGCCGGAATCCGACGTTTTTTTAGTAGGGAAACGTCGGATTCCGGCGCCATGTCGGCTTTTGTTTCCGATCCTACGCCGTGCCGAATGACATGGGGCCCAGCCTAGTTACCCGTACAAATACATTCCATTCTATAAAGCGAAGCACACAAAGCATATGTCCCTACTGTGACACTGATGATCACTATGCACCCGATACCAGCGTAATAAGTATTTAATAATGATATATATTGTCATTATTTTTATTTGTGACAAAAACAACAATGATTATTGTGCAAATAAAATCTTATTGGTACAACCAAGAAAATAAATAATAGCAGAAAAAAATTGGAAAATAAAATATGATTTTTGTCCTAAGCCGGTTGTAACTCAGCATAATACGTAATTATGAAGTTAATAAACTTATACATTATGCATAAAACCTATCTTTATTACTAATTGCTTAGTAACACGGGAACAAACGTGTTGTCTTTTCTTACTTAGTGAGTTTGAACATTCCCTGTCTCAACTTCGCATTTATCAATAAATGAAGCTAAATGATATACTTAAGGGTTTTACATACACGTTCTATTTACCTTTGAACACATATAATGGCATTGAATTTACTCATTCATACTTTACAAATATTTATATCATTAAATACACATGATTATGTTACTGTAAGTAATGTAATATTAAGATAGGTTGTATAGAATATAAACATGAATACAAGGATTACATAGTAAAAAGGGTGATATAATTTAGAATTTGTAGGTTGTATAATATAAGGAGAGAAGGTACATATATTAACACATTTTTTCTCGTTTTAAATATTTGATATTTATAGTCGTCAGTTGTTTCTTCGTTTCGTATAGTAAAAGAATATAAAATTGTTTTTCGCAGATATGAGGAAGGTTAGATATGTGAGGATATGTAAGATATGTAACACATTTGATATATAAATTAAAATACAATGTTGAAAATGAATAACTCAATGGATCTGTCGCGTATATTCTTCTGAGCTTAAATTGAAATCTTCAAAACCTTTTTCCTTTTTCTTTTCAATCTAAATTAAATTATTTAATTTGATTAAATTTAAATTAATTATTCATCTAAAGAGTAGCTTCTTTACTGTGATTGGCGGGTGCTTCCTGGTTTACGCAGGTCCAGGTCTGATAACATCAATAAAATTTCAAACCCGGTAGTAAAGGCCTCTAAACACCGTGGCTACTTCTGTTTTAATATTATCATAACCCCGTGTACGCACGTACGAATAGGATCATCGTAAACACGAGCATTTCATTTATACCTATGGACGGCATATCCGAACAGCGAATACGTGCGAAGATCGACTCGAATTTGTGCCCAACTGCAGTTGAAATGGTTCGATGTAGAAGATGCGGTTTTTTTTTTAAAGTTGCCGAAATAAATCAATTTAAAATCATTAAAAACGTTACGCGTTAGATTCGAGTTGTTTTCAACAAATAAAAAATATAATATGTATAATAAAACATTAAGAATTTATAAATATAATAGTAAGAATTTATAGATATGTATTAGTGTTATGAGATGTGTGAAGTCTGCCAACCCGCACTTGGCCAGCGTGGCAGACTATGGCCTAACCCTTCTCACAATGAGAAGATGGCCCGTTCCCAGCAGTGGGAAAGTTTGTACAAACAGGGCTGATAAAAAAAAAAAAAAAAAAAAAGATATGTCAATTGATTGTATATTTGATTGGTAGGTAAATACGTAACGTTTACATTCCTTTAGAAACATAATATAAGTACCTAATAAGTTATATTCGAATGATGAATTGCTTATCCGACTAAGTCAGAAACTGATAAGTAATTTTGCACAACTGTCTTTATGTCAGCTTACACTTATTAAATTTGTTGTGCCATTTTTTGAGTGACGTTAGATTAGATAATCATCATCATCTCAGCCACAAGTAGTCCACTGCTGGACATAGGCCTCCCCTATGGATTTCCAGAAAGACTTGTTGGAAGCGGCTTGCTTACAGCGATTAGATAACTTGAGTTAATTATTTTGGATTTTACAACGTTAGCGGAATTGCTTTCGGACTAAACAAATAAACATACTCTTGAGGTTACTTATTCGAAGCTCTAAGATAATGTATCTTTTCATATCAGTCTATTAAACAATGACAACAACGCTTTTCGAGGGTGAAAAGCGTTGTTGTCTTTGTTTCCAATATTGTTTCCAATATTCCAATATTGTTTAAATAGATATGAATGTTATTCAAAATAATGAATTATAATTTAATCTACAGAAGCCAAAATGAAAAGGTGTATCAATCTAATAAGATTTATGTGTTTACCAATGGTGAAACCACACACGCGGAAAACACTGCAGTCACACTACTAAAACGAGTTTTTTTTTTAATGTAGAAATAGGTTTGCGCTTGACCGCTAACTCGCCTGATGTTAAGCGACGTTGCGGTTTACGATGGAGCGCGCTTACTTAGAAGAAACCAATTCACTCGCGTTTTAAAGACACCCAGATTATATCTATCGGAAAAGACCCACTCGGAAAGCGTATTCCACATTCTAGTAGTCCGCACGATGAAAGTGGAATTAAAGAGTTGAGTTGAGTTGAGAGCTAAACTAAGAGATGCCGTAAAACTTCAACACAAGTTCTGTAAGGACGAGTACACACAACTTAAGCCTAATTAACTTTACTGTAACTAAAGTCCAATAAACAAGACGCGCAAATAAATTGAGTACTCGTCTCCTCATCGCCGCTAGAACCCTTTTACCTACAATTTGTAAGACCTTTCTTTAACTCGAGTTTCTTGAACTCCTCTTTAAGTTTTCTTTTTGGAGCCACATGAATGTAATTAAGTAGCTGCGGGCCTTTCAAAGTTTGTGTTGTTCAACTTTGGTATACCAAAGTCGTCAAAAACTGGAATAAATCAAATAACATGGAAATCGCCTCTCTTCCTCAAAAGCGCCAATGATCTTATGTTTACAAAAAGTCTAAAGGATTCTGAGGATATCCAGATTTCCAACGGTTTCTGATTTTCTTAGTTTTAAAGGTCCCCAAACGTCCAGAAGATCCCAATAATTTTGAACACCAAGGTCCTACAAATTTTAAGTTCAGCAAGGGCCAACATCCAAAGATCCTAAGTCAAAGACTCCAATTCCTCCAAAGGCCCAACGGTTCCAAATTCCTTTAAGGGCTAGCGACGAAACGACCGCTGGCGGTCAGTAAAGGAGCTCCTCATCTATTTGCGCACCCCGCGCTATGGGTCCACCTCGTGGCAGACCTCCATGTAGTCAGGGTCGTGCATTATATCCTTGATCATGTCTTTGAGCATAGTATACCGCGGAAACATTGGGTACACCTTGGAGCTTACGTAATCCGACTGTAATAGAAACAAAGACTTATTAGATTAGCTGAAACAGGGCATTTTATGGGCTGCTGCAGAATCTATTTTTTTTATTGACCTATAATGTCCCACTTCTGGGCAAAGGTCTCCCCCATTTCCTTCCATAAATCGCGGTCTATCGCTGCCTCCTGCCAATATTCCCGAAATGCATTACGATCGTCACGCCAGCGTTTTAGGCCATCTAGCGCAACGTCTTCCATCAGGAACCCAATGTGTGACGATCCTGGCCCATCGATCAAGATGCATCCTTGCCGCGTGGCCCGCCCAAAATCATAAATGAGAATGGCCCGCCCCCCAGAATCTTTAAAAATATTAAATGTTATAAAAGTTTATGTGGATGGGTGGATATTACGTACGCGGCCGAAGCGCATACTTCTTATTCATTTACGCAAAAAATATGGAGTGAATTGGATAAAAACAAATACTCCAATTTCTAACAAAACCCTACTCACTAATTCGCCCTAAAGAAAAGCACCGGGTAAAATCGGTTTTTATTTTCTATGCAGTCTGGCATCGAATTTAGATCACATTATGTACAAGGACGTACTCATAGATTACATATCAGAATATAAGATAAGAACTTGTATCCCGAATACTTGAACATGTTCATTTATTCCTACTCCTCTGTAGGAACTGCAGTTCCTGTGAAACCTCAGTGAGGGAGTACCCACCTATACCTATACGTATTATTTACCTTTAATTCTCTGATTAGATTCCTCAGTCCAGTATATTTCTTGAGCAAGCGATACAAGTCGTTAGTCATCTGTGTATTCTCGGTCTCTATTTGAGATGTTGTCATATCTGAAATGTTTTAATTGGTACAGTTAATTATATTATCCACATTAATTAACGATTATTCGTTGGAAGTTACGTCAGAAACCCCTGTTTGTTTACCACACCTGCAGAATACATAACGGAGTTAAGAGTAAACATAGTCGCGAATTGCCACCCATTCGTCGACGCCTTCGTACAGGAGTAATTCAATTAAATGCTTCTAATTTCACCATGAACGTAGGTAAAGTACATAAAACCCGTATTTCGTGTCGGCACGATTCTGAGGCTTAACTCATTTTATTGTTTGTGCTTAATTCGTGCTTAGGACAGGGTTCCCGACGCGACCGCGTAGAACCCCGCACCAATTTATGTTACAAGTGGAGTTTATTAAGCGTAAATATTAATTAAAAGTGCTGCCCTCTGAAACAGCGGCCGCAGAAATCTAGATTATAAATTAACTTTTTTATTGCTGACACGAAGTCATAAAAACTCGGAATTTGTATTACTAAATTGAAAACGAGAACATAAATGTTAATGAAACCCTGTGCTTCTCGGATATATTAGAACGCTGTGTTCATTGGATCTGTGTCTGCATTTCTAATGCAATTGAAGTCTAGGCAACTGTTGGAGTAAGCTGGTTAGAGCCGAGGGATCAGCTCCGCCGCAACTCAAGTCTAGAGTAAATCTCGTTTCTTTCTTTTACAATCACTAGAAGGGGTAGCCACACTCAAGGGAATGTTAATTAGAAATGCAATGGGTTTGTAATCTACCAAAGAGATTCCAGAGCGAAAGTTACAAGACTGAATTTGGCCTGTCACCAATTACGTTAAGGCTTGCACGCAAGCACCATGAAAGAATCCTCGGGCACCCTTAACGGGGGAAAGCAATTAATCTGGTTTAGCTTTATTACTCTGGGTATTTGGTCCTTGAAGTCAAATCAGATTTACTTTACCTAGACATCGCGTATGTGCCTTCGGTGTAAGTCTGTGACACTTTAATTAAAATCGATCTTGTGGGGTTATGGCGTAGACAGGTCAAAGAGGAATTTACTACACAAGATTTACTTAGGACTTAGGTAGTGCATGGTTAGTCAAAACTAAATTGGTTCCAGATATATAATAAAATAGGTTCTTGTACCTCGTTATTTTTCCGTTTTAAAATGATCTACAGAGTTATTAAAGTACCTACCTTGTGCTGTGTCGAAAGGAGGTCATTGTATTCATCAAAATAAAATGTTACTTCGAACATAACTACCTAATCGTAAGTACTTTACAATGATTTTGATTTCGTTTTTGAATGTGCAATAAATACTTTTAATAATTGTATCTATTCATTTCGTATTAATATTGTTTAGTTTTATGATTAATTTGCAGTCTCTAAATTGTATTTCATGATAATTGTAATGCATTGATAGGTTTTTAATATCTCCAGCGTGTAAGAATTAGGTATTTCTGCCACAGGGTTTCCCAAGATACCGGCTTAGCCGAGTTTGGGACCCACTGTAAAATGTTTGTGTAATATCGTTATGGGGATATAAACTTTACTCTACTTATGTAACACTGAAATCGAAAAAAAAAAACAACTAAGTATTCCACAGAGAAAAATTTTGATCCCTTGATGTAGGTACTATTTTACTAGCAAATAGAACTAGCTACTAGATTATAATTTAGAGAAGGAAAAGTAATGATTATCACCATGCCAAAGTGAAGTAACAAAATACAGACTTAGTTATCAGTTGTTTCGTTGTTAAGAAATAACGTTGCTCAAATGAGGTTATTAGCTTTATTAGGTATATCATCTTATATCAGCTAGGTAATCAATCTTAGGTAATAATACCTAGGTCAAATGTGATAGGTACAGAATTTAAGAATGCCTTACCGTTCAGTCTTTCTATCCGCTCCCTGCGGTCGGCAGCTTCCTCGGCAAGTTTGGAAGACGTTTTAACTCCTTCACCAGACTTCTGCGTTTTCTCCATGATGGCGCAAGCCCGGAGAACAAACGCCGGCACCGTCTCGGCCTTCTCTTGACGAGGAATCTCCACCAAGGACCAGTACTGCGTCTCCAGTCGGATCACATCCTGGAATCGCGATGTAAAATCTTATTAACTTTGCGCACGAAAAAGCGACATCGTTACATGGTTGATATTCGGAAAACACGTACGAAACGCTTTGGTTCCACTTTCATTGTGCGTACCGCCAAAATGTCAAATGCGAACAAAAACTTTTTCGTGAAAACGCACGCAACTTTATCAAGCGTGTAGTACCTAAGCGTAAGTTACACTACGAAAGTCGTTCTTATGCAATCGGATATTTTGTTATTCTTTTAATATAGAATTTCCTTGTACCTTTGATTGTAGTCGGGCACAAAACTACATCAATATGAACCAACTGGACTGCCGTTTTCAATTGGCATTTGGAAGCTGAAATCAAATCAATCTGGGACGCGGCGTCACTCCCTCCGTTTTCATTTCGCTTTTACAATGCAATATCCAACGTACCAACTCAATTTAATTCGCAATACACGTTAGCTAGGTGGTTGTACCGTTTACGAGATATTTCCAATTGTAAATTTGTTAATTGTATAATCGTTTATTGTATTGTATAACCGCTGGGCTAAACGCTATCTATATTAAAGGCCGGTTGTGGGCAAACATATACCGCAAGCACTTGGCATTGGCTAGGAATGGAAGACTGACGTTCGGACTGAGTGGCGTTTTAATGCAAGAGACATATGTCCAGCTGTGCACTGAAGTGGGATAATGATGAATTAGAAACTAGCCACATTTTTCAAATTTTTCCGTGACTGCGAAATGCTTTCTTACTTTCTTAGTTAGATACTTAATTACTTAAATTTCATAAGGAACACCCCTTCCGCATTCCAAGTTACTCAACGTCAGGTGGCTTAGGCTGTATTTAAGCTGTCTGTCAGCCAAACTGTCACTCAAGCTCAGGATAGTCTTTTCTAGATATAAATAGGGCTGAAGAAATCGTTATAATATTTGATAGGCAAAATGAAGGGTAGCGACCATTTTTTTGCAGAACTGCGAAAAGTCTGCGAAAGGCGAACTATGAGAGCTTGAAGTTTGGAATATAATCTGCACAGTGAATATAGATAATATCTTAACTAATCTTATAAAAGCGAATGTAACTGTCTGTCGTCTGTCTCTCTGGTCTGTTTGTTACTTCTTCACGGATAAACGGCTGAATAAATCGTTATGGAATTTGGCACAGAGACAGGACCCAAAGAAGAACATAGGCGATATTTTATTGTCATCGTCATCACTACGCGGGTGACACCGTAGGGCGTAGGTAGGTATCTAATATATAAATTAGTATAAAACTTTTCTATCGAAATTTTTCATTTATTTAGTTTAATTTACAATTTAAATAAGGCAATTTTCATAAAAAATGACCAAACCTGAAATAATGAAAAAATGTAGATGCTGTTTGTTCCATTATGTTAATAAACTATTGGATAGAATAGTTTTTTTTTTTTTTAATTCTATATTGATCTTATAGTAAATGTTAAACATCATAATGATAAGTTCAATGATCATTATTGAACTTATTGAATAACACGTGTTTACAAAATGCAACCCTAGCAAATAGTTCTTCAGCTAACCCCTAATAGTATCTACCCTTATCAGGGTGTAATGGTCTTTTGAAGCACTTTTTAAGAACGATTGCACGCATTCTTGCGTTCTCGCGCTCGCATATTTGTTCGGTACTTATCAGGTATCTGAAAATGTACCTAGATGCATCTTCTTTCTAAGGTTCGTAATCAGCAATACTTACAAGAAATCCAGTTTCACTCTGTCCATCATTATTGATCCAGCTATCAAGGCTATCAGGCCTTCTAACTATATCATATTGGTAGTGTGAACTTACATTGGAATATTCTTTTCTTTTTTTTTTTCTTTATTTGTAACTGTAACATAATGTTTTAAAAACAATAAAGGCATGATGCTACTCGCAGTAGTTTGGGAAAAAACTGTGTCGCGGGTAACATCGCCCACCTCCGAATTAAAATTACATTGTAAGTACACAAGAAGACATTTACAAGCACACACATAATTATGCTTGTAAATAACTTCCATACAATCAGAATATAGAACAAACATTTCAAAGTTAGAATTTATAAGAGTTCAAGATTTACATATAAGATAGTTATTTCTATGATAAGTAGGTGTGAGTGAAGGTGTATATGTGGTGAGTGAATGAGGGTGTGTGTGTATATATATATGGGAGGGTGATTTGTCAGTGTATGGTGTGAGTATAGAGGTGAAGTTTTAAAGTCTACGTATATCCGTTTTTACAAATTTTTAATTTTTAGTTTTTAATACAATTCTTAATTAAAGTCTCTGTTTCAAGGTAAGATAAGGATTGAAGCCAACTAACACATTTTAATTTACATTTATATAAATGAAGAGGATATATGCATAAGTCTTTATTTATTTTGTTATACAATAGGGGACTTATAAAACGATAATGTCGACTAGCGACAGCTGTATGACAGAGATTAATAGTACACACTTTGTCAGATCTGCGTTTATTGTGAATTAGGTAAGGATCAAAATTTAACTCTGAATGCTTTTTCATAAATATAGATCTAGGGTTATGCAATAATAAAACATTTTTTTTATATTTTACGTAGTCGTAACACCCCTCAGGTTTCGTTAAAAAAAAGGCTCGTTTCATTGAAGCATGTTTCCTATGTTCATCTCTGAAATTAAATGAGTTGGTTTCGAATTTTATTTACCTAGTACCTATGCTAGGTTATTATTCACAATGCAAGTTTTTCAGCAAATGTATTTGTACCTACCTACTATTTATTTACACATTAAATAGGTACCTAGTAAGTAGTATTTCATCAATCCACTTTTGATATAAATGCATTTAGATATTTATAGGTTTTAGGGTTAGTAATTGATTATATAACCTACAATATTACACCATTTCTTCGTGTTTCGATAAAATTGTAAGGTAAGTAAGTAGATATTTACATACTGAAAGATAATGCTGATGCTACAAGGGTAAGTATTAAGGATAAGTATTTTTTACTAGTTATTATGTTTAGTCAAAAAAACTTCATGCTTGCGTTCGATTTTGGCCTAAATACCTATATCTATAAGACTATAAGACCCTTATACGGCTGAAATTTCTGTTGGGATTCATGACAAGGACGAAAAGTATTTATGATTGACCTAATAATTTATTTAATGTCTTCTTGAATAGATAATCTCAAGAAATATTTCCAAGTATTGTTGAATATGCGAAACTGGGAAAATCATCTTCCTCCTCCTTCTTCTGGACTTTCGCCAATTTTAGCTGATAAAGACTGTCTGACTCATAGCTTCCCACTTTCCAACAACGATGCCTTAATAGGAATTGAGCTTGCACTTCTGACTTGGAATCGAATCTTAGATTGTCTTACTTAGATTGTTTTTCTTGGGTACTTGGGTAGGAATTTCTTAAACATACAAACACTAAAGGGTACGAGGAAATCGTTTTCATGTAGTCACCAAATTTGGTAAGTACTTTAGCGCCTTGATATTCCTTTAGTATAACTTACTCGTAAGAAACAGGTATCAAATTAACACCACCGATCCAAAATTACATACATCATCATTTACATCAATTCTGTCCCACCTGTGCAAAACGACACAAGTCGATAATCACAACTTTTCAGGAGAGCAAAAACAAATTTAAAACACTCTTTAAAAGGAGAAAACAATTTTTTTCTTATTGTACATATCTAAATATAAATTGTATTAAATTACTAAACACAAAAATAACAAAAAAAAAAACAAAAATAGAATTTAAAGAAGTGCTACCAACCTATCTACGAAAACAATAATACAAAACTATTGAAAACGTGATATTGATTTAGTATTATTATAAATTTAGTAATACCGTTTACCCCCCCCCCCCCCCCCCCATATAAGTAGACCGGGACCCCCCCCCCCCCCCTTGGGTAATATTTATTACGTAAGAATCTAAAGGAAAAAATTAATACACGTTTGGTTTATTGTAATGTTTATTTTTCAAAGTATATTTTTTTATAAATGTTTAAAAATAAGACATGGTTGACCCTCCCCCCCCCCCCCCCCCTAAATCTTCTTACGTAATAAATGAATAGTCTTACCTTAAAAATATTTTTTTAGGGTAGTCAACAAGGAACCGCGGCTTTACTCAAAGACTTTTGGTTTATAATGTTTATATACTATTTTATTGTTTAAAGGGGAATCTCCGATTTTGCAGCACTAGGATCAGAGGTGAGTTACCCCGCTCTCCTTCCCTGCTACATTTATGTACTAGTCACTGTACCTTTTATGTCGAAGTTATATTTTCTTACAATTAAATTAATTATTACATTAATTACATCACGGGAAAGTGACAAAATACCTTAAATTTATTTATCATATTTTTAACGGATTTATCGCGTATATTTTACATAATTTTATGACCTGGCCTTTGACCGTATGACATTTTCTTTGTTTCATTTTAATGTGTAATCGCGTAGGTAAACCTTAGAAAACATTACTTAATATCATACCTGAGCCTTGTTATTTTCTGTACCTGATAAAATGTAGGAAAGAACGCTCTTTGATCATTTGGTGTAAACAACCTTTTTGACAAATATACGGCACGGATGTTGAACGTTCATTTTATGGTTCCACGATTCTGAATTATGTGAACTCGCACACCAGTATGTAATAATTTGAAGGTGCAAATAAAATTGAATATAAGTACTATGGCTAAAAGTACCATTTGCTTTCTTAGTAGTTTAATCGTCCGACGTTTAGTAACGTCTAATAAGTCAAATTAAATCAAAACTGTTCCATCTAACAAATGTGGACAAAGGAAATTCTAGTTAAGACCGTAAGAACTCAACTCTAAACTACGAGTACCAAAATCCCTTAAACTTATTTTGAAAGCTCATAATATTCCTATAAAGTTTGACAGCTGTCATTCGAAATGGTAATTTCGATGTGAAATACGAGTATTATTTTCGTGAAACTATTATTATAGGTGCCTTGTTCAATCTAAGGCCTGCATTAATTGTTACTTTCTTAGACTTAATGATGAATTGTATTAGTAAGGCGGTTTTTCTAGTTAGAAAATAGTTTTCGAGATAAAGCCATAGATTAACGGCAGATTAACAAAACGTTAATTATATTTGATCACAATGTCCAATCTATCAATTTCTTGCAAGCATGAAAAATTACTTAAGTACGGAAATTAGCACTGTGAATTAGTTACATACTGATTAAAGATATGGAAACGTTAAACGTTCCTCAGAGTGCTCAATATATTTTGTCAACTTTTTGCTGACACGTACCTAATCCTTTCGGGGTGTAATGACTAAGGTGCTGGCATGACCAAGACACTAAAATTACCAAGGTGCCAAAATTACTAATATCTTATTGTCCTAACGTCATAACGTCCAAGTTCCCATGGTCCTAAAATGTCTAAAATAACTAATTGTCCAATGTATTCAAAATCAGAATACCATTTCAGAACACTATTTACTCCCTGTAATGACATTTGCGGAAAGAAAACAGTAAATTTGAGATGTTGATCCAAGTAACGTTTTTCCGTAAGGCCGTATAATTTCAGTTCAAATAATCTGTATAAATAATAAATAAGAACTTACTGATTAAAGTATAAACTTTTACCATTAAAAATACAGCTTTAACAGTATAAAATAAATTTTATTTGCGGTGCTTCTACATGAACCAATCTCCGTCTATTGTCCAAAACAATCAAGATAGTGTTCAAAATTAGGCCACGGTTTTATTTCGGGTAATTAATTCTCGAAGTGATTTATAACCGAGTCTATTGTTTGGTGAATGTGTTTCGAGGCTGCCATTTTTAAATCGTGAACAGCTGAATTGAATGCTCTGACATTTAATTTTGAAAGATATAGGTACTACGAAGTATGAGATTTTTTCTGATGATCATTTTTGTATATTTTGAGTTATTTTATTTACTTAACAAGTTTATTTAATTTATTTAAACAACTGTATTTGTTGTTTAGTCTTAAGGAGTAAATAGTAGAAGTACTTATTAGTTTTTTTTGTCATATTTTTGAGATATGGCTTATCATCAAGCGAGTTGGTGGTCAAACGTAGATCTATATACCTACCTACTATAAAAAAAATAGATCTGTATTTTTACAGAACCATTACATATAATTTAATTGTTTTATTTATCTCTATGATTTTTATCACCCTCTAATACTCAATCGATAAGTTCTTTCAGAAAGCTCGTAGTCAAAACTCTACATTGGGTATGTAGAGTTTCTGTCCGCATATTTAAGACAGGTAGATAATATGTTTCATTGGGGAAGCCTATCCCTATTGAACGCGTCCCCAGGTGGCGGATAGGGGCATGCCCGTTAGGTATTCGAAATACCTCGGGGCAGGAGGGAAATAAAACACCTCCCGCGGACCAAAAAGGCCGAAGAAGGAAAACTTCGTTATCAAACCCCTCACAACAGGCTACTTTGACTTATTCGAAAGCTCAGGCTGTTGTGCGTGCTGTACGCTGGGCTGGAGTGTACAGAAATGATGTAGCGGAAGAGCTCTTCGGGGCCAACGGTACATCATGCAGGCTCTTACAGAGTCACAGCTAGGCCAAAGTAGGCTTATGAACCATAAGTTCATCAGAGGTTACTTTGGTAGGTTGTTATAAGGACAGTATATCAACCTAGACTGGCGGCGGAGGAACGTATTTTAAAAACGTCAACGGCGGCAGCACCAAGCCGAGTCATAAGGCTTACTGTTCACCCTCCAACACGCATTGGACAAGCGTGGAGGGTTAAATGTTCATTCCCCCTCAAACAATATGGAAATGTACAACAATAATTTTATACCCCTAGTGCCCGGCGGCCCCGGTAGCCCTGCCGATGACGGTAGGCAGACAAGCTCTGGGGCAGGGGGTCAGGTGAATCTCCGGGTGGGATCGCTCCACCGTCATACGACCAACGCTTTAAATAAACCGGATACCGGCAATAATTATCTTAACATCCTGACATATAATGTTCGGACCCTTGGAACTGAAAGTAGACTTTTAGAATTAGAAAACGCATTAAAATCTATAAAATGGGATGTAATCGGACTTTGCGAAATAAGAAGGAAGGGAGAAGAAATAATAGAACGTGACAATAGTATATTTTTCCATTATGGAACCACGGGTCACTTATACGGCGTAGGATTTCTAGTTCATAAAAAATGGCAGCCCAATATTATTGAATTCATAGCTTATTCAGAACGTATAGCATTGATTAAACTGAAAATTACAAATACAAAGTCGTTAACAATCATCCAGGTACATGCCCCAACTGAGAGGCACCCAGATGATGAAGTGGAGGATTTTTACAATTTATTAAACAAAGCCTACGATGATCATCGTGGTACATGGAATTTAGTAATAGGTGACTTCAATGCCAAAATAGGTCAAAGGCAACAGTCGGATAACCCAAATATTTTAGGGCCACATGGATTAGGTCTCGGAAACGATCGCGGTGGTCGCCTTATTCAGTTTGCTTTCGGTCAAAATTTTAAAGTGAGCAATTCATTCTTTTTGAAAAAACCTGCACGTAGATGGACATGGATATCACCAGGAGGTAGAACTAAAAATGAGATAGATTATGTTCTAACTTCAGACCATACTATAATAAAAAATACTCAAGTACTAAATAATTTCAAAGATTATTCAGATCACAGATCTATACGAACAACTATTCACATAAACGCGAAACTACACCGAGAAAAAATTTACAGTAACAAAAATATGATTAGAAGATTGGATAAACAAGACCTAATAAACAACAAAGAAGAGTTTAATTTAGAACTGAAAAATAGTTTTGCACTTTTAAATATGGAATGCTTAGAAGTTCATGAGCAATTCAAGAATATAGCAGAAAGCATACAGTATGCAAGCAAGAAAATAAAACCAAGTCAAAAAAAGAAAGAAAAACTATCAAATTACACTAAAAAAATAATAGACGAAAGACAAAACCTTGTAAATAATAGAAACAGCATAGAATACAGATTAATAGACAGAAAAGTGAAACGCAGTATTAGAAAAGATATCAGACAATATAACAATCAGTTGATTCAAATGGCTTTAGAACAAAATACCTCCCTGAAAACTGCAAAACTGGGTATATCTAATAATAAGTCTTGGATTGTCAAACTTAAAGACTCAACGGGTCAACAACATCAAAACAGAGATAAGATTACTGAAATATGTACTGAATTTTACAAAAACCTTTATTCAGATCCAACAAACAACCAGAATGACAACTTATTTTTGGATAAATACTCATGTCCAGACACCATTCCACCTATTACTGGATACGAAGTCCATATTGCTCTTCGTAGTATGAAATACAGCAAAGTGCCTGGAGAAGATGGGATCAGCACAGAAGCTTTAAAATTGGGCGAAGTATCACTCTTACCCCACATCACAAACCTATTTAATCTTATTTTAAAAACCGGAACCTTCCCAGAACGATTTTGTCATTCTAACATAATTTTATTACACAAAAAAGGTGAAAAATCCGATATCAATAACTATCGTCCCATTAGTCTCATCTCACATCTGTACAAAACTTTCATCAAAGTGATAGGGAACCGCATAGCAGGACAGCTGGACAAAGAACAACCCCCCGAGCAAGCCGGATTCCGTCGTGGTCTTTCTACGACGGATCATCTTCAAACAATTAACCAACTCATCGAAAAACACAACGAATTCAAAATCCCCTTATACCTCGCTTTTGTTGATTATACGAAAGCATTCGATAGTATAACACATGACTCTATATTCAAAGCACTTAAAAACCAAAAAATTGATCCCACTTATATAAACCTGCTCCACAACATATATTCCAATAGCTCAGCTGCAATCAAATTACAATCACCTGGTCCATCATTCGCAATGGAGAAAGGTGTCAAGCAAGGAGATCCATTGTCCCCGAAATTATTCACAGGCGTCCTCGAAGAAGTCTTCAGAAAGCTGGCAGCTGGTTGGGAGGACAAGGGTATTGATGTCGGCGGAACAAGGTTAACCAACCTCCGTTTCGCGGACGACATCGTACTATTTTCCTCTTCAGCCACAGAGCTACATTTGATGCTACAACAACTTAGCACTGCAAGCCTTGAGGTTGGGTTACGGATGAATATGTCAAAGACCAAGTTAATGACTAATAGCATCGAACATTGTGTAACTGTTGATGGGGAAGATATACACTATGTCCAGGAATATATCTACCTCGGCCAAATAGTCTCCTTCCAGGCCAGACAAGACCTAGAAATCGCAAGACAAACCGATAATGCCTGGAAGAGCTATTGGGCTATGAAGGAATTTATGAAGGGTGACCTTCCAATGTCACTAAAACAAAAAATAATGGACATATGCGTTCTTCCCATATTAACATACGGTGCACAAACTTGGTCTTTGACTAAAGCCCAAAAAACCAGGCTCAAGGTTTGTCAGAGAGCGATGGAGCGTAGTATCCTCGGCGTTAGATTAATTGATCATATCCGCAATACGGAACTGCGCTCCAGAACGAAGATCACAGATGTAGCTCTCAAAGCTGCCAAGCTGAAATGGGACTGGGTCGGTCATGTTGGCCGCATGCCGGAAGAGCTTTGGGCCAAGAAAACCACCAAGTGGAGTCCCAGCGTGGTACGGCCACTCGGCAGGCCCCGCAAGAGGTGGCGGGACGAACTTGACACCTTTGACAAAAACTGGTTCACCAACGCACAAAATCGCCAGCAATGGAAAAATGAAGGGGAGGCCTTTGCCCAGCAGCGGGACACTTCAGGCTAAAAACAACAACAACAACAGATAATATGTTTATTAAGTATATCGTTCCAAGCTTTTAGCTCATTCTGCAGTAGGTATTCTTGTAACCAATCTCAGCAGACTGACTAGAGAGTGAACTGTGAAGGCACGTAGACACTTTTTCAATCGCGACTGAAGTTTGCTCTAGAATTAGCAATGCCAGGTGCTATTGCCTCTTCAAATGATCGGGGTCAAGGGAGGCGAGTTTCTAGAATGTTATTTGATTGAAATGGCAGATTGGGTAGCTGGAAGCAGCAAGTGTGTATCCAATGGAAGCGGTAGACGAAGTGTAGTTTTTTAAACTATTAATTTGACCTATTAAGTGTAGAAATTCCCGTCTCGGTTTCAAAAAGATAATGATTTCTTATAAAGAGTAGCCAAAGTTGAAATAATAATACTAAGAAATTTTAAATTAGAACTAAGAAAATATTTGTTAATCCAGTTGTGTATATAGTTTTTCTTGTAATATAGATACTTACTTCTTAAACCTTTAGATTGTCACCACTCTACTACTATTTAATTAAGAAGTTAAGTTCTTGTAGCTTCTAGTTGGTATGCGATATTACAATTAATTAGAAAAAAATGAAACCCCAAGCTAGCCGCTATTCAACCCCCTTCCCATTACAAGGGTGCGGTAAAAAACCTCAAAGTAAGTACCTAAATAAGTTGGGGGCGTTCATTTTACATAAAAATTAGGTTAGATACTGTTTCAGCACTTCGTTAGGCAAACGTTTAACGAACCACTGGAATTAACCATCACCATCGTGCGTCCGTCACGTTTTCCTAGTCTTGGTAAATTTTGTGTTAAGGGAATATTTCAGCGCTTATTTTTGTACAATTTTTAAACAAACTAGAGCTTGATAAGTAAATATATATGCGAGTAACATAAATATATCTACTTATCTTAAATTATGTAAAATATACATATATCGTACGTGATGAACCGTACGTATAGTAAGTACGTAATTTCAATGAGTAATAATAGCACGACCGACTGCAGTTTATGATGGCACATAATTATAACATATACCTACGTAAATAGTGATCACGAATCAGCGCTATGAGACTCATAGTGATTGGTCAAAGTGACCAGTGGTCACTTTTTAGTAAGCTCAATGTCACGCAACGATATATGGAAAGGGCTAAGAATAGATAGACTACGAGGAGTCTCTATGTGATATCAAATCAGAATTTAAGAGACTCGTAAACGTACCGAAGTCTATAGCATAGTAGAACAGTAAGTTGATGTGGAAATTGGCTCATTGCATTGGCACATAGCACGCATAACCGATAGTCGATTGAGCCAAACATTTCTCGAGTGGAAACCATGTACTGAGGAGCACTGCATAGGACGACCAGCCACAAGGTATACAGACGACCCCGAATCAGTGAACAGGATGCAAGCTGATTCCAACCGGTCTTTTTGTAAATCCGTTGCCTATGTCCAGCAGAGAACTTCATGTGGCCGAGATGAAATGATGATTTCATAATCCATGTTTAAGAATCCAGGGAAAACCTTCTGCCGAAAGACAATATGCCTAACTACAATACATAGTGGCTTTGGATATGGTTTTTTCTACTTGAGATCCTTGTTCCACACAATTTTGTCGAATATACAAATAAGTTCCATTAGATCCAAACAATCCAAATCCAATATAAGGTAAGGTATCACCTCAAGGAGAAAATAATTATGTTATTATAATAACTATGCATACCTATATTGAAAGAAAGCCTGTTTCTGCACAATAGAGTAACTAAGTAAGCATTTTCAAAGGCCAAGCAAAATAAATGCTTAAACTTATTTTACCCCAGGTGAGAATTTGGCAAAGGAATCTTAATTTAGAAAATTACCGACGCGCGAAAAGTTTAATGGTACGCGAAGGTGAAGTAAAAAATATTAATACCCAGAGAGCAAATTGTTTTTGCACTTTATATTCAAGACACACGGAATATAATGGGAACCTCAGAACCAGGAGGACAGAGCTTTCCCTACCATTGTTGCATCATTTCTAACACAAAGAAACACTCACTTTTACAAGTAGTTTGTGGTTGTTTTTGATAAAAAAAAAAATACGTACAGAGAAAATATAAATAAAAAACAATATTCTGAGCGTTTCATAATTTATACAGTAACCCGTCATTGTTCATAGGCAACCGACAGAGCTCGGCCACATATTATTGAAATGTATGTATATACACATATTTTTCATGACTCTAGAGCGCATGAGCTTCAATTTTATTTTAACAGTAATATAAGGTAGGCTCGGCTACTTGCCTAACTATTTTATTATTATTTAATGTTACGTAATTGTGAAAAAACAATCATTCTTTCTTCAATCAATCTTCAATCTTCATTCACAAGAACTGTTCATTTATTTGGGATAAACTAAGTGTCATCCAAGGAATAGATACCTAAGGTATTTTCTCTCTAAAGTATGTTAAAATCAATGATAAAGTAGTACTTGCGATAATTCCAGGAATAAATTATCCTTACTCTGGAATCTCTGGATTTAAAAAAAATGGTGGATCGGTCGTTGATGGCTGCTCTTCTATTTGAATGACTATAAATGTCTATGTGTCCAGGTGTCCAGGTGTCGGTGATCTCTGCGACGCCCTTCTTACTGTCTCCCTTTTTGAAAATATAACGGTGCCGAATACTGATCACCTTTAAACCTTAGCTGTAACTATGATGTCAACCCTCATTTTTGGCTCCTATTAGTTAGACTCAATGTCTAACGTTGCCAAAAAGCTGGATATCCTCGCGAAGGTGGGTCGGCATTTCACGTCTGAACAATGGCCCATAAATCCCATAATTATTATACCGAGCACAAATTCTGTCGTGCATGGAGTACTGTGTACACCTACGGGATGGATTGAATAAATACATCGAGAAACGTGCCAAGAATCTCATAAGCAATGAATCTCTTGAACTAAGATCCACAGGTTGGAACTACACCGTAAAGTAGCTGGTTCATCGATGTTTTATCAGATTCATTTTGGTGAGCGTGCGTTTGATGCGTGAACTGTGGTTCACGAACGAAAAAAACATCTTTTGTGGTGGATATTCCACAAGCCCAAGCGAAACGTTTTAATACTACCTATACCTATATTTTATTGACCCAAAATTGTCAGACTTAAAAATATCTGAATACAACAGTGGTAAGGCCACTGAAACTAGATGGAACGAAATACCTACGTGACTCGTGTATAAAGGTCCAAATTGGCACAACACGTACCAGATTTCTAACTTTGTTGCGATGTTTTCACCCAATTATAATGTCCGAGAGAGAAAAAAAAACTATTAATCGGGTTAAGAATTCTTTGTAGACAATATTTGTTAACTCTGTTTCAGTACACAGTTATTAATTTATTTATTCTATTGGCTACGTAAATTGTGTGTTATGTTTTCCTCTTGTAGGTAGGTAAGTATGTTAAAATTTAAAAAAAAACTAACTTCTTACCTAAGGTGCCTAACCATAATCGTAGATGTTTATTGAGAGTGTGGTCGAAGATGCCCGCCTAGCTTGGAATAGGAACTAAGTACATATAGCTTTCAAGTTAGCAGCCAAGTAAGTTGGCGGCAAATTTTCACTAACATCATGGTAGATCTTCTTAAGATGCTTTTCATGCTTAATGCGATAGCTCTTTCTGGGATGCCTTCGTAAATAGGATGACAGCTAGGCTGCCATCCTCGAAAAATATAAATTAAAATGAGTTATGTATAAGTAATTTCTTAGAACTTTATTTGAAACTTTAAAGTACTTTAAGAAACTCGTTCCCAAAATTTTCGTGAACACGAGAGCTAATGATTTTACTAACCTTTTGACTAATGATTCCCATTTAGTAAAATAACAAGGCCAGGTAATACGTAGGAAAACAGTGACGTCTTTTATTTATATGGTGGGTAAAACTGTCACACTGTTTTTTTATACAATAGATTATTTTGTACAATAGAACCTGATATACAAAGGTAGGAATAGGGAACATGCATGAATTTTATTTCCTAGGAATAATAGTTTTAATTGATAATATACTAAAATGTAATACATAAAGGCTCTCTGCCTAACATGAAATTGAATTGCTTGTGACTTTCTTTTGATTTGAAGGTATTTTAATTTTGTTTTTGAGGAATAGATCTATTTGTGGTTTACTTTTTTATGACCAAATAAAAATAAATCATGCATATTCCCTATTAATAGCAAGAGTTGCTATTTAGTTGAATGTTTTTACTTCTGTACATGCACTATTAAGAAGGTATTCTGTGATTAAAGTTTATTCCATAACAATAATATGGATTATAATGTTTTATTTCGAAGTTTCCAGAGAATATTATAAGGTATCACTGGTGAAATAGCAAGCTCACGTACGGTGACGGATCTATTTGTCATTGTCGTACGTACTACGTACGCCACCGCCTAGCACCAGTCACGTCTCCATCTTGTATGCAAGAGTAGTCAAACTGTGACTGACTAGATATCCATCCGACTGGTGGAGCGAAATATCTCTAGGGACAGGAAGGTTAAGTTCCCCACATGGGCGTACCCAGCTTCTGGTCTAGGGGGGGGGGGCAAGTCAGATTTTTTTAGGTCAGATCGTCCGCGGCTATTTGTCATACACACTATATAAAAACACCTACATGAAACATAGCGGGGAGGTGGGAGGGAGGGAGAGTGTAACAATTTTGTTGGTTAGTAATAAAACATAGCGCGAGCGAAGCGATCGCGAAATTTTTTGTAATGTTTTATAGTAATATGCTTTATTTCTCGTATTAGTGGGCACACAGTACTTCTATATTAAATTAGAAAAATGTTAAACGCGAAAATTGAAAAGGTTATTTAAATTAAATCTTGGAAGTAATTTGATTCATTGATCTTGTTAGCGTGTCCGTGAGAAAAATGAAATAACCGACTGGATAAGAACGGCTTTTACGCTATAAAAAATTATAAATCGATTTGAATTTATTGATCGCAAATTATTATTCCTGATTAAATTTAAACTTATGACTTTATAGAAAATTACAAACATACCTACAAGATACACGCTACTTTCTTGACAGTTGGGAATCAATTTTTGCTTAGTGATTGTTTTTTGTGAATTATTTGATTGTATTAGCAAGTTCACAGCACTTTAATAATTAATACAAATAAACAAGTATATATATTAAAAGAAAATTAAAAGAGTCGCAGAACCGCTGCGCTGTAAAAACTATAAATGCGCATTATTTAGAATAATTCTAGTTTAGGCTTTCCGTTTAGGCTTGTAGGCGATCTTATAGAAACATACCCACATACATACATACATACATTTACTCGAATAAACTTAACCCTCTTTCTTATTCGTTTGGGTAAAATAATAGAAAACAATCAGGCGCGAGCGAAACGAGCGCGAAAATTTTTGAAACTTTTTTTCAAATTTTTATTGTGTTTTTAAAGTAATGCTTTATTTCTCATATAAGTGGGCCCACAGTATTTCTATGTTCAAGTAGTATAAACGCGAGTGAAGTGAGCGCGAACATTTTGAAGGTTTTTAAAATTAAATCTTGGAAATAATTTGATTCATTGATCTTGTTAACGTGTCCTAGGTTTTGTGGCCCAGATGAACCAAACAAGTATTTATGTTAAGAGAAAAATGAAATATCCGACAGGGATAAGAACGACTTTTACGTTATAAAAAATTATAAATACAGCCATTTGAATGCATTGATTGCAAATTTATTATTCCTAATTAAAAGACATGACTTAATAGAAAATTACAAACATACGTTTTTATGACAAAGTACCGCTGTAAAAGACTATAATGGCGCATTATTTAGAATAATTCTAGTGAAATCACTTATTTATTACGAAAAAGCTCGTTGGAGTCTTACGACACCTAGCACATCAGAATCAATCAAGCCGTTTAGGCTTGTAGGCGATCATATAGAAACATACCCATACATACATACACTTGAAAATCATAACCCTCCTCTTACTCAGTCGGCTAAAAATAATATTTAAAAAAAATTATTAATAATAATATTAAATTTTAGGTATTCATATGCTGATTTGCTGTTAATGTTGTCACAGTACTGACATGACTGACATGGCTCAAAATACAAAGGATATTCAATAACTTTGAACGATCGGCGAAAATATTCACTTAACGAACCAGCTGGTTGATTTGCCCTATATTGTTGGCGGCTTGCTGTCCTTGGAAGACGCAGCTCTCAAGATTCAAAGCCTTAGCATAACATGTCAAATAAAATAAATGCTATTCGCTCGCAACACCCTACCGCCAAGAATACGAACGCTCAGCTAGATTCGGTAATCTTCGTCCGAAATCGTCGCCGCGGCGGCGCCGGTGGGTGGTGCGCGGTGGCTGGCGACTGTAGCGCTTGCTCACTGCGCGGTTTTTTTATGGCAATAATAATTACACCGTGCATTTTGCCAGTGTCTACTGCGCGGTTTATTTAACAGTTAGCACATAAGGCCCCGTTTAAACTTTGATTAGTAGGTAATTAGGCGAGTTCATACATTTTCTGCGAGTTTCTAGGGGGGGGGGGGGGCAGTTGCCCCCCCCCCCCTAGTTTACCTACGCCTATGTTTTGGGTATTTTGACACCCAATCACGAAATTGCCAAGAAGCAAGATTTGACGGTATACCACAATATTTAGAGATTCATCATCATCTCAGCCACAAGAAGTCCACTGCTGGACATAGGCCTCCCCCATGGATTTCCAGAAAGACCGGTTGAAAGCGGCCTGCATCCAGCGTCTTCCTGCCACTTGTATGATATCTTCTGTCCACCTTGTGGCTGGTCTTCCTACACTGCGCTTGCCGGTTCGTGGTCTCCATTCAAGAACTTTTCGGCCCCATCGGCCGTCAGTTCTACGTGCTATTGTTTGTTTCGTGCTATAACTCGTGCTATTGTTTTGTTTATATGTTCTACCTGTATTTAGTGATTGTGTTATTTTAATCTTGAAAATAACAGAATGAATATATTACTACGAAATACCTCTAATATAGCGTCAATTTAATTATTGTAGGTAGGTTACCTTGATCATGGCTTTCAGCAAAGCATATCTGGTGAAGACGTTCCTCTCAGATTTAGACTCGCTGTACCTGGCCATGAGCACAATCAGGGCCTTCTTAGCTGTGTCGTAGTTTTCGTCCAGCCGGACGCGGACCGCGCGCAGCCGCTCGTTCGTTTCTATCACCTCTTCTTTGGTCTGCCCGCCTGGTCATTTAAAACGCCAAGATGACATATTATTAAAAGTAAAAAAAAAAGTGTGATTGTGTAAATTCATTTCTTTCACACTTGACTCCCTGTGAGAGTGTGAATGTAAAAAGTGTAAATGAGAAATATTAAGAATCCTCCTTTACTTATGTAGTTTCAAATTCACCTTGAGATCCTCATTGAATTAAACTTTTGTTATCGTTTCGCTAAGTTGCTATAAAGTTTTAGTACTGAAAATGAAGTCCGTCGTGTCATGTTCAAATTTAGGATATACTTACTTCCTATCAGGGTTTTCTACGGACTCACAGAATAAAAACGAGTTTTCTACGCAAGTGGAAATGAAAGGTAATATGCCCGGAGAAGTACCATACCTTTACTTACTAGTTATTCAACCTCCAAGCAATAGTAACTGTGTAAAAACATAATTACTGTGTTCTCGATGGAAACAATATGACATCTATGTAATCTCAGAATAAAGAGTGCAGTAAATTTCCACACAGGGTATTCAACTGTTCAAAGATTCTTATCGCGTTGGATTATTGCCAATTCCAAAATAATACATTTAAAACAGTGAAAATTTTCCACAAGCAAACCCGTAAGTCACAGTTGGAAATACATCATAAATGTAAGAATTATTACGGTAAGAGAACGCTAAAATGGCTTATACCTAGATTATGTAATGGATTACCAGAGGGATATGAAAAGCAATTTAGAGGGAAGCAGAGGTATAAGGTAGCATTGAAAATATTGTTTCTAGATAAAATACCAGAGTACATTAATACATATGTGTACATCTTTTCAATGCTACCTTCTACTTAGTTTATCAAATTTGTAATAACAAAACATTGATGAAATGATGATGATGTCAAAAACAATCACCTACAAATGAAAGAATTGTTATTGTGGATGAGAGTGTATTATCTGCCTACAAACTGTTATGCAGTTTGGCAGAATTATCTCATAAATTTTCATGATGTAATTGAAGAATAAATAAATTAAAAATATTGTGAGCAAGAGTGACAATACTGAAGAACAAACAAAGGTACTGGTCATGCCGCGTTATGAAATACTGAGATAAGGTTGTCTGGAAGAGATCGCTGTTAGCGATAAAACCGCCCTTTGTATCATTGTTTTATGAGTGTTTTTTATTATTTTTGTGGTGTCAATAAAGTGTTATTGATTGATTGATTGATTGAGCCACAAGCAACGAGCAGCAAGCCATTATTTCTGAGCAGAAAGCGAATAAATAAATAAGAAACAACTTGTTACTAAACATAGCTCAAGCATAGCTGAAACAAAATTTGTGAAGAAATCATAGCATGGTGGAAATCTGTCGCCAAAACTATTTTCGGTAGCCATAGTTGAGAGCCGGTTTTCATTCCAATCTAGGCGCATTTATTATCTCTGACCACTCAGTGTAGACACACATGAACCATAGAATCAAATGCCTAGCCTGGCGACCTCAAAAAAATGTGTATGAATATTTAAAAAAAAAAAAAACAATCTCTAGTAATCTATTAGCTGTTGACTGCTATTATGGAATAAAAAAAAATAACCACGTATATTAAAAAAAAACGTTTACGATTTACATGATTGAACTGCTCGATGTCACATCATCAGAGCAATTTAAAATTGACCGCGCTTAATAACGAATCTCTATAATCAAGGATTAATTAACAGAGCCCCGCCGCCTGTCTGGGGATGGTTAACTGACCCTTTTAATTAAATATAATGTCAATACATATAAAAATTAATCCCGAAACTCTGCTGGATTAATGAATACCCTTAATGAAGCTCGACCCTTACGTGACATCATTTCCCCGAGTTTACATGAATCGATAATCCTCTTTTTTTAATGGGCAAGTGCCTTTATTAACTACAGCAAAACAATATACAGACTTAACTAATTAAACTATTACACAAAAAGCATATCGATTATCCCAGACCGATAAAGGTCTAAAGATAATCCAAATGCTCAAACCCACTACCAGTTGGCAGCGTACCCAGCATGCTGACAGCATTGCCACGTTGAATGGCAATGCTTATGCGTTGGGCCAGATACGCGCAAGCATTTTGGTCACGCGTCGCATCGATCAGGCGCTCAGATAAATTTTTGAAAATGAGATGAGCTCCCGGTCCCCACGGACCCAAAGTCTCGACACCAAACGGCTCAAATATGTAACCTCTACCGAGATTTACATATTTACGCCGCTTGTACTGCTCCGCCAAATTAGCCGCAGCGCCAGCCCTACTCCGTGTCTCAGGAAGATGAGACGGTGCCAAAGTATCAACGCACGTGGCGTCCCACACAAGGGGCCGTCCGAACTTCCATGGCACAAGCGTCATCCCGTCAGGCCTTTTACCATCGTCACGCGCAAGACCGCTCGGTTCGAGCGGTCTAATAAATCGATAATCCTAATTATGATTTATTGGATGAGTAATAAATCTATTTAACTTACAGGTTTAACTGATATGAGTCTGTTCGGATAGAGAAACAATCTAGCATTGAGGGCGCTGCTGTCTTTATTTCATAATTTTGTTCCATCGAAACTTTAGTTCCCATTTTTTGCCACGATAGTTCTCTTTTCAAACAGACTAATAAGAATTATAAAATGTAGTCAGCTAACTTTGGAGGTATAGATCGATCGATCATTAGGGGCCAAATGGGCTTAGACAGCCCCGGCTAGTCACTGCGACCTTTCCAGATCTATTGTGACATTAGAGGTATAGATACAGGAACTACTCAACCGATGCAGAAAACTATAATTATTGCTGATTTTACGACATCAGTTTAAATAAGCGTAAGTATTTATCTATATTATATAACAAGGCTCTAACGGGCTAAGATCTGTACATCAAAATTGGAAAAAAATGTTGATTCTTTATGTGATATGCTTAATGTCCTTCTCCAGATTCTAAATAGCTCTCTGTCAGTTTCATAATAATTGATTTAGCTTTGAAACAGGCAGAGAGACAGACATATATGTATTTATTTTAGCTTCTATAATAATTAATATTATTACTTACTAGTAAGTATTTATACTAAAATTGGTAAATTAGGATAAGATAACTTGATAACGGCGCGTTGTCATGAGGAACATAATCTCTGAAGGGAAAAATGCCTGTATAATAGTTTTATGATGGAAACTGACGTGGTTGTGACACATCATTAAAATATCTTACGGCCTACTCTTGTTTAATATTGTATCCTTTTGAAAAACCGCCATATGCGGTTGAAAATCTAGTCGGAGATTTCGACTCGAAAATAGAAATAAACGTGAGTAACCCGTAAGATGTTTTAAAGTGTCAAGGAATAGTAAAACATGGCACTCACTTGACGTTCCTTCATCCTTCACGTCTTGAACGATTCGCCGTACGCTCTGCGTGAATTTTCCGACCAGGTTGGTGCTAGCTGCAACAAACAAGATTAGATAAATTAGTAACAAATAGAGTGTGGTTCTATTTATTAATGTCATTGCCGGTAATTTTATTATTATTTACGTATATAAGAAGGAAAGATTTTGAGTGTGATAATAATGTAATTTTTGGTAACAAAATAACAACTTATTACAAAACTTTGTTAAGGTGGTTGTTTTTTCAAGTTTTCACAACTTTTTGCCCGACTGCGTAAGAAGGAGGGTAATGCTTTTTGAGTGTAAGAATTTATCTATTATCTACAGCCTAAACGGCTTGATCGATTTTGATGTGCGAGGTGTCGTTAGATTCGTCTTCACTGCTCGAGTGTTATAGGCTATATTTTAACAGGCTCCTTTGTAATAATAATAATAATACATTTTTCGCAAAAATAAAAATCCGTTTTTTCGTAAGCTCTTACGAACTTTTTCTCTTAAACTTTTACGAACGTTATAAACAAGTCAACAGCGTATCAAGTGTAACGAAATCATAAGTTAGACTGCAAAAACTGCTATTGTGCAGTCAGGTATTTGTTTTTCTTTTAATAGGTACTTGTTATTGTTGAAAGCTATTCGAGACTGGAATTGAAGTCTTATAATTTGATTACTTTAATATAATATTAAGTTAAAAAACATGTTGAAATAACCTAAGTATGTTTAACCCTCGATGCTAAAAGAGGGGTGTTTTTTTATAAAAAAAATAGGTGAAGCAAAAAAGTAGACGGCTCGCCTGATGGTAAGCGATAACCATCGCCTATGGACAACTGCAACATCACAGCATTACTGTTGCTTTGCTATCCCGGAAAGGTGCTTGTAGACACCCTTTTTAAAACGCTCTATTACGTGTTCTTGTCTATTAAGTGTTATTATAAGTTTGACATGTGTTTGTCTATGGCATGACATCTTAAATGAATGGACTGATTTTGATCTAGATTTTGCTTAAGAGGATTCGATGGAGAATGTTCTTAGCTAGCTATTATAAAAAAATAAAAAATTACGGCTTGCACTCCGGGAGTGCCGGCAGAAGTGAAAACTAAAAAATAAAATAGGAAAAAGACTGGCTCGTGAAAGATTTGAACCTCCGCCCTCCGATTGATAAATTGAAATTTATATTGGTGCTCTAACCTATTGAGCTTACGAGTCTTACGTGCATGTGACGAAAATAAGCATTTAGCGCAATGAAATGACGTCATGCTAGAAGGACAAACTTGTACATACAATAATGAACTTTAAATTCAGAACGTTAGAATAGGTTTCTGACTGTCCGTTTTACGATCTGGCGATCTGACGCGAGTTTAACATTTTTTACCCATCCCAAAAATGCACAACGCCGCTAAAGAAGCCGTCAACGCGCTAATTCACCTAATTGATTATGTTATTCATGAAAATCGGTACAGCCATTTTATATGTCAGGGATTTTTAAGTTTTCAAAACTTATATTTAATAAGCTTTAACAAACAAAGTTTTCCATACACATTCAATATTTTTCTTTCCGAGTCAAGGTCAAAAACAACCCCTCACGATCGCACAAAGATAAAACAAGGTATCGTTAAAAATGTATAACATTATGTCCTGTGTGTTAACTCTCAAATGCGTCCGTTTTTGCTCTCTCCCCTTTACGAGAGTCCACACAAATGCGTTCTTTGTTCTTTTTGCGATGAGGTAACCATCACTTTTGTAAAAGGCGGTGGAGTTGAAAGTGTATTTATAACATTTCATGAATTCTTTACTTTCACAGTTTGCAGGCAATATTTTGTTTACACTTAGCATGCTATGCTTAAAACCAAAATAAATGTAAGTTCATTTGTTCTTACAAAGTATGTAACTTAAAAGTACATAACATAACCTTCTTTATTCTTCTTATATACAAGTAGCAAATTATTGTAGCATATTAATAAGTACCTGGGCGACCGAACTCCACTCGGATTTTTTATGACTGAAAATACAAGCAAACCCGGGTTCACTAAAAATGAAACCTAGCAAGATCGATTTACCGTTCCCTAATCTACCTACAAACCAAATTACATTAAAATCACTTGTTAAAATACAAGAATTGCTTGTTTAAATGTATTAGAAACCGTGAATTTTTTCACATATCCAACACCAACCATTTAGCTGGCAGCGGGGAAGGGTCACTTAACTTTAACAAAAGTTATTAGGTAGGTACTTTAATTCATCATCATATCAGCCATAAGAAGACTACCGGATATAGGCCTCCCCTATGGATTCCCAGCAAGACCGGAAGTTGAGTTAGAAGCGGCCTACATCCAGCGTCTTCCAGCCACTTGTATGAGGTCTTCTGTCCACCTTGTGGCTGGTCTTTCTACACTGCGCTTGCCGGTTCGTTACTTTAATTAAAGATTAATATTTAGCAAACGGATTACTGTAATTTTAAAAATGGTTTTCCCATACTCATAATATTTTTCACCCATCCAACGATACCCCACATTATGGAGTAGATAAAAAAAATATACCCACTTTATCTACGTGTAGGGGTGGTCCATACCCCAAAAAACTTTTTTTTTCGAACATTTTATCTACTACTTTTTTGACGTGAATAATATGTCAAATAACCCATGTCAAATATATTTTTTTAAGAAATGCTTAATACATAAAGGCTATACAATACACGTGTAAAATTACAGATTTATAGTAAAAGAGTCTTTAAGCTAAGTGATGGACGGACGGACGGACGGACAAACGGATACGGTGAAACTATAAAGATTCGCAGACGACTATGGAACCTTAATGAAAGCTCAGGATTACTGGAAGTAATCTAGATGGCTCTTAAATTTTCTTTCATAAATACACAATTACATTTAATAACAGGCGAGCTGAAGTCTTGTTAATCGTGTCGACTTTCCGTTCTTAAAGTATGAGGCAATGGAATAACATTTTGTTTTCTCATCTCGTTTTGTCTCCTTCTTAATGAAATGAGAGATTCTTTATACAGAATATCAAATCTTGTTTTTCTCATCACGTACAGTGTAAATCCCAACCGCGGTACGTCCGACACATCGCAAACTTTTACATTAAAACTTTACTCCCGAAGGAAAGATCGCAATTTACTGCCAACTAGTTGATATCTACAAAGCTTCCGCAAACTCTGCGTTTACTGCGTCCAGGAAATGAGAAATGCAATTCAGTTAGTTTATGCAACATTAACACATGCTAGTAACATCGCGTAGGAACTTTTAACTGATAATAAACTGAAAAATCCTATTTCCTTGTTGGAAAATTGAAAACAGAAAATGTAGTAGTAAAATGCTTAACCAATAGATACAATGTTTTCTTGTTCAGAATTTATATTCTACAATACGTAGGTATGTAGGGTGAAATCTAATTCTACTGACTATAATATGCTACTTACTGATCACATAATATGGGAAGCTAAAATGTAAGGAAGCAAAATGATTGGGAAGCTAAAATGTAAGGAATTGATTTACGTATTTAAAATGACACCGAATAATATTATTGTGTCTGTGTATGTTCATATAAATTATATTATATTATATATTATAGCCTCAATGAAATTATTTTATTTTATAATTATAATAATAATAATAAGTTTATTAACAAAAGATACAGGTTTCTAAAGATTATAGCTAAGTGATCTTAAAAATACATAAAATATAACCTAGTACAGGTTATGATTAGCCTTCACATTAGCTATACAGGAAACCCTGAATCTCACACTAGGGGAGCCTGTGTCGTGAGGGTCAGTGTAATACATATTATCATATATAGACATATAAGAGAGTACAAAAACAATATGGAAACAATATATAAAATACCTATACTTACTATATAATCTAACAGTTATTTGTTATGCAAGGCTGCAAAGTTGGTTTTTGGTGCGAGTATTTGCATTGAAACCTGAGCGTAGCGAGGGTTTCAAAGGTACGAGATGCAAAATAACTTTGCTGCCGAGTGAAACACACAATTTTTCACCTCACTACAGCGAGGAAAACACTACAGTGCTGCCACCTGTGGCTGGCCAGTGCGATTATTCAAAGAAATGAGATTGGCGCACTGACATGAAATAAGTATTTAATGCATTTTCAGTGGACTTGCGGTATAGAGAAGTATGGAATAGAAAGCTTCGAATTTTAAATTTAAAAACTCTTTCCACGCTAGCGGACAAAATGCACTTTTGCACTCAGATTTCTAATGACAAACAGAATCTTTCCGAGGTTGTGAGGTAAAAAGTATATTGTATAAGTATATTGTATATTCATATAATTTGTATTCATATCAAGACTCAATCGGGTTTTATATTTACCCGACTGGGTAAGAAGGAGGGTTATGTTTGTATGTATGTTTCTATATGATCGCACAGCCTAAACAGCTTGACCGATTTTGATGTGCGATGTGTCTTTAGATTTGTCTGCACTCATGTGTTATAGGCAATTTTTTGTAATAATAATAATATATATCTCGCAAAAATAAAAATAAAAATGTTCAACCTACAGCTTATTTCTACCCCTTTATTTAATTTTCTTACAGGTCTTACAGGTACACGCGCTTGTGGCCCACAACTAAAATCTAATTTTCAATTTCCAATTCATCCCACAACCGGATTGCGTTTTAACTTGATTAAAAAGATTTTCCTCATTGTATTCGCAGCAAGGGTTGGATGTAGGTTAACGATCATTTTATGAGATTACGTATAAAATCAGGCGCATTGGAATACTCGGTCAATCGGTCGAGTGGTTGAGTTTATAATATATAATGTTATTGTGTGATTTATTTGAAATTGTATATTTGAGTGTACCATACACTAAATGGTAATGTTAATATTTGGCTGATATGATGCAGCCGCAAGAAATCCACTGCTGGATATTGGCGTCCATTGATTTAAAAAAAAAAACTGTTAGAAGCGGCTTGCATCCAGCGTCTTTTTTCCGCTCTTATGAGTTCGTCTATACATACATCTTGTGGATAGGTAGGTATATTCATCACGCAGTGTAGGAGGACCAGCCGTCTCCCTACGCTGCGTTTGCCAGTGCGGAGATTCGAGAACTTTTCTACCTCATCAGCCAGCCGTGCCATGTGCCCTGCCCGCTGCCGAAAGCTGGATTAACAAGTTGAAGTCAACTTGTTAATCCAGCTTTCGTACGTATACGGACCTCTCAAATTCAATCATTTAAAAATATGACTTTATTTGAATAATAATCTAAAATAAAAAAGGAGATATTATGTGCAGAGTATGAAACTATTGTACTAAATATTTTTTTTCTATGAATCGACTAAGTATATTAAATTTTAACGTTTTTCGTCAATACCAATGGTTTTCGTACGAAAAATGCAAATAAATAATTAGAATCAAACATTTCCTCAGAGTTTTGATCTGAATATGTGTTTCAAAATATATTCATTAATACAAATAAATATATACGCGAATCTACTGAAAGTATCTGGCGTATTACGCGTATCTGGCCCAACGTATAAGCATTGCCATTCAACGTGGCAATGTGGGCAGCATGCTGGGTACGCTGCCGTGTACAGTGCAGTGGGTTTGAGCATTTGGATTATCTTTAGACCTTTATCGGTCTGGGGTGATCGATATGCTTTTTGTGTAGTAGTTTAGTTAGTTGAGTATGTATATTGTTGTGTTGTAGTTAATAAAGGCACTTGCCAGTGAAAAAAAAACTGAAAGTTAAACATAGTTAAGTAATTATTTTTTATCTTACAATACACATTCGTAAAAATATTTTTGTGAGTTCGGGCGCTAGTTATCTGCCGATTGCTTTTTTATAAAAAATAATTAAAATACGTATTTTTTACGAATAAGAGATACTTATAATGAATTGCACAACATAGGTCAATCCTTAATCATTATATGAAATTTAAATAGAACAATTATATAATTATTACATCAAACAATATATTATAAATTCTACAGATTTTAGCTGAAATACCTAATTTATTGTTTGTTGAGCTGTGACATCGTTTACTGGAATGGGATTTAATTTCCTGATATAAATTATTTCGTAATTTTCCGCCGATATATCACTGAAATTACCGGAAACTTAGCTATAGGTAATAGTCGCAAGATATATCACAGGTTTCTTTAGGATATATCATCATTCCTACTTTAGAAATGTGATAAAATAGTGCTAGTTAGAAAATTATTTGTCATAACACTAAATCATTTTAATTCGGAATTATTTTACGACGTTCATTTTATACAATTTATTTAACTCCCTTAATCTGTTACTTATAGTTCTATAAGTTACCTAAGCAAGACTAGAGCCTGTTTACTTATAGTTCTATCGTGGCAAAAAAAAAAAATACGTCTTGAAGTATTTACTACTATAGTATTCTTTGGTCTTTACTGAACAATATATTATTGAGAGTTAAATAAAATACTACACTGTAAAATGTAGGTTAGGAAATAATATAGAAAAAATGCCTTTAACCATACTTACATATATACACAAAAAACGTTGCCTCAATTCGAGAGAAATCGCGTAAAAATCTGTTCTATTGTTGAAAAGTTGTGCCGTTCGGCCGCAAACTTTTTAACCTTTCGTATTACGCCGTTCCGATAAAGTACAAGGCCACTACATAATGTAAGTAGGTACTAATATTCTGCAAAGCAAACCGATACCTTACCTACCTATATTTACACAAATATTCTACTATCGTACAGTATTAGAATCCATTTCCTATCGCCTGAGTAAACATTGCCGCGACAAGTCAGCAATCGCCGAGTATTTGCTTAACGGCACCATACGGCACGGATCTCTATTTTGCTTGCAAATGTTTGGGACTTATGAAAATAAGATATCGTGAAATAAAAGCGGCTAAAATTTTTTTCAGCTGCCTTAATGTGCTGATTTTGGTGATGATTACGTTATGCGAGTCGGACTCGCGCACGAAGTGTTCCGTACCATTATGTATCTATAAAAACAGCAAATAATCACGTTTGTTGTATGGGAGCTATCCCTTAAATATTATTTTTATTTTAATTTAATTATTTATTTTTAAAGTGAATAATATAACTCAATATCCAGTGAATATTTCAAGCGTCTACCTGTTGCCGTTATCAATATCGAGCAAAAACGAGCAAAAAAATCACATTTGTTGTATCGGTGCCCCCTTAAATATTTATTGAAATCTGTTTTTTAGTATTTTTTGTTATAGCGGCAACAGAAATACATCTGTGAAAATTTGTTACAAATCAAATCAGTTAACTTCTATATCACCACTGTAATGTAATTAAACCCAATTAATCACATGAGTTCAGTAAACGCCACTAGAACCAGATTCCTTCAAGAAAATTGTGCTTAAAATCCAAATGTCTGTTGTTGAAATTACTCGGAAAAAGCGAATTGGTCGTTACAGTTAAAAGTCAGTTTTATTTTCTAATGTATTGGATTCAATTTGCCGTGTAATCAACGACACTCGGTTGTGCTGTGCTGTTTTGTCTTAGCCGCTCAATTTTTGAAGCGCAAGCAATTTATTTACTTGTGAAATGTACTGACTAATAAATGAAAAAAAAAAAGGGAAAATAAGTAATTTTATTTAGGTTTCTTAGCAATTCAAAAATGTATATTTATCTCATGCGAGGCCTTACCCTGAGCTGGCGATTAGCTAAACTGGCAGTACGTTTGCCCGGCCCAGCTAATTTTAAACAAAGACATTTAGAATAAACACTCCTTGACTCTTCCAGGAAAGTTTCTAGACTAATAACGCAAAGTGGAAAATAAAACCCATAAACATGAAGCACCCAAAGTTAAGCCCTATACAATTTGGCGAACGTCAAAAGCAACCCGTTCCCTCCGCTGGCTCTTAATGAAAATTAATTACCGTTTCGTTCAAATTCCTTCAGAGAACCGTCGTCGATTTAATAAAGTTATTGCATTCTTAGAAAATTTTCACCCAAGACCCATTTGACTACAAACTTGGTTGGGAAATTTTTTCTTCCTGTCTTATGATAGCTTCCAATAAACATTTTTTTTCTTTTTCATCCGACTTCAAAAAAGGTGGAGGTTCTCAATTCGACTGTATTTTTTATGTTTTTTACCTCAGAACTTTCGACTGGGTGAACTGATTTTGATGATTCTTTGTTTATTTCAAAGCTGGTGTTTCCCGTGTGGTCCCATTTCAATTTGGTCCAGTTCTGACAATGGCATCCATGAGAAGTCGATTGCTTCAGTTTCTTAAACTATAATTATTTTTATGCGAGATAGATCTACGATTGAGCACCAATTCGTCGGTTATTAAGCGACGGTGTAGCCGAGGATGGAGTTATTTCTTGATTAAAAATTATTGTTTATTGTACTTATTAATATTTTAAACCATTTTTCCGTCTCATTTGACAAAGTGTATCTCTCTCGGTAGAGAGTACTAATTTTCTTTGGTGCATCTCAAAGCCATTTGTTACAACGTCACTTATAAGGGGGCTTTCATCAATTGCCGCTTATTGTATGCTTGCTTGCAATGAAGGCCTGTCATATATATATATATTTCATTTCATATATATATAACGTGCTTTATAAGTAAACTAAGATTCTTAGATCATCATCAATATCATCCATATGAAGTCCACTGCTGGACATAGGCCTCTCCGCCGTAGATATCCAAAAACACCGGTTGGAAGCAGCCTGCATCCAGCGTTTTCCTGCCACCTGCCTCTGTCTATCTCCTTGTGGCACACTATCATTTATTTTCAGTTGAATGATTGCCAAATGTCTAGCCAATTATTGATATAAAAATATGATTAAAAGTCTTAAAAGTTCTTAAGTCATTGAAAATTGTTTGGATACCATCGAGAGAACTCGACGACTCCGACCCGACTCGCATAAATTCGGTCTTATTCAAATCTACTTATAAACTTTACTGGAAATACGAAATGGTACGAAACTTGTTTGTTTTCATTACAAAAACGATATTGGAAACCGATATTTTTTCTTCCAAAATTTTTAAGTTGCGTCGTTCGGCCCAGTTCTATTATCCTCGTGAAAAGTGGTACCTACATTTATAAGTATGTAGTAGGTATGTCATTTATAAATTAGGCATTGAGCTAGGATACATGCAGAGTTACAATCATGCGGCAACAAATGTCTGAATAGAATAGAATATTTTTATTGCATATCTGAGTCAAAAGTCTGCACAGTGTTACAATGTTTCCGCGAGTCAACTACAACGAAAGTGTTCGCTAAGAAACACTCAACATCAAACACTATTGAAGGGCTAAATGTATAATTATAACCAAATTGAATCCAACTCAGTTGGTACAGTGTTAAGGAAACTCAAAAACGTATTTTCGTCTAATATACCTCAGTTCCAAAGTATACCTCCAGTCCAGTGTGTGTTACCAGTGACATGCCACTGAATAGTGGTCACTCACTATGGGCCTTTTATGGAAGCTCAGTTACGTAACGAGCTATGGACCTCTCCATAGTTCGTTGCACGAGATTGCTGCGAGATTGAATCTTAAATGAAGAAATCCGTAGACGTAAGAAAGTCATCGACATATGACAGCGGATGAGCAAGTTGAAGTGGCAGTGGGCAGGGCATATAGCACGTAGAAGTGATGTTTCAAGAGGAGACGCATCGGCAATCGTAGCGTAGAACTATTAGACAAACGAGCTCATACAAGTGGCAGGAAAACGCTGGTTGCAATCCGGTTCCATATGATATTTTAAGAAATAAATCTAAGCTGGAGACCTATGTCCAGCAGTGAATTTCTTGTGGCTCAGATGATGATGATGATGATCCGAGTTTTGTTTTTAATTATGATTACTACACAATTCCTGGCTGTAAATAAAAAGAATGATACTTATAATTTAGCTGTCAGATTAATTTTGTTTGTAAAATTAAAGTAATTGTATATATCATTCAATATTAGCGGAGTGTAATATCAGATGTACTTTAGGATTTTTTTGTTGTTGTCACTTAGAAATTGGGTCTCTGAAGATATTCTAGCTCAATGAAATTAGGAAAGTTTTTGTCCCCGAGTATTGTAGGCAAATCGCATTAATGTTCATTTGGCTGAGTTGCTTCTGTCAGGCTTTTTGTAATTTATCATTGTTTGCTGTTTGTCCTACGGTCTCTTTTGATGGTTTCTTTATTTCGAAGTTTGTTCGAACTGAGCGCTTTGTTTGTCTGGGCGGCTGAAGAAATTTCGGACAGATGTAGTTATTTCTTGGCAACGAAAACATAATAACTGAAATTCATGTATAAAGTAGATATCACTTTGACTAGATTTTCTTTATGTGCAAAGGAAATAAGCTAGTATATAAAAAAACTAGCTGTGCCCCACAGATTAACGTGTATTGATGAAGTAATGATGATATTAAAACGCATCCTACTTAAGCCCATCTCCAGATTCTCAGCTATTTCTGTATCAAACTTTATTACAAACGTTTTTACAAATTTATCTTTCTTTAGGAAATTTGTTAAATCAGGCGTTACTTCGTGCAAAATCATATTCAAAAACTAAAATCTAACTTATGTACGAGTACCTATTCTCGCGCAAGAGCTCGAAGAGTCAAGAAGTCCTGAAAATGCCTCGTGACGAGGTGAAACACGTGTCGACAAGAGTACCAACTTGAAGACATCGAAGCCGTCAAGGGTCAAGTCGTCAAGCTAGAAGTCACCGAAACAGAAAATCTCGAAGCGGAAACACACTAAATAAATAAGTTATATTTAAGTGTCTTATTTTCTCGTTAGTCGCATAAGCCACAGGTACATAAGAGTCTGTTAGTATATAAGATTATAAACTGGTTGGATAGACTCAAGACAATCTATTTCCAATTTTCCTTCGCGAAAAAGCTAACAGCGTGAAAGCGTGACAGTGCCGCTGTGGTGCGGTGATCCGTATTTTATATTTTTCATTACAGCGAGCTCTGCGTTGATGACAGATGGTTTACGAGGAACTTTACTGCTGGAACGTAACAAAGTGTCGGTCGCTTTGATCTTGCGATTAAGCGCCCGCCGTGAATTAACAGGCTTTACCATGGAGACGTCGCAGATTTGTTTTGTGGTTTTCATACATAAATTTGTTCCTGATGTTAAGATGAAACAGGCTACGTTATGTGACACGTTACAAAGTCGATCTTGTTGCTAAATAGTTTAAATAACTGAAAAAGCGACTTCAAAATACGCAATTTACTTGGTGTTACATCTTCTTTAAAAGGTGTCTGGTGTCAATCAAACTCCAAATTCTAGAAATTGCTTGTATTGTTGATATTTTTTTAATAATATTACATTAATATGTTCGGTAACACGGTTAGGTCGCGAGTGTTGAATTTATAAAAAAGACGTGTGGCACTCGGAGACTGCCGCGGTAAAGCATAGCTTTACGCGCGGTGTGTTAGGTTATTTTCGTTACGGAATTTCTGGATTCAGTCTCCACGCTCAAGGCCCGCGATAGAAGCTATGCAATAGCTTAATAAGTATTTGTAAAGCGCTCCTACACTCTCGTAACTAGCTAACGGTGATAAGTAAGTATACGCGACTTGCTGTTTACTTTTCTACAGGGAAGCCTGGATACTTGGATGACAATTTACCAGTTATTTTATTATAAAAACCAAAGTATGTTATTATAAAATACCAAAGTATTTTATTATAAATTAGCGCAGCGTAGGAAGACCAGCCACGAGATGGACAGATGATCTCATACAAGTGGCGGGAAGACGCTGGATGCAAGCCGCTTCCAATCGGTCTTTTTGGAAATCCATGGGGGAGGCCTATGTCCAGCAGTGGACTTCTTATGGCTGAGATGATGATGATGATAAATTATAAAAACCAAATAAAAAAGATTCGTTATGATCGATGCACAATTGGCAAAGTAATCGGTGAGTTTTTTTTTATATTTACAAGTTGTTTTTACAAATAAAGTTATTGTGTATATTATTATTATACAAAAAGAAATATACAGACAAACTCCTTCTTTCTGGAAGTCAGTTAAAACGATGTCTTTCAGAAATCTTTCAGATATGTGACATTATAAACTATAAATAATACTGCTGTAATTCATATACAACCGACTGTCGGGATAAACTATCGGGTTGGGAGACCTAATAGTAAAGATTCATTAAATAATCTCTAAAACAAAAAAAAATAATCTTCAAAATCTAGTAAAAGTTACATTTAGAAAATACCTCATACCCCCCAACCAAAAAGAGTGGTGTTTATAAATTTTACATGAGTAGGTATATGTGTGTCTGCCTATGGCATCGTAGCTCTCAAAGTCAAAAGTCAAAGTCAAATAATTTATTGGTTTCAATGGGTCGGACCGATTTTTATCTAATTTTATTATTTGAAAAAAGATTTGATCCAGAGCGTTCTTATCCGTATTTCATCAAACTTGTTTCAGCCATTTTTATGTCGGTGGTTTTTAAGTTTTCTAAATTAATTGGTACAATATGTAGAAAGGTATGTACATACAGTACCGACCACACCCGACTAAGAGTAGTAAAATATGATGATGACTTGTGTTGTGTAGGTTGTATATTTTCCTCCTAAACCCTTTTAACTCTGTCTATATTTTCTCCCATGGCGCATGGCAGGCGGGATGGCATCCATCGTGTACAGACAGGTTCGTTAGCTCGGGAAATATTGGATCCATAAGTCTCGCTAGCGTTAATGGCTTGATATCATCTTACAATCTAACACTAGACGCGCAATTTTTTACCGCGTCAGAACGTTTATTAAATTGGTTTTCGCTGGCAAATGATTGGCGACTTACGTAAAACTGCGATATTTTTGTTAATTGTTCCCAAAATTTTGTCTCTATTTTTCTTTATATTTAATACTGTAACAAAAACCAATTTATACGATATTACGACAAAAGAGCGACCGCTCTTTTGACCGATTAATATCGTGAGTTGCTTTCCGGTTAATCAAATAATATAAATGAATACTCACGGAAGTTTTAGTACAGATAAAAACTAATTTATAGATTTATAGATATATTTCAATTAACATATTATAAATTCAAAAACAATATAATTCAATTACTTCTGCAGGAAAATATCAATTCAGGCACTAATTAAATCTAAATTTAAATAACATCTTTTGTGTTGCTAACATAAAATTTTGTTTAATTGCCCGTCTAGCTTAAGCGTATAAACATGTATAAACTTAATCTGTGGATAACGTAGTTGACTGCATTTTTATTAAGTTATCGCAACTAAGTTTCATATTACTGTATAATGATGTATTTGTTGTTCCTTAATAAATGAAAAAAAATATATAAATATAGAAAAATATTGTTACGTTATCCTAACTATAGTCATAACTAATATTAGGTACTAGTAGTATATATACGAACGGTAGACTTCTTCAGCAAACACTTTTGCAAATTGACTTGTTGCAAAAAATCTATGCTCGCGAGTTTACTGCTCATACTTATTCGAAATTATAGTTAGAAAATCTGTATCAAATGTTTTTGCCAAATTATATCAAAATTGGCCGACAAATAACTTCGTAGTAAACTTCTTCTCTTTTTAACCGAGATTTTACAACCTTTAACCTCGACAACTTCTAGACCGATTTAGCTTAAAATTCTTGTTTAGAATTGATTAAAAACATTTTTAGTAAATATTATTAACATCAGTAAATGGCGCCGCAGTAGGCAAACTTTCCCCTTTTTGGGGGAGAAATAACCTAATTAAAAATTACCGACGACAAAAAAAAACTATAAAATTGAGAAACATGTACACCAAGATTAGTTGAAAAATATGACTTGTACGCGAGTAAGTACCTACAAACATCCGGACAAATGAACGAACATTTTGCTTATTGATGCAAAAACTTTCGTTTGCTTCGCTCACTAGTAAATTAAAGCGAAGGTTCACTATTAAACTCTGTCTGTTTGTTACATATTCACGACTCAGTGGCTGAACAGATCTCGATGAAATTGGTACACTACCGAGAAACTGGAGACGGACATAGGCTATTATATTATTACATAATTTCATCACCACCACAGTTTTTCAGCATCACTATGCGGGTGGAGCCGCGGGACACAGCTAGTATGTATAAGTACAGAACCGCGAACAGACTAAAAGTCTAACTTTCGGTTCGATATTAGCATTAGCACTCTTAAAACTCTAATAGCTAAGCTATGACTGTTCACGTCGATTAAATTAAAAAAAAAGTATAGGTATTAAGATATATTTAATAGGATACTCTACATGATGTAATTCCTTAAAATGTTCTAAAACACCCGAAGAAAAATTTCGGTTGCCACAACTTGCCTTGTGGCCCTAGAAGGTATTTCCGATTTTATTTCAGATTTTTTCTCCGCACTTTATTCCTAAGTTTACTTTTGGATGCTACTCATAACAAAAATCACGAAGAATATTTGTATAAAGCTCTAAGCTGTACCTAACTATGGACGTAGTCGGAAAACTGTCCAATTTTCCCGTTCAATCTTCAAAAGGGCGTATAGAAACATCAAATCCCCGACCTTGAATTAGATGGCCCCGTCTTTTGAATCCACAAGTCGTTTCAAGATATGACTCACCGTTTAGATAAGCATCCATTCATAAAGCTGATTTTGCGTAAATGGAATACGGTGATGGCACGTAGAATCCCGTACTGAATCACAGTATTTTGCATGTTGAATCATCTACACTAGTTAAGTCATTGTGGGTGCGTTAACGATTGTAGGGGTTTTTATTTTAATGCTTATCTCACATATTTTTGAAAACTTCTAGACTAAATACACTTATTTAAAAAATAAAACTGGACAAGTGCAAGTCAGACTCGCCCACCGAGGGTTCCCTACAATCTAAATAAAAGGGGGAAATCATATTTTTTTTTTATATTTTCCTTCATAAATCGAAAAATATACATCGTAAAAATATTATACAACTTCCTTGCTCACCACTCGGATTCGAGTAGGGGCTATAGTAGCGGCGCCTCCCACTCGGATCCGAGCGAGCGAACGTTTGAGACAGCCCTCATTCCTTGCATAGAGACACTGTTGTTTTGTGATTAAATAAAAAATTACCAGTTTTCAGATTTTTTCCTATATGTGTACTCTAACACAATGCTTCATGCCAAATTTCAGAGTTCTAGGTCAACGGGAAGTACCTCATAGGTTTTGATTCCTTTGTGAGTGTCGAAATGTGCGTTTTTACGACATATTCGGCTGTAACATTTTTTTACGAAAACTGAGAAATTTTATTTTTCTTTCTGCAGCAAGATACTATGGATCTACTTATACGGTTTTAATTTCAACTCGATACCTTCACGCGTTCCCGAGATAAAGGTCTTGACACCCGGACGGACGGACGGACAGACGGACAACAAAGTGATCCTATAAGGGTTCCGTTTTTTCCTATTGAGGTACGGAACCCTAAAAATATATAGATAAGGTAGCAAATGCCAATAAGATGCTATGAAGTTTCTCCTTAGTTACGGGAAAAATGGGGATAAAACTGGATGCAGCACAATTATAGCCATAAATATTAATATTTTTAGCCGACTTCAAAAAGGAGGTTCTCAATTCGGTAGTATTTTTTTATGTTTGTTACCTCGTAACTCCGTCATTTATGAACTGATTTGAAATCTATCTTAGTCGATTTAAAAAGAAGAGAGATAAAAGAGAGCATACTTTAATAATAAAGTATGCACTTTCATATTAGTCACATATGTAGAAATTTCTTTAAAATCGGTTTTGTGGTTTGATTTTTAAAACAAATTAACTGAAAAATTTACAATATGCAATTACTTACGTATTTGAAGTCGGTTATTTCAATTTTGTAAACTATAATAATTGTTAAACATTGATAGGATTGTGTGAATTTGTTTGCGTTGGAGAATAGATTCTAGTTATCCAAGTAGAATCAAAATGTGTCGTTTGGATTTAAAATACACCATTGAATTTGAATACACCAAGAACAATGTCGCGATTTAATGCTTCTGCTTTCCTATATATAAGAAAGATTCTAAATAAATGGACGTAGAGCGCAATTTCTGAAATTCATTCTATAGCACGGATTCTTTAAAATGAGACAGATACCTACCTACGGCTCCAAACTTAATAGCTATTTATATCTGAACATCACTGATGCAACACCACATGCTCTCAGCTTTAGTAGGCTTTAGACTCAGTCTGAGCTAAATCCAGATATATTACTGCAATCACAACACGAGGTCAACAAGCGTGAGACGCAGTGGATGGAATAGATGCTGCATTTAGATACGGCAGTTCACGATTCTTGAACAAATTAAAGCTCACTGTTGCAACTGACATTAACTGCATTGAAAATGTCAAGTCTATTTTAGAAGATAGTGGTTTGATGGTGCTTAAATAAAATCATTACATAAAGTTCAATGTAGAAGTCATCAAATCATTATTATTTACTCCAAATTTGACGGACACTTAAATAAAATTTATCTCTGATAATAACAGTCTAGTGATATCTTATCTTACCTACCTAGGAAAATTATAAAATTTAACTAGATAGGTAAGATAAGTGAAGTGTTAATCAACCAATTTAAATAGGTCAACGATGTCGTGGCATTTAGGGATCGTACCTAAACTTGATTAGAGTATGTTCAGCTAGATAACTAATGTGGCACAGAGGGCGCTGTTGTATTTATTTCATTATTTTGTTCAGTCGAGGCCACAGAATACCATAGTAGTACATATTTGTTCAGTCGAGACCACATAATACCATAGTAGTACATAAAGGTATATGTCGAGACAAGTCCTAAGTCTTAGTTAGTTTTAGTGCCCGTGAGTGTCATCTGCGTAGCGAAGAAAAACGATAGTTATGATGTTAAAATAGCTTATGTCCTTCTCCAGGTCTATTACAACAATAGACCTGGTCTAGTAAAAAATTTCATAACGATTGGTTCAGCCGTTTAGTCGTGAAGAGGTAACAAACAGACAGACAGATGAGAGACATAGTTACTTCCGCTTTTATATTATTAGTTAGGATGTAAAATAATTTCTTTTAATGCCTTCGTATATACACATTTTTATCCAAATCTATAATCAAAAGTACGTATAGTAAACATAGTCGTGTGATTATATAAATTCAGAGAGCTTTAGGTAAAAATGCCAGTAGGCATATTATCCGGGATTGTGCATGCGTGCGTCGCATATGGCGGCTTAACCAACCATAATCACACCCTGGGAGCTTTGGTATTCCAATTTCATACGCTGCTTACGAATGTGTGATAAAATATAATTTCTTTAGGTGAAGTGTAGTAACACAACAAAGGTTCATCATTTTTTGTCACTGGAAAAGTAATCTCTAACTCTACGTGACAAGAAGCTAAAATGCATGTTTTATATTTAATCCGACGGCGGACAGCGCAGAAAATTATTTATTTTTTGTGTATTACATGTTAGTTTGTTATGTTTTTATATTATCTCCTTTATTTTTTATTTCGACATAGTTAGATTTTTAGACATGGTAGGTAGTCACTTCGATGTATTGCTCTCACAATCTTTTTAAAGATATAGAATCACTGAATTGACTTACAAAAACTCTTCTAAATATGCAAAAAAAAACTGAAGAAAAGTGTTACAAAACGTTTCATTTGATTTGATTCAAAAAGGCTCTCGGTAAAAAAAATATGCTATTACTTTTTATTTTTGAATTCATACATGTTTGTTTATTTGAATTAAAATTTTGCAGTATTTTCTAGTTTTTTTGTATACCGGTTGCCTACAAAATATACCTAAGCGATTTGATCATCATAGTTTTCTTAGTCTCCATATTTTCTATAAGAAAGAAATTCCGTTTTTTTTTTATTTTAGAAGAAAATACATCTAGTTTAATCGATGACGTCCTGTTTATTATAATTAATTTATTAACAAATAAAAAACCGGACAAGTGCGAGTCAGACTCGCCCACCGAGGGTTCCTTACAAACTAGTAAATAAAAGGGGGAAATCATATTTTTTATTTATTTTTCTTTTTATACGGAAAAACATACATCGTAAAAATATTTAAAACCCTGTTTTAATTAATGCTAATTAAGCTCTTTCATATGATACCCCACATGATACGGTTAATTCACTTTAAAATTTCGACACTCATTCCTTGCATAATGACACTATTTTTTTGTGATTAAATTAAAAATGTCCAGTTAAAAATGTTTTTTTCCTATATGTGTACTCTAACACAATGCTTCTTGCCAAATTTCAGAGTTCTAGGTCAACGGGAAGTACCCCATAGGTTTTGATTTCTCTGTGAGTGTCGAAATGTGCATTTTTTACGACATATTCGGCTGTAACTTTTTTTTACGAAAACTGAGAAATTTTATTTTTCTTTCTGCAGCAAGATACTATGGATCTGCGTATATGGTTTTAATTTCAACTCGATACCTTCACGCGTTCCCGAGATAAAGGTCTTGACACCCGGACAGACGGACAGACGGACAACAAAGTGATCCTATAAGGGTTCCGTTTTTTCCTTTTGAGGTACGGAACCCTAAAAATAATAAACTAGTATTTATTTATCGTATACAAAATAGCCATCGTGATACGCCTGGCAGATAAGAAACATTATGAGCCGGTCAGGCAAGCATGCATCTTTCTCTCTCTTGTCAGGTACATTCTCTGTTTTAGGAAGCCTACTTTGACAGCTGTCTGCTAGACGGCCTGACCCATAAAATTATGAGTCATATAAAAACACGTAGGTACAAGTTTTTTATTTATTAAATCGACGGATACATAAATATTGTGACTGTATAAGTCGTGATCTCGCAAACTAAACATGGAGCAAAATGGCAAATAGGCAGGAAATGACAACTATTGCCACAATATAGAGATTCCTCTTCCTATTACAGTTCCTCCGTTATATTAATGCGGTGAGGCGACAATAGTGAGAGCCTTCTTCAGTCGCGGCGTTTTGGTTTCTGTGGGAAGCGATATTACGTCGGTAATATTATGTTGTCTAAAGAGCATAATTTTCGCGGAAATATACACCAGTACATTAAACGTTTAATTTTTTTTATTTTTTTTCCTTTAACAAAATTCGAAAAAGCAATCCGTAGAGGCATAGCCATTTACGATACTGAGCCACACCTTAACTCAATTAGCAGAAGTGTGAATCTATCTGTTCTGTTTACTGACAACAGCTTAGAAAGGATTGATTATGAAAAAATAATTTCAAAAACTAAAACCCGACTACTGAAAAATCGTGCTCTAAAAAGTATACCACCTACCGTTACAAAGTATACCGTACCACCTACCGTAACAAAGCAATACATCTGCAAAGTAGCATACGACTACGGTTATCCTCTGAACACTATGAATATGTATGAAATACAATAAAATATTTATTACATTTTCGTGTTTCATACTTTTAGAGCGCGATTTTTCAATAGTCGGGTTCTAGTTTTTGAACTTATTTTTTATTTAAATTACTTTGGTGTTTTTGACAAATGAACATAAATGCATATATATACATACTTACATACATACCTTCTCACAATGAGAAGATGGCCCGTTCCCAGCAGTGGGAAAGTTTGAACAAACAGGGCTGATAAAAAAAAAAAAACAATGAACATAATAAATAAACCCTCCCTTTTGCTTCTTTGCGACTTTGACGGGATATATCTCGCAAACAGTATGCTTCGTGCCCCCCACAGGGCAACTACTGGTCAAAAATATAACTCTCCCTCTTGCTTCGCCGTAGTCGGGTAAAAATCTGGGAAGTAGAGAATTGGCAGATATTTAAAGATGCTTTGTAACATATTATTTTTTTTTTTAAATCTCAGTAGATATTGTATCCAGTATAATATTTTGTACCTATTCAAATTCAATGCAAGTTCGTAAAATGTAATTTCAACACACTTGCGAGGAAAAAATCACCCGTTTATAACTGAAATATTTAATTTAAGTAAAAACTCTTTGTTGAAATTAAAAAAAACTGTAAAGTAAAGACACTAGTGCGTAATAGAAAAGTCAAAAGCACGCGTGTTTTATAGGATACTTATCGGCCATAAAAACATTAAAAACGGTTGAATAAGGGCCACTTTACGAGCAAGTGTGTTGAAAATGTAATTGTCGCAGAATATGTTGTTCCTGTACCACTTTATTCTTTTATTTGGTTTTTCTTCACGCTCATGAATAAGTAATTTCTTTCTTGGAATGTTTAATATACACGTTTCTGCAAAACATTCTAGCTACGGAGTGATTTATTGAAACAATTGTATGTAAATTAAGTCTCCTAGGATCTTTGCAATTCCTATTAGTTTGGTATTTATTAGTTCAATGATTAAACGAGCGGCTGATTGAAGATCAATAAAACAGGAAGGGATCAATTAAGAGTAAACATGTTAGATTAATAAACTTGGTTCTAGATAGCTGTTTGAAATGCAGTACAAACGTACGGAACAGATGTTGCAAACCTTTGTTGCTATGCTTCACATGTATAAAATTTAACTTAAGAAACTTATTAAGATCACCTTTTAATTGAATTTGAGGCTGCGTAGGTCGTCAAAAATAGCAGACTTCTTCTTCTTCTTCTTCTTCTTCTTTGTATTGGACCCGCATTAAAGCATTTGCCAGTGTCAAGTATTAGGATTTTTTCAAGTTTCTTGAATAAAACAAGTTGTAAATGTTCTAGTCACAATCTAAGTCACGTGTATAGTCAATTTATAAGTCGAGTCCTGCTTCAGTAAAGCGGTGGCGACTTTACTAGAAGCTTCTATGGACTTTTGCCGACAACGTATAATTACACGTTTTACTGCTTTATTTCACTTGCCCACACTCACGCACTTTATCAAACACTTAATGAATAAAACACCACCATTTTTATAGCATTAATGTTCAAAATAACACAAGTTTAGGAAAATAAAACAAAGCAACAACACGTTACTAAGACGTTCCCGCCAAAATATCAATAGCAGACTTTTGCACGAGAGACGAAATATCGATCATAAAGCCGAGGTTTGGTTTCGAGGTTAATTCAGTTCGAATTTCATTGCGATAGAAGTTTTTACAAGAAAACTGGTCAGTGTTTTAAAAAATCTAATATTATTTTCGTTTATTACTTAGTTTATTAACTATGACGCGAAGTTGAATAATTTAATCCAATATTTACTGAATAGTTTTTACCTTTAGTAGGTTTTTTGTAGAATTTAGATATAAATTTGCCTTTTTTTTTGTATCGAAGCCTTGTACGCCTTGTTTTCAAATATTAACTGTACAAGTAATCGAAAACAAAAAACAAAAAAAAATACTTCAAAATACACAATGGTATGTAGGTATATGTGTATTTGGATGACTTATGTTTCCAATTATTTTGTAATAAAAAACAAAATACTGAACCGGTCTTAATAAATCTAATAATTTTTGATAATTTCTATCGAACCACTTGGGAAGTATACCCTTTCAAACAAAAAATATTTTTTCAAATCGGTCCAGATGTCTCCGAGTAATCGTGGAACATACATAAAATATATTTTATAAAAAGTTTCCAACTAATAGAGAACCTCATCCTTTTTGAAAGTCAGTTAAATATTATTATTATTAAATTAAATGTCTATAATATTATATTTCTCTGTTTTATCGACAATTTCTACAACAAGGTTGTTATATTCAAGTATATAATATAAATAATAATAGGTAATAAATATATATAACGTATACATCTATCTCACATAGAGGGAAAACTACATTTTACAAAATAGGGAACGCCATAATTTAAGTAAGACGGATCTATCCATGTAACTTAGGGTGTTACCACACCAATCGATAAGTGTGGTAGCTTTGGCTGATAGACGGACATCGGTCGATGAAACGTCGCCTAAATCGATCAGTCATCGTCGATCGACGTCGACTGTTCCATTCTACCATCGATCGATTGATCTAGTAGAAACTATCGATCGACATCGACGTCGACTGTTCCATTCTACCATCGATCGATTGATCTAGTAGAAACTATCGATCGACGTCGACTGTTCCATTCTACCATCGAGCGATGACATCGATCGATTGATCTAGTAGAAACTATCGATCGACGTTGACTGTTCCATTCTACCATCGAGCGATGACATCGATCGATTGATCTAGTAGAAACTATCGATCGACGTCGACTGTTCCATTCTACCATCGATCGATGACATCGATCGATTGATCTAGTAGAAACTGTCGATCGACGTCGACTGTTCCATTCTACCATCGAGCGATGACATCGATCGATTGATCTAGTATAAACTATCGATCGACGTCGACTGTTCCATTCTACCATCGATCGATGATCGATCGATTGGTGTGATAACACCCCAGGTACGATCAAAGTCAAGTCACTACGCTAAAATACAAAATATATACCTATTTCCTTCGCGTCAAAGAAACGTAATAATAATTATTAAAGTAATTATATGAATAATAATATCATTATTCTGCTGGTCGAGGAAGTACCAAGGTGATGTTTACATTTGTCCATGGTAAGTAGGTAAAGTTGTCGAAACATTTTATTTGCATGCAGAGGACAAAGGCCGGGTCGTGATGTGACCACCAATAATTTTATCTCGATGAAACCGTTGTGTGGCCTATGAATAAAATTACGGGATGTCGAAAACTATTTACATATAATGGGAATTTTAATATTATTGGAGCGGCTATACCTGGATGAGTTGCGATTCTGATTCTGTATATATATATGTATTATATCAACCATCTAGTTTCCATAATACCAGCTTTACTTAATTTGGGCTACATGGTGTTGTGTGAAATATCCACCAATATTAATTTATTAATCTGAAGCCTTACACAGACTTCGAGTGCGGGTAAGAAACTTAGAGACTAAATCTCGATATGAGAAGACAAAAGGTGTGACTAGGAGCCCAAATCAAAATATAACTACATCGCATACGTATGGAGAATTAGTGTAGATTATATAAATAAGATGTTCATTAGTGATGTGCATAATTTTAAAAACAGAGCATAAAAATAAAGCAGTAATATAATTTTGTAGCACAAAAATTGTCTGCTAACAAATAAAATTTATTATAATATAGAAAATAACTACGAAATATAAAATTATATATTCGGTCAGCATAAAACATAATATATTGCACAAAACATTAGATTGTTGTAATTTTGTAGTAACAAGAATATGCTAAGACCGGAAAAAAACAGGTAAGTGTCAGTTAATTACTATATTGAGCAAAGTTTGTGATATAGAAGACACAAACTTTGGCGCAAACCTAACTGTAAAATAAAATCTGTCTCCCTATTTATGTCTCATTGTTTGTTTTTAGGGTTCCGTACCCAAAGGGTAAAAACGGGACCCTATTACTAAGACTTCGCTGTCTGTCTGTCTGTCTGTCTGTCTCCAGCCTGTATCTCATAAACCGTGATAGCTAGAAAGCTGAAATTTTCACAAATGATGTATTTCCGTTGCCGCTATAACAACAAATACTAAAAATTTAAAAAAATAAAATATTAAGGGGGGTCCCCATACAATAAACGTGTTTTTTTCGTATTTTTTTGCTCAATATTAAAAACGGTAACAGGTAGACGCTTCAAATTTTCACAGAATATTTACTTGTATATTACCTTTCAAAATAAATAATTAAATAACAATAAAGTAAATATTAAAGGGGGGCTCCCATACAACAAACGTAATTTTTAAGCAATTTTTACTCGATCTTAATTAACAGGTAGAAACTTGAATATTTGTAAGTAAATATTTAGAAATATATTAACTATAAAAATAAATACCTAATCTAATACATAAAAACTCACAAAATGAAAATAATCCGTGCATCTAAACGCGGTGCGAGCGCCGCGCCCAGGTGTGGTGGTGGCGCGAGCGCGAGGCGATTGCTAAGCAACGGTCGCGCGGGTAGCGGGGGAGGTAACATGACGGAGCGAGCCATAGCCGCGCGTATTCGCGCGAACGTTGTCATGCTGCCCGGATGTGTATCGAAAACCTACCTATAAGTTTGCAATTTACTACTTGGAATTTCGTTGATTTCTCGTTATTTTATACGATTTTCTAGTCTAGATGATAGTACGGAACCCTTCGTGCGCGAGTCCGACTCGCACTTGGCCGATTATTTACCTTTATCAAAATTATAAACATCTAACTGATAGGCGTAATACGGACAAGCTACTTTTTGTTACCATTTTCATCAACATATTACATGACTAAGTATCCATAAATAAAATATAAAAATAAAAGTTAGTACATAAATTTGTTGCAATAAATCAAAACGTGAAGAAACTGAACAGTTATTGTTGTTTAAAATGTTAGTACCTACCTCTGGTCTATAATGAAAGCCAATAAACTGAAAGTTATTGGAAATTGCTACTGAGTCCCACAGGCTCGAATGGCAATAGAATTAGATATATAGCTAGCCAATTTCGTTGGGTTAGTTAACTAATAATGGAAGTTTAGGTTTCTAAGGTAAGCTAATATACACATAACAGAACATTAAGAAGTAAGTATATACTTTATGTGGAGAAAATAAGAAAGTATTTTGCTGCAGAACCTTGAGAAAAGGGCTGTTTCGCATGTATAACTTTCTTATTATTTTCCAAAATACTTAAATATCGTTCAAATTCACAGGCGTTCGGGTGTAAACTGTGGAAGTAGTTTCAAACACCCCCGACTAAAAAAAACGGCTGAACCGATTTTGATGAAACATAGCTAAGAACACTCTCGACTAATTGACATTTCAAACAAAACAAAATCATAATCGGTTCATTCGTTCGGGAGCTACGATGCCACGTGATTTTTGTAACGTCCACCCATAAAACAATATCAAACAAGCTTGATAATATAATGCTAGCAACTGTTCCGATGTGAAGTACCAACGCATTTTCAAAAGGATACCCACCTTTTTGGCTGTCGGTTGAGCCTTTGACTCAATATAGGAGCCAAAGTTAAGGTTGACGTCAAAATAATGCCCAGGTAGCCCACCCAGAGGAGGTCATCATCATTAGGATTTTGGTAGTGTTAACTGTAGAGAATTGTACAAAAACTTAAATTGCCAATGCAAGATTACGTACCTAACATAGATGAAATCACGAAACAAAATCGTTACCGTTATTCAAGTAACTGTACAATACCGTCTATCCGACATCTGACACGAAGTTCCCTCTCCAGAGATCACCCTAATGATGACACAAAAAGAAAATTCTACCTTTTATTTCCCATCGCGTCAGGTGTCACGAATAGGCGAGGAATTTTCTAACAACTGCCACTTTTACCCAGTTTTACAAACAGGTACAAAGAAAAAGATATTTGTGAAAAAAATGTTCCAAGCTTTTCTGCTAGATTTTTATCGGTGTCATCACGGATTTTTTCTTCAGGTGAATCCTAGGATAAGATAACAGGTTACTTTTTGAGAAAGTAGTCTATGTGTTAATCTAGGTTTCACAATTCTCTTTTACGCTCCATTTGTTGATATCCGAAAGATTGTATTTAATAGCAACAACAAATGTTAACAACAACCTTTCGTATTTATTGTTGACCGAGTGAGCGAAGCCGGCGAGTGCCTATTTTCACAAAGTCTGAGGTATGACGGTAAGTTTTTCGCCTAATATTGAGGCGCTGTAGGTAATACATTTTCTGTCTTAAGTGTCTCGTGTAAGCTCGCGTAAGTGTTGACTTGCGATCTGATCAAAAATGTTGTTTTTGAGAAAGTAAAGTTATTGATTAGACTTGTGGCTAATTGGGTATACAAGAATAGAGATTAGCATTATAAAAGTTTGATAAAAAATACTTAAAGGAATGGAAAAAAAAAGTAATACTTAAATAGAATCATTTTTCGGTGAAAACTTCTTTGAATCAAAATGAAATTTTCATAGGTATATTTTTAACACAAGTTTTCAACTTTTTTTTAAAACAGTTTTTTAATACTTGACTTCATTCAATAATTTTTCTACAAAAATGTAAAATTCTATTTGATCCAAGTTAATTTTCTATATATAAAAATCATTTTTAGAAATTATTAACGCTGAAATATTTTTTATGTATGAAAATTAACTTGGATCATAATGAAATTTTGTCGAATTAAAATTAAAAATATTTAATTTAAAATTCTGTTATCTCAGAAATATTACTTTATATTACTCCCTCTCTTTTCTCTTATTTATTATTAATATTACTTATTATACCTTTACTTTTTTACGTATTGTTGTGATACCTTTAATAGTGATATAAATTTCACAGACCCGATTCCAATAAATTATTTCTTTTTGTTACATTTAGCCTTAGCCGATACAGGCCAATAGACTAAACGTCAAGAAAGAAATACGTCTTATTTGAGGCTGTGTGCCCAATAATTGGTTTCCCCTGAGCCGACTTCGGTATTGACAGTCCTGTCAGAAGCAACGGTAGATTTGATTTATTGGATTTTTCTACCAATTACGGGATAAGAACACTTGGACTATGCGTGGTGTGGAATGTGAGGGTTGAAATGGGAGCGGAATATGATATTTATATAACGTAACGGAAGAATGTATTATTAAATATTAGTAGATATTTTCAGACCATCCTGGGGCATATCGTCGCTTGCCATCAAGCTAGTGATGGTCAAACGTAGATCTAATTCGTATAAAAAACTGATTTTTGAAAAGATTCAGACAAAAAAGTTTTTCATCAAGGTAAATGTACTTATATGTACCAAACGTATTTCGCTGGAATTAGAAGACAAGTGATTTGCATCGATTAGCATGCGGAGTGGTAGCGCTAATGCGTTTCCCGCAAATTCTCCAAACTCTTTGTCCTGTTCACAGTTTGGTATTCATCTATTCAGTCTAGTACACGGTCCCGAAGTTTAGTATGGAGTGGGCGAAGTTTGGGATGTGCAGTTGACTGGCTACTACTATATTGGTTGTACACTTACATGTGACTGAAAATACGTTTAGTTTTAAGGGTTAGATCTTGAAAACCACCATGTACAATAAGCAATACTTTGACTTTGACTTTGCAATTTTAAGATATTCTTTTTTTAAGAGTCTAGTCTTTTTTTCTTTTTTTTTAATTCTTTTTTTATATTCTTTTTCTCTCTTTTTCTGTACTTCAACCATCGTCCGTCTCGCTCACGTATACAAACATTTTTGAAGATATAAAATGACTGTCGGATGAATAGATTTGAACTATTTTTTTTTTTGTTTGAGAGAGGGTTCCATAGAGGTTGTTCTTAGCTATGCTTCTTCAAAATTGATTCAGCCTTTTTTGTCGGGGGTTTTGAGATTTCTAAAATAGACTAAACGTCAAGAAAGAAATACGTCTTATTTGAGGCTGTGTGCCCAATAATTGGTTTCCCCTGAGCCGACTTCGGTATTGACAGTCCTGTCAGAAGCAACGGTAGATTTGATTTATTGGATTTTTCTACCAATTACGGGATAAGAACACTTGGACTATGCGTGGTGTGGAATGTGAGGGTTGAAATGGGAGCGGAATATGATATTTATATAACGTAACGGAAGAATGTATTATTAAATATTAGTAGATATTTTCAGACCATCCTGGGGCATATCGTCGCTTGCCATCAAGCTAGTGATGGTCAAACGTAGATCTAATTCGTATAAAAAACTGATTTTTGAAAAGATTCAGACAAAAAAGTTTTTCATCAAGGTAAATGTACTTATATGTACCAAACGTATTTCGCTGGAATTAGAAGACAAGTGATTTGCATCGATTAGCATGCGGAGTGGTAGCGCTAATGCGTTTCCCGCAAATTCTCCAAACTCTTTGTCCTGTTCACAGTTTGGTATTCATCTATTCAGTCTAGTACACGGTCCCGAAGTTTAGTATGGAGTGGGCGAAGTTTGGGATGTGCAGTTGACTGGCTACTACTATATTGGTTGTACACTTACATGTGACTGAAAATACGTTTAGTTTTAAGGGTTAGATCTTGAAAACCACCATGTACAATAAGCAATACTTTGACTTTGACTTTGCAATTTTAAGATATTCTTTTTTTAAGAGTCTAGTCTTTTTTTCTTTTTTTTTAATTCTTTTTTTATATTCTTTTTCTCTCTTTTTCTGTACTTCAACCATCGTCCGTCTCGCTCACGTATACAAACATTTTTGAAGATATAAAATGACTGTCGGATGAATAGATTTGAACTATTTTTTTTTTTGTTTGAGAGAGGGTTCCATAGAGGTTGTTCTTAGCTATGCTTCTTCAAAATTGATTCAGCCTTTTTTGTCGGGGGTTTTGAGATTTCTAAACTTATACTTGTTATGTTAATACATTTGTAAAAATATTTTCTATGAAAGTATGAAAATTAACTTGCATGAAATTGATATAATTGTCGAAAATTTGTTATGTTGCTTTCTAGTGTTTAGTTGGGGATTTTTTCATTCATTTTTTCGTAAGCTCATTCGGTCATTTTATATCTACCTTCAAAAATATTACGCGAGCCAAAATCTTAGTAAAAATGATTCACCATTTAATGCAGTGAGTCAGGCAGTAGGTATTACGGTAATTTTCTGTTTATAAACTGGATGCAATACTACTGAACTAAATCGTCAGAACATGTTACAATGTTGATAAAATTGTTTCCACTAATTATTGCCATAGGGTTATTATGTAAATCCATTCCGACCCCGACATTATTACTAGTCAAATCGTGCCTACAGAAATAGGATTATTTAAGTACAATGCAAGTTAATTATTAGTACGAGCTTTATAGCCTATCGTAAATTGACTTGCATTGTATTTCAGATAATAACGTTGTATATCTAAATGCACTAAGCTTCATAAATATTATCAATCACGTGTCAGTGATCGTTTACTTAAAAGCAGTATGATATAAACATTTATATTTATACAATTATCACTTATCATAAATCAACAAGTATATATATTAAAAGGTAACCAATATACCCAACCGCAGAAAAGTAGTTTTTGCAATCTAACTTACGATTTCGTTACGCTTGATACGCTTGTTGAGTGTACGTTTTTTGTGAGAAAGTATGCGTAAAATGGCTGTAATAAATTATAAATGCGTATTCTATACGGCGTTTTATATATGGTGTTACGTGAAATGGTTAAACTTTTGACCAGTTTTGGTGGCGCCACCTGTAACACAAAAAAGACGTTCGTAAGTTTCGACTATCCCACGCGACACCTCCGTAGCCAAAATGGTAAAGGCACAGATCGAGATAATGCGGGTTCAAGTCCCGTCGAATGTGTGTATTTTTTTAACTGTTTATAAATTTGTAGATACTTCAGTGTATAAAACACTTAAAAATATTGAATATACATTATACATGTTTAGTGATAATCCTAAAAATTATATGTTATAAGTTTGTTTAGATAAAAGCTTATTTTTGCTCGACGATTATGAAGTGAGCCGACTACTTTTACCTTTTATTACTCTAAATACTACTAAATATTACTCTACTACAATACTAAATCTGGGGGCACGGCCGTGCCCCCGCCATGTGAGCGAGCGGGTGCGTACGGCCGGGACTATCTTTACACGAAGAGATTCGTCGGACTCGAAGCGTTTTTACGGATTTTTAGACCGTCATAGCTTCGGCCCCGATAACACTAGATAGTTCAAATTTTCAGGATCAAGTGTGGTCAGTGGACTGATACAATATAAAAAAGTATGTATCTAGCTTTTATAGTTTCTATTTTATTGATACCTAAAATACGCCGATTTGCCGTTGATTAACCAAAAAAATAAGCGACTTGCTGAAGACCAAGAAAGCTGAAATTTGGTATGTAGGCTAAAATTTTCACACAAATAATGCTAAAGCTAAAACATTTGTAACTTTCACCCTCCAACCCCTATTTGAGGGTTATCCCGTTATTTTCATCAATAATATAACAATAATTTATAGTACTTCCTGAAGTCTTAGAAAGCTGAAATTTGGTGTGTAAGCTAACGTGTGTATTTACACAAGAATAACGAAGAAATTAAAACATTTTTACTTTTCACCCTCCAACCCCTATTTGTCGGTACACCCTCTGAGTGTAAACAAAAAGATAGGGCACTTCCTTAAGTCTCAGAAAGCTGAAATTTGGTATGCAAACTACAATTGGTACACAAACAACAGAAAAATTAAGATATTCGTAACTTTCACCCTCTAACCCCTATTTGAGGGCTATCCCGTTATTTTCATCAATAATATATCAATAATTTATAGTACTTCCTGAAGTCTTAGAAAGCTGAAATTTGGTGTGTAAGCTAATATTTACACATGAATAACGAAGAAATTAAAACATTTTTACTTTTCACCCTCCAACCCCTATTTGTCGGTACACCCTCTGAGTGTAAACAAAAAGATAGGGCACTTTCTTAAGTCTCAGAAAGCTGAAATTTGGTATGCAAACTACAATTGGTACACAAACAACAGAAAAATTAAGATATTTGTAACTTTCACCCTCTAACCCCTATTTGAGGGCTATCCCGTTATTTTCATCAATAATATATCAATAATTTATAGTACTTCCTGAAGTCTTAGAAAGCTGAAATTTGGTGTGTAAGCTAATATTTACACATGAATAACGAAGAAATTAAAACATTTTTACTTTTCACCCTCCAACCCCTATTTGTCGGTACACCCTCTGAGTGTAAACAAAAAGATAGGGCACTTCCTGAAGTCTCAGAAAGCTGAAATTTGGTATACAAACTACAATTGGTACATAAACAACAGAAAAATTAAGATATTTGTAATTTTCACCCTCCAACCCTTTTAAAGGGAGAATTTGAATATATCTTTTTAACATAACATAACTTCGTTATGGATAATTCTAGAGAGTCCAAATTTTCAGGATAAAAAGTAGTTAGTACATGTATAAAACAAACAAAGTTTCATTTATGTAGCTTTTATACTATAGATTTAATTCACATGTAAAATACGTCAACTTTTGGCACTCACCACTAATGATAGTTAGTTTCTAACGGCGACGCTAGATGGCGTGTGCGATCGACTTTAGCACACGCTATCGTTTTGCGCGCTTTGCTTATACATACATCCTTTTACTTATGGATGGATAGTGAGTTTTCGTTCGTTTTATGTTTAGTAAATATGGGTTTGTATTATACATATTCAACTTTCGTTGAAAATTTGGTTTGTTTTAGGTAGTACTTAGGGACTTATTTACACAGAAAAATATAATACTCTCAACCGAGAGCTTATTTAGAAGCTTGGATTCGGGACGGGTATCTTGTTAGAGAAGGGGTACTAATTAGGTTAAGAATTTAAGTTATTGAATAATAGTCCGGATACAAGAATAATCTAAAGTTGGTTTAAAGCACTTATTCCTATAAAAAGGAAATAAGACGAACAATATGAGTAAGGAAATAATTTCTTTGGGAGACGGATTAGGACGCTATCGTACAGTTCATAGTATATCTGGAAATGGTTCATGTCTTTTCCATTCATTGAATCAATATATAGAAGACCGTATTTGGTGTGGCGTTGCAAATTAAGGTGTGCTATTGTTTATTATGTTGTATAACATTGGGACGAACTGCAACTTTATACTTGTGCTGAAGACTGAGAAGTGTTTCTGGATACCGACTCTTATTCACGCGCTATAGTATGGCGCCTTAACAGAATTGAAGGTTACAGCAACTACAAGTATCACCTATTTTAAGTAATAAACCAACAAGAAAAGAGGCTATGACAGAGAGTGTGCTGCAAAAAAATAATAACAGATGCACAGGAAAATACATTCCGTTAAATAGCATTGTACCTACATTAAATATTAAAGTAAAAAAAGTTATGTGAAAAATATTCACGTTTCCTGAATTTCTCAGTCCTGAATATTATTCTCTGGGCATTTGGAATGGTACTTGAATAGTTATTTCAAGATCTTCTGACATAAGTTCTTAGAGGTAAATATGCGCTAAAATATTCCTTGAAGCACGCATTTGGGAAGGTACGAACTCATTGCTCGTAATTTGTTTTCTTGTCTAGGAGAGCTACTTGGATGAGTCGGTATTAAGTTTTCCAGAGACAAACGTTTTTGCTTTGGTTCATTGCCAGAAAAACGTAAATCCGATGTTATTATCATAATAATTTTGTGTGTTTATTCTTACTTATACAATGAAGTTGTGATATAATTTTAATAAAGTGTTTGTATTGACAAAAAAATAAGTTTTAAAATATCATAACATTCTCACATTCTTGATCTTCATATAACTAACGGTCAAAAAACACAGTTGATGTGACATTATATATCAAATTCTCACAATCTTGACCTTCATATAACTAACGGTCAAGAAACACAGTTGATGTGACATTATCTATCAAATTAGGTTCTAGATGAACATTAATCCTATTAGTACTTAGATAAATAGACTTTTAATGGTTTTAATGGTTTGGATGATCTAAAAGATATTATCGAAACGATTAAAAGGCAAGGTCAATATCTGAAATTTGATCTTTAAGCTATATATACTGCTTAGGATACTTTAGATTGTAATCATTTGAATAACCTATTGTATATGCTTTAACAGGATGCACTTTATACAAGCAGCTGTAGAAAACTTATCTGATTCTAGTTTGAAGGCAGCTTGCAAGCATCAACAGCAACTTTATCTATACAATAGTTACATTGTTATTTTCATGGCTGCAGTTTATGTTGTAAAATATTTGGGAAGGAGTAGTAAATTGAATTAGTAATTGATTTTTGTTTTATTTAAGTATAGTTATATTTGTATAGTGTATTTATGTATAGTTGAGAGTATATCCACAGCTTATGAATATATATAAATATAAAAGTATCGCATTGTCCCACAATAGGGACAACGGACAAAGGACAATAGGGGCTTTAGTGTGGGAGCATCAAAATGAGAAAATGGCAACTGCCGATTTCATTTCATTACATAAAATAACTAATCACATAAAATAATGTCAATATTGTGAAAGTTATTTAAATGAAGTCATATAAATAACTTGAACAATATTAACATTAATTACAAATGTTCATTATTGGTTCCCTCATCAAGTGATGAACATTTGTAATACTAAATCACAGTTGAATTGACTCCTTAAACTTAAATATTTGCAACTGCAAATACGAGTAGGTACATGTCTCGCAAGAGATGAGACACAACAAAGCATTTCCAACCAAGAATTTCAACCTATCTTTAGTTTTATTTGGGTCGCAGCGACAGAACCGCCCTTTATAGACAATATTATTGAATTCCACCATTCGTTTGGATATCTGCCCGCGCTACATTCAATTCCGACTGCCACCACTTTCCAGAAATATTTTATTTATTGATCTGCATAATCCTTTAGCTCCCTTTTGGGAATCTGTGGAATTTGGGATAGGATTTGTTTTATTTGCTGGTTTCTGAAATATTTCCTGTAATGATTTGGGAATACGAGTTCCGAATCTCTGTCGCTTTGCTTAGACTTTGATAAAGTTGATGTAGTTGAGTTATTACTTCATCTGATTAGGAAAGGATCTGATTAGGGTTTGAAAATTACCAAACTCCAAAGTTTTTTTTAAATAAATTTTAAAAAAACTTTGGAGTTTGGTAATTTTTTTCACCTAAGTACCTACTTTTCTCGAAGTCAAAGCTTACCTACTTATATATAAATTGTTATTGTTTTTGACTCAAAAGGGGGTTGTTCATTTCACGTTTCAAAGAATTTATGTTTATATCTTCTGTGTAAAAACGGTTTTCTTCCTCTAAATATTATCCAATTTCGATAATTTAGATTAAAAAATAATCATTAAGATTCAAAATATATCTAGTTTTAAACACCAACATTTTTTATTATTATTATATAACAATTTTATGCTTAGAAAACTCAAAACGCTCGACAAAATACGACTGAACTCATTTTGATAAAACATAGCTAAGAACATGCTTGATGAAATTCTCTTTCAAACATACAAAAAGTAGATCAAAATCGGTCCATCCGTTTGCGAGCTATGAAGCCACAGATAAATACACTCCAAAATAGCTCATCTCTTTTTGGGTTGGGGTTAAAAATACTGTATTATACAAATACGGATCATACGGATGTAAATTTTTACCTGCTTTCAATGCATTTATAAACCTACAACCACGACCACCTATAAAACAAAATATTTAGATATGCATATTGCGCGTATACCTAGCTTATAACTACCATTTCTTATTTTGCTTAACAGCAATCAATGCTGTGTACGCTCTGATACTGCATTTGTGTCTGTAAGCAAGTTTATGAGCTCAAATTAGCACATCATTACCTAGCATAATGCAAGCCCAGGTTCTGTATGCTGCTGCAGTGCTTTCGACGCTTTGAAGTGGTTGTTGAATTTGCTTTTGTGGAACTGGCCAAGTGTTGATTCAGGTGGATATTGGCTACCCAGAGACTAGTTAGAAAAATAACTGCCTAAGTTATGAAATAATTTGGTATTCTAGCATCTATTTTAAGTATTTAATAGTCAAATACGTGTCAAAATGCGCATATATTTGGGTTCCGTGACCAATATATAAAAATCTACTTTGCAAATTACTGAAAGAAAACTACTTGGCAATTATAGCTAGTCACATTTTTTATAGTTTACTACATTACTACTATATTTTGAAAAGTTATAATTACAGAATTTCAAAATTATTTTGTTATTGGAAACTCCTTTGGCGGACTATATCTCGCAAATAGCAATTCGGGAAGGATATTTTTTTATTTTTAGTTTTCAGCATTTCACGAATGCAACATTTATTTAATTTCAAAAAGGAATTTTCAAAGGACCTATTCAATAATACCCCATGCTATATCAGGGTACCGTTGAATGTGGTGAGTGGGCAATGCGGTAGAAACCTTTTTTTCGTGCGTTTTATACGTGTATATGAAGTACCCTATTCTCTACACGTAAGAAGTAGTTTATTTTAAGTTTTTTCATGATTTTATTGCAACATAGTATAAAACTTTGTCAAAAAGACCACCTTGCAAAAAATTCTTAAATTTCTCTTGTAATGATTATAGTTTCCGAATAAAATCCTATTACATACGGATGGACAGACATACAAATTCGTAAAAAAAACTCGTAGGGAACCGGAATCATAAAAATATTATTATAATATTTTTTTCAAATAATTTCTAACTTGTACGTAGTCATAGCCTGCATCATCTTTTAGCTTCTAACGTTGAAAGTAAACATACTTACATTAAATTTTATAGAAGAGTCTCCACATTTAGCGACTTGCAGCATCATTAATTTTTATAGAACATAAATGCAGCATTCTCAGACAACACGTTGGAAACTGTAAGCCTGAAAATATTCAAATGCTCGAATCTCGAACTCTTTTCTGAAATGGAACCTGGAATTGAAACATTACTTACATCTCAATAAAGGTTTAAATGTTTGGAGAAGACAAAATTTACTGAGCTAGGTTTCTCAGTTTTGCCACACAAAAGTTGTCGCTGGTTAAAACGCTTCACTTCGTGTGTTTTCAAAACTTTGCATTTATGTGCCATCAAATTTTATGGCTGAGGTGTCGTTAAAATTTGCTCATGAAATTGTTTTTAGCAATAATCGTTTGAAATAATGGAATTCAAATTATGTATAAGCTCACGCGCAAATTGAGCATAATATTATGATTAGGAGGGAGCTTATAACTAATGGTTCGAAGATATAGAGCTCCCATTTGTACAAATAACGATATAAATTCTCTCGATTCCTTGATTTCCTTCCCACCTGTTGAAGGCCATCGAGACGATTTTTATGTATTGGCATCGACCCTTTATCGCCCCAATTAGGTCTCGACCTTTTTTGGCCGACGCAAAAGAAAAGAATATTAGATTATTGGACATTGTAAGTGGCACAATAGATAATTTGCAGAGATGACACACTGGGAAAGGCATATACACAGCAGTGACTGTGGGCGTCTGTATACTGACAAGGAAAAGATCAATAATGTAGATTTACTTATAGCAGGTATGTTCAGAACTGAGTGCCTAGGTAAGCCACGTGTTAATCTCTCTGCCATGTTCTGTTTCCTGATTATAATCTTGAAATTTTAAGCTAGATTGACCAGATATTTCCTAGATGGACGTACTCCATCCTCGTCCATATCATCGCTTACAACCATTTCGAATAAAAAATGTGTCCCAATCCCAAAAATATATGTGTATCTCAATTTCTAAACGCTCTGAAAATATTTTTATAATATTTCTTTTATACCACCATATTAAACCAATATTTTTTTCTATCAAAGGTCTAGCACCTTCATCAAGACGCAACAACAAAATCTATAAACTTGGACGCCTCAGAAAATGGCCGTTCTTTGAGCAATTTCCTACGAACATTTGATCCATTTTACTCGTTACTTTTTTCGTGTTTCACTTTGAAGGGCTTGACGGAAGACTACGTACATAACTATAATACGTACACATATACTTTATGTATGTCTTTTGCCTTACTTAACTGTCTTACACATAACTTGAGATGCCTTTTTTCTACCTTCAAAATTCATTTTTTTCTACTTCATTAATCACGATTTCTTCTATGGATTTCTGGATGGATTACTTACTTTTGATGATTATAAATTTAGTCTATCCAGTCAATATAAAAAAATTGTTTCCGTATTTTTGCGTTTTCATCGAAGTAAATTAATTTACCTACTATGTCGAATTTGTATTTTATTTATTCCTTAGATATAATCAGTAAGCAATAAACAACCAACACAAATTATGCCCATATGGTTACCCAATTTTGTAACATACAAAATTTTACAAAAAAACTTACTTGGGCTAGTATCTAGTCAGAAAATATGTATTTTTATTAATGAGAAATTAATTTTAAATAAAAGTTATGATTGAATCTACAAAGTCTACAGACTTTGTAGATTCAATCATAACTTTTAGTGGTCGTTAACAGCAGTGGTGCGATTATTTATGTTTATGTTTAGTTCCTAGTAAACTAGATAGGAACTAAACATAAACACACTACACAAAACTAAACATAAGTAAGTCTAGATAGACTTACTTATGTTTAGTGTTTCCCCAGGCGATCTTTCTTGGTAGGAAAGCAAGGGCCAATATAAAAAAGGCATCCTGCCTTTTTTATACCATATGAAAAATTCATGAATCCTTGAACTAGGTGCGAAAAGTCGTTGAACAACCGCCACCAGTGGTGATTGGAGAGAGAAAACTAAAGAAAAGCTATTCAATATCAAGTTAGAAGACAAATTTAAATAGGTAGGTCTAAAAGGTGAATGATTCGGTTTTAATTAAGTTTAGTCTGAGAAATAGGACAATGAATTTGTGAGACGGGAAAACAATTTTCAATAAATTTTGTAAAGCGAATTGTTCGGGACTATACTATATACTATACTATATTAAGAGTACCATAGACGATCAAAAGTCACCCATATAGCACACAAAACCAGCCACGTGATGGCCAGAAGATATCATACAAGTGGCAGGAAGACGCTGGATGCAGGCTGCTTCCAACCGGTATTTTTGGAAATCCATGGGGGAGGCCTATGCCCAGCAGTGGACTTCTTGTGGCTGAGATGATGATGATGATGAATCTCTTTATATTTTGGTATACAGTCAAATCTTGCTTCTTGGCAATTTCGTGATTGGGTGTCAAAATACACACAAGATTAGTATGTTGAAGGGGCAGTGGGCAGAGCACATAGCATGCAAAAGTGACGGAAAATGAGGGCCAATATTTTTCAAGAAAACAACGCATTGGTAAGCGCAGCATAAAACACCCATTCTCAAGGTGGACAGTTACCTACAGTCTGCTTCCAAACGGTCTTGTGGCTAATGTGATGATGATAAATTCCATTCAATTTCTGATTTGAATCACATAATCCGTTCAATATTCATAGTAATGCAATTAATGTAGGAACGATCTGAACGAGACAAGGATCGCCTTGGAATGCTTAATGCCTGACTTCACTCTCAGTGTTCATAAAATATCATAAGTGCAATTCTATGCTTTGCTATAAATGAACAAGATGTATTTACGAACGTAAAATAAAGGAGATATTTAAGAGAATCGTATAGCGTACGAGTACATTTTCTTTGCAAAAGGAGAACTTTTCCTAAACTTTCGATATCGATTTTTTTATTTTATTAATAGAATTGCTTAGATTGCGTTTTTTGTCTTTTTTTTTCTAATTTTTCCATCCAGCCATATGAAGCGACGGCCGGAACAAGACGACTGATGGCAAATGGATGCGTATAGCAGAAGATAGCAGCATGTGAAGTTCTTTTAGTAAGGTCTGCATCCCGCTATGTACATTAAATATATTGATATGTACATTTAATATGCTGAATTGTCTATGAATTGAAACGTGAATCATCCTAGGCAATAAGTTATTGTTAAATTGTTCAACTTTCTGGGAAGACACTGTCTACTGCAACACAGTTATTACTAAAGAGACAGGGTTACAATTTATTACTGTGACATGTATTTAAAACAATAAAGTATTTGTATTTGATGGTGAACAGAAAAATAAGACGAAATAAAATACCTCTCTAGACCTATTACATTGAAAATCATAAAGATAAAATTCGGACTGTATAACAAGAACCTAATTGGGCAATATAAATGTTAGTAAATTTCAACAAATACGAAGATAAACATTTAGCTCCGGGCTAAGAAATATTCCGGTAAGGCAAATATTAACTGAGGAGCTCTTTGATTCGCTGTTATTCTAATACATCCCGATTTCGTCTAAGCCGCTGACATAATTTACCCTCCACAGTGTTATGGCAAAACGAAGCGTTTAATTAAAATCTCGATTTAATTTGAAAAGTTTAATGAACGTTTTGTGTAAAACAGCTTTTGAACGGAAAATAAACTGTAATAAGAAGTATTTTATCGCCGCAATACAATTTACGCTTTTATAAATTGTTATATATATTTTGTTGGAAATTACAAAACCTCATTTTACTTTGTACGGATTTAATTTACTAAAATATTTTTTTTTTAAACAATGCGAGTTTGTAATTTAAAGATAACGATATCTTTCGACATTGGGGATGCATTGCTAAGAACGCAAATTAATGGGACGACTTTAAGTTTTTTTTTTAAATAAATCTACGCTTCGTTTGACAAGCTAATATTAGACATATATTTTTAACTGACCAAAAAGAATAGGTTCTCAATTCGACTGTATGTTTTTATGTATGTTAGTTACGCGATTATTTCGCCAATTATGAATAAATTTTGATGATTTTAAGCTATTGTATAGCTTCTATCGCGGGCCTTGAGCGTGGAGACCGAATCCAGAAATTCCGTAACGAAAATAACCTAACACACCGCGCGTAAAGCTATTATGCAATAGCTTTACCGCGGCAGTCTCCGAGTGCCACACGTCTTTTTTTTTTTAGAAGGCTTCAGAGAAACCATATACATTTTATAAAAGTTAGTTTGGTACTACGATTTTTAAAACAAAATAACTGGAAAAAATATGTCATCCAAGTAAACTAAATTGCGTATTATGAAATCGATTGTTTCAGTTTTTTAAACGATAATTGTATTCTCTGGCTTGACACATTTGCAAATCATATTGATATATTTATTTAATCGCGAGTGAATAGGTTTCTTCTAGGCAAGCGCGCTCCATCGTAGACCGTAACTGTCGCTTAACACCAGGTGTGTTGATGGTCAAGCGCAAGCCTATTTACGATTAAATATTTTATGTAGTATATATTTAAACCTTATTTTCCTTATTTATTCAACTGTACAATTATTATTTTATTGTAATTAGATATATACCTACTTTAATAAAACAGAAGTAACCTAAACAACTTAAATAATACAGATATTAAATATTATATATACAACTTAAAACTTTAATAAACTAAATAGGAAACTGGAATTTTACTTAAATAAACAGTTCCACATATACATCAAGAAACTACTAGATTTAAAGTGATATTTACCGTAGCTTATTTGGAAATTGAGTCTCCAGTATTTCATAGATTTTAGATTTTGATTGTTAGTTTAGGTGCAGACAAAACATGTTTGGGTACTTATATTGTTTTGTCTACACTTTTTTCTTTTGCTGTTTTTTATTAATGCTAATTTAACTCGATCAGAAGTCATATAATTATTTGTAAAGAAATAAAATAAATAGACGATAATTTAAGTAGAGTTATATACTTATTCAAAAAACTTTTAAGAAAGATTTTTGAAGTATAGGAAAAGAAACATTGATGATCAGGATCGGATGATTTTAGGGACCACCGGTTAAAAAACAGCAATGCGGCGAGCATGCTGGGTACGCTGCCAACTGGTAGTGGGTTTGAGCATTTGGATTATCTTTAGACCTTTATCGGTCTGGGGTGATCGATGTGCTTTTTGTGTAGTTGTTTAGTTAGTTGAGTCTGTATATTGTTGTGTTGTAGTTAATAAAGGCGCTTGCCATAAAAAAAAAAAAAAACAGTGAATGTCCAATATATGGTACTTTATAATATAGTATAAATATAATATATTATAGTCCATAAAGAGGTTATCCTAACGGTATACGTAAAATATCTTCTTGTAGTAATAATGACATATAATATACATATGACAGGCCAATTATACAAAGAAACGTATTTTTCTGTCTTACGTAAAACAATTTTTCGTGATGCTCTTAGATATTCTTTTATGACTTGACAGATGTAAATGAGCAAGAAAATTCCATTATTTTAAAATCATACGTACTAAATTCGCAAAGATTTAAGGTATTGTATTTATAAATACACTGGTATGAAATAAGTGGCTTATACAAAGACAGCATAAAACATACCTGTCAGGTGAAATCTGTCACGAAAATAATTCGTAAATTGGAAACAAATTCTTACTGAATAGAAAACCTCTTGAATTTCGGCACAACCTCAATTTTGTAAAGTAAAGTAAAGTAAATGTTTATTTCCGAAATAGAATTACTATTGCTATGCATTGTCAGTGGGCATTGTATTTTCACATATTATGTCTCAAAGGCAAGCTTAACATTTGCGAACCAGTTACAAAAAAAAAACTAAATTAATGAAGTAAATATGCTCTGCAAGATTCTGTACAGAATATCTACTTATATTTGCATTGGTAACTATTTGATCGCTCTGGCTCCTACTTGGTGCAAAGGTTGTCCATCACTATTCAACGCGGTAACGCGGTTAGCGTCATGGGTACTTTATGTCTGGTACAGCTCGGGGCGGGCTTTTTGACTGAAATTAGAGTTTTTTTTAAATATTTTTATTATTAAAATTACATTGTAATAAAATTTTTGACAATAGGTATATTATTTTGTATTCCAATAAAAAAAGAGTAATCTAAAAACCAATAAAACATATTCTCATATTCTCCTTTATTTATAACCAATGGCTACACAACATAATAATATTTTCTAGAATACATTTCATATATACTAGTTAATTTATTTAATACATTCTAGGTTACATTACATTACATTAGATCATACTTTAGCATCAAACAGCTACCCTAAATCTATTAACCGAAACCGGGGCGATAATTTAAGTGTCACTGAACGATGAAATAAAGGGACGGGAGCGGAAAATGTCGTCCCTTGGTCTTGCAACCTTTATTAATGTACCGCTTTAGGCAAAATAGAGACACGGTACTTAGTTACTCGATTTAGAAGTGTGGTTTCTTCGGAGTGGTTTTAGAACTTTATTCTTTTCCCCTTAGGTAATTGAAGCACGCGGTTTTGCGCATTTGCCGTTTTTAAATAAATAGCCATATTAAAAACTTAAATTACGCTTCATTGTGAACCCCAACTTGATTTAACAACGTGAACTAATCTAAGCTGATTCTCGGTGAGTTGCCGGTCAATTGTCATGTTTTTTATGCTCGATAGATCTACGATTCACCTGACCACCAACTGCGACTGTGGCCGAGGATGGAGCTTGTTGACGTTGTCGATGTTATTTATGGTATAATAAATGCGGTGGACTTCACTGGAGGCTCCAATGGAGTGTTGCTGACCGTATAATATGATAGATAGACAGATAGATAAACTCTTTATTGTACACCATTGAACAAATACAATATTACAGAACAACTTACAAAATTAGCGTGACAACAGGCGGCCTTATTGCTAAAGCGATCTCTTCCAGGCAACCGATCAATACATAGAATAAGTAAGTAAGTGGTGTGATTTTCCTGAATTACTATGTAATAAATGTAAATATATAATAAATACTCGAAAAAGTTTTAGTACAATGAAAATTTACCTATCAACTATTACAAAAACGTTCACAAAAAATAGTCGTTTCAAGTAATTTAATATATCACAAGCCTTAGTACACTGAGCCTTCCACCACAAAGCCGCCAGTAACACAGTTAACGCCACTGTTAATGTATCTACACGGTTAATTAAGTGTGTTGTGGGTTTTTCCTATGCGGAAAATTGTCCCTGAAACAATAGCTTTTTGTTTCAATAGAACTCTATTTTATGTCAGCAAATACATGGTTAGAGCTAAACAAACAAAAGAGGAAGAGTACAATAGGTATAACTTAACTGAATGGGAAGTAGAGATAACACACCCGCAAACCCCTTAGATTAAGTTAAACTTATACCTATGTATGTTATACTTAGTCCCCTTGTAACCAAGTAATAAAAGGTAATGTCAAGGAACTGGTTGTGCTGTTTTACTATGGAAATTAACGTGGTTTTACTATATAAAAATGGTTGTGCTGTGTTGTTAAGCGTAAATTACCTGTATGATGTATATAATTATATAATCAGTTTTGACAGTCATATTATAGTGTATTAATAATCGGTAACTACTCAACTAAAAATATTATTGTTACAATTGCATCATTTCAGGTTTTATGCGTACAAAGCAGGATCTGGCTGATTACTTAATGTTAACACCAACTTACCTAGTACCCAGGCTCGAAAGCTAAATAAATTTAAATTCGAATTTGAATTTAAATTTGATTATTCTTGCGATTTTGTTTATATCTACACTTCTACCGTATAACAAATCCGTCGAAACAAGAATCTTCTAAATCCATGAATTAGTAGAGTATTGAATCTGCCGAATTATAATCTATAACAAAAAAGGTAGGTAAATAATGCACGCCCAATGTAATATAATCCTTAAATTAATATTAATTAATATTAATATTAATTCCCTTTTGCTCAAGATATATACAAGATAGATCTAGGATTGACCACCAACTCGCCTGATATTAAGCGACGGTGTGGCCGAGGATGGAGCTCGTCGATCTAGAAGATATCTATCTGTTTATCTATATAAGATATCTATAGTCTGTGTCTTTTCAGCACTTTCAGGATTTTTTAATAGTAAACCGAGGTACTGGTAATCTGTTGATTAGTTGGTATTTAGCCAAGCAATAAAAATATTCAATCTTCCACTTTAGAAGACATAACAAGCACTTGTGTAACAATATGTAGATAAAATAATAATTTGTCTGTGACTTTGTCTACGACCTTTGTTGTTAGGTGCTTGTGTTTTGTATATTGGGATATTTTAAATAATTCTGTTGATAACAAATTTTTAACGAAAAGCTTGCTTTGGTCCTCATAAAAATCACAAATTGTTGCGTACTGCACAAGAATGGAATTTTTGCCGCCATCTCTGTTTCCTGAGACCTACAATCTTGGAATTTTCAAGGCTAGAGTGCATCAAAATTTAATACTAAAATTTATCAATAATATTTAAAAATATATCATCATCATCATCTCAGCCATAAGAAGTCCACTGCTGGACATAGGCCTCCCCCATGGATTTCCAAAAAGACCGGTTGAAAGCGGCTTGCATCCAGTGTCTTCCCGCCACTTGTATGAGGTTATCTGTCCATCTCGTGGCTGGTCTTCCTACGCTGCGCTTTACGGTACGTGGTCTCCACTCGAAAACCTTTCGGCCCCATCGACCATCAGTTCTACGTGCTATGTGCCCTGCCCACTGCCACTTCAACTAATCCGCTGTGCTATATCAGTGACTTTAAAAAATATATATTATGCTTTAATATTTTTCCCAGGAAACTACGCACTGTATGACCTTGATGTCAGTTAATATTTTTTTTAATCTAATATGTACATAGAGATTATATGCAGTTGATGGGAAGTATCTTATTGTAGGTGCTTAAACTTTGCCGCTTACAAACTTGTGCAACCAAAACAATTTGTGCTTAACTACAAAATTCCAACTTCGTGGATTGCTTTAACTTAAATAGTTTATGAATGTTTATAACCTCAGCAATATCTTGTTTCATACTTAACAAATTTAGCTGATTATATTTTAGATTGATACTGCACATTCTTACTTAATTATTATTTGTAAGAGTAATAAATCTACTCCACAATAAATAAAAACCGGACAAGTGCGAGTCAGATTCGCCCACCGAGGGTTCCGTACAAACTAGTAGATAAAAGGGGGAAATCATATATTTTTTTATATTTTCCTTCATCTTCTTCTTCTTACCCTGTTCCCACTTAAATGACGTGGGGTCGGTACAGTATGTACGTTTTCTCCATTCATCTCTGTCATTCGTCATATCTGGACTCACTCCCTTTTCCCTCATGTCTTCATTCACGCAATTCATCCATACTTTCTTCGGTCAACCTCTACCACAATTACCATTCACTCTCATATTGATCGCCCGTTTTAAAATGTGATCCTCTTCTCTTCTCATGATGTGTCCGTACCACGATAATCTATTGCTGGATATTTTTTCTGTTATGGGTGCTACTTTTAGGCTCCCCCTAATATATTCATTCCTAATCCTATCCATTCGCGTCACACCACACATCCATCTCAACATTCGCATCTCTGCTACATGCAATCTCCTTTCATCCGATCCTTTCGCAGCCCAACATTCCGATCCATACATGACGACAGGTCTTATAACCGTTTTGTAAATTTGTCCCTTAAGCTTAAGGGGCATTCTCGGATCACAAGTTGTTGCTGTGACCTGTCGCCATTTCATCCATCCTGCGTTAATTCTGCTCTTTACGTCTCGGTCTATGTCGCCATCCTTTTGGATGATAGACCCAAGGTACCTAAAATCGGAACAGACTGGTAGGGGTACACCGTTTAAGGCTATAGGAGTAAAGTTGGAAGGACCACCAAAGTCACAGAACAGGTGCTCCGTTTTGGTCATACTGATGTTCAAGCCAACTTTCTCCAGCTTTTCGAGCCATTTTCCCAGTCTGTTCTGGACCTCGAGTCCATCTTCTCCGACAAGTACGATGTCGTCGGCAAACAGCATACACCAAGGTGCTCTCTCCTGTATGTCTGATGTCAGGGCATCCATCACCAGGAGGAACAAATAAGGACTTAAAGTCGATCCTTGGTGCAAACCTACAGCCACACCGAACTTGCCAGTTTCTCATTTTCCTTCATAAACCAAAAAATATACATCGTAAAAATATTTAAAAACCTGTTTTAGCTTATGCTAATGAAGCTCTTTCATATGATACCCCGCATGATACGGTTAATTTACTTTAAAATTTGGACCTTCATTCTTTGCATAAAGACACAATTTTTTTGTGATTAAATTAAAAATGTCCAGTTTTCGGATTTTTCCCTATATGTGTACTCTAACACAACGCTTCTTGACATATTTAATTGTTCTAGGTCAACGGGAAGTTCCCTATAGGTTTTGATTGATTGTGAGTGTCGAAATGTGCGTTTTTTACGATATATTCGGCTGTAACTTTTTTTTACGAAAACTTAGAAACTCTATTTTTCTTTCTGCAGCAAGATACTATGGATCTGCTTATATGGTTTTAATTTAAACTCGATATCTTCACGAGTTCCTGAGATAAAGGTCTTGACACCCGACGGACGGACGGACAGACGGACAACAAAGTGATCCTATAAGGGTTCCGTTTTTTTCTTTTGAGGTACGGAAAACTTACTTACTAACGTAAAATTTGGACCCTCATTCCTTGCGTAAAGACAATGTGTCTTTACGCAAGGAATGAGGGTCCAAATTATAAAGTTCTTTAACCGTATCATGTGGGGTATCGTATGAAAGAGTTAAAACAGGGTTTTAAATATTTTTGCGATGTATGTTTTTCGATTTATGAAGGAAAATATAAAAATATATATAAATTCCCCCTTTTATCTACTAGTTTGTACGGAACCCTCGGTAGGCGAGTCTGACTCGCTCTTGTCCGGTTTTATTTTTATCAGAAGTAGGTACTATTACGAATTTAAAACGTTAAGCAAGCTTTGTAAATGTCAGCTGTTTTTGTAGGCTCGTACGCAACTAAATCCAATAAAAGCGATTCAACAGACAACGGGCAGCCTGCGCAGTCATGCATTTATTTTAGCCGAAGCAATACGGGTAGGGTCTGTTTGTTTTGCAGGACCTTTATTTAAAAATAATTTATAGATAGTTTTTAGAGAGTACCTACCCTTATGGAACTAGGTGGATGGTGATGGTGGTGGTGGTGGATGTACTGACGGCTAGTTACAAAATAACAAAAAGTGGGTGAAAATAATAATATAAAAGGGTGTGAAAGTAATGTAAAATAAATAAAACCAGCAAAGTACGAATTAGACTGAAACACCGAGGCTTCCGTATATAAGATAAACAATGTTACGAGGCTATTATAGTTAAGCGGCAAATAGACTTCTCTCTGGCTATGTGTCTGGTTTTAAATTCTTAAATTTTTCCATTCATCATCATCATCATCTCAGCCATAAGAAGTCCACTGCTGGACATAGGCCTCCTCCATGGATTTCCAAAAAGACCTGGAAGCGGCTTGCATCCAGCGTCTTCCCGCCACTTGTATGAGATCATCTGTCCATCTCGTGGCTGGTCTTCCTACGCTGCGCTTGCCGGTACGTGGTCTCCACTCGAGAACCTTTCGGCCCCATCGGCCATCAGTTCTACGTGCTATGTGTCCTGCCCACTGCCACTTCAACTTGCTAATCCGCTGTGCTATATCGGTGACTTTTGTACGTCTACGTATCTCTTTATTTCTGATTCGATCTCGTAGAGAGACTCCGAGCATAGCCCTCTCTATAGCTCGTTGCGTGACCTTGAGCTTCCTTATAAGGCCCATAGTTAGGGACCACGTTTCAGTGCCGTATGTCATCACTGGTAACACACACTGGTTGTAAACTTTCGACTTGAGGGACTGGGGAATATTGGACGAGAAGACGCTTTTAAGTTTCCCGAACGCTGCCCAGCCGAGTTGGATACGACGATTGACCTCCCTCGTAAAGTTGGACCTGCCTAATCGGACCGTTTGTCCTAGGTAGACGTATTCGTCAACAACTTCAAGAGTGAAGTTCCCCACAGATATTGGGGTGGGCACTACATGGGCGTTCGACATAACCTTCGTTTTGTCCATGTTCATTTTGAGGCCCACCCGTTGGGAAACTCTATTGAGGTCTTCGAGCATCGTACTGAGCTCTTCCATCGACTTTGCCATGACTACTATATCGTCGGCAAACCGAAGGTGAGTGATGTACTCGCCGTTAATATTGATGCCGAGCCCTTTCCATTCCAGAAGCTTATAGGCATCTTCCAAACCAGCGGTAAACAGTTTCGGAGAGACAACGTCTCCCTGCCGCACGCCTCTCTTCAATGGAATTGCCTCTGAGTTCTGGTCTTGTACTCGGACTGACATGGTGGCGTTGTTGTACAAACACTTCAGCACTTCGACATACCGATAGTCAATACGGCATCGCTGGAGAGCTCAAGCACCGCCCAGGTCTCGATCGAATCAAAGGCTTTCTCATAGTCCACAAACGCTAAGCAAAGGGGCAAGTTATACTCTTCCGTCTTCTGTATCACTTGCCGCAGCGTGTGGATGTGGTCTATGGTACTATAACCTTTTCGGAAACCGGCTTGTTCGGGAGGCTGGAAGTCATCGAACCTGCGTTCAAGACGATTCGTGATGACCCTTGAAAACAGCTTATAGACATGGCTCAGAAGCGAGATGGGTCTGTAGTTCTTCAGCAAAGTCCATTGCTAAGGAAAATTGCATTGTGCATTGATTTTGATGTTTTTTTTTTTTTGTATTTGATAGATCATACTTCAGAGGTGGTCCCATATAATTTTTATCAAAATTGATGGAATACTTTGGTTTTTATAACAAAATAAGTGGTAAAATATCATCCAAGTGCCTGTAGAAAAGTGAACAGCAAGTCGTGTACGAACGCATTGTATAGCGTATTTTGAAGTTTTTTTTACTATAATTATGTAATACAGTTTGTTCTACGTCTCAAGTATTTATCAAGAGTCAACACTATGTTAAAGCAAAATTGTACATTGATTGGGCATGCGATGCATGACAAATCGAAAATTATCGGCTTTGTAAATCACAGAGGTCATTGTAATCACATCATTGATAGTAATTATTATTTATTTCTGCACTTTGTCTACGTTGATTCATACAATAACAATTACGCATAGGTCATAATTTTATCAACAGTACTACAACACATATACCTACCTAATATTATGTGTATTTCTACTTAATTATAGGTAGGCAATTCAAAAATGTAGGGAGTGCGCGAAAACCATATTTCAGTTTAGGGATCCGTTGCTTTTCTTGTTAGAGTCAAGCTACTGTGCTGGTTAAATAGTTGATATTGGATATGTGAAAATATTTATGGTAGTAGCACAGACTTTAAACATGAAGATAATGATAAATGATAAATTGGTTTATTGAGATAAAAACGGAAAAAGACCAATTACAATTATCTCACAATATTCAAAAATTATTCTTAAACAATGTCTTAAACAAATGTATGAGGATTACAAAATATTCATTATATAAATACAATATCATTTAAAATGTCAATACAAAAATGTCAAATGGGCAATACGCCTAGCATGTCAATACAAAAAAATAATTATGTCATACAAAGTAAAATATATCGTTCGGGTAAGTACTCAGAGTACCAAGTCAATAAACTCAAAGGTTATCGTCAAAGTCCAATGAATCATCAGGCTTTTTACATCTGTCCCATTGATCCAATAGATTTTCACAATAAGTCAAGGAGGTACTTAAAATAGTCTTCCAGTTATCACAAAAGATGTCACAATCAGGGTTGGCAGCAAGGAGTGCGTTTAAGTGGCGACGGGCACGATTCAGAGGCGACATAGAACGTGCTACTGTGCGACGGCGATCTTCGTGGAACAGGTCATGCGGGCGACCACGTCTGTTTGCTGGAACCCCGGGCTCGTCCGGTACGAACAGTACGCATAGCAAGTCGTGCAGACGTATAGAATCGACGGACCCCCTAAGCGCCTTACAGCAGATAGTTAGCTAGTCTAACATCCTTCTAACTTCCAAAGAGTTGTAACCAAGCTGATCGAGCAGGAATTTAGTTGGGTACAGAAACGGATAGTAACCATAAATTTTCTTATACAGCGACCTTATAAAGGCCTTTTGGAGTTTTTCAAGCATTCGCGCGTAGGTGACATGATAGGGATTCCAGACACAAGCACTCGATTCAAGTTTCTTCTAACTAAGGAGTTATATAAAGTCTCTAGCATTCCGTAGGACGAAGCCAAGGCGCCGGTAAGACTCTTTTGCGAGTTCTGATATATGATCATGAAAAGTTAGGCTGCGATCAAAATTTACCCCCAAATCTTTGATACAGTTAACCCTATTTATATGTACGTTGTTTAAGTGATAATGAAACTGTATTGGATAGATAATGGAACATGTAGTGGTATGAGCAACAAAATTGAAAGGAAAACTTAACACGGCTAAATGAGCTTTACAAGTAAACGAGTAATAGTTGTTCAATTTCATAATTATAAATTAAAAACTGAAATAACCAACCGACAACATGCGCGATTTAATTTAAAAACCAAACTACTAAACCAATTTTGTTGATATGTCTATGGGACTTATCTGAAAATATATCCTTCAAAACAAATAAAAACACCTCCGTAGCCAAAATGGTAAAAGCTCCCAAGTACTGATCGAGATATGCAGCTCCCAAGTACTGATCGAGATATGCGGGTTCAAGTCCCGTCGGATGTGCGAGATTTTTGAGCTGTCTATAAATTAGTAATAAAAACACGATTTCAATACTCTTGATCCTTTTATTTGAAAGGATATAATATTACTTGATTACGATTGACTGGCCTTGTGGCTCAGTTGGTAGTGTGTTTACGTCTACCTGCTGAGCTGAAAGGTCGTGGGTCGTGTGATGAGCATGGATGTTTGTTCTGTGTCTGGGTGTTTCTATGTATCATATGTATATATTTACAAAAAAAAAAAAAAATATATATGTATTCTATCAGCCATCTAGTTCCATAGTACAAGCTTTGCTTAGTTTGGGCTAGATGGTGTTGTGTGAAATGTCCACAAATATTTATATATTATATTTATATTTATACTTTCAGATTGATCCCGTACAAATTTAGTCAAAATAAGTTCTGTGCATCTTTAGTTTGATTTTATTACAAAATTGTGGATTTTGAAGTCGTTTTTGAGTTTGCAAAATTTCAAAATTGTAAATTTAAAAGATACGTGATTGTAAATAGATTGAAAGCTTGTAAAAATGGTGGTGTACTATGTTGGTGTATTTCACTTTGTATTTTTCTTCTACCATTTTGTTGGTGTGATAATTATGTACACAGCCATACAAAACCACAACTTTCTGGTACTTATAGTATTTGAGTTAAACTGTGTACAGACGGACGAACATGACGAAACTATAAGGATTCGAAGTTAAGCACGGAACCCTAAAAAGAATGTATGAATATTTATTGACGGGTTGATTTATTTCATAGCGTTTTAAATTAAATATGATTATATTGAGCTGTATAAATTAAAAAAACATGGCAATTCATTCAGAAAAAAATAATTAATTCATTAATTAAAAAAAAAAAAAAACAGTATTCACATTCATATTATAATACCCCGGGAGCTTGGACGTTGTACGAGTATATCGTGGTTAAAAGCTTTATGCGTTTGCCGTGTTCAGTGCAATCACATATGTGATTGTGGCGTGCACATTTGTGCACGCCATCATATTTTCATCATATTTTCAACATTCAAAGTAAAAACATGAATTTTTATTTAGAAACGGTGGCTAATGGATATATATGAGTATTTTTCATGCATTGGGTTTTACTACATACAAAGAAAAATATTGCCTAATAGTAAAATATTGTAAACCCGGCCTTTTATTTCCGTTTTAGCAAAGATATTGGGGTCACTTCTACTTTACGCTCGACTAAAACACATGCAGATCTTTATTATCGGTATTAAGAAAAAGTAGGCAGGTAGTTAGTCCTGTCAATTTAGTTTAAGATTTAGTGTGCTTGCAGCTGGTAACAGCTTAATACCCATTGACGAATATTTCAGTTACAGCTTCAGCAAATATTTTAATTAAAATTTCACAATGTTACTGATGTTTTTTTTTTTAATAATTTAATTATTAATATATTATTTTGAATAAGTTTTTTTTTTAAGTTTTTGTTGGGGAAAAAGAGAATATGCTCTGTTCCTTTTTTCGTTAATGTAAGTTGTATAGAATTTAGAATGGTGAATGTAGAAATGCTTATCTTATTTTCTATGCTAAAGAAAAAGGAAAACATAGACTTACCAGCTGCTTCTCTTTCCGGGCATACGAATAGGTACTATAAAGCTCAGTTAAGGGACTTGAGGGAAACTGGCGTATAAGTAGGCGATGGGCAGATCCTGTGTTCTTATTTTTCTTATTTGCTCTGAATTGCAAGCTAACATTTTGTCATCTTACTTTGTAATAATAGTCAAATATGGTGCGAAATGACCATCATGATCTTTAATGTACCCAGTAAGGTAAAATAGCCGTGAATGTACGTACTTGGAATTGTTTTTCTGTTTCACCAATTTAAAAACTAGTATACCTTCGATATTTTTTACATTATTTTTAGTTTGCTTTAGTTTTTAGTTAGATTTTTAGTTAGATAAAAAACAATGAAAAACACTATGTCTCTATTTAAACTTCTCTACTTGAAGTGAAAAAAAAAGACAATAAATTTTATTTGTAAATTGTCTGTGCTGACGAAACTACTTCATTTAAACGAATTCTGTTATCCAGTAGACAAACAGCAAAACAGGAAACCTCCACTCGTATGGATAATTATCACAAACGTCGTACATTTCACACACGTCAGCAAAAATTATCCCACTCGCTAATGAGCTGTTCGAGAACAATCATGATAGGAGCAATTATCGCTTTTATCAGTCGAGAACGCAATGTAGGTACAATTGTATCAGGGAGGATTTTTACAAGGAAATCCAAATAGGTGTTTAGTCTTTTGATTACTAAGAGTCCCACTGATTTCTTTTGCAACCTTGTTATTACAATAATTTAAAAGTACCTAGTTTTAAAGGCAAACGAGGCAAATCTTGCAATTAAATAGTTATCCCCAACAGATCGAGCTGAATTTTTGAAAACGCGTTTGCTTTGGATGACAGCGGGGATCACTTCTGAAGGTACTAACTAAATCAAAATAAAAAAGACTGAAATTCTCATAGTTTTTTTTTTAATTCAGAATATATCAGTTATTTCAACAATTGGTATAATGATGCTTTCAGATTGGCCTCACTGCATGTTTGGTCATGTACCTACATATAAATTTTGCTATTTTAAATCCTATACGGAAAAAATAAAATTATTCCACTTATTTTCTATTCACTCCTATGACATGAATAATAAAAGAAAGGGTTGGAAGAGAAACGGAACGCATATTCAAAAATAAAATAATTAAATATTTATTTTCCATGTTTTCAATTACGTTCGCTCTCTATTTGTTCATTTAGAGGTCAAATTACTTTAAAGATATTAGAACAACATAGGAATATTTTTACACGCTAACATTTTGCATACATTTGTAAATTGAATTGTCATTTATAACACAGTAATCGAAAGATAGTTAAAATATCATTTTAACGATAATAGGTACAATAATTTAAGGATGAAGCTGGTCTGATGATAAAACTGGTGAGTCGACACCAACTTTTCCTGCTGGGTAGAAAAAAATCTGTTAGGTGGAGTAGAATTCATTTGTTCACACTATTTTTTGTAATCACAAAAAATAGTGTGAACGAGTTTCACTTGCACTTGTCCGGTTCTTAGCCTCACATTTAATCATTTAATTTCATTGATAAATTATTGTGTATATTATATAAATATTTTAGATTGGATTGTTAAATCTTTATTTTGTAGCAAAAGTCTAGCCTCCATTTCTCGACGTACCTAAGTACACTTTTTATTCCCGGATAAAACCGAAGAGTTATTAAAATACAATCATTCCTCTTTCTACTTAAGATGCGACCTCATCTTACTCTATAAGGACTTCCTGGCGGTATAAAAGTTAATGCGCTTAAGTAAATTCAGATAGCTATGGTTATCCAGTTGTGGTAACTCCATTTATATTATGGTTAAAAATAGGCATAAGTATTTTTACTAAAATTACAGCATTCTGTTGACTCATGCCAAGTCTACTAAATTCTGAAATGTATTTATAATACATAATATGCTATAAATAAATTGAATAATTTGTTAATACTATTTATTTTGAACTAAAACTTTTAAAATCAAGCAATAATGATGAAATTTACTACTTTTAAACTTAGACTTATACCAAAAAAAAAGATCTCACTATAAATCATTGCAATGTTATCGAAGTAAGGGCCTAGCCCCATCCCTAGGGCACTGCGCCGTGGCGTAGAGATGGAGCCAGGCCTATAGATAGAGACTTGAATCCTAAATTCCTTATTAGGGAATTTAGTCCTTATTACTGTTATAGGACAAATACTACTGATTCGATTGCGCTATTATCCGGTAAAGATATTTTTCATCTTACTAGCTCGTAAAGTTACCTTTCCGAAACTAATAATGGCGTGGAAAAGTTCATTTTGCTCCCTAGGGTGGAAAGTAATTTCAAAATTCGAACACGACGGAGCTCTACATTTTCAATACAAAATATTTCCAACCTCTTTGTATAATACCTTCACAAAATGAAGAAAAATAGTTCGATTCAAGGAGATCTTAGCTTAAAGAAACACTAAATATTATATTAAAATAACTTAGATATTTTGTATATTTACGTAAAATGTAAATAAAAATGTTCAATTTACTTTCTCTTAGCAGTGCTTAGATTTTTTAGAACCATTTACACGAAAATGGTTTGGATGAGTAAAGAAGAATGCGACCTATGCGAGTTGTGTCAAGAGCCTAATAGAAGAAAAAAAAAAAAGTAAAAAAAAACTTTGTACTACGTAATTTTGTTGTAAATAATGTTCAAAATTAATGAAATGTGTACATGTAAGTGAACTCACGTGATTATAATGTAACTTTATGACCAGAAATAAATAAATGCCAAGCAGATGTTTCTACTCGAGAAAATAGGTGAACTAAAAAATTTCCTCGCTACGTTAAGATGAAAAATGTTGTATTTCACTCGGCTGTAAAGTTATTTTATCTCGTGTCTTCTTGAATCCATCGCTACGCTCAGGATTCTACACTAGAACCACTCGCTGCGCTCGTGGTTCAAACCTAGAATCCTTCGCTTGCTCTGGATTCAACTGTCAGACACTCGACGGTAAAATACAACTTTCCAGCCTAGTACAATAAATAACTATTACTTCCAAGAGTTTGGCAACGTAGTTATGTCCATACAATTGCTTCGTGAATTATTAAAAGACAGAATTATGTGAAGCTCGCAAAAAAAAAGACACCAGTAAAGTTGTTTTGGCAGGGTCATTTGGTGGATAAGTGTTGTCAGCGCTTTATTTTATTAAACGGTTTTCTTTAGCTTGACCTGTTTATTTATTTATTTATTTGTTTGGGTCAAATTTAGTAATTGAAATTTTACCCCCTTGCAGTTGACGGATCGTTCTGAAATTTGGTATACACCTTTAGTCCTGATGACAATACAAGTTAATATATTCTATATTATTGTAAATCCTTGATGGCCGCTGCCACAAAATGGCGGATTTCTTATAAACACGCTTTTATTAGGTCGACCTGTATGTATTGAAATCTAAGGTAACTAATTTAACCATCTTCCAAAGATCGTAGCGTCATGAAAATGGGCAGCTGTATGTAGTTCTGATGACAATATAATAATATGGTACTGTTGAACTGATCTGATGATGGAGCCGGAAGATATGAACTAGAACTTCATGATGGAACATCGTATCATAGCTGTGTTTGGATTTGTTAGAAAAGTCTTGTAATGAATCTTGACCACAATAATTTGTAGCGTGTTTTTTAGTTTTTTAAACTGTAATTTATTTTAACACAACCCCCACAATGTGGGTATCAAATGAAAGGGCATTTCTAATAAAATACAGTAAATACATTACCTACATCATTATCTTTATTTTCAATAAAACCGTTTAACTTGAAAAGTTTTTTAAGTAAGTACTTATTTTCTTAAACTTTGCGGTGTAGATAGCGATGTTTTATAGATTTGTATTTGATTTTTACTTCGATCATGTGTGAAAATGTGATTAAGTTAAATAAATTGGTTAAACATGTCTCTTTACTATATTTATGTCGGTATAAAGTCCACAGAAGCTTCCAGTAATGACACCATCACTTACTAAGACTTAACCAGCATTTAACTCACTTATTTTGCTTCACTATGTCTATATTATGGCTTGTTAGGTAATAAATGTCTATATTTATAAAACTTGGTAATAAGATATAGTGGAAACTGGCAAAAATATAAACGACGCTGTAAACTCCCATAGTAAAAAGACATACTTACCAGTAATATTTAAAAAAAAATAGAACTGACAAGGAAGTTATAAATAGATCCGACTGATCGAAATTTTATTTTCCGCGTAGTTTCTTATGAAACTACGCACTAAATACCCCGAGAATCGTGCCTGTCAATATCTTCAAGTGGAAGGTATTTATAAAATATAGTTTGGGAATTTTGGTATTAATAATTTTTGTATGCTCATACCTTATTTACATTTGTGGTGTCTGGCTCATTGTTAATAAATATTGACCGGAGCTTCTTCTGAAGATAACTTTTTATAACCTACGTAGAGTTTGTTTCGAGAAATACCTATCGTGGTAAAAAATGGGAACTCACATCTCGATTGTGTCGCTAGTCGAACAAAATAATCAAACAAGGACAGCAGCGCCCTCAATGCCACATTGGTTCTTTTCCCAAGACTCTAGATAATGTTATAGGGTTCCGTAGTAAACAAGAAACCCTTATAGTTTCGCCATCTCCGTCTGTCCGTCCGCGGCTCTGCTCAAATACTATTAGTACTAGAAAGCTGAAATTGGTATGAACATAATTATTAATAATAACGAGAAAGACGTAGAATAAATCTTGAAAATAATATTTTTGATTTGAAACAAATCATGCTAGTAACTTAAATCTAAAGATGAAATTAAAAGGAAAGCTATCACGGCTAAGTAGACTTTATAGTAAATTATGATGTGCAACTACGGAACCCTACTTTGCGCGTGGCACGACATGCACTTGGCTACTTATTTTATTCAATTATAGATGACCACAACATTTGACGATAAGCGACATTCCGATCTCCAATGGAGCGCAAACAACCTAGAAGCCTTTGATAAATGTCATTGCTAGAAGCTAACAATTCCCTCCGTGAGATTAAACACGCTTCGCATGTTGATTATCTAAACCAAGTGACCGCGTAAGTGAAGTGAGGCTCTAAGTTAACTTCTTTTTTTACCGACTTCCAAAAAAAAGGAGGTTCTCAATTCGAATGTATATTTTTTTTGTTTTGTTTATTTAGCGATTACTTGGTCAATCATGAAATGATTTTGTTGATTCTTTTTTGTATGGTAGATCATATGACCTAAATTTTATCAAAATCGGTTCAGCACTTTGGTTTTAATAACAAAATAACTGGAAAAATATGTCATCCAAGTAAACGAATTGCGTATTTTGAAGTCGGTTTTTTTCAGTTTTTTTTTTTATCTATAATTCTATTACTGCAGATAATATCTAATCGTAGGTATCTTGGCTGCGCTACGGAAAAACAAAGTAACTGACAAATTTTCCCAAATGAGTTTTTTTACATTTTTGGTACTTTTAGTGACCTTATGTAGCTACTAGCTCCTTATAGATTCTATAAGGAGCTAGTAGCTACATAAGGTCTCTCGAATTTTGACATGTTTATACAGTTTTCAGCTAGAAAAATGCGTATTCACCTTGGGCTTCACTTTACTTCTGGACAGGCTGGTTATATCGGGAACTTAATTTTAATTTTTATCAGTACGCATACTGAAAATGTAATCAAAATATTTCTTTTCAATATTCGGGGCAACCATCACGAAATCATACCGATATTTCGAGCTAATTCTACTATGCAATAGTAAAGGCAAGAGGGAATAGGACTATGTTGGTCTGATTCACACTCCTCAAAACGTAACCGATAAAAAACCGAATGGCTGACAACTTTGCGGTGAAATTCCGATTACTGATTAATTTCTTGGAATGTTTCTTAATTCATACTATCGCATGAAGTAATGCGTGGAGTTATTGATCGATTCATCGCAAAGAATTTGCCGAATTTAGGCGAAAAGATTACTTACTACGACTTTTTCGGTTTGATTCATATTATGTACCTATGTACGTGATAAATTACAGCTTTCTAGTACTTTTCAGTCTTTGAACAAAGCCGCGGACAGAGAGACAGCTGACGGACGGACATGGAGAAACTAAATCTAAAAATAAATATAATAAATAATATGTCTGTTTGTTACATTTTCACGATCAAACGGTTAAACTGATTGTTATGAAATTTGATACAGAGATAGCTGAGAACCTGAAGACCGATATTGGCTTCGTTTATCATTTTCGTTTTGTTAACTGAATGATTGACATTATTTTTTCTATATTAGATATTATGTTGAATGTGTAGTATTATATTATTTAGAAACAAATGTATGATAGTTTAAGATTCATTAATAGGAAGAAGCCACTGGCGTCCGAGATACAGTTTATAACTAGTTCGGAGTCAGTGAAACTTATAAGTATTATTGTACCTTATTAATGTATTAAGTAATTATTATTAATTATTATGTATTAATTTATACGAGCTATGGAGAGGGCTATGCTCGGAGTCTCTCTACGAGATCGAATCAGAAATGAAGAGATACGTAGACGTACAAAAGTCACCGATATAGCACAGCGGATTAGCAAGTTGAAGTGGCAGTGGGCAGGGCACATAGCACGTAGAACTGATGGCCGATGGGGCCGAAAGGTTCTCGAGTGGAGACCACGTACCGGCAAGCGCAGCGTAGGAAGACCTGCACCACGAGATGGACAGATGATCTCATACAAGTGGCGGGAAGACGCTGGATGCAAGCCGCTTCCAATCGGTCTTTTTGGAAATCCATGGAGAAGGCCTATGTCTAGCAGTGGACTTCTTATGGCTGAGATGATGATGATGATGATGATTAATTTATACACTAATAAAGTTTTTTTTTAAATTTGAATTTGAATCATCATCATCACTCTTCATTACAATGCTAGTGAAACCCCAAGGTGTATTACATAAATTGATGTTCTCAAGCAGTACATTATAACATGAACAAACATTGTAAACGCCAAATCTAAATGTGTATCCCATACGACTATATGAAATAAGTGATTGCCTTCAGGCGCCTATTATAATTATATTGAAGAATTAATAATAGTTTAATGTGAAGCATGATTAAACTATCAATAATCTACATATAAGTACGTCACTAATGATGTCATATCACAGCTCGTTTCACGAACAATCGTGACGAGGGGCTATGATTCTGATCTGCAGGTCAAACTACCAGGATAATAGTGAGTAATTCATTTTCTTAACCACCAATGAATACTAATGATCACGTCATTTGTTTTATTGTTCCGATATGAGTAGGTAAACAATAATACTAAGTTGTGTAGAAGCTTTCGTAATAAATTGCGAGCAAATTAGGTAGATACTTTGTTTTCAGTTGAAGTGTGTCCAAGAAACTTGCTTGCCAGGCCTGTTACAATATTGGTTCTTAAATATTGCAATTTTAATGCTCATCGTGTATTGAAGAACCTCGCGCCTTGACCAGTGGCAGACCAGACGCGATACAATCGACCAGCTGCTTTATCAGCTAACTCGTATGACACTGGACATGGTCACCGTGACTTTCATTACTCAGGACGTCGATAACCGCATAGACTGAAGGACAAGATGATGTTCACCAATGCTTATTGGCTCTCTATATTTCTTGCATTAGTCATGATGATCATTTCTAGTGTCATAAAAATTATCCGATAAGGTAGCAGGTCACGCCCGGCCATGCGGCCATGGTCCAGTCAGGGAACGCGCGACGGGCGCTAATTCATATTCCTATTCACACTAAACCTAAAAAGAGGAGTTAAGCTGTATGATAAAGATTATATTATTATTTTAGTTTGGTTTAGTTCACGAGGTACCCATGAGAGATCACTCGGGAAATAGGACGCGCGCATCCTCTTTGCGTAGTAGTGAACTATAAACCCAAGACACCAAAGTAGAATAACCTTTAAATGTCCTTAGAGTATCAATAATCTTCTAAGTCACCAATCTTACCACACAGGTTAACTTCTTTAAGTATAGTGTTTGGTCTTCCGCTGAAGCGTTTTAATGCACAACGAGCTAACACTCAGTAACATCCAGTTTCTACTTTACACGTGGTGCAAATAAGCGTTTTATGATAAAAGGCAACTGGACTCGAGTTTTGTGTAAATAATTCTTGAAACGCCTACTGGCACTACAGGCGCTATACAATAGTAGACCCTTACAAAAAGGTTTTTGCGAGTTAAGAAAGTGCTTTTACTGTGACATTGTGTAAACGGAAAAGAACACACGATATGAGTAGATTTATACTGTTCTTACAAAAACTACAAAGATATCACGTATACCAATATAATATTTCTAACTTTATTATAGATACAGTGAAATCGTAGAAATATACCGAGTCGCAATGGGTCTAAAAATCCTAGGTGGTTGGCATCAGTTTATACCTCAAACGTTTCAAACTACAGCGCCACGCTATTTAGTGACACTTAAACTAGTTTACGTTTGTATTTAACGCAGTATATAACATGATATGAAAACAGTCAAGCACTATAGTCAAGGATGCTGGCTGGGCGCTCGAGTAAATCTTGATTATCATATTTATAGCTGAAGTTAATTGACATTACGATCCATGCACCTAACTTCCAATAATCGACATGTGGTTGAGGAATTTAATATTGGCGGGGTGCAAAAAGAACCACTCTCTATGTGCTAATGGGTTCTTTTCCTCTACAATGAAACAGGTTACGCCGCATCGTTATCTGCCCTGTTTTTTTTTTGGCAGGCGTGCCCAAGCCCAAGATAAGTTTTTGAGTCGACTATACGACAGGCAATAAATGCTGTATAGGTACCTTACTGCATGATCACGGCTCCAGGGCTAGCCTCTTAATAGGAGTAGTACTATGTCTACCCAATAAACAAATTATGACAAAATTAAATAACATTTATGAAACTGCGTAATTTATAATTTCGGAGGACAAGAAAATCCGAATAGATAGATAGATAAACTCTTTATTGTACACGCCATAAAATGTACAATCAAATAAATTAATTAAAAACTAGTGTAACAACTGGCGCCTTATCGCTAAAAGCGATCTCTTCCAGTCAACCTTAGTATGAAGAGGAACGAAAAGACAATCTTCTAAAGCTTTTTAGGAATTGTTTTTATAATGGTAAGGAATATATAGAATTTAAGTAGGATAATAAAATACATTTATATGCAGAATTATCAACATTTGCACGTCTGCCTGCAGACTGAATACAATGTGTCTACAAATTTAAAATTAAGAACTCTATATGTACCTACTTGTATTCTTGCAAATAAACGATTTGATTTGATTGACAGTAAAATGACGGGGCGTGCAGTAATAGAGAGGGGAGAAAAAAATAATTAAAATAAAGTATTATAGTCTTTTACATACAATATTGATTTTTTTACAATATATTATACAATACAATATTGAATATACAATGGATTACCTAATTTCACAAGAGCCATAAAACATTCCCGAGGTTACTGCAATTAAGTCGACGCGACGTAAGACGCGCCTCGATGTAAAATCCTTATGATATCATATTCCAAAAATAAATCTTTCAGCAGTAACTAGTATAATTCCTTACATAAATGTTTAGTATAAAAAAAAAGTTACGAATTAATAAAATAACCCATAATATTATAACAGAAAGGATATTTATGCTAACTCTTTGTGGAACACGATATACGAGTAATAAGTGAGATTTCTCCAACTGATAATCCAGTTGTTTGGTATAGAATAGATACAGGTGATATATTTTATGTAGGCTATATTCTTTGTTCCATGATAGGTTGCAACATCAAGTGAGTAGGCGGTCAATTATAAGGCGGCCCGTAGACGAATCTATCTGGATCGCGATCCGTGATCAAAATCAAGGATCACGATCCAGATTTAACGTATACGAAGATGATTAATAATCTTTGTACACGTTCAATCTGTTTTTTTTTTATTAACCCTCTTTGTACAAACTGTCCCACTGTTGGGCGCGGGCCATCTTCTCATTGTGAGAAGGGTAAGGCCATAGTCTACCACGCTGGCCAAGTGCGGGTTGGCAGACTTCACACATCTTTCAAGATCATTGAGAACTCTCAGACATGTAGGTTTCCTCACGAGGTTTTCCTTCACCGTTTGAAGTTGGCGGCAATCGACAATACGCACATAACTTCAAAAAGACAGAGGTTCGTGCCGCGGGATTCGAACCCAGGACCTGGATCTGGCAATCTGGATTGCGATCCTTCATTTTGATCACGGATCGCGATCCAGATTGATATGTCTATGGGCCGCCTAAGACTACGAATGAATATTAAAATTGTACATAGTAAAGACTGCTGAAGTATATTTAAATATCGATAGAGCGGATGTGGGTTCAAATGCCTACAATTGTACCTTTCAAGTGCCTAGCTTGTTAACTAAATACTCGTACCTGCCTACCACTTTCAATGTATCGAACCTGGTGGTGTTCTCCGCAGCTTCGTCTAGACCGATTCTCATTCTGTGTTAAGTGAGCTTGCTATCCGATACCGCAGGAGAGATATACCGGACAAGTGCGAGTCAGACTCGCCCACCGAGGGTTCCGTACAAACTCCGTATTTCCGTACAAACAAAACAGTACCTAGATAAGAGGAGAAAACCTATTTTTTTTTATATTTTCCTGCATAAACCGAAAAATATACATCGTAAAAATATTTAAAACCCTTAGCTTATGCTAATGAAGCTCTTTCATATGATACCCCACATGATACGGTTAAAGAACTTAAAAATTAGGACACTCATTCCTTGCATGAAGACACATTTTTTTTGTGATTAATTTAAAAATGTCCAGTTTTCGGTTTTTTCCTATATGTGTACTCTAACACAATGCTTCTGGCCAAATTTCATAGTTCTACGTTAACGGGAAGTACCCCCATAGGTTTGATTCCCTTGTGAGTGTCGAAATGTGCGTTTTTTACGACATATTCGGCTGTAACTTTTTTTTAACGGAAACTGAGAAATTTTATTTTTCTTTCTGCAGCAAGAGACTAAGTATGGATCTGCGTATATAGTTTTAATTTCAACTCTATACCTTCACGCGTTCCCGAGATAAAGGTCTTGACACCCGGACAGACGGACAGACAGACGGACAACAAAGTGATCCTATAAGGGTTCTGTTTTTTCCTTTTGAGGTACGGAACTCTCAAAATTATATAATTACTAGCTGTTACCCGCGACTGGAAAGGAGTAAAAAAGTACCGAATTAAAACCAATATTTACTAATTATATCCACTTGCTACTTTTTCACAAGCTTTTCCTTTTTCCTTTTGAGGTACGGAACACTAAAAAATATGTAAATTACGTATTTTTCGTTCTAATTGACTGTACAAACAGAATTAAGCGGAGATTAATAACAAATTCCTGAGAGCAAACGTAAAACAGATGTCGGTGTTCAGAAACTTCAGAAACGATTTATCTTGTTATCTGTTTGAATTATACATAGACCTCGTCTTATGTCTGATCTCAGTGTATATTTTAAATACATAAAAACAAAAATAATTTTGATATTTTACTTCCAAGTAATATTTTAGATTGTAGATGGAAAAAATATCACGAAAATATCAAAGTTAATTTTGTCAAACCATATTTCAGATAGGTATATAGCTATAGATATATTGACTAACTAGTTAATACTATATCTGAAATCCCAATGTACTAGTTTTACTCGAACACCGAAGCTTCCGTACGAACACAAGATCAACAGTGAGTAAAAGTTTGGTGTTCAAAAATGATTAAATGAGCTTGACTTGCACTTGGCCGGTTTTTAGTATGTATTTGTTGCTTATACTTCAAAATTATAAATATAATCGTATTAGTTTTGAGATTTGAATCTGTTGCCATTTTTACAATAGAGCCAACGTTAAAATTGTTTAAAAAACTAATTTCTTGTTTGAACTCGTACTGAATTTTCAACATATTATTGTTATTATTTATTAATAAATCCTCCGTTGTTGTCATATCCTAATTTGTTGATAAATATCACGTATTTTGTGGAATTTACAACTATTATAATTATCTATTATTTCAATAGACACAGCTGTGAAACTTTAGCAATAGGCTCCCGTACTTTTGTGATACGGAGACGACTTTGTATTCAATTTAAATCGCCATCAAAAAGGTATCAAAACACAAAAAAATACACAAAGGGAGGGTTTCCATTCGATATTTTTTTTGTATGTACATATGTGTAACTATTTAATGATATACTGTAATTTTTGTTCCTTATGATATGTAACTAACCACAATTGTGGTGCGCGTGTTTCGGTAGCCTATTCTTTAGCATCTGCTATTAGGAACGCTATTTCGAAACATTCTAAGGAGGCCTGGGAACATTTACTCACTTTTCCATACAGTGTGCTTTACGTCCATTTCGATCCGTCTAACAAAAAATCCCTTACTACTAGAGTAAAGGAAAACTGCGTAAAGTATAAAGTATTGGAAGAGAACCTTTTAGGCCTTAGTAATATTATTCCGCCTAAAAGACGGAATAATCAAAATTCGAAAACATCGGGCGATTCGGCAACGATCAAAGTAGTTGAAAATAAAATTAGCGATGGCGATATCAAAGGCACCGCACGCATCTTGTTCTCCAGCGATACTATTGCTCCATTTACAACAGACACGGTCCAGTCACTTCGTGACAAACATCCACCTGCTGCGGCAAATCTCCTTCTTCCTGATCCACCACAATCAGATGATGTTGCCATTGAAGTCACAGCTCAGGAAATTGCAGTGGCTATTCATTCTTTTAAGAGTGGCTCTGCCGGAGGCCTAGATGGCCTTTCTCCTCAACATCTAAAAGATCATCTATCTTTTAGTTCTGTTGAGGCTGGTGAGACTCTCTTGAAGGATTTAACGGCTTTGGTAAATTTCATGTTATCTGGACGGGTCAGTGGTGACATCATCGATGTTTTGTACGGCGCTAATTTATGCGCACTTACCAAAAAGGATGGTGGTATCAGACCTATTGCTGTAGGCACCACATATTGTCGCCTCGCGGCTAAGGCAGGTTGTGGGAAAAAGGTTGCTCTTTTGAGCATCCTTTTTCAACCAATGCAGCTTGGTTTTGGTTCGCGTGGCGGATGTAAGGCTGCTGTTCATTCCATTCGATTTTTCCTTAGTCAAAATTTTGGAGATGTGTTGCTAAAGGTGGATGTAAAAAATGCATTCAATTCTGTTGATCGAGGTGCCCTGTTGACCCAGGTCAAAGACAAAATTCCGGATCTTTTTAGTTTTCTTTGGCAATGTTATGGTAACAACATTGACATACCAAAACAACTTTCTTGAGTCTTCAGTTGGCTGTCAACAGGGTGATCCTTTTGGACCCGCCATTTTTAGCCTGGCCATTCATCCAATTATTCAACGTCTCCATTCTAAACTAAATGTTTGGTATTTGGATGACGGAACCCTGGGGGGTGATGCGGGCACTGTTCTTAACGATTTACAAATCCTAGTAGACGAATTTCGTCTTATTGGTTTAGAACTATTTTTTTCCAAATGCGAGCTTTATGTTTGCGACTCCTGTCCTGACAAAGATTTGATTTTAATAAATTCAATGTTTTGGCACCTAATATCAAATTGTTGAACAGCCGTTCTCTTCGCCTTCTGGGTTCACCGATATTAGATGAATCTTTTTCATGTTTTGTTGAAGAAAAAATTCAAAATTTTAAGAGTGTCTCTTCTAGGTTACTCAAAATAAACGCCCACATGGCGTTTACAATTATCAAATATTGTTTGTTCGTTCCGAAATTTATGTATTATTTACGATGTAGTCCACTGTGGAAACGCGGTGAGCTCCTTTTGAGCTTAGACAATGTCGTAAAGGAAACTCTGATATCGGTTTTGAATGTTGACATGAATGACAGGATATGGTCACAAGCCTCACTACCTGTACAGCTTAGGGCTTAGGGGTCCGCAAAATTTCGAGTGTTGCTTTACCGGCTTTCTTGTCCTCGGTTCATAGTACTCATAAATTAGTAGAAAAAATTCTCGCTCCATCTTTAGGCCATTCTGTAGTCGTTGCTTTTTTGGACGAGGCCCAGATTGCTTGGAGGCTGGCTTGTCCAAATACCGATTTTCCCAGGACGTTATCGTCGCAGAGACTGTGGGATCGGCCGATCTGTGAACTAGCACGGAATTCTCTTTTAGATACGTGTACTAGCGTCGCAGATCGTGCTCGTATTCTTGCAGTTTCTGTTTGGGAATCGGATCTTTGGTTACAAGCTATGTCGTCTTTTAATACCGGCTGCCTTTTAGATCCAACTGCATTTCGTCTAGCAGTCAGCTTGCGTTTAGGAGCAAGGTGTTGTGAGGCCCATATCTGCCAGTGTGGTACTGCAGTTGATCAACTCGGCCACCACGGTCTCTCATGCTCGAGAAGCTCTGGTCGAATTGGTCGTCACGCGAGCCTGAATGATATCATCCGCCGGGCTTTTACCACCGCCAATGTTGCAGCTGTGGTCGAACCGAGCGGTCTTGTGCGTGACGATGGTAAAAGGCCTGACGGGATGACGCTTGTGCCATGGAAGTTCGGACGGCCCCTTGTATGGGACGCCACATGCGTTGATACTTTGGCACCGTCTCATCTTCCTGAGACACGGAGTAGGGCTGGCGCTGCGGCTAATTCGGCGGAGCAGCACAAGCGGCGTAAATATGTTAATCTCGGTAGAGGTTACATATTTGAGCCGTTTGGTGTCGAAACTTTGGGTCCGTGGGACCGGGAGCTCATCTAATTTTCAAAAATTTATCTGAGCGCTTGATCGATGCGACGCGTGACCAAAATGCTTTAACCAAAACCAAAATTATATAATATAGCACATAAATTGCTCGTATTAGACTTGTACAATCAGTAGATGAACGTGACTAGGCGTTGATGCCGAGTTACTATGTATTTTGGTTACCGCTAGTGCAATGAACTTTGTCGATTTAGGAATAGACTTTGAGTAACCACAGATTGAATTGGCAATGTGCCAGACAAATAACATGTAGAGGTAGTAAAAGAGAGAAACGTAATGAAAATTCTTTCATCTAGGTTTTAAAGTAAATTCCGTGAAAATATTATATGACTTTTATCACGAAATCACTTAGGGACTTACTTATAAACGCTGAATAAACGCATTTTAGTTAAAAAGTGTCTTGTTCCGTTTTCACGCGTGACAGTTTATGTGTGACAGAAAGTGACAAATGCTTATTCAGTGAATAAGATTTTAACATGCGTTTATAACTAAGACGGTCAGTGTATATAATTAGTGTGACTTTAAAAGGGTCTCTTGTTTGATACTACGAACATATGAGTTAACTTATGTTAATTTAAATATACAAACAATTTTAAAAGCATGTAAAAAAGTAATCAATTAAAATTAAAATTTCGTCAATTGAAACCCATCCATATTTAATTTAAATTAAATATTAATTTTTGACTTGTTTAAGTAATTATTTTAAGTTGATCGACTATAACTCGATAACTTGTAAAACCTACTTAGCCGTGATAGTTTTCCTTTTAATTTCATCATATATATTCTACTAGCATGATTTTTTTCATAGGTAGAGAGAGGGGGGACACGTGACTAACAAAAAATTTCACTTCAAAGCTTTATTTCGCAAACGGATCTCTAAATTGAAAAATGGTTTTCGCACACCCCCAATATTTTTTGATTACCTATCTAAAAATATCCCAAAAAAAAATATAAAAATATGAATGTAGGGAAGGTACCCTAAAAACATTTTTTATCAAAAATGTATTCTAAGACTTTCTCGGCTTTATTATCTTTATCAAATTACAGCTTTCTAGTACTTACTGTTTTTGAGCAAGCCGCGGACGGACAGACAGACAGACGGACATGGCGAAACTAAGGGTTCCTTGTTTACTACGGAACCCTAAAAATGAACGGTTCTTTCGGTATAGCAAGTGAAACCACAAGACATTGCTAGAAGTTAATAACAATTTAAATATGTTCAAATTTGAAGGATAAAAGCAAACAGAAATCAGAAAATATTTATTGTATAAACTGTATACAATGATGTTATAATAATTAATAAAATAAGTATCAACAGTTTCGTCCTAAAATCAATAAAAAAATAACAAACAGAATTTAAGATCAAACAATCAGAGGCAAGCGCAAGAAAAGATAACTGAATCTGAACATTACAGGATCCGCAAAACGAATCATTCTCAGACGGCCCGTGTAAAAAAAGTTGTGTCGCTTCGTCAACCTCAATTTTACAGCACATTAACCAGTAATAACGACTCTAGACAAACTAAAGAACGGGAGACAGGACACAGAACTAGGTGAAATGCTCAAAGAACCGCCCGAAAAATCTGCCTCGAACATGGAAAATGTTTTAGTTGAAAAGGGTTTCTAGATGAGGACTTAGGTTGAAAACCGTCAGGGCTTAAGGGATTTGGTTACGGAGACTTATTGGTTCCAGTTGACGAACAAAAGTTGCATAGTCACGAATAGGTATTCTCGAAATAAATTGACTATATGTTTTAATGTGAAATTTTAAGCCGCAAAATAATAGTAGAATTATTTTCAACAAAGATTACGAACATTTGTGTAAAGGTAATTCATAATCTAATAAGTTTAATGGATTCAATTTAAAACTATGGATTTCATAATTAATGCCATTTTCTTACTCTTATCCTTTTTTACCCCTATCCCACTTCAAACATCTCTTTTCTAACAATTTGAAAAATCTGTTTAGTACATTAGATATTCATTTTTTTTAAGTCAGATGTGTTATTTTACGTCACTATTTCACTATTTTTGTCACTATTTAAATGCAAATATCAAAATATTAACAGTGTTTCAGTCCATTAATAAATGAAAATTAACATTTTCAGTTCGTCAGCAATTCACTTACATTAATGATCATTGTTCTTTTCATTTCCTAATAAGTATTTTGTAATTATACTTTCAACTCGATTAAATACATATTTTTTTGATGGACAACAGAAGAAAAATTATCATAATATGTAAAACGGAGAAAACAAACAAAAGCCGCAATCATAAAGGTGTTTTCTTGTCATGATTCATAAAATTACAAGGAAAAATGCCTACGCTAGATTTTGTTATTACAACAACGACGCTTGTTCCATTTGTATACAATTTTTATCTGACAATATTAATGTTAGAAACAATTATGTAAGTATAAGTACCATTAAAGTATTCTTGAGTTTTAGGCAGTTTTGTCGGGAGACTTGAGATCTGCAGGTCCTGGGTTCGAATCCCGCGGCACGCACCTCTGTTTTTTCGAAGTTATGTGCGTATTGTAGATTGCCGTCAACTTCAAACGGTGAAGGAAAATATCGTGAGGAAACCTACATGAATAAACCTAAGATAACCCTATAGATAATTTAAAATTTCACTTCAAATTCTGTTTTACTTTACAGATCTGAAAAAAAGTATTTGCTTTACTTAAGAAAAATTGAATAAAATTATACTTATTTTGAACTCAAACCAGCAAATTATTTATTTGTAATTTGTCGAAGTATTTACGAATGCTTATCTAGGTGGGTAACCTAACTAGCGCTAGCAGTATGTAAGTAACTTCGTTAACAATAGAATAATATGGACTAAGGACCATATTACTGCAGCTGGTCTGACAATGCAATCGAAAAGTTGGCACTAAAACTTCCGCATGATTACAATAGGTACATATATCATCAGCTGTCGAAGTAGAATTAATTATATCAGTCTTAATAATAAAAAACATTTGTATTGTTTTGCTGTACACTAATATCTGAAAAGTTTATTTTACATAAGATTTTATTATTCATCAAAATTTTACCAATTTAGGCGATGACTCACAGTTATTACAAAAGCCATTGTTTTCTTTCCGTGAAAATGGTGCCACAAGCGTTAAAAAAAATACTCGTTCCGTGATAACAAGCCAGCTCAAACCTTGAGTATAATAGTAAACAGTCTGTTAAATACGCTATTTCGTTTGCTGATCACGTTTTAACGGTTAGCTGACACGTTATCTGGTGGTTACAGCGATGAACACGACTTTTAGGTTAATAGACGAGACGCGTTATCTATTTCACCCGTTATAACTTATTCCTTTTGGCCTATACTGGACCATGTGACCCTGAATATTTTAATTTTGATGTACATACTGTGAAATATAGCATTATTTTCTTTTATTCAATGATACATCAAACAGACAGTCATCAGTCTGTCATACGTCATCTCTACATTTACCCTTATCAGATACTAATATCACCTTTTAAAACATAGGTAGATAGATTTTCGCTTCACAATTCGTATTCGAATTCGGATCGCCATTACACCTGATGTTATCTTTCACATAATTCATTCACACCTTTTTCGGTTATCCACTTCCTATTCTACCGCTTGCCATGTCCAGGGTTCCGGTTATATTGCCAATATGCACAAAATAAAAAGTAATGTGAAGCAATAAATTTGCTCATTTTACTGCCTGACTTGCATGCTTCGATTTATTATATAAGGATTATCTGGCATAAGTGATTGGTCGTGTAATGATTGCGACGCAACATCCCTATTTCTAAAAGACTCTTTACGAGGAGAATTTCAATACCACTTTATTTTTATGTGAAATTTTTTGCAATGTTCGAATCAATATCGAATGTCAAAACCTACGGAAAGAAGGTATCGCACAGACGTATGGTCTTTATCTTTTTACTATTTTGGTAAAGAATTTTGAATTAACCACAAGCATTTATTGTTTTCATAATATACTGACGCACTTTTTTAGGGTTCCGTACCCAAAGGGTAAAAACGGGACTCTATTACTGAGACTCCGCTGTCTGTCCGTTCGTCCGTCTGTCACCAGGCTGTATCTCATGAACCGTGATAGTTAGATAGTTGAAATTTTCACAAATGATGTATTTCTGTTGCCGCTATAACAACAAATACTAAAAAATAGAATAAAATAAATATTTAAAGGGGCTCCCATACAATAAACGTGATTTTTTTGCTCGATATTGATAACAGCAACAGGAAGACGCTTGAAATATTCACTAAATATTGAGTTATATTATTCACTTTAAAAATAAATAATTAAATTAAAATAAAATTAATATTTAAGGGGGGCTCCCATACAACAAACGTGTTTTTTTGCAGTTTTTATAGATAATGGTACGGAACCCTTCGTGCGCGAGTCCGACTCGCACTTGGACGGTTTTATTTTTTATTAATAAGTTATGTTATGTCTCTACTCATACGTTATAACGTATCTTTTTGGTACCTAAAAAAAATTATTTAAAATTAAATTAATTGAATTACAATTATTGATTAGATATTAAGATTGCTTAGTAACTAGTGTGTGAGGATTTATGCCTTTGTGCGCGCAAGGTATATAATATATATATATTTAGAATATATGGAATTATATATGGAATTAAAATGAATAAAAATGACGCTATTTATTGACTCTATTTTACTTTATAGCAAAAGCTCTTGTCAGCGATGCTTGAATTAAATTTCTACATCATCATATTTTTTTAGTTCGATGTACAATAAAACATAAAAAACCTCTTCCCTTCCTTCCTCTCCCTTTACATAAAAAAAAAACAATGAATGAAATATGGTAAGCACCATGGTAGCGCTACAATATGGTAAGCACCACTACAATATGGTAAGCACCATCATAGCGCTACAATATGGTAAGCACCATGGTAGCGCTACAATCGCTAACACCAACTCAACAAAGTTTATTCGCTCAATTTTTTATTTTTCATTTTTAATAGCTCCACGCTTTACGTACCGCTTAGTACATAATACCAAAGGAACAATGCACATTCATGGTAAATGTCTACGCATATTCCGTTTTGTATAATTAACGTCGCTTAAAGTAAGTTAAATAAACATTAAAAGATATCGTCCCCCGTAAAACCCTCCACTTTACGTTAACGTCCGTTCCGTGAATAGCACTGACGTCTGAATTCACGTGGAAATCGGAATGGCCGGTAAGGTGCCATCAAGTGGAGTGGCCTCTCGATATGTGGTAAACCACTTATCTAGTCGGCTTGTAAAACGTTTAGATAGGGAAGCTAACGTCATACTCTCAATATTTAACTCTACTTAGGTATGTATTTGCTTTGCAGTCTTGAACCATTAAAGCCATTGACATTTTAAATATGACGATATGACGATGTGGATTAAAAACTCAAGAGTGTGGTAACTACTTGTTTTATTGAAAATGTCTGACGGAGTCATGTATGAGTATGAAGTAAAACTATTCTAGAAGCTTTAAGAGCTTAGCTTTTTTTTTAGCTTTTATCGAGTCCTTGATGCGTCGGGTGCGGGGCAGCTCCAACAGCTACCTACAGCTGTTCGCCTCACGGATGGATCTTGATTGCCCAATGATGCAACACTGGACTAGTGTGCATATTGGACACTCTGGATCCAAACCGAAATATAGGTTAAGATAAAGATGTTTTATGTTTTTCGTTTTATGTGTTTATTTGGAATTTAATAATTTTTAATTTAATTTAATTTAGTTATGACTTTAATTTAATTGGACTTAATTTTGAAATTTGTAGTTATGGATATTATTTGTTATATATGGATTCTGTAATAATCTGAAATAAATAAATTATTATTATTATTATCTCATTTATTTATATACAATCTTAATTCTAAATTTTTTACAACACATATATAAACTTATAAAAAATAAACATAAATATTGTAAAAAACTTAAAACTAGGGTGCCGCCGGCAGCGGGGCGGGGCTCAAGCTGCCGGTGGTAGGGGCTACAGAGAGAGGAACCTCCTGACAATACGTGCCGTGTCCAGGATGACTGCCTTCTGTATCTGACTCTTGACCCAACCATCGAGCGAGAGCCTCTTGAGATGTTGGTCGAGGCTCTTCGCTATGACACCGTTCACCGAAACGACTATCGGGACAATGATCGTCGAGTCAACATCCCACATGGCGGTTATCTCGTGAGCCAAGTCAAGGTACTTGCTGAGCTTGTCCTTCTCAGCCTTCACGAGATTCTCATCATGTGGGATGGTGATGTCGACGAGCACTGCCCGGCGTTGAGACCGATCTACGATCACGATATCAGGCTTATTGGCAACAATAGTCCTGTCCGTGATGATAGAACGGTCCCAGTAGAGCAAAGCACGGCTATTTTCGAGAACTGGCGCTGGTGCGTACTGATAGTACGGCACCTCTGACTCGGCAAGGCCGTATTGAAGAGCAAGTTGCTGGTGGATGATCCTGGCTACTTGGTTATGCCTGTGCAAATACTCGCCGTTAGCAAGATGCGAACAACCGGAAACAATATGTCGGAGAGACTCTCCGGGACGGTGGCATGCCCGACAAATGTCGACCGTACCGTCCTTCATGATATATTTCCGATAGTTGTTCGTCTTGATAACTTCATCTGCAATTGCACAGGAAAACCCTTCAGTTTCCCCAAAGAGGTCACCGAAGCGCAGCCAGTTCACCGATGCAGGCAGGTCTACATCGGGTCCTGATAACACCCTGTAGAACCGCCCGTGCAACTCCTTGCTCTTCCATACGTCTTTGCGGTCTTCGATGCTGAGCACCGTTGGTTTGCGCCAGTTTTCTTTTGCCAAGGAGAGAGGCGTCAGGCCCTTATCAACTGCCACTACATCACAATGCATACCACAATCGTTGTTTCGGAAATAGTCTCTGAGATTGCACACCTCACGGTTGTGGAGGTTCTTGGCGTTTAAAAAGCCACGACCCCCCCACTTCCGCGGGATGTACAGTCTCATAACAGACGAGCGTGGGTGTAGCATGCGATGTAGTGTTAGTTGATGTCGGACCTTCCTATCCAGGGCGTCCAGCTCAGTTTGAGTCCACCTTAATATGCCAAAGGAGTATGTCAGTAGAGGCATCACCCAACCGTTGAAGGCGCGTGCCTTATTGCCACCTGACAAAAGACTGTTAAGTACTTTTGACAGGCGACAAAAGAAACGCTCCTTCATCGATTTTTTAATGTCCTCTACTGCTATACCCAACGACTCTGACATACCAAGGTATTTGTAGGTCTCGGTCTCGGAAAGAGATCTGAGGGTCATTGTCTCAGAAAGTTGTAAGTTCGGAGAATTTACAACTTTCCCCCGCTGTACTTGCACGACCGCACACTTATCATCACCGAACTCCATTTCAATGGCGTTGCTAAAAACCTCTGTAGTTTTTAACAACGTCACTAAATCTTGTCGTTTCGGTGCAAAAAGTTTGAGGTCGTCCATTTAAAGCAGGTGAGAAATGATCTCACCCCCTCTACGAAGCCGATAGCCTAGCCCTGAATCCTTCAGTAAAATGCTGAGAGGGTTCAGTGCTAGGCAAAACCACAATGAGCTCAAACTGTCACCCTGGAAAATGCCACGTTCAATCCTTATCAAGTCCTGCGGTGTAAAAGACCCATCCCTACTGCCCGGTTGCCGAAGTACTGTGGTCCACTGCCTCATACATGCAACTAAGAAGGATCTCAGAGTTGTATCAATTTTACACAACTCTAAGATCCTCTCAAGCCATGAGTGAGGCACCGAATCATAGGCCTTCTTGTAATCAATCCAAGCAGCAGAGAGGATTTCTATATTATTATTATTATTAAGAGTACATCTGTAATATCTCAGATAGAGGTATAGCAACTTTTTAACCGACTTCCAAAAAGAAGGAGGTTCTCAATTCGACTATATGTTTTTTTTTGTTGGTTTGTTCACCGATTACTCCATCAGTTTTGAATTGTTATTGATGATTCTTTTTTGTTTGGTAGTTAATATGTCAGAGATAGTTCCATATAAATTTTATCAAAATCGCAAAATCGGTTCACATCGATAAAAGGAGGAAATAATTTATATATTTTTACATTTTTCGTCATCTAACGAAAATTACACATCGTAATAATAATTTAAAACTTATTTAAGCTTGTGCTAATAAAGCTCTCTTATATGATACGTATGATACGGATAACTCACTTTAAAATTTGGAGCCTCATCCCTTGCATACAGACAATACCTTTTTGTTATTAAATTAAAACTTTACCGTTTTCGAATTTTTTCCTTTGTGTACTCGTACTTTATGACAATGCTTCTTGCTAAATTCCATAGTTCTAGGTTAACAGAATAGATAGGTTTTGATTCTCTTGTGAGTGTCGAAATATGCGTTTTTTTGCGACAAAAATGGCTGTAATTTTTTTACATTAACTGAGAAGTTTGACTTTTTCACAGCTGCAAGAGACTACATAATATATCTGCTTAGGTATATGGTATTATTGTTCCGTAATTTCAACTTGATGTCTCCACGCGTTCCTGAAATAGAAGGTCTTGCTAGACAGCCAGACAACAAAGTGATCCTATAAGCGTTCCGTTTTTTTCCTTTTGAGGTACGGAACCCTAAAAACATCACTACAAACAAAAACTAATATAAACGTTTCCCACTCAAAGCAACCTACGAATACGAGTCTAAAAATAGAGCTTTGTAAAGCAAAATGAGGTACAAAAGTAGTAGAAAGTAGGATACAAGGGAACACTCTCAGGGACGGCGAGACAGAGCGGCTTGTGGTGATCTGCGGTTCAACGGATCTCGTACAAATTTACGTTTAGGTAAATACAAACGTAGTATAGCTTTAAAATTAAACTTGGGTGTTAGGATTGTGGTTTTTAGAGTTATTTGTGTAGCCTTAAAGTACCTGCAAAAGTTGTTAAACCTTTGAAATGTAAGTTCTATAACAAAAAATTCAGATTTGTATGTGGTTAAACGCTTAAAGTGTGGTGGAAAACCACTAGAGTGCTGGTTTCCATCACTAGCTATCTTTAACATTTGTATAAACTTTAGATTATTTTTAACACGGACGGTGAGCATCAGGCGTGTCCAAACGTCGAGTCTAAAGAGTAATTTTTATATACAGGTAGTCGAGTAGTTCAGAGCACAGATCAGAAACCATTTTATTTCCATAACGAATAAATTTGATTAAAAAAGATAAACTTACTTAGATTAATCATAAAATATGCAAATATTGTGAAGTCATAGAAAACTGAGTCAATGCAGTTTTCTATTACTTCACAATTATTATTTTTTCTTTATTATTCAAATTTATTGAGTCGGTAATAATAATAATAATATTTTTTATACAAAATAAGATTGCGCTTGACCGCCAACTCACCTAATGTCGTGGTCTCGATAGAACGCGCTTATCTGGAAAAAAACAACCACCAAAAACACCAAGTGGATAGATTTGTAAAATGGGGTTGGTGTGTGTTGGTAGCCATCCAAGGCGATGGTGATCAAATAGTTCAATGTACATATTCTCGCTATATAATACGAGGTATACGGGTCGCAACACCTATAGCATAGAAAGCTAGTACGCTAAGTATATTTCTCTAAAACGCTTCCCTATTACTATTCGTATTCTCAATCACAAAAATACACGCTTGGGATTAGTTGGGATACCATTTCAAAATATAAAATTTCTACTGTATAAAAAAAGGAAGTTATAAATATTCATGGATTAGCACATTTTGCTAATTAGTCCTGTTTTCTATAAACATATATATTTAGGCTAAAATAGTTCCTTAAGCCTCGATGACACTGGGCTAGATTACAAGCTACAAGCCAGCGAGTTCGCGAGCAGCTGGTAAACTCGCTCCGTGTCATTGAGCTTTTTTACAATCTGCTTTTGATTGTGTCAGCGACACTCGCTACTCGCTCACTCGGTAGCTTTTAAACTCGCCGACTAGCAGCTCGTAAACTAGCCCAGTGTCATCGAGGCTTTATACACTCAAAAAGAAAAAGTTCCTTGTAGGCTTATTACACTCTGGATGAATTTCTAAAAGATAAGAATATAGGATATACTTAATTAGAATTTTGACATACATAATTTAACTTGACATTTATAAGTTAACGTTTTATTTTATTTTAACGTTGATCGATATTAATAATAAAGTAGATATAAGTACTTAATTATTTAAGTGTCTATAATGAATAGGTACTTAATGTTTTAAATATTAGTAAATTTGAACGACTCAAAGGGGTTAGATATAGATATACTTACTAAATATATAATTATTTAAGACCTATTTATTGTACCTATGTTTTAGCAAATAAATCAATTTGAATTTGAATATTGCATGGGAGTACGGAAGGTTCGGTGTGCGAGTGAAACTCTTACTTTGCCGGATTTATTAATTTTATACTTACAACAAGGTCCCTAGATATGTGTAATTACTTATTGCTTGCTTACGTATTTGCCAGTCTCTTAGAAGTATAATTTAGTGGTCAGTGTCATATTGACGCATGTAACATTTCTTTAGATAGTGTCAAAGCAAGAGGCTTGCTACTTGCAGTTTTCTGACTGGCCTTCAGCGTGCTTGACGTCTTTGTTATTATTTTTTAATGAAACCAACATATTGGTCAACCAACAAGGCAAAATAACTGCAATTAAAAAAAATCTAAATCCAATTTTAATGACATTTATATCAACGGACGTTCTGAATACTTAAACTCCTTCGCCTAATCAAGTAAAACTTTGTTTAAACTATTTCGTTTATTTATTTTGTTTATTACTATTTCATATCCCTATAAACAAAACCGTCTAATATTATAAATAGTTAAGCCCCAATAACTAATAACACGTGGTTTTATTTTTTAAAGTTGTTAAAATGCAAGAACGACTGCCTTGTCTTCCATACCATAGAAAGGTTTGGTTGATTATAAAGAGTAGTAATTTAGTAACCAAACCACACCATTAAATGCAAAACATGACCTCATTCCAGAGAGTCGGGTAAAGTTAACGTAACCTTGAGAACAAATTGACAGACACTTAATCAGAAATGCTTATCAAGCTTTCATAGTAATTAGGATAGGCACGAATATAGGGATTGTCGATGGTACATAATTTAAATTCGGGGACCGTTTGAAATTGTCTATAGCTATAATGGAAGTTAATAATTCACAGCGAGGTAATTTAGGTTGACTCATTTATGATACAGATAATCCTCTATCTTGCAGCTAATCATATAAAATGTATTACTCTGTATCATGGGTAAACAGATAATATGTGTCAAGTCCGTGGAGTTGTTGACGATTCGTATCGAAGTACCGTGGAAAACTAAATAGATTCACGGATTTTTTATCAAATCCGGTTGAGAAACAGGAACAATAATTGTAAATATTTTTATGCAATTGAGCAACGGGACATGTGAATCTCGAATAAAATATTATGTACCTACATTACAGAAAATCATTATGAACAGAAGAAAATTATACATATTTGAAATTTAATATAACTATTAAAACTAACTATTTATTAAAAAAATATGAAATCTAAGGACGTATCGATTGACAAAGAATTGGGAACCTTCTTTGTGCCGTCGAATGATAAACCAAAATCGCCCTGCAATAAAATAACTCTGGTAAACCGTTTGTAAATAATATTCACCAATGAGTTGGAGGTTAAGTACAAGCATGTCATTGAATAAAATAAGAACATAAAGTCATCCCCCATTGTTTTCAAAAAGATCGGTTAGTGTATAGAAACAACTCTCATGTTGTATGCAATATATGATCTTTATCTTTAGAAGCGGCTTGCATCGAGCGCCATCTTTAAATCTCAATGTAACTATAAAATATACTTACGCTTAATACTATCAATTTTTAACTAAACAAATTAAAATTCTTAAAGTAAATTAAAAATGAAACTCTCGTACAATTGTGTTTCCTTTTAATTAATCCATTAATTATTGCGCATTGTATAATATTTACATACGTATAATCGATTAATGAAGCTATTTATTTTGCAAAATTGCAAAACGCACTTAGTTTACTAAACTCTAACCTAGAAAAAATAAAGTGACATCATATTGGAGGGAATCATTGGGTTAGCCCATTGAGGTAAACGCCTTCTATGAGACGCTATGGCGCCATAAGATGACTCATTATCTTGACTTTTCACTGAGTACGTATAGAAGCAAAACAAATGAAGGGTTGCACTTTTGCTGCCTTACCGAAAAACGATACTTAACTTTAAGCGATTCTTAACATAAATTTTGTCAACTTCTAGCTGACACGTAATGACACTTGTGGAAAGAAGATAGAGAACTTAAGACGTCGCGTCGGATAAAGTTAAGTAACTTTTTCGGTAAGGCCCTTGACAACAATACTTAAGATACCCTTTGCATTGACCATATCATATTTGTACATGTATATATTTTCACACATCCTATGCCGAATCCGATAAATAGATATAATCATTTATAATCGAGGAGGTATTTTTTGTCATCATCTGGTCTGTAAAATTAGTAGTTTTCCCACGCTTTTTACAAGAATCTCCCTAATATTTTCGCTAAGCTTAATAAACTTAGGACGTGACTTCTATCTGGCGTCTAGAAATGATTACCAAGTGAGCCACGATGCCATGTACCTTTTACGTACGAGAGTGCATTACAAAAACCTTACGTCATCACGTACCATGACGTGATCCATTCCAAGATTAGATAGAGAGATAAAACGGTATTGCCTGAGCATTTTTTTTAGTGGAAACACTAAACGTATATTGATTTTTTTGTAGGTAAATAATAATAATAATTATAAATATGTTTATGCAATTGAGCAACGGGACAAGTAAATTGAGTTCATTGGATTATTCAAGCACTATGCATACCTACTATAACTCATTAGTTAGAGGATGTCAAGATGTACATAAAAATACGAGGTTGCCTTGTTTTACCTTGGCACGTCTTCCAATCAGCCAATACGAATGGTCGTCATAATACTTTTTAAAGTAAGGTTTGTGCAGCGCGTTCTCGTATAAACTGCATAATAACAAATGTTTGTTTAATTTATTTGCGTTGGAAAAAAATATGCTCATTTTTACTGAGTTATCGGTTCAGAAATTAAAAGATTCAAATTTTAATAACCCGAAGAATCTACGAAGTCAAGTGGCTGTGGGCAATATATATTGTTCGTAAAACAGATAAGTAGCCAATAAGACCGAAAGATTCTCGAGTGGCAACCACATCAGGGAGTGTGGGCAGGCCTCCAACACGTGGGACCGACGACCTGATGAAGGTTGCTGGTCAAGGTTGCGGAAACTTGCTAAATATACAAATGGCGCAAGGCTGTCGCATAGAACATTGGGAGAACCATCTCACATCTATGCCCAGCAGTAAGAATCTGTCCTCTGGCAAGAAGAAAAATATAGAGTGATAGAAAACATTTCTGTGTTTTAAATATGTGAGTATGTAACAGAGGTATTTCCTTTCGCGTCATGAGCACAAGAAATAGCAATTAGGGCACAAGATGTTTCCTCGTTATTTTCTTACGAAACACGTAAATATAGTAAATACGTCACGGGCTTTTAGCAAAACTCTGGAAGCAAATATTTTCGTGATATATATTTTTATTGGGGTCCTTATATTTTTATTGGGGTCAGTAGTAACACCACTACTTTTTTATTGATATCTATCTTTACGTTTACCACCAACCTATTGTGGTCTACGATGCAGCATGCTAGTCTATTCAATGCAATCACAACCTAATAGTTCCAACAGAGCTTTTGTAAAGGAAACGTTAGCTTAATGTATCATAAAAAATGAAAATGAAATGAAAATGATTTACAAATTTTGAAACCCTACTAAGTATCTTTGAACTACCAGTATTAGAGCCTTTGCAATAAGTTGACTAATGCAACGAGAAATATATTATAAAATCTGATTTCTTTTTTGTTTTTGATCAAGGAATAGTTATTTTCTTTGGACTGAATCCACATTCATTAAAAAGAGTCACGAAAGTAACAGAAAAAAATAATGACATTACACACAATACATAAGCAAATTAACAGACAGATACTAAGTGGATAGATAATTGACCGTTTAATGAACTGTAAATATAATTGATTGATGCGATTAGTGGTTTCTAGTTCGTAGAACCATCTAGATCTAAATAGTGAGCGTTTCGTGAATCATTTCATCAATGGGTTGGGTCAATTGGGTTTAGGTACGCGTGTGCCGTAATATTGGGTAAAACCCAACAGGAAGGAAGGCGTGGCGACTTCCCCCCACAGAACACTGCGCAAACAAAAGTAAACAAATAGACTAGAAATGGTAAGACAAAACACGTTTATCCTTGAAATAAAACCAAAACTAAGTTTTAGCCGCCACAGAGGCGCCTACTCAGCAATTAATTTACCTACACGAAGCTACAGAATACTGTAGAGTAGGTATTATTAAAATAGGAAGTGACTAAACTTCAAACTTTTAGGGGGTCTGGTTCATTAGTACTTAATTGAATCATACTTATTTTAAATTAGTCCATAATTTTATTTATTTACATTAGGTATCAGTGAAAACTGTCCTGCCAATTAGCATCTATTGATTTATTACCGCCGAAAACAAACATTTTGAATCAAAATATTCATCCACGTTAGTGAGTGATCAAAATGTCTGAAAACAAAACTGTTTTTGATCGACCCTAGATACTTTAATTTTATTTTAATGGTCTTATTTTTTTATTTATTTTTTTGGTCTTTATTGCGATATTCTTAGGATATATAATAAATAAAGAATTGCTATTTAACTCACTTATTGTAATTATTTTTTTCGTTTCCTTACTACCAAATCAAAGAAACAATGACCTACTGGAAAATTGAAAGGAACAAAAATTGAAAGGAATATGTATTTGTATACTTATCCTACTAGTGAGAAGGAAATCCGTAACAACAATGAACTTTACAAAACACACAATATGCGTCACTAAAATAACAGCAATTCTATAACTAATTATTGAATGTGCTCAAGTATTTAATTGAAAATATTAAAGTTCATTTTCAGGTTTCCGTAGTCAACAAGGAACCCATACATTGCAGTTCATCATGTCCGACCAAGCCTTAGTACTGGAGAGCTGTAATTTGGAATGGCTATACATATTTCGTCTTACTATGGAAACTAACGTGGTTTTCACACATTTTTAAATAAAAACTACGGGTCACCCACGTCGGTCTGAAACTATAGTCGGATATTTCGGCTCAAAACAGACGTGAGTGACCCGTAGTTTATATTCAAAAATATTCCGACTTATTAAATTTTATAAACGCTGAATAAAGCGCCTTTTATGTAGTTAGACAGTGTTTTGTTCCGTTTTCGCGTGTGATAGTTCCCGTCTGACACAAAGTGACAAGTCCTTATTCAGTGAATAAGATTTTAATATGCGTTTATAAGTAAAACGGATTATAATCATGCTGATAAAGTAGTAAAATAAAATCTTGAGAAAATAATTGGGCTTTTTACCCGACTGCAAAGGAAAGGTTATGTTTTTTGAGCGTATCTTGTATATTATATTTGTAAATTTCTTTATTACCTAGTCTTCCAAACGGCTAGATGGATTTTAAGATATTAGTTTTGTCTTAAAACCCAAATGTCTTTAGATGGAGTTTTAAAAAATAAATCAAAATGGCAGATTGTTGGCGCTAAATTGTAAATATTTTTTTTTAATCAAATCTTTCTAGTAGGGTATCAAAATGAAAGAAAATTAAAAAGATATTACAAAAAAAAATGTATGCGTCATAATATATTTAAATTTAATCAGGAATAATTAATTGCCAATCAATGCATTCATAAGTATTTTTGTATTTATAGTTTGTGATAAATTTCATTTAAAATTGAAATTAAAATAATTTAAAAATTAAAATTTAAGAATGAAATTTGTGATAAAATTGTTTGCGTAAAAATCGCTCTTATGAAGTCAGGTATTTTATTTTTCTTATAACACAGATACTTGTTAAGATTTTTTCTCCTATTACATAAAATGTGGATGATTTTTTTTTCTCGTCGATTCCCTAATAATTATTAACGTATTAATTATTATTGTTAGAATCACTGGACGTTTTGGGATTTATCATTTTGGTCCACTGGACCTTTTGACTTGACTGGACACTGGACTTTGTGACCCTGAACGGTTCTACTGTCTTGCCGCTGCCACCCGGTCTATTTCCTCGGATCACACCATTTATGCAAAAGCATCAAAGCATTATCCTTAGATTAATAAGGCTTTATCAACGATCAGTTAATCAAGTCTTAAATTTTGTTAAATCATTGTCTTTTTTTTATTTATATTTTTTACTGCCGATAACATCTAATTATGAGTACAATTAACAAGGAAATAGGCAGTGATAAATGCGCCACAATGTACTTACCAACAGCGGTTTGTGGCATTCTGCTATCAATAATTACCGTACAGATGTAACTTTATTAAATATTATATATTTTTGAACAGATTAACATTATTGACAAATCGCACGCACCGGCAAGCGCAGCGTAGAAAGACCAGCCACGAGATGGACAGATGACCTCTTACAAGTGGCGGGAAGACGCTGGCTGGATGCAAGCTGCTTCCAATCGGTCTTTTTGGAAGTCCATGGGGGAATTCCATGTCCAGCATTGGACTTCTTATGGCTGAGATGATGATGACACATCGTACTAATATATTAGAAAAGAAAATAATACGAAAGTAAGTTTACATATTATATTGTACAAATATTTTTCTCCGTTCAATTTCGTGTGCCTATAATATTTGGAAACTTGATACTTAAGAGGATCGTTCAACGTCTATTTGTTCATCCACAAGCTGAATATTGATTTCAACCCATAAACAATATCCTTTTGTTTCTTTATGATAAGGTTATTATGTTATTATTATGAAAATATTTCTAGATTTATGTGATCAGTACTATGAATGCCTAAGCCTTGAGTTTGTTTCTTTCAAGTTTCATAAGGTTTAATTTTCCAGTTAAACTTACTTACGAAACAGTTAACAGTTTAAACTTACTTACGAATAATAAAAAAATACAGAAAGTAAGACTAATTAACCTTTGACATTTCCAGTCATCTAAGTAAAATAATTACTGAATGGTTAATTGATAATTTGCAAGTGCAAAACAATATTTTTCTTTCGTATGTTAAAAATGATGTAGATACTCGTACTGCCAAGAAATAAAGAGTATTCAATTTTCAACGTTATTTTTACTAATATTTCCTAAGGGTTTCGCAATTTTTAATTATTGAAATGAATCAATTATTAACGTTTTTTTTTTAAATGATAGGCGATAGTAGGTAATTCATATTTTCACAACAAAAAAAACTGTCTTCTAGTCTCACCTGACACCACGGACGCTGCAAAGTGTTCGATACTTCAGGTCATACAATTATGTAAAATATACGCGATAAAACTGTTAAAATGTCAATGTTATTTTACTAGTGGGAAAATACACATTTATTTGGTTCTCAGAATTATGTATATGCAATAATCGAGTGTGAAATCTGTAGTAAACCAGAAAAGTGGACAAATGCCAACACGTAAAAGCATTCTCAAAATAGAATTACACAGATGCCATAATATAGGTATGTATCACGTAAGGACAGATTTCGTTTTAATAGTTCTACCATAGAACTAAAGGGATAGAAAAGTTTCAACAGTTCTATAACGTGACAGTTCTATATAACTAATGGGAGTTACTGAAAACAGTACCTACGAGTAAGTATGCTAGTTAATAAATAGCAAACTATTTAAATGCATTTAATTAATTTAAAATCTATTTTATCTATGTAAATAAAAAATAATTATACTTTATAGGTATGAAATATCGGCCCTGGCTCAGAACGGTTTTTTTTTTGTTTGTTGAAAAATCTACCGTATATGTTGGAAATTTGGTTATGATATAATATAAATTTGTCTAAAATTTTCAATAAAGAAACTGTCGAACTGAACGTTACATTCCATTAAATTTTTTCTTGATGTTGGCATCATGCTTCCACGAGTGACGTCTCGTTTGACAGTTCTTCTGACATTAGTAAGTTACACCTGTGCAAAACCGGGACGGGTCGCAAGTATGTACCTAAATAATAATTCAAAATTCTGGCTTTGGTAAAGTATATTATTAATTAAGAGTAAGGAATTCATATCTATTTAGAACCCCTAGGTACTTATTCAATATTGGAAAAAGAATCTTGTTACAATCCAATAACTTATTGAGAAACTTTAGGAACGCTTAAATTTTCAGCTACAATTTTCTAAATGAAACCGTTTCCTGGTTTACTTACAACGTCATCTTACATTCGATTCTTATCAATAGGTACCTATTGAATTTGTACCAATATATCCTCATATATTCTATGAATGATTGTACATATAAATTAAGTCTGTCTGGCATGCTCCGGCGCATTCGTTTCATTACCACGGTCGAGCGTGCCATACGAAACTTGTTTTTACGTAGTCAGTTACGAACACTCTACCGCGTTGAACGCACGCATCTTTATTACATTAGTGGTATCAACATGTCAATAAAGTAGTTTTTATTTTTTTTAAATTGTGATACGATAACGCAGTGTGGATTTCTTGCTGTGAATATCAAAGACGAAACGGATACAAGGTGTGTTTATTAAGTGTGCCAATACGGATGTAGTGTCAGCTTCTGACACGGATGGTAGGAGGTGATAAAAATATGTAAACAGATTTATAAACGTAGACTTTCTAGTGTCAACTTCATTTAAAATGTTCCGATCTTAAGGAAAGTTGTTCTTAGTAGGAAAGACGTTCACGAGAACCGGTTTGAACGTCCTCCTTCTAATATCACAGCACACCATTCATTAGTATTAATTTTCATAACTAGTGATAAATTTCTTAATTTATCGTTTCAGGCTGAGATGTAATTGTAGTATTTTGTAAAAAATAAATACATTTTTTGTTAAAACTACTACAAGACACCAATAATTTTTATAAACATGTTTAGGTAAATAAATCTAGCCAAAACCTGCTATTCGTGTTTACCATAGCAAAAGCCAGTTGACGACCTGCAAGAACACTATTTACAATTCAAAATACGATGATCTCAACTCAATGTCACGCTAAGAATAACGACTAGTGGTCTTCAGATGAAGACAATATATTTATTTTTAATAATATATTATATTATCACAATAACATACCCAATTAGTCACTCAAACTTTTCATAGAAACTACTATTCCAGCATGTATGCATGCATAAAATGTTAATATAGAACTTGCAATAAATTTATATGGGTGGCGCCACTCTCTGTATAAATACATACCTACAACATACAGTCCATCGCCGCACTCAAGAATCAATGTGATGAATGCTTTCCTTAAAATAGCTCGCAATGAGATGAGTTTAAAACAAAATATAAAAGAAGTATGTATGTACTCGTATATCAAATAGGTAGATGTCGGAATCCATACAAAAAATTCAAACCGCAACCACGTTTGCTGTTCCGTATTCATTACCAAAATCGAAGGTTACTCAATTACATATTGATTGTTTATTTTTTCAGATGAATAAGCTCATACTGCTGTTCGGAGTAATATTGTGTATAGCGGCGGTCAACGCCCGACACTTTGGAGACCTAAACGACAGAGAGGAGTCGGAAAATGAAGAAGAGACATTGAGAAGACCAAAAGAATACAATTCGCAATCGCGGCACAGGAAAAGACGTTGGCAAAGTAGCTATGGATACGATTACCCACCGCCAAGCTATCAGTACCCTGATAGAAGAGATTACGACAGAAACAGCCAAGAGCTACAGCAAATAGCCAGGCTTTTAGAAGAAATCGCATCGTATATTCGAAGACCACAGCCACCACCGCCTCCACCGCAGCCTATCTACGTTCCTTATCCTATGTATTTACCAGTCAATATCCCACAAATACCGAATGCCCCTTGCCCCAGCTCCACAAACACTCAAAATACAACTGTGGGTGTTGACAAAAGGATTAACTTAAAAGATATGGATCCCAATCAAAATTGGGGATTGGTGGTTTCGAACGAAAACGATTACGACGATGGAAGCGACGGGTCCAGGCCGATTTCTTTTGAGCCGATTAAACCAAAGCAATTCATGAAAAGGCCGACTCCGAAAGTAGATCATGGCAGTGTCCAAGCCTCTGTGAGTATTTTTTTTAACTTGTTTAACTTTAACTCTTAGCATGATACAAATTAATTCACAGTTTTTATTGTGTTTGCCTTTTTTATTTCAATATAAAATGTACATTCTTTCTTATTTTCTTAAATCTTCATAAAAATACGTGCATGATTGATGGGGTCACACAATTACCAGGCAAAGGACCTATTGCAAATTTTTTTTAGGATGAATATGATTTAAAAAAAATGTAAATATGTGCTTAGTCAGCAGGTACCCAAAGAATAATATTTTTTGGTCCTGGTTCAAAATTAATGAACTGCATTTGAAAAATCTTGAAACTGTCTTCTTTTTAATATGGGAAAAAATATTATAATCTATTCTCACTCAGTTAAGGTATCTAGGAACACAAATAATTAGACGAAGATATAGCTGTTGAAATGGGGGAATGGTAACTTATTATAAGAAAGGTATTGATTTCTTCTACTAACTCTACACTTTTGTTTACATGTATGACACAGAAGATGAGTCATTAAAGGTCTTGTTATAAATATAGGTAAGTGAACTTCACAGGGAATATTAAACAGTTAGGTGTATATAGCCTATACATGTGTACATAATCATAATTTCCATTTTATGATTCCTGACCCATCCAATAACTATATGAAAATAACACACAGTGGTCATTCAGAATACCAATGATAATGGTTCGCTATATTTTTGTTATATTATCTATGACTATGAAGGTGGTAATACTACCTATGACTATGAAGGTGGTACTATGAAGGTATAATGTATGTGCTGCATGTAGATACCAGCATCAGCATAGAATTTGTGTTTGCCCAAAATTTACATAACGTAGGTCGAGGACGTAAACCAAACAAATCGTCGAATAGGGCTATAAATTATTCACTACCCACATACACTCTGCCGATACGCAGAGTGTATGTGAAGTAGTTAGTGGCTCATATATTATAGTGGTTTGAGATGGTTAATTAGTAAAATATGTTTTGATAAGACACATATGGAATTTCTCACGTGGTAATTCATCAACTCAGCCATAAGAAGTCCACTGCTGGACGTGATAATTGAGACAGATAAATTACTATAGAAAGGGCACAAACACAGAGAGTCTGCATGTGATTTTTTTTCAGGATACTAAGCTTTATTAAACTCATATCAGGGAACAATAAGATGTTAAAAAGTATTTTATACATACTTACATAATAGTAATAACAGATCTAAAAATAAAAACATTTATACATACATACATTTTTTTATTTAGATTGTTTCTTATATTTAGTATAACAGTTAATTATATTATTATCGATTGCTAACAGTACACTAGTTTGAGCTATAATGTCAGATTTTATATACTTGTTTGTTTTTTTTATGCAACTTATGTATATGTAGAATTTCATTTAACTTTTCCTGTAGTTCGAGGACTTTACAACGAATGGTTTTGATTTAGTTTTAATCATATCAAAGGAATAACTTAAAAGTTATATATTCTCTCAGTATCAACAATGTTATCAAATAATCTCTATATCAGAACCATATGGTCAGATGTATCTCTCATAAAAAATGGGACATCCGACCATAAGGTTGGGTGTCCAATCGTCAAATCTGACACATCCGACGTTATGGTTTTGATGTTGAAGCAATTATTGTTGAAGAAAAAGACGATTTTATATACTTTGCGTGCTAGCTCTTCTGACAACTATGTTTCTTACTGGAGAACTTACGTATAATTTCGAAGAAATGTTTATACATATTCATTTATAAACTAACTCATGTAATGATTTGTTTTCAGGCACAAGCCGCGACGACTCAAGCTCCAATATTCCAAGACGATGCTCCATTGTTATCAGCCAGTTTACAAGTTCCAGGCATGTGTAAAGCCGCCATCTTGTCCTGTTGTGGAATGGCCAAAAACATGCAAGGACAGTGCTTCAGCAACATAGGGTGTAGCTCATCATATACCGGAGACGCATGCAGCGCTCAATCTATTCAAAAAGCTTTGGAATCTTTCCAAATGGCGTACTCACCAGTCCAGTGAAACTCTTCAGGAGAGTCTTCAGTCATTATCAGTATTCTATCGCGTATATACCTAATAATCTGTTGTAGTACTATACTTGTCTGCTGGTCAGCACATATCATTTAAGGGTCTGAATTATTTCAAAAATCAAAATAAAAATGGAATCTTGCCTTGTGATCTTTAAATGACGAAGAATAAGAAATACGACATTATATGCATACTTATTATTGTCATACAAGTCAAACCACTAAATGTTTTCCTTATTTTGGACAATTTTGTATAAAGTAGGCCAGTTGTGCATCGTTTTTACCCGACTGCGTAAGAAGGAGGATTATGTTTTTCGAGTGTATGTATGTTTGTATGTCTGTGGGTATGCATGTAGTATGTATGTAAGTGTCTCTATGATCGCCTACAGCCTAAACGGTTTAACCAATTGTGATGTACGAGGTGTCGTTAGATTCGTTTTTACTTCCAGATTGCAAATCTCTCGCAAAACTAAGAAAAAAGCGTTTTTTCATAACCTTCAACGAACTTTTTCGTAATAAACACAAGTGGTTTTACTAGAATTATTCTATAGAATGCGCATTTATAATCTTTTACAGCGATTTTACTCATAATTTCTCACAAAAAACGTACATTCAACTCAACTCACGTAACAAAATCATAAGTTAGACTGCAAAAACTCCTTTTCTTCAGTCTGGTATATTGTTTTTCTTTTAACATAGATACTTGTTATATATTTTAGCTACAGACCTTCAAGTTGTTATTTGTGTCATATTATAGTGTTATATCAAAACTACTTAGTTATTTAGATTTTATTACTTATGGTTACTATTAATAACATGTTGATCAATAAAAAAAAATTGAGCCGATATTAACGAAGTCAAGTTAATCATATCAAAAGGCACTGTTAAAAAAAACAACCGTTTAAAAAAACAACTCGAATAAATAGCACTGTACCTAGTAAAACCGTGTACAGTATGTTACAAGTCAGTGTGGTATATATTAAAAAAAAAAAAATTTTTTTTTTTAATTTTCTAACGATAATCTTACGATAAAACTGCATTTTGCAGCCTATTGTATAGCATTTATTTGTCGTCGAACTCTACGTTTAGTAAGTACATCTTCGGTTTAGTGTTTTGTGTAACTGTTTTTATGTGCATATTAATAGTTAAAATGTCTGCTAGTCTATTAAACTTAATAATATTTAAAATGTAAGTCAAACTTATTAAACAAATTAAACAACACAAACTTTTTTTTTCATTTTAATCATCCTGGTTGATAGAAATTTGAAGTACAAAAAATTTGTAGGTACTTTTTTAAAACTTTGTAAAATAGCTCTATACTTTTTTTGGGAACCAAATCTGAACTATCCCTTCTGTAAGGAAATCGTCGATGTCTAGTAAAGAATTTGCGCTGGGGTATGTAAAGTCAATTTAGTTATGTATTTTACGTGTATGCTTTTAAATTAGATTTTCAACTATTTTTAAGCAATTAATTTCAATATTTTTGTGATTGATGTTGTTTTTATATTTTTTATTATTTTTTCAAGTTCTGTAGTGGGGAGCGCTGTGCCTTGTAAAAGTTGTCCTAGTACTTTTGGCTAATCTTCCCATTTAGCATATATAATAACAAGATTTCGTTTATATAGGTATAGAGTGTTTGTTGTTTATTTATATACTATAGAATTTGACGCTTAAAGAGGTCTAAGTATATTTTTTCAGGTCAATGGAATCTGAAATAAAAGGATATGAATTAAATGGGAAAATTGGTTTTAAAATAGTTCAAAGTTTTGAATAAAAACATTTAATAAATACTGATAATCTAAACTAAACTGCTGAACAGATAAATAATAAATAAATATAATAATAAATATTGGAGGACATTTCACACAACACCATCTAGCCCAAACTAAGCAAAGCTTGTCCTATGGAAACTAGATGGTTGATAGAATACATACATACTTTTTTTTCGTAAATACATACTTATGATACACAGAAACACCCAGACACAGTACAAACATCCATGCTCATCACATAAATATTTGCCCTGGGTGGGGATCGAACCCACGACCTTATAGCTCAGGAAGCAGTCGTACTACCACTGGGCCATGAGGCCTGAGATCGTTTTATATTAAATTTGACGCAAATATATTTGAAACCCTGGGAAATGATTTATAAACAATATAACACTGTCATTACTTTATCTCTTTTTTACAATATAAATATAAAATATACATATTATAAAAAACTTATAACTAGGGTGCCGCAGGCAGCAGGGCATAGCTCAAACTGCTGGCGGTGGGGGCTACAGACTATTATTATTATCATTTTATTTATTTTATTTCTTATTTTTTTAAGTTTTTTTTACAATAAATATATAAAACACAAATAGCATAAAAACTATTATAATTATCTCATTTATTTATTTACAATCTTAATTTAATTTTTTTTACAACACAAATATAAACTTATAAAAAAGAAACATAATTAATGTAAAAATCTTAAAACTAGGGTGCCGTCGGCAGCGGGGCGGGCTCAAGCTGCCGGTGGTAGGGGCTACAAAGAGAGGAACTTCCTGACAATACGTGTCATGTTTAGGATGACTGTCTTCTGTATCCGACCCTTGACCCAACCATCGAGCGAGAGCCTCTTGAGATGTTGGTAGAGGCTCTTCGCTATGACACCGTTCACCGAAACGACTATCGGGACAATGATTGTCGAGTCAACATCCCACATGGCGGTTATCTCGTGAGCCAAGTCAAGGTACTTGCTGAGCTTGTCCTTCTCAGCCTTCACGAGATTCTCATCATGTGGGATGGTGATGTCAACGAGCACTGCCCGGCATTATTATCATTACTATTTCAATTTAATTCAATTTATACACGGGTCCAGCCCGGACCTTTGAAAGGCATCAGTGGGGCTGGAACCAACACTGAGAGGCCTTTTTACAAATGTATATAGTAAAAAATTCAGATTGGGTAATTGGGACTATGGATGGATTACTGTACAATATGGAGTTTAACAGGTCTTGGCTATTGTGATGTAATCTTAGTGACTTAAAAACAAGGCTATAGGTTTATGCTCTCACACAGCAGGTAAGATGAAGTACCTCTGTGTGAGAGCACCAGGATGAGAAAACGGCACCTGCCAATTCCGTCTCATCATACAAAAATACCTAGGCAGGTGGTGATTCACCACCCACTAAATGGGCCCCCCAATAGTGGCGCCGCATATTGGAGCCGGAGAAGCAACATCGGTGTGGGTGACTAAGGGTGTCGAGAGGTGTGCTGCGCGTTCACTAAACGCTACTAGCGGCGTTATGCCCTTTAACACTTCCACCCTTTCACCCTGGAGCTTAGGTTCTTAGCTCTTGCAGTTTCCACCACACAGCCGGCCGGTTAAGGCAAGCTGGAGGTCAGGGGTCTCATTTAGGCCCAGGGAAACATCGGGGTACGCGGTGTCGCCACTCACCGACGGCTCGCCACAAAGCCGCCCCTGCGTTTTCATTTTCATTAATATAAAAAAAAAAAAAAAAAAGACGTAAAGGCCGTCCTTTACGTCTTACTTAGTCGATTTAGCATTACTGTGGTGTAAGTGGCACCTTTTTTGGTGACTGAAATGTAATAGACGTGACTATATTAACACAATCTTTTCTTAGTCACCTTCAGCAACAAATTGATAAGGCAAGGACGTAGAAACCCAGTAATAGGTAATAGGTTTGTCCTGAATAGATAACAATGTGAGTCATGTGGTTAGGCGATAGCTATCCAACACATCGCCAGCGTATTGTGTGGAAACTGGGCATAAATGCTATTAAAGAAACTGACGGACTAAACTAGGTGCAGGCAGTGTTATGTTAATTAATGCAGTCCTTCTTCAGAACACCGGTTGTAGATGTATGAGTAAAGGTTAGGGTAAGTACAAAAGTGCCCAATGGCTCGAAGTGCTTCCAAAGATCGAACCCCCATTAAGATAACCTATGTTAAGAGAACGTATTTAGTTAGGAAGTCTTTTGACGCATAACTTTATATCAAAAAGTGAATATCGCGTTTGCATCATATTTGGAGCACGTAAACACTAAACGATTGCTGGTATATCTAGCAGGCGGGGATTCAGCCCTCAAAAAAGGTTGTAGTCATAATCAAAAATCGGCAGTGTGAGTCGCATGATTTTACCAGAGTTTTACTCCTACCCTTTCTCTTTCCCTTCATGTGCCTAGAAAATACCTCAAATCATGGTTTTCTTTAAATCAAAAGAATTGTACAAAATAGATAAAAATCTTTAATAATCCGTATAATAAATTAATTTAAAAAAAAACTATAGAAATAAATGGATACGTGATGATTAAATTAATTCTTATATCGAAATCTCGGTACAAGTGAACCTGTGCTTGTTTAATTAAAAAAATATGAAGGTTATTGGTATGTCCACCACGCCTAATAAACTGGATCTATGCATGCTTAAGAGTAACTTGGACTCAGGGCAGGTGTACTCTTCAGTTTAGATATAATGCTAAGTATACACACACAACCTGCCGTCTCGACTGAACACCACAGTACTTTGAAGCGCCAGGATAGTAAGAGCTACACGATAGCATGAGATGCTCTGTGTATGTTTCTGTAGGTTAATTATAAAGGCACTTAATATTTGTGCGAGCTATCATCATCATCATAATCTGAGCCTTAGGCAGTCCACTGCTGAACATAGGCCAACCATGGATTTTTATAAAGACCTGATGGAAGCAGCTTGCATCCAGCGTCTTACTGCCACTTGGTCATCTGCATGCATACTAACTTGCGCTTTATTTCTTCGTGAGAAGAGTTGCTATTGATATAAATGACTGTGTATGCGGATTCTTTTTAACTGACTTCAAAAAAAGAAAATTATTATCAATTTGATATGTATGTAATATTATTAGAATTGCACAATTTCCGCATATGTTAGTCTATGTGGGCTTCCACGCACATCTACCAAATTTCATAAGTGTATGTATGTTTGTCCACGGATTACGCGGAAACTAGAAATTGTATTATAAAAATTCAATAAGATATCTCCCAGATTAGGGAACAACATACATTTTATCAAAATCGGTTGAGTACTTTTCAAGATATGGATTTTTAAAATTTTAAGATATTAACGTTTCAACGACGCAATTCAAACTATTTGAATGAAATTTGGTTGGCTTATTACTCATCAAAGTATCTGGAATACTTAAAAATCCAAATTTTGGTGTTGCAATAGTAATGAAGTGAGTTTGAAAATTAAACGAACTTACCTTGTGAAGTTTAGTGAACATTTTTTTTTAGTTTCAAACTAAACGAATAAATTCCAATGAATGAATAAATAAATAAATTTAAAAAAATTAACGACTTCAAAACAATCCGTTTATTTGAAAAGGTTCTTGTTTCTCAAGAAGTTGTTACGTAATACTCAAAATATAAATTAAAACTGGGGGTATATCTAAGTAGGTACGTACACCAACTATTTTTTGAGGTCGATGCCATGCCCTAAAACGATCCACTAGAAAGTTCTAGGCAGATATCGACCTCAAAAAAAAAGTTGGTGTATCTGTTGGTGTAGGAAGCCTAGTTTTGATTTACTTTTTCGGTATAGTTTCGATTTATTTATTTTGGTATTACGTAACAGTTGCTATTTCTCCCTTTTCAATTTAACGAATTGTTTTAAAGTAATTTTTTTTTAAATTACTTTTATGTTTTTGTAAGCTGAACTATTAATTATTCTATGTTTATGTCTGTGTATGCATCTTGCATATATTTATTTAGTTTATATCGCCATCTTTCTTGCACCGTGGTTGATAACCCATATTTTATTCAATATTCTATTAGTAATATTTTATTCATTATTATATTTTATGAATTGTTCTTGAGAAATATTCTAGTATCCATGAGCTTTTCAAATGGCATCGCTACTCTTGGCGTTACTTACTCCAAGACGTAAATAAAGAGAAATGAGCTCTCTTCTTTGTAATTGTAAGTAATAATCTTGTTATGTACATTCAAGAAGCAGTTTTATTGCGTACTTTTTCTGGTAATGGTACTTTTACAAAAGCTCCAGGAACACCAGTCTAGCTTTCATGAAATTAAGCTTAGCTTTGTGCTGATTTGTTTTTTTTTTCAAACTAAAAATAGCAATGCAGAAGGTCCTAGTACTAAAAGCTTTGTAAGAGCATCTAAAATTATTCCAAATTGCTTGCCAGTCACATTTGCCTCACTTATCTCTTTACATATTTATATAAATCAACTTTTTCATGTAATCAAAACGCTAATAATAATAATTTAAGTAAATATTCACCTAAAATCCTTATCTACACTTTACTTAGATATATCTTTTATCAACGTTTTTACATGAAAAATAATATAGTCCCCGAGTTGATTTATTCTTTAGACATGCGCTCATCGTTCAAAATAATATACTTATACAAAACTTCGAGAAGTGCCACTTTCAATCACAGTTCATTTGCTTGGATTCTTTTGGCGCCATCACCAATTGAAATTGACGGTACCACTTTAATTAATGTATGAGTAAGTGCTAACAATGCCCGTAGCGAATGTAATTGGATGTGGCTCAAGCTATAATAACTGTCAAACCTAAATAACCCTGAAAAGCTACCAGCACAATACCATTGCAAGAGCATGTAATTTTCTCTGACACAAGTTCATAAATGCCTGCCAAAATGTAATATATATCACGGTTATTTTGCGGTTACGGTATACAATAGTCTGTTAAACGATGTGTTCAAGCGGATTTACAATTTAGTTTCTATTTTGGAACTACATATATTAGAAATACATAACTGTATATTTTTAGAAATTGATATTTAGTGTTCTTATTTTAAACAAATGTTATCAAACAACGGTCAAATCCAATTAAATCACTTAAATTAGCAAAATTACTGTCAAAAACTTACAAATTAACCTAGTCAAATAACCCGCCCCTCTGTTCCGGTGTAAGGGCTGAAACTGCATTAAGCGGGTACCCACGACGGGCAGCTGTCGCATATCTACGCGCGTGGACCCGTCGACGGGCCACGTGGACACGGACGGGCCCCGTCGCGGGTAAGGTCCACTTACCGCGTTACCGCACTGAATGGCAATTGTCAGCCTCTGCACCAGAAATATTTTTGCAGTCTAGTTATTTATAATTTGTTATACATTATAGATCTACGATTGACCACCAACTCTCCTGATGTTAAGCGACGGTGTGGCCGAGGATGGAGCTCTTTTTTTGTTATTATTTTGATCATTTTGGCTTGCGTTTTACCGCTACCGCTACCGCTTTTACCGTTTTTCCGTAGTTACAATAATTTCCGTAGAGGAAGTCTAGTATTTAGCATGGTATATTACCATAATTAATCATACATTTTTACGTCCAGTAAAATTTGGAATCTTACTTATGATGATTAATAAAAGTAATTTAAAAAGAATAAACCGACTTCAAACTGAAAAGAGAGAAATAACACGAAGAAAATCAATATTGGGCGTCTACCTAAGTAGTAAGTACTAGGTTCGTACACCAACTACTTTTGGAGGTCGGTGTCAGGACCTAAACTGTCATCAACTAAGTCCTGTATAGACACCGACCTCAAAAATAGTTGGTTTACGTACCTACTTAGGTAGACGCCCAGTATTTATTTTCTTCATGTTATTTCTCTCTTTTCAGTTTGAAGTCGGTTTAATATTTTTTATAATACTTTTATTTATTTATTTTTAATAGTATTTACTTTTTGAAGTCGGTTAATAAATTATGCCAGACCTTTTCACATAGTATGAGTGATAAACCTTCCGAATTTCGTCCAAATCCGCCCAGTAGTTTGTTTAGCGTCGTTGATAAAAAAAGCCCATATCTTGAAAACTACTGAACCGATTTTGATAAAACTTACAGTGACTCCTAAGTTTAAAGATACTTTATTCAAAAAAAGATTTTTTTAAATACGACTTCTAGTTTCTGCGTAATGTGTGGACAAACATACATACACTTATTAAATTTGCCAACATGTTTAGAAGCTGGTATAGACAAAAATATTCAAAAAATGTGCAATTCTGACAATATTATAAACATACAGGTCGAATAGATAACCTCTTTTTTTTAAAGTCGGTAAAAATAATAATAACGTGCAGACTTGAAATAACACCAATCTTTTAGAAAGGAGGTTGGCGGGTTACCGCCAAATTTCATATTTCATACCTATATATACCTATGTAGTTCTATTCTAGCAGCCTCTGAATAAAGCGAAAGTAATAATGGAAATAAAACATACATATGTGTAGGCAAACGGACCTACAGATAGACAGACGATTAAAACAAATTCATAGAGGTTTCTCATGCTACAGTATAAAGAACATCAAAGAAATTCTAAATCATAATATTAAAAAAACTAAAGACTAGCACAAAAAGTGTCGATGAAACTCAGAATTTGTCAACTGTTAGTGATGACAAAGGTGTGACGAGAAATAAAATTGCAGAGGTATGACGTGAAATAAAATTGCAGAGGTATGACGTATAAATGCGTCATAAAAATAGCCTAATTTTCTAACTTATGATTCACAAAACCTGTTCGACTTTTGTTATCTAGTGCCCACGCAAATATCGCAAGATCAACAAAATATATAGACATGGCCGTAAATGGGTGACCAGTGTTTGAAAGAGTGCGTATGCCATTAATCCCAATGATGTGGGTTAAACCACAGGGTCAGGGACGTTGGACAGTGGACACATTGACCGCACTTGGACAAAGGTTTTCATGTCGTGCTTTCAAGGCACGATGCACAACGAGTGAATTGTGTTATAAATGAAGTAATTGGTATTTTTTGAGTCGTGATTGTAGTAAATTGGTATGAATATATTTATGATGTTTAAAATTGTTGCTCAAGGCATCCTAGTTCCGAAGGAAAACTGCGGAATCTAATAACTGTTATGGGTAACTAATATTATTTTTTTAGATTTGAATACATAAGTACACTATAGTGCCTAGATTTTGACTGTAAATTAAGGCATTATAGTGAAGAGTTCAATATAACGACGAAAAGCTGACTACTGCACGATGGTAAAATAAAAAAAAAAACACGATGGTAAAATTGACTGCCCTTGTGGCTCAGTTGGTAGTGTGTTTACGTCTACCTGCTGAACTGAAAGGTTGTGGGTTCGATCCCCACCCAGGGCAAACATTTGTGTGATGAGCATGGATGTTTGTTCCGTGTCTGGGTGTTTAATCGTATCATATGTATATATTTACAAAAAAAAAGTATAATTATTATGTATTCTATCAGCCATCTAGTTCCATAGTACAAGCTTTGCTTAGTTTGGGCTAGATGGTGTTGTGTGAAATGTCCACAAATACTTATTATTTATTATTATTATTATTTATTAAATCTTCAATCATTTCAAATCGTAGTACAACAAACAACTATTCTAAGCAGTCCAAAAGACTATACGAGCAAACGTACCAAACAACAAACTTACTCGTCAAATCTTATTAAGCCCAATTTTACAATATACTATTTTTAAATAGATAGATAATTTTCAAATAGAAGTCTAATCAAGCGTCTACGCTATAAATCTAAAATTTCCGAGCTAGATCCTGTAATGAATTGCCTCCTTTCAATTACGCGTTTGGTAAAACCAGAACGTTCTTAATTGAGGACAATTTACTCATGATGGACATAAGTTTTAAGGTGGGTTTACACCAGTGCTATTCTAATTAACAAATTAATTTAATATTCGTCTTGATACCTAACAATTTCTATGTGTATTTTGGTGAATCTGGGGGCACGGCAGTGGCCCCGCCAAGTCGAGCGGCAAGACCACGCCGTACCATCCTTTTCTCGAAGCCATTCAGAGCAATTTCGACCCCCATGTAACAATTACAATTAGTGTTTAGCCTACAAACCATGGAAAAATTAAGACATATAACAATTTCAGTCCCATTCTCGAGATATGTTAACTGCATAAATAACTTTGTAATTTCATATATTTCTTTAGGATTACAAAGTAAATTTTGCGGTTTGTTCGTGTTTTCGTTGCTTAAACTGCATTAAGCAAACCGATTGATAGGTAGGTATTTAGAGTATAGGAAAGCTTTGGTCAGTTGTTTCGTACATAAATCTTTTTATATCAAGCACAACAAGTCCGGTCATATGTAATAAGAGTATTGTTGCCACCTTTTCTACGATGCAGACAAGTATTAGCTGGAAGATTTAAAATGAAGTCCGTTTATCGGAGACCTAAGATGTTATAAAGATATAATAAACAAGTTGCCAAGAAGCTACTTAGCCTCAAGCATCGACGTAGAGTAGTATGTCTGCGACTATATTCTATCAATTTGGATTTGATCTGTTTCGTTGAGTGTACGCACACGACCTTATTCCATCCATTCCACTACAAGACAAGCAGAAAGTCAGCTCACTACAATGAAGTATTAAACGAATGTCATTGGCTCACTACCGTCCGTTTTGCATTGAAATCACCAAAATCTATACACAACGATTTCAGTCCACATTATTAGGTACTGTACAGAAGTAGAACTCTTTGTAAAACTTTTGTAGTAACCGTAACGATATTAAACATCTTTATTTATTTAATAATTAGAATAACTTGGCAATCGCACATGATTATAGAATCTACATACAACAAAATCTACCTAATATTATATGCATAAATTAGGCTCGCAAATCCTATGTATAATTAGGACTATTTCAAACAACTGTACAATACTTATGTGATTGTGTTGTCGTGCGATGGCCAAGTCATTCTAATTATTAAATAAATAAAGATGTTTAATATCGTTACGGTTACTACAAGTTGTTAGTTAACTAATTAGGTCACAGTTTCTTACAAAATAGTTGGATAAATGCTCCCATAGATAGTACTTAATTAAATAACCGACTTGGTTTTACATTTTAGATCTCACAACTTTTTGTGGTAGAAGAGCTGCGTTGCGAGACTTGGCTTTTTGTACATATTATGTTTTTGATGGGATCTTATTGACTGTTTTGCAAAATGGTTTCTAGACTTAGAGTATAGGTAAATACTTATATATACTTTTTATTTTCTGTACAAACATCAAAAATTCAAAAATATATATATGACAGTTGACAGGTATATATATATATATATATATGATAATGTAAATAGCTAAAACTAAACAACCACGTGAATTCAAACCCCGTGAGGGGCAAAAAGAAGAAAAAGTACCTAATACTGTTATTTTGTCTTCAAATACTTTGCAATATTCATAAAATAGTGTTTTGTTATATAACTGGGTTTTTGTTCAAAATACATACCTTATACATATACGGATAAATCATTCTCCAATTTATGTCGAAGTGGGTGTTTTGTACGTGTATCAAATAAGTATCTAATTAAGCGGTTTTTTATTCGCCTTCAAAACATACCGTGCCGCAGTGATAGATAGATAGATAGAAAAACTCTTTATTGTTTGCCCCTTACTAAAACACAAATTACATAGTGAAAAGGGCTTAAATGCTAGTGAAACAACATACATAGTAACCAACAACAGTGATAAAGTTATTCTGACGCTTCACCTCTTGCTAAGTACTATCTGCCTCAGATTTGTGCTAATCGAGTCCTTATGAATCAATCATAATTTAAAAAAATCAGAAGGTAAACAAACCGTTTGTTCGAAACCAAGTAACAAATTACAGAGAGAAAAAGTTACTTTAGTTACAATATTAATATTAGTTAGGATATAAGTATCAAAAATGATGAAAGAATTTATACAGTTTAATCATGATATCTTTATACTTGAAGAAAATATCATTCAACATGATTAGTACATATTTATTTATTTACAGAAAGAACATGTAAGAAATAAACTATACTATTATTTATTATTATTTATAAAGTCTCTGTCCTCTACTATATAGACTTTAAGACTACATAATAAACAATTTTTAATGTATATACAGAAAGCAAATAAAATAAAAATTCATGCTAAGTAAATATTGAGTAAATAGGGATGTTTTTAAATTTCAGATCAGGATCGTTATCGCAAGCTAGGCTCACACTTGGCTGACTTACTATTTGTTATTTTATTTTAATTCTGAGTTATAACTTCAACTATGTTCGAGGCTTGTGTAGGTACTATAATATAAAATAATAAAAAATAATTGAAGGATAAAGAATAGTCGCATGTGAACCCTTACCTACATTTTAATTTTGTATTTTATTATTTGAAGGATAAAGAATAGTCCCATTTTGTATTTTATTACTTTGTCAATGACATCTATTTGTTAATAAACCCGTCGTATTTACACACAGATTGTGAACATTTCAAACAATGTTTAAATATCTAGGATTCAAATGGTCCATTCATTTAAATATAAGAATGACGAAAAAATAAATAAATTGACTGCAGAGTTTTATATACCCAATTAACTCTCATGATTGTTACCCTATGGACACCTAAATTAGGTACGGAATCCTAAATATTATGAGGGGAGCAAGAAAGCTCTCAGAAATATAATTACGATAATTGCTCGTGAAGAAGTTATCAAAAAGAGAACTCAAGTTTAAAACCTAATCAGGAATGTTTCCTTTATTTTATCGCGTTATTTATGATGGCACTCTGAAACGAAATGGCAAATGTCTGATTTTAATATCCCGACATTTGAAACACAGCTCCGCCGCTGATTTATTTTATGTCGGCTGATAACTTTTTAAGGTGACCAATATTTAAAATTGCATCTTTGGGACAAAGTTTTTTTATTTTTTTAGAAAAGGTTTTTTTAAAAACATTTTTAATCGACTTCAAAAAAGGAGATTTTCAATTTGACATTTATTTTATTTTCATTTTTTAAGCTTTTTTTGGGAATAGCCGATTATGCACCAAGGGGATAAAGTAGTGTTTTCCCGAGTGTTTTCTAATCTCGGTTGCCAGTTAGATTTTCGAGTGAATTCTTTTTGTTATGGGCCGTTATGGTAGAAGTATTCATCTCTGATTGGTCTCTGACAATCTAGTAGGCTTAGGTTCTAAATTCAATTCACATTATATCACACTGTGATATAATGAAATCCCATACAACATTACAGCCCAAGGGCGTAAATGTAGTACTTTGGACCCTCTATACATGATATAAAAAGGAACATTATTAGGCAGGTGGTGTAAAAAATATTTTTTACCAATTTAAATAGCATAGGTATAGTAACGTAGACTAAAATAAATCCTTAATTTTTGTTTCAATGTTCAAGCAAGATAATCCTATTAATATATAAGCTATAATGGATTGACCATAATTAAGTGCGTTTAGAAAACTATTTACATTTCTTTTGTTTTCAAACTGTGTTTATCTTACTTCGTACTTATCATCACCATTATCAAATAAGTTTTTCATCATCATCATCATCCACAATCTTCTCTATATTGCGGGGCCTCTCTCTTATCTTGCCATCTTCCATAATTAAGTTTAAAAATATAAAAATATATTTATTTGTCATAAATATAATACATACTCACTACTAGTCTGTACTAATGAGTAGGTATGTATTATTTATGACAAATAAAGATATTTTGAAATCGAATTGAATTGATTATACTGGCTGAACATAAGCCTATTATATAACGTACTTTTCCGTCGTGTAGCTTGGAAATAGATTTGTTTACATTAGGAATTGAAAGGTTTTCCTCCTGTCTTGACCATCCGAGGTCACATATAATCTCACCCGATGAGATAAAAACCTCCTCCCCCAAGGCCATCACTGACTACATCCTCAACATTGGACTTGGAGAGGTGCTGTAAGTAATAGTCCATGTCACAATAGATCTGGAAAGGTCGCAGTGACTAGCCGGGGCTGTCTAAGCCCATTTGGCCCCCTAATGATCGAATAAAAAAAAAAAAAACTCCTGTCTTGACTACAAACAAAATAGTTAAGTACTGTTAAATTAATTAAGTAGGAAAACCACCGGGAATTGCTTTGAGTGTCACATTACAATCATGCCTACTTGGAGGTTCAAAAGCGTAAGCGCGGACATGACGTTGCATTACCAAATCGTCACCTCCGACAAACAACTAATGTTTTATCTGCCAACTACACAACCACAGCTGCGTGTCGTATTGGCCTATGTAGCTACCAACACATGAAGCTGTTTAAATCATCTGAAAAGACATTAAGATCTATGAAGCAGGGCAAAACCTGGAAGAATACAAAATAAATACTTAGACCCAGAAATGTAGTATTCTTACAGTCATTTCTTTTCTCTACGTTCTACAAGTAGGTAGGTACCTATTTTAAAAGAAAAACAAAATACCCGACTGCAGAAGAGCGATTTTTATAGTCTAACTTACTATTTTATTGTGTACGTTTTTTTGTGAAAAAGTTTTTTTTCTTTATTCGACGATAGACTTGCGCTTGACCGTCAACGCGACAGTTACGGTCTACGATGGAGCGTGCTTGCCTAGAAGAAACCTATTCACTCGCGATTTGAAGACACCTAGATTATATCTATTCGGAAAGACCCATCCAGGAAGCGCATTCCACATTTTAGCGGTACGCACAATGAAAGTAGAGCCAAAGCGTTTCGTACGTGTTTTCGGAATATCAACCATGTAACGATGTCGCTTTTTCGTGCATCTTACTGTCCAATAGAAAAATGGGCATGGGGGAATGTCACAAATGAGCCTCCTAGCACGTCTCTCAATGGTCTCTAACTCCTCGAGAAAAGTTGCTTTTGAAGGTTATAAATGCGCATTCTTTGGAATAATGATAGCAAAATCACCTATTTATTACGAAAAAGTTCATTGGAGGTTACGGAAACTGTGTTTTTTTTTATTTTTGCGATAGTTTTATTATAATTATTACAAAAAAAAATTAGCTTAGGACACTCAAGGAGTGAAGATAAATTTAACGACACCTCACACAAGTCAAGCCGTTTAAGTTGTAGGTGATCATATAAAAACATACATATATACCCAAATACATACATACCTTTAACATAGGTACATACATTCGAAAAATATAACCCTCCTTCTTACGCAATCGGGTAAAAAGAAAAATATACGACAAAGGCAAAAAACAAAAACAGTTCTTAATTTTTTTATGAACGCAAGGAATATTTGTCATAGGTATATTTATACTAAATCTTATTATTTTCCGTCATTAAATAAATTTATTTCTATATATGACCTAAATAACTAAAGATATTATTATAAATAAAAAACATATTACAGATAAAAAACAGAACTCAGGTCACAGTCCCAAGGCAACGTTCCCAAAAGGCTGGCGACATTGCCTCGTTGGATAGCAATGCTAATCCGCTGACCGAGGTAAGCGCCAGCCGTTTGGTCATTTGTTCAAATGACCAAAGGGCTGGCGCTTTAAATCTTATTGCTAAATGTTCAATTTAGTTCAAATCTTCGTGTTTAATTAAAGAGTTTTTTAAATAATTTAATACCAATATGTGATCAAGGAAGAAATGATAATGACGAGTCAAACTTACCTACAGATGTATGTATGTATATTGCAGTTAATTTAAGTAAATCACCTATTTGTGTACGACAGGGTTAATAACTTTTTCATTAGGTAACTATTTACTAAGAAAAGCGCAATATAAAGTTACAAACAAAATGAATAACGCCGATGATAGTAAGTGACAGATTTATTTGTGGTTTTCCTGAAGCTGTAATAAGGTAGTTAATGAAGCATTCGGTTCACCATAAAACGGCAAATTATTTAAAAGTATACCAAATACGAAGTAGCGAAGTTCAAGCACAATTTTTAATGCAGATTTGTGATGGATAAAATCTAATCATTTGTATGTGAAAGTCGGCGAATTACCACCCATTTCTCGTTGAAATGCCAAAAATCCGTACTCAGCGGTATCGATCCACATTTCTGTTGCGTACTGCACAAGAATGGAATTCTTTGCCGCCATCTCTGTTTCCTGTGGCCTACAATCTTGGAATTTTCAAGGCTAGAGTGAATACATATCTTCTAGATCGACGAGCTCGTTAAAGTTAAATAACGTTTTTCGGTAAGGCCGTAAGTTGTTTTTTTTCGTCTTCAAAAAAAGGAGATTATTAGCATTTGCTATAAGAAAACTTACATTTGCTAAGTACTCTATCCCAATCGTAATAAATAAGATTTATATTTTGTGTACTCTGTATTTGAAAAAAATTAAATAAAATACATTTACGGCCATGAGTAAACGTTTATCTTAAGATAAAAAGATAAGAATAATAGACTCGGTATAATTATTGTTAATATTAATAATCATTGTTACTATTGATAATACTTAATTAATTACAATCTCGGGTCAAGCTCAGTCTTTTGGTGAGCATCAGTAGGGCCGATAGAGGATTTGATCCGGACCTCGTACCCGGATCTCGGGATCCCGGGATCCCGGTCATATTTTAGTCCCGAAAATATCGGGATCAAATTTAATGAATCCCGGGATTTTCAGGATTGATACATTTTTTAAATAAGTCAATGAAAATGTGCGTGAGACGAAAGGCACCTTGATTTGACGTTTTGACAGCCATCTTGCTTACACAGCTGATTTCATTTGTTTTTGGTAACGACTGGTACTTACCGGATTATGCGTAAAAGTGTGTAAAAATTCAATATCAAGTTATCAAGTGGTTTAAATAAGTAATTTATAAAGTTTTTGGTCAATTTAATTTAAAAATATGAGTACCTATAAACATTGATCTCTTTAGCATATAGTATTTTTATAGTTTATCTAAATAAGACTAAAGGAGTTGATTTTTTAAGTTTATTGTTAGTTTCATAAATTATTTACAGAAGTGCCTAGTTTGTTTATTTTATAAGAAGAAAGTATAATTTTGTTTAACCGCCTTTTTGAAGATTTAAAACTTAAATATTCTATGTCCCCACAAAACTAAAAGATAAATAAAAAAATGATTTTGATATGTTTTACTGCCTTTTTGTTACCACTTTCCATTACCAATACAACCCGGGACTATCCCGGGATCCCGAGATTAGAATGTAGATAAACCCGGTAATCCCGGGATTAGAAAAATAGACCGGGATTGAATCCTCTAGGCCGAAGTTAACACTGAGAGGCCCTTTTTATATATAAAATAATACAGATACTAGGTGGCAAATGAAACTATTGTACAATATGAAATTTAACAATTGATAATAATAATTATTAATTATCCCTTTATTTAAATTTATACACGGGTCCAGCACGGACCTTTGAAAGCCATCAGTGGGGCCGGTACCAACACTGAGACAAATGATGCGCGAAAATGTATAATAAAAAAAAACTGGCCAAGTGCGAGTCGGACTCGCGCACGAAGTGTTCCGTACCATTATCTATAAAATGGCAAAAAATACGCAGATTGGGTATATGGATGGACTATGGATGGATTACTGTACAATATTACTATTGATAATAATAATTATTAAATTACTTGTAATAATAAATGCCAATTTCACGGTTTCGCTTAAAATTCTTCACCATAGAGTTGGCATAGATCTGTTAAGTAATTAATTTAATCGTCAAGTTTTTATCAACAAGTAATTGTGTGTAAATATCGTAAATTAATGCCATTAATATGGCTGAACTAACATTTTTGTTGCAAAAAAACACTGAGAAACAAACACAATAGGTGGTACAGCTTTAGACAAGCTGACTAACTGTTACTATACTGTGAACTAGTTAAGTATAATAATTCAATAAGTTACACTAACTTATTGAATATTACAGTTACCATTCACAGGGTTTACAAGTCGACCTAATAACACACGAAGCAGAGAGACGTTCGATGCAGGCCGGTTCCAACCGGTTTTTTTGCATCCTTCCATCTCTAGCAGTGGACTTCTTGTGACTACATGGTAGCTTATTAAGTAGGTAATATAGATAAAAAGCTAGTACTTAACTGTAAATAGTTTACCTCTTTTAATGACATTTGTTTATAATTTGCAAAGTGTAAGTTGATTGTTGGGTCTCATAATTAAAATTGAAATTAGCTAAACTAATTGGTAGGTAAATGTTCGTCTTTTTTCAACTTCTAAATCGCACATAGCATATGTGTAAGGTTATTAAAACTGGATGCTCAGTAGGTATTACTTTTTCTATGAAATTATTATTCATGTGGCCTTTGAATAACCTGATTTTTTTTAACATTAAAAAAGGCGAATCTAGAAGATGTCCAGATTAAAATTCGAAAAAAGTCCGAGAATATCTACTCGTAAAGAAATGCACATATTCTTCAATACCCACTCTTTAGCTAGTGACTGCTGATTCTGCAACTCCTACCAATGATAGGGAATATATTTAATACCTACATTTCTTAGATAATACTAGTAATCATAGTAAAATTACTACTGTAGATTGCCGTTAACCGCAACAACAGCAACAGAGAGAGAGAGAGAGAGAGAGAGAGAGAGAGAGAGAGAGAGAGAGAGAGAGATATAACTGACAACTAAAATAGATTTAAAGTGGTTGGGAATTCCAGTCGTACATTTCGGCAAATAAAAACCACAAAAGTTCAATAAGGAAAGTAGGTGCAATTGAATGGTATTCGGAACTTGCTTCGATGATGCGCCTATTTGAAGACGTACCTGTGATTCGTCATGACAACGAGTCACGTCAGAGCTTGGATCTACCTACTCAGCCGTGTAGATACTGCAGCCGATTTAAAGAATACGCCGTGTAACGCAAGGCGGGTTACAAAACAGCATTATCTTTTAATACGGCGTTCTCGTGTTATAACGGTTTGTTGTCGCGATACGTTTTCCGAAATGGTGCCCAATGTTAAAAGATAAATACAAAAGAAATCCCATTTATAATCATATACATTTATAGACATATATTGACTGCTTAGGGAAATGTTAGCAGCTACAGCTACAGTGAGATAGAAACACAACTAAGCTCCTTGTACAAGAAGTACACACCGGCCGATTTACTCGATTAATTCGGTTTCTTTGAGTGCACATGAGGTCAAGGATTCGTAATTCCAAGCTGTAATGACAGCTGTCAGAATTGACCTAATTGACGGTTGTTTCGGGACAGCATTTTGTTTTGAAAGGAGCTAAAGGGCCGTGCTGTGGCTCGAATCCCTATGGAGATCTTGATGTCAAGCACAGTGGAGCTGATCACTCAATGTGGTAAAATTTTACAAAATTAAATTGTAATTTTAAGTAAGTAAAACGTTGATAATTTAACAAAAACCTTGTAAGTATAGAAGAGCCATGCAGGTTGACGTTTAATTCGCCTCTGTTATTCGCCATTATGTTGTCTCTGGGTAAAGCCGATCCTGCAGTTTTATGTTTCAGTGGGTATGTATATTCAATGTAATAACACAGACTTTATGTGTCGTATACTAAATCTAAGAATAATCCAATTCTAACTAATATTAACATGCGAACTACTTTCACGTGTATAATCTCTGTCTAGCTAAGTAATTGTGTCATAAAATCATTATAGATTGAAGTTGCGGAATTTTTTATGTTAATCATTATAGTTTAAAAAAACTGAAAAATGTCTTCAAAATACGCAATTCGTTTATTTGGATGACATATTTTGTCATATAAACCAAAGTAGGGTAGACTGGGTACGGTTGAAACATTTTAGCATTTATCATGCATAGCATCGGGATTTGTTAAGCGAGCGATATCGGAAACATACTAAATAAAAGACCTTATAACTGTCTACTATAGGGCAATGTTATTTAAGATCACTGTATAGTAATTTCTGAGCAAAACCAAATTTAAAAAAAACAGTAATTTGTTTTAACCGTCCCCATGCCAGGGTCGGTTGAAACAGTGTCTGGGGTCAATTGAAACACATGTAAATAATACAAAATATAATCAATTATCATCTTTTATTAATCTTCTAATAACATGTTTCGAATGGTAATGGCACAGTTGACTATCACAAATATTTTTATTAAGTAATATTCTAGTCTGACTATATTTATAATCTAACATTATTTTTAATCGGCCTTCAGTTTTATATAAAGTACCTATAACTTGAACTAAATAATAATTAGATGTTGGTAGCGATAATATTTTTTAAATAAAGTTACTAAGCAATCATGCTTTTATATTTCTCAACTATCAACACTTTTAATTATAAACTATGCAAACAAAAGACATCAATTAAATCAAAATGAAAAATCGCTTTCACATCTTCATAGGCTCGTTGGTATGTTGATAAGTCGGCTTGACCTTTTGTAGTCTTTCTTTGGCGTACCCTCGGCATCTAAAAAACAAGAAAGTTTAATAAATAAACTGTTTCAACCGTACCCACAAATAATGTTTCAACTGTCCCCACCCCCCATCTTGGTATAAAACGGTTCACAGTAAGAATGACAGTAAATTTAAATAAAAACTAATCATACTACGATATTGTACAACCTTCAATTTAACTGTAACAAAACTCTCAATACTCTAACTATAAATGAAATCTTAATAATTGCAAAAATGTAGATATCGAAATACTTACTTTTCCGTTAAAAAACACAATGGGGCCTCCTACAGACAAGCACAGCGCCCGAAGAGCGACGCAATACTAAAATTCATGTTTCGACCTGTCGCCCGCTTCGTACTCCCCTTGTACCCCTCACCTCATCGCGCACTATTCACAAGATATTCACTTTGTTTCAACCGTCCACCGTTTCAACCGTACCCAGTTTACCCTACTGAACTAATTTTGATAAAATTTTATATGGGACTACCTACCAAAAAGAATCGTCAAAATCAATTCATAATTGGCGAGGTAATCGCTGAACAAAAACATACAAAAAAACGAAGTTTTGAAGTTGATTAAAAATAAACAGAGAATTACAGGATATCACGCATTTATTAAGTTTTCGTGCTTTACGAAACCTTAACTGCTGCTAATAATATCTTGCAAATAACAGATAAGCTATAAGCCACTAGTTGTTTGCTGTTAGTATAAGCCTGTAGAGCTATAAGAGCATGTGACGTCATAGTTTATGAGGTTTATAAACTATGACGACATTTTATAGCACACTTCACATCCTGAATTAAATTATAAATAAAATAGCGATAAAAATCGTCATCTCCGATAAAATTATCCAGGTATATATGTATAATATTCTAAGTTATGTCGTCATAGTGTGCTCTCTCACTATCAGATTCATAGAGAAACATACGTATGTATGTTTCTCTATGACCTCCTATAGCCTAAATAGCTTGCCCGATTCTAATGTGTGAGGTGTAATAATATTAATAAGACTAATCGAAGCCTTCTACGAACTGGCTGATTGACTGGCCTTGTGGCTCAGTTGGTAGTGTGTTTGCGTCTACCTGCTGAACTGAAAGGTTGTGGGTTCGATCCCCACCCAGGGCAAACATTTGTGTGATGAGCATGGATGTTTGTTCTGTGTCTGGGTGTTTCTATGTATTATATGTATATATTTACAAAAAAAAGTATATATGTATTCTATCAGCCATCTAGTTCCATAGTACAAGCTTTGCTTAGTTTGGGCTAGATGGCGTTGTGTGAAATGTCCACAAATATTTATTTATTTATTATTTATTATTATTAACTTTTTGGCAATAAGTAGGTACCTAAATAAGTAGAAAAGAATTGTTCTAAAGAATGGGCATTTGGAACACATGCAAAAATTTCAAGTTTCTATGTCCACTGTGCATTATCTATCAGTAAGTCGCTCAAATAAAGTCTTTTACAGTCTATAACTATTTTAAATGTACAAATTTATACACAGTTCAAAAATTATACGCATCAGACGGGACTTGAACCCGCATTATCCCGATCTGAACCTCAGCCTTTACCATTTTGGCTCCCAGTCCTTAGCATTTATGAATCATAAATCGAACTATAAGAGCTATTTAATTAAGTAAGTCCATTTCATTCGCTTGTCTGCTTTAAAATGAATGCTAGTGGTTTACATTTAGCAGATTAACCTTTAAAACCACAAGCTCTGCACCTGTTCTAATGTCAATATCACACAGTTTAATTAGGGACCTGGTACATTTAAATGTTAAACTAAATGTTAAGCGTTTCTTGTTAAAAATAATAATAATAATAATAACTAAGCAGCTCCTGAAAATCCGAAAACTGGACATTTTTAATTTAATCACAAAAAATAGTGTCGTAATGCAAGGAATGAGGGCCCAAATTTTAAAGTGAATTAACCGTATCATGTGGGGTATCATATGAGAGACCTTCATTAGCACAAGCTAAAACAGGTTTTTAAATATTTTTACGATGTACATTTTTCGAGTTATGAAGGAAAATATAAAAAAAGTATCAATCTCAATTCAATGTATCGCCAAAAACAAAACGCCTTTGTTTTTCGCACCCTCCTAACACGCTTCATCATGTAACATTGCTATGTCCGATCGCGCAGGAGACGTAGTCCTAATCGAAGACGCAGATTGCGTTCCTTAAACCTATTCCAATATCCCTACGCAATATCCCTATCAATTTGCCGTCAGATGCCCTTAAAGGGTTCCCTTATTATGGAACGAAATTAGAACATCCACTTGAGATAAAGCTGTAGGTATTGGATTTCTTCCCTCGCTTATGAAATTAGCTTGCCTGTGCCTGCTCGCTTAGGGATTTAGTGGAAATAAATGTATTAAGTAAAATTGTATTCCAGTTGTGCCCATTTCAGTTATATACTTCGGTGGATAAAGCTACATGTACTACATGTAGCTTATTTATTTACATAATGTATGTTGTATAGAGTAGCAATGGTTAGCGTAATTTGTAGGCATATTAGCTTCATCTAACCTACTAGATAAGTTATCAAATCTTAGAAGTCAATTAAAAACTAATTCTAAATTGTTGTACTGATTCGTAACTATGATGACGTTGACATCACAAGAATTTGGTAGCCTCGAGTTCATTTGATGTAAGCAGGAGGCACCTAAGTACCTAAGATTTACAGTGTACAGTGATTTTTTTTCCTATGACTAGTGAATATAAGGCCTAAACTAACACCGTGATTGTGAAAAAAAAATTGAAAAAAATATTTATATATATATATATATATAGCCTGTTGCTAACGGTCTACAAGCGAGCATTCTGGTCTTTATATTTAAATAGTACCTGGGCGAATATATTTTTTTCATCCTAAAATTATATGTTAAGCTTTTGACGATTTATATTTTTAACAAAAAATATATTATTGTTATATATTTTAACCCCCGACGACCTAAAAAGGGCAGTGTTATAAGTCTGACTTGTGCATCTGTATATCTGTGTGTCAGTCTGTGGCATTGTAGCACACAAATGTATCTATAGAACAATTTTGATTTAGATATTTTTGTTTGAAAGAGGATTAAATCGAGAGTGTTTTAGCTATGATTAGTTAATACCGGTTCAGTCGTATTTTTTATGTCGGGGTTTTTGACTTTCCCGACTATTTTGCAAAATCTTGAAAGCAGTTCTGTCTATTGAGAAGACATTTTTTTAACATAACCAAATTGTATTTAAATATAATACTTACCATTAGGCTAATTACCTAATTTATAGTTTTACTACTAAGTATTTATAATGAACTCATCACCATTTCTAAAATACCTGTTACAATCGGCTTGTCTGTATCCAGCGTCTTCCTGCCGCTTGTAATTCGTCGCTCGCTTGACTAACTGTCCTATCTCATTTTTTCAAATAATAAAGACAGGTATTTAGAACGTAAATACATTAAAGTATCAGCATGAAATTAAAATGTTAATTGCCTCTATGAAAGCTAATATCAATAGGTATGCAAAACCCGATTTTTGACAAATACAATATAATCTCAGAACTGAAAAACGTTTATCCTGAACAAATTACTGAAATGAAATCCGTACTCAGCGATATCGATCCACATTCCTGTTGCGTACTGCACAAGAATGGAATTCATTGCCGCCATCTCTGTTTCCTGAGACCTACAATCTTGGAATTTTCAAGGCTAGAGTGAATAGATATCTTCTAGATCGACGAGCTCCATCCTCGGCCACGCCGTCGCTTAACATCAGGCGAGTTGGTGGTCAATCGTAGATCTATAATGTATAAAAAAAATGAGATAGGACAGTTAGTCATGCGAGGGATGGTATGAGTTCGTCTGTCCTCTCCTTGTATCCTAAGTTGCGCTTGCCGTGCGTGGTCTCCACCTCTAAGTATTCCTATTAGTATACAGTAATCTCATTTGATATATGTTGTTGTTGTTGTTAGGCTGCAGTGTCCCACTGCTGGGCAAAGGCCTCCCCCGACATTTCCAGTCTTGACGGTTTTGTGCATCGATGTGCCAGTTTTTGTCAAGGGTGTCTTATGAACTATAGAAACTTAAAAGATTCCGTGAAGTTTAAAGTAAAATAAAAAACCGGACAAGTGCGAGTCAGACTCGCCCACCGAGGGTCCTGTACAAACTAGTAGATAAAATGTTTTTTTTTTTTTTTTCATATTTTCCTTCATAAACCGAAAAATATACATCGTAAAAATATTTTAAAAAAATATTTTAGCTTATGCTACTGAAGCTCGTTCATATTTGGACCTTCATTCCTTGCATAAAGACACTATTTTTTGTGATTAAATTAAAAATTTCCAGTTTTCAGATTTTTTCCTATATGTGTACTCTAACTAACACAATGCTTCTTTCCAAATTTCATTGTTTTAGGTCAACGGGAAGTATAGGTTATATTTCCCCATAGGTTTTGATTCCCTTGTGCGTGTCGAAATGTGCGTGTCATTATCGATTTTGATTGCATGAGCATTTCGAATTTTCATACAAACTTCATAATAAAACCTGTACTTACCTACCTACCTACTGAGCCAGAATTTAGCCTACATATGCGCGGTTTTTAGGTAGTAGGTGTGTCTAGAGAACTACAAAACTAGTTTTAGCTTTACGAGTAGACTTTACATAGTGACTTAGTGACTCATTTTGAAGAAAGTTAGCTCCAAGTAGACTACCGGCATTGTGAAAGTTTGGAAATTTTTAACGAGGTTTTGTGGTAACCTCTTCGTTAGGGAATTTGGGTAAACCCTCCTGTAGTTAATGATGTATTTAAAAGAAAAGTCGAGTAAAGTTGAGACATTTAACCAACTACATTATACAACTAATTTATTTGTACCTATCCGATTATATAACTAAACAATATTCTATAGTAGCTGTACCCCGCGGTTTCACCCACGCAGTGATGAAAAACAATGATGATGATGATAAAATGTATTCAAAATCCTTTTGCAGGATTCCTTTTCCTTTTTTCAAAGCTATCTGTATTAAATTTCATAACGATCGGTTCAACTGTTTGAGTAAAAAAGTGACAAAACGAGACAGAATTACTTTCGCTAATACAGTAATATTAGTTTTTTTTTTTAATATGTATTGATATTCACACACAAGTAAATTATAATATAGTGAGTATTAAGCTATATACTTTACTTTAATGAGTAAAAATACAGACAAGTTTCATCTTAAACAGACACAAATACTACTTATGATAGTACGTTTGATGATAATAAAACCATAACAATATTTTGTGTCCTATTTGTTTTGAAGGTCGCAAATGATTATAATATGCTAAGACACCCAATCCAATCTGTTTGTTAGATCTAGTTGGATTACATAATTATATAAGGTTTTACTAATAATAAATAAAATAACCTGTTTTAGTGTATATCTATTAAGAATGGGCTCAACGCGAGCAGCTATCTCTGTCGCGCAACACAACATTTTTAAACACATAAAATCATTGGTAAGTGATATTAGAAAAGTGATAAATTAATTTGCTTATTTAGATAGGAGAAATACTTATAAAAAAAAGGAAAATACATCTTTATTCACTACTCCATCGCCAGTATAAGTGATATGAAGTTTTTTTTTAATAAACAAAATTCAATACATTTCTACCTTTTCTTATCCCTTTTTATTTCATATGTTTAAAAATGTTGTGATGCGCGAAAGAGATAGCAGCGCGCGTTAATCATCAAGGTATTGTACCTACTACGGTGACTATTACAAAATATATTTTACATTATTCTTTAGTATTAAAAACAAAATAGAACCTACAGATAATTTGAATGCAATGATCAATCAAAATCAACTTTGGAACATTATATTAAAATATAGAACTAAGCTGTTGAAATATGTGTATTGAAAGTAAAAACATTCTCGATTACGATTCCAAACAAATAATGATTCAACAAACCAATGATGCGGGTCGCAACCTATTACCTTTAATTCAATAAGGTTAATGATCTGATCGGTTAACATAAAAATATTACCTAATTTTGAACCTTAACTACCTAATAAACTTGAACCCGGTGCGGTTTGAAAGTGGCAACTAACGGTGCTACTATACTCGTTCAGCCGTTATGAGAATCCGTGCTAAAATAAACTGTATTCCTTCACTAATAAAGATGTGATCTAAATTGGTGGCTTAGCTGAAGTGATGGGCACAACCTTACAGAACGTATAAACAACTTTAGTTACCTCCGTGGTGTCAGTCGAGAATCTCCGTTTGGTGTGCATGTGCGGTCTAATCAAAAGAACACAATAAAAATCACACGTGTTTATGAGACAATAGGACATAAATTCGAGTGTGGTTTTTCGTGAAAATTTGTGATAGTGGAGGATTTATATAATAAAGGTGAGAACATGAGCCGACTCATTTATGCATACATATATAAAATGTGTTATATTATACCTCAGTGTTCTATTACGACAGTATTGTAAAACCGAACGTCTTTGTAGATTTAGCATAATCGCGAACCAGTGTTATCGAAATACAGATTTAAAAAAAAAGATAAATATACATATTTAGTTTTAAAACGAAGCTAGCATAATGGCTTACCCACTTAAGCCTCCTAAGATTTTTTTGTTATTAACAAAGTGAATATACGAGGTATTCGCTCGCTTCAAGTTAAGGCTGTGGTCAAATTGGGCAGCTATCTCTCTCGTGCATCTCAACATATTTTTTAATATATGCAATTAGTGAGTGGGGTTTTATAAAAGTGACAAATAATTGTGTTAATTTAGATAGGAGAAATATTTATTAAAAGTTTTTCTTCGATATATTTTAAATGACATAGATTCTTGTTGTACACTATGTCACATTCAATTGAATATGGCGTCCTGTAGTGTCCTGTAGTCCCGCGCGAAGTCAAGAAAAAAATTCGCGTCACCCCATCATGTGTGGTATCATTGAACAGAGATTTTAAAATGAAGGTAGGGTTTCGTACATTATATTTTTTTCAAGCGTACCGTTTGCGAGATAATTTTTGTCAAAGTCATGATAACTATTTTTACCCAACTAAAACATCGCAAAGAATCAAAACGGGGCGTTGTTTGTTTTGGACGTTTGCAACGTAATGAGATTTCAAACGTGTCGGATTTGAAATCTTATTACGTCGGGATTTTTGTGGAAACATTGGTTCTTCAACCCGGAATACAAATCAAACAATTAGAGAAACAAAATACTTACCCGAATGATTTTCGTACTGTAACTACAATGACGCTATGTTTTCGCGAGAAAGAATACGCAAAGCCGCTATACAATATATTATTTTAGTGAGCATTCTTTACAATAACTTTTGAAAATCAATTACCTAGACAACGTTAGAATACGTAAAATTATAGTTTTATCTTATGTATGCCAAAGTTCTGTAATTATTATTCCAAAAAATGTAGCCTGTGATACTTACTCGGGAAATAAAAACTTATCCAACGACTTGTATATACATAACAAATATAAAAATCTCTAGCCTCCTTTTGGCGCAGCCAAGTTCGTATGTTTGAAATAGGTACTTACCTAAGTAATTTATTAGGTTATGTTCATTTTGTTGGTAAAAGGTCATACCTATGATATCTACATTTAGTTCTAAATTTAACATTAAAATGCAATAATAGAGAATGTATTTCCTTAATCTTATCAAGGTTGCCTACGCCTAATAATTGTTTTATGTAATAATTGTAAAACAGCGCGGGAACAGCAATTTACGATTGCTCATGCTCAATGCTCCTTCAAAAGTTATCTTCAATCTTAATTGCCATTGCTGAAAATTTTAGACTATTGTTGCTATAAATAGTATTTTATGTGTTCAATTAATAAATTTCATATTGTTTTACAAAAATCAAGGTGTATTTTAAATATTAAAGGTCAATGTTCTCCTTTTAGTTCTGTGGAAAGGCAACGACCGTTTCGAAATACACAATAATATAAGGAAAAAGTATACACAAAAATTATTTAAGCAAATTGTAATTATTATGAAATTTTTTAATTTAAATTTAAAATTACAATAAATAACTGTAGATAAGTCAAAAAAAGAACAATACTCATTTCTAGATTAAATATACCCATTAAAATAACAGTAGGTATATTTTTTCATATGCCCATTTCTATTATAAAAATGTGAACTTTAGTAAATTTTCGTAAATAATTACGTTTACGTTTAAATATGTATATCGCTGAACTCTGAACACATATTCAGATATTTATAAATCCGGGAGCTACTTTCTTTTTGTTTATTTTTTTTTTCTTTTAGGCGTATTGATTAATGAGATATTTTATTTTGACTTACTTTATATTTATCTAATAGTCTTTATCTATGTAATAGTTTCAAAATAATTTTGTAATTTTAACATGTAGATAGTTCTTCAACGTTTTATAGTAAAATAAAATTGTTATTTTTTTATAACAAAACAGGTGCAAGGGATATTACAGTTTGAGTATGACATCTATTTTGCATATTAGCATACTGTACCTATCGTATATCGATAAAAACCACGATGTTTTACAGTTCCACGTATAACATAGAAATCGTTGCGTACCTGTAGCAATTTGTGCAAACAGAAGAACATACGTGTATAGGTTGTACCCTATGGAGCAGGTATGATATTGCAACTTTTAGCCGACTGCGTAAGACATAGACATTGTATGTATGTATGTAAGGGTGTAGGTATATATGTATGCTTCTATATGATTGTCTACAGCCTAAATGGCTTGGCCGATTTGATGTGCAAGCTACATATTTTTGTAATAATAATAATAAAATACTCACGAAATCTCCAACGAACATTTTTGTAATAAGCAAGTAATTTTACTAGAATTATTCTAAAGAATGCATGTTTATCATTGTTTACAGCGATTTTACGTATACTTTCTCACAAAAATGTGCACTCAACAGGGTATCAAGCGATTAAACGTAACGAAATCGTTTACCACTTTTCTGCAGTCGGGTATTTTGTTTTTCTTATATAGATTACTTGTTTGAAAATTTGCCAATATATGTTTTATAGTTTGACGTATAGCCAATTTATGCAAAAAGAAATACATACGTGTAGATAAACCCCACGGGCAGGTAGGTAATTATGATATTGCAACTTTTTTTAGTAATGAAATACCAGTACAAAACCACAATGACAATTATAATTGACTCCAGACTATTATTAGGTAATATAAAACCTGATACAAAAGGTTGTGTAATTTGTTAATTAGTTTTATGTAACAGTAGAATTCCACACTTTTACGGTTCTCTATCTAAGCTACCAGTATTAAAAAACCGATAGTAAAAAGGTAACTTCTTTTAATACCTTGCATTTTGTATTGTATTTATACTAACAAATATAAAGTATGTTTACAATGGTTAATGACATTATTTATTGTTTATCGGAGAAATGCGTTACTTAATTGTATGTAATTTTATTTTACATGGACTCATCATTCGTGTGCATTATTTATTTGTAAATTGTATGTTTCGGATGGTAAAACTAAATTGTAATTGTCTTGCCTAGTATAGCTGATAAGTTATAAGGCCAATAAAGCATTCTGATTTTGATTCACTATCTAATTATTACAATTATTTAAAAGATAACATCAAGAAGACATACATTAGGTTGGTTAGATTGGCATGTAACACTTAATTTAATATTAAAGTATTCACAAGGGAATTTGGCAAAACATAGGATAGGTTAGGTTGGCGTAAATACGATAGAGGCATAGAGCAAGCCGTCTATTGGACATAGGTCACGGAATCGAACTTGCAATCTCATCATAAATCCAAGTTGATTTCAAGAATTTCCCTCTAATTAGTATATAAAAATAACCAAGCATTTTTAGTAAAACAAACCCGTCTCCACAAGTTGAACAGGTTTGTAAGCAAGTTAAGGATGTATGGATTTCAAATCATGGTTACTTGACGACATGTTTTCGAAAACTCGTGCCGGGCTCTTCTCATGAAAAAAGAACAACATAAACAAACAGGCTTAAACATTTGCTGGCAGCCTCACAGCTCAGTTGGTACTTGGTAGTATATCTGCCTTCTAAGCGGAAGGTTGTTGGTTTTAATCACCAACCAGGAGAAATATTTTTGTGATGAGTATTGGTGTTAGTTCTTTGTCTGGGTATTTTTAAATGTAATTAAGTAAGTGTGTACAAAAAAAAAGTTTCCGGCAGCCTTCTCGGGAGACCGTCTGACTTGCGATCCGCAGGTCCAGGGTTCGAATCCCACGTCACGCACCTCTGTCTTTTCGTAGTTATGTGCGTATTGTTGATTGCCGCCAACTTCAACGGTGAAGGAAAACATCGTGAGGAAACCTACATGTCTGAGAGTTCTCAATGATCTTGAAGATGTGTGAAGTCTGCCAACCCGCACTTGGCCAGCGGCCACTTTAGGGTTATACCATAGTCTGCCCAGACTATGGCCTAACCCTTCTCACAATGAGAAGATGGCCTGTTCCCAGCAGTGGGTGTGTACAAAAAAGTATGTAAGTATTCTGTCAACTATCTAGTTCCTATAGTGCAAGCGTTGTTTAGTTTGAAGTAAGATGCCGTTGCGTGAAAATGTCCAACGATAAATTTTTTTAATTATCAGGAAAAGGACTCAGTTTCAAATCAAACGTGCAAAAGATATAACTAAATAACGAGACTCACTAAAAAGCAACGTAGCAGAAGCACACTAATGTCCCTCTTTATTACTGACCCAGAGTAGTTACTATTATTTTTGATGTCATTTGTGTGGTCAAAGCAAAGTCGTAAGGCTTAATGTGAGGTTTGGTCACATTAACTTTGAATACTGTTATGATTATGACGCTTCTGTTAGGTACGGAGACAGAGAGGAAGAGTAGTTTGTGATAGAAGTTATATTTATATCTCCTATTTATGGCTCCTTCTAGGCAATCGCACTCCACCGTAGACCAACAATCGCTCGGGCGAGTTAGCGGTCAAGCGCAAGCCTATTTTCGAATAGAAAATCCTATTAAAAACGTAATCAAGGTGCTGAAAGAAATTTAGAATTTAAGCGATAGGATACTTGAAGTATAACTTAACATACTAAAATGTACACACTAGTGTATATATATCTTTACTTTTTCTAATGTACACAATAAAAAGTTTTTCTAATCTATGTTTTAAGCGAAAGTATTACGTCTTTCTATCTTTTCGCGACTGACCGTCATTATCTACTCTTTCACCCACAAGAAATTCACTTCTGGACATAGCCCAGTCACTGGACATGGATATCTACTGTCATCTTCTCCAGGATCTACCCCAAAACCGACAATAGGCCGGAAGGCCTATAAGCTTTGGGGTTCGTGTAATCGCCCTTGCCCGGTTTTCTCAGGACTACCACAGTTGCCTGCTTCCAGATATCCGGGAATTGATCTATCTCAAGGCACTTGTTGAAAAGGACCAAGCGATGCATTCAGATCCTGGCAGATAGCTCTGCTGCAAACAATAAGATCGGTATAGTGCGGATTGGATCCAGCGTCTTCCTAGCTCTTAAACGAGGTCGTTTGTCCACCTTGAGGCTGGTCTTCCTACGCTGCGCTTGCCGGTGCGTGGACTCCACTCGAGAACTTTTCGGCCCCAGCAGCCATCATTTCTACGTGCTATGTCCTTTTGTAACTGCTACTTCAACTTCCTTATCGGTGATATGTCGGTGACCTTCATACGTCTATTGATATCTTCATTTCTGATTCGGTCTCGCTGAGAGATCCCGAGTATAGGCCTCTTCGTCGTTGTGTGACATTGTTTCCCTGTACCTAACTAAAAGTTCATAGTGAGTGACCTTTCAGTACCATAAATGTCATCACTGGCAACGCAACTGAATCTGTTAAAATTTGAATATATACGTACTTCAGGTAAGTATTCTTAACTGAATTCTTAAAGAATAACACAGGTTACATTTCACCGGCATCACAAGGCTGGTGACACCAGCAGTTTTTTATCCATCGTTGAAACCGTGAATCTCAGCTAGTATATACGTGTATAACTGTTCGTACGACTAGTTGGGAAATCCAAACGATAACAATTATGACTAAAACGTAATTAACATATCCCATGTAAGTTTTATAGCACAGCTTTGTTAGACTCAAAATGTAAATTAGCTTGGAATGCGGAAGGATACTGTATACCTTAGAATATTTGTAACGTTTAAATTACAAGCTGTACCCGCGATTTCACCTGCTTAGTAGTGAGAAACGGTGATGAATATGATGAAATGTATCCTATATCCGTCCCCTACTATATTTTAACCAAATTATATAATAATCGGTATCCGTGAAGTCGTGAAAAAAAAAACAAGCACACAGACGGACAGAGAGGCAGAGTTATATCGCTTTTATAATATTAATTACGATTACCTAAGTATATACCCAAAATATAAAATCTCAAAAGAGCGAATCGGGGATCAGCGAAGAACAGACAGGGGTCATTGTACATATCAGAACAAGTTTTACTCTGGAACACGTAGGGATACAAATTTGCAATTATCGTAAAAAAATTACCTGCTTCAAAGCTTCAAACTTTATCGAAGGGCAATAAATTTTAGGCTGGTTTATATTGTTATATGGATAACTAAGAATGGTACACTGCCAACTGGTAGTGGGTTTGAGCATTTGGATTATCTTTAGACCTTTATCGGTCTGGGGTGATCGATGTGCTTTTTGTGTAGTAGTTTAGTTAGTTGAGTCTGTATATTGTCGTGTTGTAGTTAACTAAGAATGTATTGTTTTGTTACGGTAGGTGGCATACGACCACGGTTATCCTATTCAATTAATCGGTATAACAAATTTCAGATGAGAATATTTTCTCGTTTCATACTTTTTAGAGCGTGGTTTTTCAATAGTCGGGTATTAGTTTATGAAATATTTTTTATTGATTTTGCGAATTATGTCTTTAACGTTTTTTTTTATTATATCTGATTTTAGAAGAAGTCTCCCAAAGAATGCCTATTTATTTATTGCACATAGTACAGTTCTTACAATTGTTACTTAAACTAAAATTAGTAGTAAGTATACCGTACAATTAATAACATTTTATCTTGGCTCCTCCCATACTTTCTCGTGACAACGTACACTCAACACTTTACGCAAGCGTCAGTTACTAATCCGCTATAAAATCACATTTATGCAATCGGGTATTTTGGTTTTCTTTTAATATAGACTTGTTAGTAATGTAAAAGTATGTTCAATATTTACTTTTGTTTCTAATATATATTCTACCATAGAACTTTTCAAATCAAATCGTTTATTGCAAGAATACAAGTACATAGAGTTCTTAATTTTAATTGTTTAGACACATTGTATTCAGTCTGCAGGCAGACGTGCAAATGTTTAAAAATCTGCATAGAAATGTATTTTAATATCTTTATTATCCTACTTAAATTCTAAATATTACATAACGCTATAAAAACAATTCATGAGAAGCCATTCAGTCAGGGACTTCTTAAATTTGATGCTATCCAACATTTTGATATGGTTTGGGACTTTGTTGTAGATTAAAATGGACATGTTGAAAACATTTTTTTGTACATATCTTTTCTGGCTGGACAAAACCTAGGCCTATAATAAAAAAGATAATTTAATTAGAAGCTCTAGTTAAGGCCCTGGGAATCGAATCGTCAATTAAGTCTTGTTTCTTCACCATCAGATAAACTTAGGTAAACGTACTTATAGTCAGACACGACCGATCGTATCTGATTTTCTTGTGATGCAAAAGATCGTGCAAAGTAAAGTACTGAATCCATTATGGATAAGGAAACATCGTTTGTAATATAAGTACTGATCCAAATAGGTACAGACAACACGACTAGATAGTGCTATATAGGTTCCAACTTATATTAGGATGAACTTTAAAATAAAGTCAAGAGCAGGGTTTGAGTCGTGATGTGAATAAATTGTTACAATCAATTCATTGTAATGAATAGGTACCTACCGTTTATACAACTAAAGTATTGAATTAATATCTACATCTACTCATCGAAGATTCAAGACTTAATTAGCTTTTGCATTCCTCTGATATTGATCGTAAAGTTATAAAGTAAGTAATTGACTGCACGTCTTTCGTTGGTTTGATCGTTCGGGGCTAATCACCTATCTATCTAAAGTATATATCTATTCTATCAACCATCTAGTTTCCATAGTACAAGCTTTGCTTAGTTTGGGCCAGATGGCGTTGTGTGAAATGTCCTCCAATATTTATTTTTATTTTATTTTATCTCTTCGTAACCATTAAAAAAATATATGTGACCAGTTGGTGAGTTTTGAAAGATAATTTTGTTTACTGATAATGAGAAAGAGAGTATATAAAATATATTTATGAATGTTATGTTCAGAACCCCGTCGTCAAAATAAATGATACTTGTATATATATTTTATTTTTAATGAATAATTTGCGCATTTATTTACAGAAACGACATGTAAGAATAAATAATCGGCCAAGTGCGAGTCGGACTCGCGCACGAAGGGTTCCGTACTATCATCTATAATACTACAAAGTTTAGTTCTGTTTATAAAATAACGAGAAATCAACGAAATTCCAAGTAGTCAATTGAAAACTTATAGGTAGGCTTTCGATACACATCCGGGCAGCATGACGACGCTCGCGCGAATACGCGCGGTTATGGCTCGCTCCGTGATGTTACCTCCCCCGCTACCTGCGCGGCCGTTGCTTAGCAACCGCCTCCCGCTCGCGCCAGCACCACACCGCGGCGCGGCGCTCGCACCGCGTTTAGATGCACGGATTATTTTCATTTTGTGAGTTTTTATGTATTAGCTTAGGTATTTATTTTTATAGTTCTAAATATTTACTTACAAATATTCAAGTTTCTACCTGTTAATTAAGATAGAGTAAAAATTGCTTAAAAATTACGTTTGTTGTATGGGAGCCCCCCTTTAATATTTACTTTATTGCTATTTAATTATTTATTTTGAAAGGTAATATACAAGTAAATATTCTGTGAAAATTTGAAGCGTCTACCTGTTACCGTTTTTAGGGTTCCGTACCCAAAGGGTAAAAACGGGACCCTATTACTAAGACTTCGCTGTCTGTCTGTCTGTCTGTCTGTCTGTCTGTCTGTCTGTCTGTCTGTCTGTCTGTCTCCAGGCTCTATCTCATAAACCGTGATAGCTAGAAAGCTGAAATTTTCACAAATGATGTATTTCCGTTGCCGCTATAACAACAAATACTAAAAATTAAAAAAAAAAAAATATTAAGGGGGGTCCCCATACAATAAACGTGTTTTTTTCGTATTTTTTTGCTCAATATTAAAAACGGTAACAGGTAGATGCTTCAAATTTTCACAGAATATTTACTTGTATATTACCTTTCAAAATAAATAATTAAATAACAATAAAGTAAATATTAAAGGGGGGCTCCCATACAACAAACGTAATTTTTAAGCAATTTTTACTCGATTTTAATTAACAAGTAGAAACTTCAATATTTGTAAGTAAATATTTAGAAATATATTAACTATAAAAATAAATACCTAATCTAATACATAAAAACTCACTAAATGAAAATAATCCGTGCATCTAAACGCGGTGCGAGCGCCGCGCCGCGGTGTGGTGGTGGCGCGAGCGCGAGGCGGGCAACGGCCGCGCGGGTAGCGGGGGAGGTAACATCACGGAGCGAGCCATAGTAGGGATGGGTTATACTTGCAAAATCTCATACCAGGGCTTCCAAGTGCGCCCACATAAAAATACCACGCCAAAAACCAGGACTCAAAACCCTTCAAAGTATTTTTTTCGTTAAAGAAAATTGATTTGTATTTTAACTAAGATAAGGTGCACAATTGCGTAACAAGTTTTTCTACTAAAATACTTTCATAGGATATTGTTCATTATATACGTTATAATAAGAAGCATAATGGCATTCACGAAATTCAAAACGTTCCAAACGACACCAAACATGACTGAGCGAGCGCGATATATATTGCTTGCCTACTTCGTTCCGTGTATTTGACGATGACACCCGAGTGAAGCGCCAAAAACCAGGGTCAAAACCCTTGAAAGTATTTTTTTCGTTAAAGAAAATTGATTTGTATTTAAGTTATAATAAGGTGCACAATTGCGTAGCGAGTTTTTCAACTAAAATACTTGCATAGGAAAATGTTCATTGTACATGTTACAATAAGAAGCATAATAGCATTCGCGAAATCCCGTAAAGTAAATACTTTTTCTCCTTGCAAGTGTTTCGGGCGGCACCTGGTCGCCATACTTGCAAGCAAATACCTGGTGTAAAAACCTGGTTGCGTAAATACGCATCTTCCCTAAGCCATAGCCGCGCATATTCGCGCGAGCGTCGTCATGCTGCCCGGATGTGTATCGAAAACCTACCTATAAGTTTGCAATTTACTACTTGGAATTTCGTTGATTTCTCGTTATTTTATAAACAGAACTAAACTTTGTAGTATTATAGATGATAGTACGGAACCCTTCGTGCGCGAGTCCGACTCGCACTTGGCCGATTATTAATATTGAGCAAAAAATACGAAAAAAACACGTTTATTGTATGGGAACCCCCCCTTAATATATTTTTTTTTTAAGTTTTAGTATTTGTTGTTATAGCGGCAACGGAAATACATCATTTGTGAAAATTTCAGCTTTCTAGCTATCACGGTTTATGAGATACAGCCTGGAGACAGACAGACAGACAGCGAAGTCTTAGTAATAGGGTCCCGTTTTTACCCTTTGGGTACGGAACCCTAAAAACTATACTAAGGACTATAAATTGCTTAAAAATATTTCTGATATAAATGTTAAAATTGTCTTTATTTTTTTATCTGAGATATCCCTTAAGTATAATGTAGGTAGGTAATTGTTAGCATAATATACATTGTAAAAACATATTGTCCAAAGATAATTTTCAATAATGCAGCTCTTAGCGTATTATTTTGTACTGTCGTTACAGTATTGTAAATTTTAATCAGGGGATGGATGCGCTATTATTTTTATTTATGTAAGGGTATAAAATAGGGTATAATATAAACGGCAGTAGCCTACCTAAGCAGTAGGATTTGTTTGAGGAATCTACGCTTTTTATTTGTCTGGAAAAATTAGGTACTTTCCTATAGAATTCTTACTTATATATATTTTCAAATAAATAGGAGAAAGAATAAAATGATTCTACAACATAACATCATAGGTTGTTTTTGTCGAGATTTAATAATTAGATTAAAAAAAATAGTATTTTAGAATTTAACAATTAGTTTCCTTTCGGTAATATTATTTGATAACTAACATTTTAAGTTTACAACACGTACAGTGACGTGTGTTCATATTTTTTCTGTTGGAAACAATTTTCCACAACCTTTAGATTGTTAATTTTTCAATTTTACAGCGAATTGGTTAAATGATTCACTTCAAACCATACCTAACGTCAAAGAGCATTTTTCAGTTGTATGCTTTGAAAAGGGTCCATTCAGTCTTTGATATAGCATTCAGAGGAAATATTTTGAGTGATTCAGAAAAATAATCCTCAACAAAAAAGCGAGCTTCTTGAAAAGGGGTGGTTTCATGTTTTAATTTTATGAAATATACGTAAATATAAATGAAATAGTATAACAGTTAATATATATGTAAATTAGACTACAATTATTAGGTAAAAATAATTACTACTAGTCTACTAGCGCCTACAGCCTAAACGGCTTGACCGATTTTGATGTGCGAGATTTCGTTAGATTCGTCTTGACTCTCTTAATACACTTATAACTCATAAAATCACTATACATCCATCATCATCAGCCATAAGAAATCCACTGCTGGAAGCGGCTTACATTCAGCGTCTTTCCGCCACTTGCATGAGGTCATCTGAGTATCTCATGATTGGTGATCCCACGTTACACTTGCTGCTGCGTAGTCTCCACTCGAGAACTTTTTGAGAGCTATGCAGAGCCTTTGAGTCTCTTTGCGAGATAGAATCAGAAATGAAGAGATCCTACACGCACAAGTCACTGACATAGCACTGCGGATTAGCAAATTGAAGTGTCAGTAGGCAGTGGACATAGCACGTAAAATTGATGGCCGATGGGAATATATCATCAGTTTAACATAATGAACAAAAAGTCTGTAACTTTAGACATACTTACCTGTAACTTATTACAAGTTAATTTTAATATTTAAAGTTTAACACAAAAATAATTTTATAATCAGTTAGCCAGTTTTGAATGTGCCTTTATTTGAGTGTGGTCATAAAACTCCCCATACGAATTCTAATGATACTGCGGAACGGCACAAAAACAAGTTTCCACCAATTTTGGGCAACCGCGTCATACCGATTGTGGTCTGCTTCTGCGTCATATTGTTCAGAGTCCATTGATCTTCCAATCAGTACTTAAACCAATTCCTAAAGAAGCCAAGCCTAAAACTGTTGTACTCTAATCAAAATGTTGAGATATGCATCCGGAAAAGTAGAATTTTACGTATTTTTACCCGACTGCGTAAGAAGGAGAGTTATGTTTTTCGAGTGTATGTACATATGTGGGTATTTATGTATGTAGGTATGTTTCAATATGATTACCTACAGCCTAAAGGACTAGATCGATTTTGTCGTTAGATTCGTCTTCGCTATTTGAGTGTCATAGACTGTCATAATTTTTAGGGTTCCGTACCTCAAAAGGAAAAAAACGGAACCCTTATCACTTTGTTGTCCGTCTGTCTGTCTGTCCGGGTATTAAGTTAAGACCTTTATCTCGGGAACGCGTGAAGGTATCGAGTTGAAATTAAAACCATATACGCAGATCCATAGTCTCTTGCTGCAGAAAGATAAATAAAATTTCTCAGTTTTTGTAAAAAGTTACAGCCGTTTATGTCGTAAAAACGCAATTTCGACAGTCGCAAGGGAATCTTAACCTATGGGGTACTTCCCGTCGACCTAGAACTATGAAATTTGGCAAGAAGCATTGTGTTAAAGTACACATGTAGGAAAAAATTCTAAAACTGGGGATTTTTAAGGTAATCACAAAAAATATGTGTCTTTATGCAAGGAATGAGGGCCCAAATTTTAAAGTGAATTAACCGTATCATGTGGGGTATCATATGAAAGAGCTTCATTAGTTTAAGCTAAAACAGGTTTTTAAATATTTTTACGGTGTATGTTTTTCGGTTTATGAAGGAAAATAAAAATAAAATATATATGATTTCCCCCTTTTATTTAGTTTGTACTGAACCCTCGGTGGGCGAGTCTAACTCGCACTTGCCCGTTTTTTTTGTAATAATAACAATACATCTCTCGCAAAAATAAAAATAAAATGGTGTTTTCGCAACAACAACGTTTATATTCTTTTACAGCGGTTTTATGCATACTTTCTCACAAAAACGTATACTCAATAGCGTATCAAGCGTAACGAAATCGTAAGTTAGACTGCAAGAACTGCTTTTCTGCACGTCACACTTCAACGTAACTAGCTTACCTAGTTACGTTGAAATATTACTAATATGTACTATTGTAAATATTTGCAATTTTTTTATATTATCAAATACTGACAAGAATACTACAAAAGTACGATTAAAGACAAGCATACTTTATACTTCGCACTATATATCACACTAGCCAAAAGTCATTGCCTTCTAAGCAAATACGGATTGTTGCTTTCAAACAATGGTATTGTACCCAGTGAAGTACTCGTAGGTATGTCTATCAGGAAACAATTGAATGTCATGACAAAAAAAGAAAATAGGTACCTACATCTACATAGTTTTAAAGTAAGCAGTTTTAAAGAAGACCGCTAAATGCGTTATAAAGAGTATACATTTATATATATAAACAGGGTGTCCCAGAACTCAACGTCAAGCGGGCACGGGGCAAGAGGGGGGTCATACCAGTTCCAGGAAAAATAAAAATAAAATATCACATCAGTTGGTTAAGTTTTAATTGGCAAATTTATGAAAAAGAGGAAATTCGACACCTTTATTCATATCTTTAGTTATTCTGGCCTCAAAGTTAACTATTTTACAGTGATTGTTTTACTAACGTGGTCTTTAATAAACATGCTATCAATCGCAATCACAAATCAAACAAAAAGAGTCGCTATGCATCGGTGTTAGCATCCATCTCGCTTAGTCGTGTTGTAGACCTATCTATCTCGCTCTGTCATAGCCCTTTATCGCGGTGTATTTGTCGGTGACCGCCGCATACTATTCATTGTTCTATTTCTCCGAATTTTCTATGGAAAACAAGTATTGTGATGACTTAATTAGATTTTTAAAATGAGTATGTTTTGCGAAAAAAATTGGCAATAAATGTTATAGGCAGAAAAGTTAAAAGTATTGTACCATATTGAAATCTTGACTAAATGGGCCATCTTTTGCAGTAACTTGCCTAGGGTGGTACCATATCTTTTTTTTTTACTGAACAATCAAAGTTAGGTGATATAATTTTTTCAACTACAACTCAAAGAAAATACGATAATTTTAACAAACCTAGCAACTCTTTTTTTTTATTTGTGATTCCAATTGATAGCATGTTTATTAAAGACCATGTTAGTAAAAAAATCACTGTAAAATAGTTAACTTTGAGGTCAGAATAACTAAAGATATGAATAAAGGTGTCGAATTTCCTCTTTTTCATATATTTGCCAATTATAACTTGACCAACTGATATGGAATTTTTATTTTATTTTTGCTGGAACTGTAATGACCCACTCTTGCCCCGTGCCCGCTTGACGTTGAGTTCTGGGACACCCCGTATATATATTCCCATTACATATTCATTTTAGACAACATTACTGACTAAATTGTCATCGCACAAAAGCGATGCGCAGAACTTAAGTAAGTAAGTAGTTTATTTACTACAGGCTCAGATTTTTAGTTTCTTTGTATGCGTACACAAGTTACAATAAAGTACTGACAAACTTTTAAGGGTCATTGTACTTACTATTATGAATAACATTGACAATGGGACCAGTTCATAAATTGTATTTAAAATTAGTATCTACAATAGTTATATTTTTTATACAAGATAGGTTTACGCTTAGCCGCCAACTCACCTGTTAAGTGACGTTGCGGTCTATGCTGGAGTGAGCTTACCTAGAGAAACCGATTCACTCGCGATTTAAAGACTTGACGTTAATTTTTACGCTCCATGTATTACTAGAATAATTTTTTGTGAAGAACGAAATATTAAGAATAAGACAAGTGACACAAATTACATAATGTAATAAATTATCGATTAAGACAAAATGCCTATTCATGCCTTTAAACATACAAAGTAATTGCAACTACTTAAACTCGTATGTTACATGCTTAAGTTTTTGTTTGCTAAGCATTTCACACTACCTATAATATACCTCTTTTGAGATAGATTTTGTAAGATAAAATTTGCAATATGTCAAGTACAAAATGTCGCTTCTTTGAATTTAACATTTTATTTTTATTTACTTGTTGGCATTTAGATAATTTTTATATTCTGTACAAAGTTAAAATTAAGTACTTAAATTATATAAGTATGTGGTTTATTACCTTTGCACAAACGTTAATAAAAAAAAAACAATAAAATAGAATTGTAATAAATGTTGAAGTTCATGATTTTAGCGGTCAAGCCGACTATCTTGATTACTTTACTATAATAACAGTGATTACGTTTTTATATGTAGATATGTAGACGAATGGACATTGCTATTGTAAAAACTCAAGGCTCCATCTCAACAAGCGTAAAATATTTTGCAACACAAATCTGAAGAGGCGCAATTTTAAAGACTAACGAGGTTGGATTGTGATATTCCAAATTTGAATGTGCGAGAGCCGTACTTAAAAAATGCCTAATTCAAAACGAACTGCATGATCCTATTCCCCCTTTCCTGTTCTATTGGACAGCTAGAAACAAAAAGCATCATCGATTAATTGTTGATATTTCAAAATCTCAAACGAAATAAAAACGCACGAACGCATCTACCTTCACCATATGCACTGCAAAAAGATGGGATATGCTTTCCAAGTGAGTTCACCCCAGTAGATATAATCTGGGTGTGTTTGAATCTTGAGAGAATCGGTTTCAATATAGTCAAGACTTTATTCAATATTTTTGAGTATTTAAAAACTGAAATATGTACAAAACTTTAAATCATGACTTTATTGTTCAAAAGTTACTTCATTCATACTGCTTATAGCATGGCTCATGTCTCTGGAGTTATTTCCATGTTCACCGGTCTTCTGCCAAAACTTTCGCCTCTTTGTACAACATGATATTTATGTCTTCCTTTATTTGATGAATGATCTTTTCAGAAACAAGGTGTCCAAACATCTTGCTCTGTCTAATCTCAAAATGTTCTATAAGTCTTTTAGGTAAACTCATAGTTAAGAATAGAATGCTTGGAGATAAACTCATAGTTAAGAATCAAGTAATTTGCTATCAGTATAAAAAAGATAAGTATTGTTACAAATAGATTTCGAGCACGATTATTGTAGTAAAACTAAAATACCAACAAGGATGCTAACAAAACTGGAGCTGACCTCATAGCCCTTGAACTTGGGAGGAAACCATTAGAGGAATTATCTTCGTTATAGTAAAGTAAACACTACCGGAATATGAGTCATACCGTTCATGTAATACAGCATACCCATTGTTATCTCATATTGTTTCCAAGTGAGTTCACCCGTGTTCCACAATATGGCATTTATACGTTCTATGTTATTATCAAATATTGGTTCCGAAATTATAATAAGGTAAAATTTAAATGGGCCGTACAGAATAAAATTATGTCCACAGCCAAAGCAAGTTTATGATTTGATCTTCATTGTATATTTTTGTAAACTAAGTTATTCTTCCGATTAGTCCACCAAACCAAAATTTAAATACCATTTTCAAACGCCCACTTTTTAATTTATGGCTGATCCTAATTTGCTAAGCAATTATATATTTAATAATACTATTTTTAAGTACGTATTTTTAAATTAATGAAAATTATGTTTTTAGTTGATTACTAAAATCACATCACTAATATAAAGTAATACTTCTCGCTAACATCAGAGCCGCTGTCAGTAACAGCGGCCTAAACAAAATTGTTCATTATGCACTCGCAAGTTAGTCAGCACGTCGCGCAAAATCTGATTCACCGAACTTCACTTAGCAAGTTCGTTTGATATTCAAGTTAACTTCATTAATAGTTCAATACTTAATCCTTCTACACAGTATAATTAGGAAATAATTCTGCCAAATTTCATCAAAATCCATTCAGTAGTTAGTTTCGACTTTCGACATACATCGAGTACAGTGGTAAGGACGAGCTGTTTTGGGTCTAATCAAAATTTTCAAAAAAATATTTATTTTCCTTATAGATTTCAACTCATTACTATTATGATTATGTTTAAATATATATCGAAAATTCATAAAAAAAATAGCGGGGTCATTTCTGAAGTATTATCTACCTTTATAATAAGTACAATAACATGAACATTCGATTCACTAATAAAGACTAACAGCAACAAATACTTCGAGAATGTGCAATCATTAGTATCCATATCCAACCGAGTCTGCACCCCGTTCTTCAGATCTCGAACACAATAACATTTAATGAGAAGGCAATGACATGTCAGTTTGACTGTTCACATAGAATTTAATAATGCGAACTTAACCGTGAACCATCTTTAGTGTAAGGAATGGACGTGGAGGTGAAATTGAGGTGATGTTTCAACTTATGCCTGTAAACCTAAGTGAAAGGTATTAGAATTAGAATTCTTTATTGGCCTTATAACTTATCTGCTATATTAGTGATGCTTTGACAGACTGCATATTTGTACTGAATGCAATTTCTATTTATCATCTTGAGATTCATTATCAGTCAATATAGACTATGTAGTTTCGTGTGTAAGCATAATAAATGTTTAATAATCTTTAGGTTCACCGTGGAAAGTAAACTCCCGACAAATTCAAAACAATTCTTGGAATGTTGTAGTTCCCCGAGTTGGCAATGTAGTTTAGTTTATACATGAATGCTTCTGTTTACTTATAAAGTGTATGTTTCCTTAGTAAAAAAAACTGATCTCGTTTTCAATAGTGAGATTATTGTACATTAATTTGTCCGTTTTCATATCTCTCATTACATAGAATTTTTAAACAAGTCTGAAAAATAATAACAATATTAATTTTGAATAATTGAAAACAGTCTTAGTTCTGCCTCAAATATCAAATACCGTAAATGAAGTCGATTGGTAAACTACCTCTACTTATACAGTATTTTTAGATAAACTTCTAAAAGTTAGTAGTTTTGAATTTACGATTTTCACTTGTGTTTTTACATTGTTATTGTAACTATTAATGTATTTATTTTATCAACACAAAAATACACCATGTATATTTTTTTATGGAACGGCTTGTATAAACGATAACTTTTGCTTTCAGATGGTGACCGTTCATCAAACAATCTTGGCTCTTCTCATCCTGCAAATATACGTCGGTGCAGCGCCAAGCAGCTCATCGTCGCCGCCGAAAAACATCGTGAAGAGCGAAAATGGAACATTAAAATTAGATAACCAGCCATCCCCCGTCGAAGACAGCATAAAAGATAGCAAAGTAACTGAAAATCAAAGGCAAAAAAGGTTTTATAACCATTACGGATACGGATTCCCTCCACTCAATCCCGTACAGTACTCTACTTACAACAAACGAGACCAGACGTCTGACCTAGGTGTATATGGTATAGAAGACCCGCTAAGCCAGATACACAGACGACTGCACGAGATCGCATCGATTGCTAGGCAGCCTCCGCCACCACCACCGTTTCCAACACATTTCCCATTTTTCTTCCCCGTTATCTTCATTCCACAGAACTGTGCATGTACTCTCAATTCGGACACAACAAAAACACCAACTACAAAACCTGACACAACACAACCCACACCTCAACCGCCTACAGATGGAAGCACTACTTCACCAGATATTTTCAACAGATGGCCAGAAATGGAAGACGAGAGACAGAACTGGGGCTTAGTCGTTGATGAAAATGATGAGGATAATATTGGAGAAGACTTTAGCAGACCTATCTCTTTTGATCCCATTGTAGCAAATAAGAGCATGGCAAGGCCAGCGCCTCCTGTTGAGCATGGAAGTAATCAAGCAGGTACAGGGCAATCTTCGACTACAACAACTCCTAAGCCACCTAGTAATGATTTACCAAGTCCATCTAAAGAACCACGTCCGCAAGTAGTAGCAAGTGCTGCATCATTTGCATCATCAGGTCCGTATCCTACAAATTCTGTAGATAAGCCTATAGAAGCTCCAACGACCTGTGATGGAGCTGTATTAAGCTGTTGCCATCAGCCACAAATCACTTATGACTGTTTTTCTGTGCTGGGCTGCCCTGATCCAACGTCGTATGGTAATCCTTGTGACCCTTCAGTTATTCTAAATGTCATAGGGAAATATCAGCAATTCTATGGTGTACGAAAAGGATGATAATTATACTTTTTTTTATTTCACAGTTTGAAAAGAAAACAACTGTGAGGTGATTGCGAAGAACAACACGCTTGTTTTCGAACTTTGTATAAAAATAATTCTGAAGTGAACAATGAACAATAGGTATAATTTTTATCTATTTACCAAAAAAACTGGAAACGTTGAAATTAAAAAAAAAACTATTTAAAGTAAAGAGTTACGATAATTTTGTACAACAATTTAGTTCGTAACATGATAATATTAAAAAGATTACACCGATTTTCGTTACTTTGATTTTAGTCCCATTTTGAAACTTTAGAGAATTCTAGATATTGTCTGGTAAATCATTTAATTTATCAACATAATGATACATAAAAATGAATCCTTTATATTTTAACCTTTTGAACTCCGGAATCATTTTTTACTCTACCACAACGTAAGGCAAATTAGCTAAATAAGTAGTTAAAGAGTCAGACAAAAACTACATGATATCGCAACGTTTAAGCAACATATCTCAGTGATTAACCCGTACCTATTAATCCGTATAATATTTTATATTTTGGGGAATATCCTAAACATGATACCTAATCATCGAGAACCGACGTCATTCAATAAATAATAATCTGCAATTTCCCGTTCCTCCGGTCTCCAAGAAAGGAAAAAGGCCGCGAACTCGGCTTGTCTGATGTAAATAACAAACCTCTATAATGTTTCGAGTCAGATATGAGTTAACTTGTGCTCGAAGCAGACGTATCTCAGTGAGAAATAGTTTGTGATTTAAATACTAAACTACAGAAGAAAGAAAAAGTCAATTATAAAGAAAGTGCAGTACCAGACCAAATAATTTCTAAGAAAGTGAGTATTATTGATTGAAATAACTGTTCTTTATTATATTCATAAGATTAAACGTATATAATTTAAAACGATTTATAATAAGTACCGGTTGCTCAGTAAAGGTCACAATTATGCTGTTAAATAGCATTAGTCGTTTTAACTGGATATAAATCTGCGTAAAACATATGCATGACGTATATTTTACAAGGACATGGATAACTTAAGCTAGTATATATGTACCTGCGAGATTCTCAACATTCTTCACCTACTGCGTTGTGTATTTTCTGTGAATTTAATCTGCAATAAGTCAATAAAGACGAGGCCTTTAAAAAAAACGTTTTGTCACCTACTCAACACAAAAAGTATTGTTTACCTTATGTAAAGTTCAGATGAATTACTACACATCACATCAGTATTTACAAACAAATGACATTTATTTTAGTAAGTACAGAACTTAAATAAATTAAATTAATTTATCTGTGATGTTCAATTTGTGCAACACTTAATAATTATATTTTGCTCTTACTTAACATATTTACTACAGATGTAGATTAATTATAACTACTTGTTCCTCGTAGTTTTTGTTTTTTTTTATCTAAATTAGATAACCAAACAAAATACTTCTCTGTAGATAAAACAAACATTTTGATTGCTCGTCGAAAAGAATAAATCCAACAAATCCATACAAAACAAATTAAAAGCCTCTGCAAAATAAACCACGAACTTGTATCTATTTCATACTACTAGCTAGCTGGATGCACCAGTGCACAAAAAGCACGAACTATTAAACTAAATCGTTCGTTTGTTTATTGAATTGAAAAATTGTACCTACAACGTGACACATCACCTACTATATTCACTCTTGCAACGTACAATGTCCTCGATGGGAAAACCCAGACACGTTTAGTAACTCAATATATTAAACCACGTTGTCTCTCACGTGTACACACATATTTATAAATAAAAGCTCATTTCGCACTAAAAGTAAAAGGTCAAGAAGAAACCAAAAATAAAGGGTCAAGAACGTAGTAACGTCTGACCAAAACCACGTCATTTATCTGGAAGTTGTAATGTTTATTTTTTGCTTGGAAGGTTAATAATACGTTAAACCAAATCAATAGCGTGGGAAGACAGTTACCGGATAATGGTCAATTACGTAACACATGCAGTAGTCAAGTATTTATACTAAAGAGCTCCTTAAACGACTTATGAAACCGTCAACGTCATCTTAAGGTTTATTGTTGTTTTTATATATAATTGAATGACCAAATTAAACATTGAAAAGCCCTACTGAGCAATGCATTGCAGTCATCATTCTGAGAAATTAGATGATTTTCGTAATGCCCTCAATTTTTGCTGGATACTCTGTCTTTTAATACGAAACACAAGCATTACGCTTACACACTACTGTTTGGCGATTGGATAACTGGCAAGAGTGTGGTTTTACCCAAGAAGATTCTTTAAAACGTCCTACCACTGTATTTTTCGGTTTTTAGTAGAAAATTTTGTGAATCAGGTGTCATTTTTGGTCAATTGGTCTCAAAAATATAATTTGACTTAAACATCTAGCGTACTTCCGCTTCCATTTGTTCAAACTGGTCTCTTATCTGCTTTGAAATCTTCAAGCTTTCAAGGTTTCTAGTAGATTTGAGTTGTTGCTATCTTAGGTGTTAGGTGTATCTTAGGTGTGTTCATTGACGATTCCATTGACCGTCTAGAGATTCCTTATGTACAACTTTTTTATACATACGCTAATGGAATGGTAACAAACTAAACTTTTTTGCAGATGGCGAGAATATTAGTTATAGTTGTAGCTGCGTTGTTCGCTGTGGCTGCGAGCGCCCCACAAGGTAGTCAGGTTAAGACGATAAAATCGCCGACTAATATGAGTTATGAAGAGTTGCAGTACATCCTTCAACTGAGGAGAGGAGAGGATACCAAGCAGCCAAAGCAGCTCTCGCCTTGCGCTCGAGCGATTCTAGGATGTTGCACCGGGGACACCATGAATAGCCATTGTTCGGAACAGCTGAACTGTGGAGCGTTTTTCTTCGACAATAACCCTTGTGAGGAGCAGTTTGTTCTGGACGCATTGAAAGCCGCTAAGAGTTTTTATTCACAGTTTGATAATAACTCCACGTAGAACATACACGTTGGTAATTTCAACATTGAAGACTGTGTAATTATAAATTGGTTAGTTAATTATTTTGTTGTTTTTTTTTTTTACATGTTGATTAAACTTATCAGAACAGCTGTGGTAAATGGTCAATTCAATCATTCCATAGATGTGTAAGATGTATAAGTTATTAAAAAAAGATGTTAAAGAAGACGGAATGGTTTTGGTAAGATCCAATTTTTTATGTTAACTTTGATATTAATTTTGAACTTTGATTTGATGTTACTTTTTTAATGTAATTTTGATACGAGGTAGATCTACGTTTTTACCAACTCGCCTGATAGCTAGAAACTTTCCATCTTAATGTTAAACTCTCAATACCCGCATTTTAGTTAAGTAGTGTTTTGTTCCGTTTTCGCGCGTGACAGTTCCCGTCTGGCAGAAGGTGACAAATCCTTCTTCAGTAAATAAGATTGTAACATACGTTTATAGGCTAAATCAATTATGGCTAGGTTGAAGCCAGGCCAGATACTTTCAATATAAAACATAATTTCAAGTCTAAATACCTACTCGTAGTTATTCACATAACCTAGAATAATGCAATTCAATCGAGCAGTAAGTAAATTTAAAGTCAGTATACCAACAACCTGGAGCTTAAAGTAAACAAAGCCTGTTTGGCAGAATGCCAATGATATCCAGAGCCAAAACGCCGCCAGCAGCAACAAGTTACTACTACGAGTATAATAATATGGAAATACGATAAAACCCGACAATACTAGGTCGCTAGAGATAAAACACTAAGTAGGCTTCACTTTATTCTGAACTGAGTTTCATAGTTAATTCTATACATACCTACTTACCTACAAGTAGTTCTACGAACAGGTAGACCTCGCGAGCACATACTTAACAAAAAAAGTATTGTTACAAAAAGTTTGTGCTAGTGAGGCTAACATTCCAAATTCTTGTTCAGAATTGAGTATCGAATGTTTCTGTCAAATATAATTATTATTATTATAAAATAAACGACCACGTCGCAAACTTCTCTTTTTAACTGAGATAAACACACAACATCACAACACACAACACAACATTTTGTCTAGACAACTTCTAGACCAATTTGCTAATTTTTTGTGTAGAATTGAATACCAAACAAACGTTTCTAGCAAATGTTAACAAAATTGGTCGGTAAATGACGTCACAGAAAACTTACCTCCTTTTTGGCGGAAATACCCCAATCAAAATCTCCGATAACGAAAATCGATTTAAACGATCTACGAGTACCAAAAGACACAGATGAAAGAAAATTTTGCCAGTTGATGCAGAGACCTTTCAGTTAGCTCACTCGGTCAATTACTTATTTAAAATCCTGTCTGATCTCTGATGTTTTGACTCTAATTATTGCTGCACGTCTAAATAAAAACCGGCCAAGTGTGAGTCGGACTCGCGCACGAAGGGTTCCGTACTATTATGTATAAAAACGGCAATAAAAATCATGTCTGTTGTATGGGAGCCCTTAAATATTTATTTTATTTTAATTTAATTATTTATTTTTAAAGTTAATAATAACTCAATATTCTGTGAATATTTCAAGCGTCTACCTTTTGCCGTTATCAACATCGAGCAAAAACGAGCAAAAAAATCATGTTTGTTGTATGGCAGCCCCCTTAAATATTTATTTTATTCTGTTTTTTGTATTTGTTGTTATAGCGGCAACAGATATACATCATATGGGAAAATTTTAACTCTCTAACTATCACAGTTCATGAGATACAGCCTGGTGACAGACGGACGGACGGACGGACGTACAGACAGTGAAGTCTCAGTAATAGAGTCCCGTTTTTACCCTTTGGGTACGGAACCCTAAAAACCAGAGTTATGTTCTCTGTGAAGTGGAGGTATCAAATAATATTCATAGCATTTAAAACGCCGATAGAGTCCGCTCCATCGTTGACCGCTATATCACCACGTTGGCGGTTAAGCGCACATAAAGCTGATCAATAAATAATTATAGTTTAAAACTGAAAAAACCGACTTCAAAATATGCAATACAATACATAATATGTACGCGACATGCTGTTCACTTTTCTACAGGCACTTGGATGTTATTTTACCAGCTATTTTGTTATAAAAACCAAAGTATTTCATCAATTTTGAAAAAAAATATATGGGACCACCTCTGAAGTATGACGTATCAAATAGGAAAAGAATCATCAAAATCAATGCACAATTGGCTAAGTAATCAGTGAACAAACATACAAAAAAAACGTACAGACCGGATTGATAACCTCCTTCTTTCGGAAGTTGGTTAAAAAGTGAAAATTTACTTGCAATATTTTCTTATATATTATGTGAAACGTTATTATTTGTAATATATCCACTTCCTTCTACTTATTTTTTCCATGCATGGGTATGACTTAGGTAGCGTCATAGTGTGCGATGCTAAAGAAACCGAATGTAAGTCACTTAGCGAGGTTATTGCCTAGTTAGCTCTACAGTTTGTTCTTAACACCAAACAAATAATTAGCAAAAATAAAATTAAAAGAAACACTTTTTATAATATTTTCTTTGTAGTAGGTATGTAGTCGATTGTGGATGAATTATCATTAAGTTATCCAAAGAACATAACAATGAACACAGAGCCCAAAACAGGGCCTGCGGTTTTCCTTTAGCTTTTTTGTAAAATTATAATACAATTAGTTTACAATAGCCGAGTTTAGGTGCTGTGTATCCGCGTAGTGACGGCAAACAGTATTAATACAGTATATCTGCAGCTTACCATCTACGTTTATACCAAATTTCATAACGATCGGTTCAGCCCTTTGATCGTGAAAAGGTAACAAACAGACAAAAAGAGTTTTAGTTCTGATTAGTTAGGCTGTTAGGATATAAACAAATTAGTTCTTCATAAGAAACTTTGATGTAAAACATCGATTGGCGCGCCTTGGCAGTAAAACCAAATCTCATGCCGTGACGGAAAATGACAAGGCGCTCTTTTATGCCACCACTACGTTACCACTCTTGACTCCTTTGTGTGTGCGTACGACTCCAGCTCGTGTGGGCGCATCGCCCACACGAGCTGGAGTCGAGGCGGCGTCGAGGCGCGAGCGAACAAGCGGCGCGCCGCTTCTACGTTTCCTTCAGGTTCAAATGGCAGTGCGCTCACACACTAGAGTCGCGTCGCAGGCGACGTGGAGTCGAGGCGCAGTCGGGCCGCGACTCCACCGCCATTTTGTCATTTTGTTTCGTGCGTAGACGTGTTTACACTTCAAACATGTCTGACGATTTGAAACCATCGTAAAATTCACTGATATTGTACGAATGAATCCTTGTATTTATAATCAAACAAGAACTGATTATAGTAATAGGAACAAGCAAGATAAAGTGGAGTGATATTGCAAAACAATTAAACGAAACTGGAAAGTGAATCCGTTTATTTTATAACATTAGTTAACACAATACATATTTTGAGCATGTAGGTATAGGAGCACGATCACATAAATATGCACATAAGTGATCTCTCACATTTTTAGCTGTGTACCTTATAATAGGAGTTTCTGGTATATCTGACAATAGTGTATTGGGTGTATCCAAAATCTTCTCCTATTTAAATTAATAACTTGTATGAGTGAAAGTACGTCTTCATCTTCTGATGACGACATGTTGAATAAACTGGAGTGTGTGAAGGAAGCATAGCCGCCCGCGCCTCGACTCTACATAAACACCACGCCTCGACTGTGCCGCGACGCCGCCGCGACCGCGCCTCGACTTACCAGTGAGCGACGCGCCTTATATGCACTTCGCTATTCCTATGTGCGAATTGCGCATGCCTAACTATTAAATATACGCAATACACGTAACTATGTTTAATAGTTATAACGTTACTTACAATGTATTCTACAAATTAACTATGGCATATGAAATATTCTGAGTATTGTTTTATTGACTGGCTTTGTGGCTCAGTTGGTAGTATGTCTAACTGCTAAGCTGTAGGTTGTGGGTTCGATCCCTATCCAGGGCAAATATTTGTGTGATGAGCATGGATGTTTGTTCTGTGTCTGGGTGTTTCTATGTATCATGTGTATAGATTTACAAAAAAAAAGTATATATGTGTATTCTATCAGCCATTTAGTTCCATAGTACAAGCTTTGCTTAGTTTTGGTTTGTGTGAAATGTTCCCGAATATTTATGTATTTATTTATTCTGTTCAAATTAATCATTGTAAAGTAAGTAGTACCTACCTTTTGATGCAAAATGTCAATAAATCTGACTTCCAGTTGCCGTGCAAATACCAGAAGGGTTCTATTGGCAACTGGAAATGAAGAAACTGAGAAATACGCAAAGCTTTTTGTATTATTTTTAAAACAATAATATTTTAATAATTTCATTACAAGTGAACAGTATTCTTATTAATAAATTCAAATTACGTCAATTTATCCGTCCTGCATAAAGGTGCGAAGGTGCCCTCCTGAATCGCGCAGCGTTATCACGCTGAATGGAAATGGCCAATCTTGCCAGGATGGAAGCAGAACGAGAGTCACTCTTCGTGTCAAATAAAGTTACACAACCAAATTCACTTTAATTAAAGCTATCTTTGATTGCTTCACTCATTTTAACTCAACTAACTTCCTAATTCTAGCTAACTTCTAGACATAATTCTTGACCTTGTTAGTAACTCCTGGAAACCCAAGTTAGCCTCGACAAGTTAAATTGAGGTTCCTTGATTATCAAACAAACAGTATTTAACTAATTTCACTAGTTCGAAATATAAACTGAGGAAAATTAGTCGTTTGTAGTCGGTACCCAACAAGAATTTTTTTAATCGACTTCCAAAAAGAAGGAGGTTCTCAATTCGACTGTATATTTTTTTTGTATGTCTATTACGCGATTACTCTGCCAATTATGAATTGATTTTGATGATTTTTTTTTTGGAGTTCAGATGTGGTCCCATATAAATTTTATCAAAATCGGTTCAGTAAAAACAATCGTGTGCTTCTTATAAGATACTATCTGCACCCTGCGGTTTCACATGCTAAGCCATGAAAAACGGTAATGATGATGATGATGATGACGAAATACTCTAGGTCCGTTTCCAAATTGTCAGCTTATTATGCCAGTTTAAAAAAAAACACGGACCCTGGAGTCGGTGGAGCTCAAATTTTCAAATAAAAAAATATATCAGCTATATAGGGAAGAGAGGCCTTTGCCCTACAGTGGGACAGTAATGGCTGAGAAAAAAAAACAGCTATCACTGTAGCAAATTTTATAACAATTGCTTCAGCCGTTTGTGCATTAAAGTAACCAGACAGAGAGACAATGTTGCTTTTCGCTTTTTATGCCTCGATCCAAAAAGAGGGATGTTATTTAATGTGTGTTTGTGGTCTGTGTCATCATAGTAGGTATAACTCTCAAATAAATGGATCGTTTTTATTTGACAGAGGATTTGATCGAGAGTGTTCTTAGCTATGTTTTATCAAAATTGGTCCATTTTTTAGAGTTCCGTAGTAAACAAGGAACCATTATAGTTTCACCGTGTCCGTCTGTCTGCCTTTCCGCGGCTTTGCTCAAAAACTGTACGTACTAGGAAGTTGTTATTTAGTATAGATATGAATATTAATAATACAGAGAAAGTCGCAGAAAGAAATAAAAAAAAAAATTGGGGTACCTCCCCTACATGTAAAGTGAGATTGAATTATTTTTTTCTTTCTACCCCATCATGTGGGGTATCGTTTGATAGGTAATTAAAAACATTGGGGGTGTGCGAAAACCATATTTCAATTTAGGGATCCATTTTAAACACATTCAAGTCAATCGTAGATCTATTTAAAGTAAAAAATAATATAAAATGACGATTGACGAGGGACTTATGAATACTATAATTAGAATAGGACTATATTCAGCATTGGGCTATTTATATATATATGTATTCTATTCGTAATCATGTTGATGGCAATGATCGTGTGGCTTACGTATAATTTAAGCGCAAAAATATATTAATATACACATGATCTTACAAGTTTAAGCCTATAACAACTCAATGACATCCTGTATGAAAACGAGACAAAATTTACATTTTTTTAAATATAAATTTACATTAAGAAAAATCAAGTATACATGTATTATATCAGCCATCTAGCTCCATAGTACAAGCTTTGCTTAGTTTGGGCTAGATGGTGTAGTGTGAAATATACACATTTTTTTTTAATGGGTCATTTAGTTATCCAAGCCTTCACAAGCGCCTCCGATAATGTTTGTAAAACATGGCCGACGCGTGTATCATTCAAACTTTTCCCAACACAGAGGCTAAAAATAGAACGAATTTTTAACTTTCCTGAATTGTCCATTCTGTTTTATGCGCGCGTTCGGAAAATGCGGCAATACTCGCAGAACGGTTTACGGAGCTTGTTGGACACACCAGCAACGAAGTATGTAAAGAAAAATGTAACATTATGATGATTCCAAAACCATTTCGAGATTATATGTTTTTAAACCATATTTATTTACTTTGGACTCTTAAAATGATGATATGGTGCGTATTTTTAGGGAAATATAAAAGTATTTGACCTTTAGTCGACCTCTAAATGACGTCACAGAACCGCCTTTTTATCTGTAGGTAAGTAGGTAATTTTAAAAAAGTTACACTAAAAATATTTCATGATTTCGCAAGGCACAAAACCAACAAAAAATGTTACTGTCAATCTTAGTACGTTTTTTTTAGTAGGTAATCATGGTATTATTACATTCAGACGGATTTGTGACGTCATCGCGACTTAAAAAAAATATTATCATTATTAATTAAGTACCATAAAATAATGAAAAAAAAAAGTTTAGAATGAAGATATATATTTTGCAATTGGGCTATTGTGCTTTATATAAATAATAAAAACAAAAGCTTAATATAGAGTTAAATGTTTGCAATTAATGCAATTATATATTCTGTTTAGGTTTAGTATATTTTGTACTGACTTCCATTATGGGTAATCTGACTCTCATTCCCCTCCTCTCCCCTAACAATATTCCTTAGCGATGAGCACATGGCTTGTCTGTTTAGATGTTGAGGTCCATAGTATTTTAATTTTTTTAAACTATAGGTTACGGGCCATCCATTTATTACGTAAGATTATTTTTGCTAGTTTTTGACCCCCTCCCCCCTTATATAAGAAAAAATAAGAATAGGCCGACCCAAGTGTGTAATATTTATTACGTAAGAATCTAAAGGAAAAAAATAATACACGTTTGGTTTATTGTGTAAATGGAAATCGTTAAGCTATACACATATTACACATCCAAGCGCACTTCGGCACTCACGCGGTTGCCCGCGCTTTTTCGTATAAGTAAAGTATAATTTTAACTTTGCGCATTTTTGTGATCTTACGTTAGAACTATCAAGACTCCCTCCCACCCCCTTGTACATAGTCGACCCCCCTCCCCCCCCCTAAATCGTCTTACGTAATAAATGAATGGCCCCTACTTATTGTCACCATACTACATACTGTACTTATTGTCACCATAGTTCTGTATCCAAACAGACCACCTACTACGCGCGCTCGGCAAAAAAAGTTTTACTACCGCAAATGACTATTGAAACAAACCGAGTCAGACTCGCCCACCGAGGGTTCCGTACAAACTAGTAGAAAAAGGGGGAAATAATATTTTTTTTTATATTTTACTTCATAAATCGAAAAATATACATCATAAAAACATTTAAAAACCTGTTTTAGCTTGTGCTAATTAAGCTCTTTCATATGATACCCCACATGATACGGTTAAAGTACTTTAAATTATTAATATAAATTTGGACCCTCTTTCCTTGCTTAAAGACCCTATATTTTGTGATTCAATAAAAAAAATCCAGTTTTCGGATTTCTTCCTATTTGTGTACTATGTACTATATTTATATTGTACTGTGTACAATGCTTCTTGCCAAATATCGTAGTTCTAGGTCAACGGGAAGTACCCCATAGGTTTTGATTCCTCTGTGAGTGTTGAAATGTGCGTTTTTTACGACATATTCGTCTGTAACTTTTTTTTATGAAAACTGAGAAGTTTAATTCTTCTCTCTGCAGCAAGATACTATGTATCTACGTATATGGTTTTAATTTCAACTCGATACCTTCACGCATTCCCGAGATAAAGGTCTTGACACCCTGACAGACGGACAGACGGACAGAAAGACAACAACAAAGTGATCCTATAAGGGTTCCGTTTTTTCCTATTGAGGTACGGAACCCTAAAAACATTAATAGGTGAATATAGGCAAATTCACATCGTTACTCAACGTCTACACAAGTCCATTCATTTAGTTAACCCCCGCCCCGAAATAAGCCTAACCTTTATGCGACCCAAAACTCATGGACTATACCTACCTACCGTCGAGGCAGCAAGCATTTGTAATTATAACTTTACAACTTTGTCTTTGTGTTGGTAATAAACAGTAATAATTATAGTGTTTTAAAATCAATCACTATCAAAATAAGGTAAAAAGCTGTGATGCGTCAACATGTATAATTACCGTAGCCAATAGCGGTTGATTAGAAACAGGTAATTGTCGCGGCAAATTCGCTAGTAAAGTAAAGTCCCTCTATGTAAAGGTTATTCATGATTTTCTAGGTTTAATAGTTTAGAAATGCAGGGTGGGAGAAAAATATTTAACTTTTGGCGAGCTATATCTCGCACAAATAATATCTGAGAAAAAATTGATATATTTAATCGTTATCTTCTTTTAAGAGACCTATTTGACGATAACCCACACGATGGGGTAGAGTTGAAAAATATCATCCCTTTTTTATATGTATGAAGTGCCACCCCTATTTTACATATATTTGAAAATATTTCTATGGAATTTCGTAGCGGCTTACGGAACACATCTACATGTTAAATTTCGTTTGTGTAGGTTGATAGTCTCTGAGTATAATGACTTATACATGGATAGACATACAGACAGACGGACATGCCGAAATTATAAGTTTTTCTCGTAGTTACTATGGAACCTTAAAATCGCCAATAATGACTTTCAACGCGCTTTATAGACACCGATTTTTTTCCATCTTCACGTATATTTTTAGCGAGCGCATCTACTCGTTCATAAATAAATAATTTCAAGCTAGTAAAACAAAACCGGCAGCGGCGGTGAGTAGGCAGTTTGAGCCGCTTATAAAATGATATTAGACAGGCAATCTATCAACGAGTGTTGGACAGTTTGGCGGGCTTTGTATCGTGCCGTGCTAAATTATCGAGTTTGATGTCGGATTTATTGGATTTGGGCGTGTATTTACATGTTGCCCGCAGATAGCGTGATGAATGGCGTTCTCCTGACCGCAATCGCTGCTCCACATTATGAATTTGTTGCTTCTATGCATGGAATCCTTTCTTTGTTATATGTATAATCTAACAAGTATCTATGTTAAAAGAAAAACAAAATACCCGACTGCAGAAAAGCAGTTTTGCAGTCTAATTTACGATATCGTTACGCTTGATATGCTGTTGAGTGTACGTTTTTTGTGCGAAAACATGCGTAAAATTTCTGTAAAAGATTATAATTGCGCATTGTTTAGAATAATTCTAGTAAAACCACTTGTTTATTAAGATTTATCAGTTCGCCAGAGATTACGAGATAATGCATTTGTTTTATTTTTGCGAGAGATGTCTTATTATTATTCCAAAAAATATAGCCTATGACATTCTGGAAGTGAAGACGATTCTAACGAAACCTCGCATCAAAATCAGTCGAGCCGTTTAGGCTGTAGGCGATCATATAGAAACATGCATACATACATACTAACATACATACACTCGAAAAACATAACCCTCCTTACGCAGTCAGGTAAAAAAAAGTGCTATACATTTTTTGTAGCATTAAGTTATTCATTTTTAATACAATTATAGTGTCATGATTTTAATTTTGTGTAGTCTGTGGTGTGTCATTATTTTCGGAATGGCAGAATATCTACACTCTGAACTGTCTTTTTACGTGTAGTGAAGGTAGGTACCCTAAAAGATCATCAAAGAAACCCTAACAAAACCTTCTTTATTTTACCTTTTTGTTAGTATTATACTAGTACTACTAGTAGTACTAGTACTACTAGTAGTACTAGTACTACTAGTAGTACTAGTAGACTATTATATATACTGTATTTAATAATAACTGTACTAATTACAAATTATTACAGCTTTCTAGTACTCAGTCTTTGAGCAAAGCCATGGACAGGTAGGCAAAAAGGCAGACAGACGGATATGGCGAATCTCTAAGGATTTGATTGCGGAAATTGATTGAAGCCATATTTTTGGACCTGATCAGCTGTAAATCTAATATTTCGAGAAGATTTGTTTTTCTATGTACTTCCTACTTTCATTACAAAAGGTAATTTGCTCCAAATACCTACCTAAACTATCGTTGTCATAATTTTAAGCCCAATTACAAACAACTTTAGAAAATATAGAAACAATAAATCAAATGACATTAAATCTTAAACCAGACCAATAAAACCCTCGTTAACTCCGCCCCTACTAGGGTTAACTAACTAAGGTAGCTTCCAGTAGTTAACCCAATTTATAGTCAGTTATGATTATATTTCCGCAAGGGAAACGTACATCAAATAAACAATTCGAGAATTGAGGGGAGGTTTCGAATTTAAGGGGAGCTTTCGAATCTAGTTACAGCTTTTAATGTTAGGCATCTGAATTTGAAGTTTAGTATTTGAAGGGCCGTTTAGAAGTTGGCTTTCAATAGGTGTCTGAAAATATTTAAAGGTTCAATAAAAGCACAGAAAACTTTAATAAGTATAAGTTTAGAAAACTCAAAAACCCCCGACACAAAAGAAACTGAACCGATTTTGATAAAACATAGTTAAGAACACGCTCGATGAAATCTTCTTTTCAAACAAAAAAAAAAGGTGAAAAAGGTGGCCTAAACTTAAAGGTGGACTAAACTAAAAGGTGGACTAAACTAAAAGGCGGACTAAACTAAAAGGTGGATATAGGAATATTATATTTTATTTCATCATCTTCACCGTTTTCTATCACCATTATTTTCATTATTATGCGGTATGCGGGTGAAATTGTGCATCACAGCTAGTACCATTATAATCGGAGCTGGATACTAATAACTTTTTATTCTTTCATCATCTTCACCGTTCACTATCACCATTATTTTTATTATTATGCGGTATGCGGGTTAAATTGTGCATCACAGATAGTATCATTAAAATCAGAGCTGGATACGAATAACTTTTGAAGGGAAATTACTGATGATTTTCATCTAACCACCTAGGCTAGAATGAAATTAGATATCTTCTAGATCGACGAGCTCCATCCTCGGCGTCCGTCGATTAACATCAGGCGAGTTGGTGGTCAATCGTAAATCTATCTTGTTAAAAAAAAAACAACGGTAAAGATTTATAATACTTCTCTTTGCTAATCTCCGAGCTCAATAAATTATAATTTACTGAGCTCGGGGAACATCAATACAATTATTATTAAATATCTATTAGGACAAAAAAACAGTCTCTGGATCATTGTTCTTGATGGTGATGTCAATAATACACGAAGAAAGTGCACTTGATCGTGTAATACTTTAGTAGTTATGTGTTAGTACTCGGAATGATACGATTTCATACGAACTAAAAAAAGCTTACAATATAATCGAGCTTATACTAACTGAAAGGGATAGTAAAGAAATTGTACCTTCAACGGTCACGAGAGTCTAGAGACCCGTTCCACTAATTTATTACTACAAATGGTTCTGCATTTCGACCCAAAGGCAGCGCATTAGCAAATCGCAGTAACACAACTTTCATTTTTCAAATTTTTTAATAGGTATACTTATTTATCAACAAAAAGTACAATATTTAGAAGTTATAGGTATTACGTAGATTTCGTGTTCCTATTTTGCATGGAACATTAATTATAATATGACGTAATGCTCCCGTCATTCCTTACTATGTAAGTACAGGTACATAATTACATTGTACCTACATTGCCAACAAATACAAATCAGATGTTCTATCATGAATCGTCGGCAATTACTTAGATATAATGTAACTGTGTACTTAATTCAATTTTTAAGCACTTTTAGTAAGAAAAGCAAATAGTTTAAATCACTAAGCAAAATCAAATAGTTTAAGTAAATCACTAAGTAATTATTTAAGGAGTTTCTAATTTCGAACAATGAACGAACAACGTACTTGCGCATTCATCATCATCGTCAACATAATCTCAGACACAAGAGGTCCACTGAATACAAGTGTGACATTTTTGCTACGCGAAAAGCACGTAAAATGAAGATAAAAAAAATCACTGCTAGGCATACCTATGCCTCCCTCATGTATTTCTAAAAAAAAACGTTTGGACTTAGCAGCTTGCATCCAGTGTTTCCCTGTGACTTGTATGAGGTCATCTGTATTTGCTCATTGTTGCGTTACAAGTGTTGGTTAGAGCGATCCAATAATGCGTCTACGAATTTTTATATTGTAAGTCAATGTAAAATTCATAAAAGTCAACTTACTGTTAAATTTTATCTGGAGGCACGGCCGTGCCGCCATCGTGTCAGTACCGTTTTAACCAAAAGCTTTAACCTGCCGTTGGATACTAGCATCCGCCGCGTGCTCTATTTAATTTTTAGGTTTCCATTTTCAAGAATAGTTTTACCCAACTGCGTAACAAGGACGGTAAAGTTTTTTCGAGTGTATGTATATCATTGTATGTAAGTAAGTATGTGGATATGTAAGTATGTATGTTTCTGTAAGATCGCCTACAGCCTAAACGGCGTGACCAATTTTCATGTGCAAGGTGGCGTTAGATTAGTCTTCTTTCTCTGACTATCATAGGCTATATTTTTTGTAATGATATATAATGCAACTCTTCCAAAAATAAAAATAAACGTTTTTTCGCAACTTCCAACGAACTTTTTACTACTACACCGATGATGAAGGAGATGCCATCAGCCGTTTTGCTACACCAAGGACCATTTTAGACTACAACCTCAAAATGGCTATCAAAGATCGCAACACGGCGGTAGTGGAGGCCGTGAATGGAAAGTTTCGGTGTTTGTTATAAAAAAAAAGTGTTTGGTGTTAGTTTATTTTTATTCTTTAGTTGTCTGTCCCTAATTTTGTAAATTATTGTATGTATTATTTGTCCCCGTTGTGTTATTTTAATAATAATAGGAAAGCGTGTATACTCAGAGCACTCACGCCCACTAAAAAGCTTCTTCTTGCGGCGGCGTCATGTGGCGGGTCGCCCTCTTCCCTCAACAATGGTTGAGGAGAGCGATGGCTGGCATATGCGTCAACTCGTGAACGGGTGCTGTTTGCGGGAGCTGGACTGCTCGGCGTATACACGCATGCATGTTAGTTAAGTGTATATTAAAATTTTGTCTTCCTCTTGCATAACTTAAAAAAAATATGTAAGTAGTTATAAATGCATATATTAGTTCATAAAAGGCACGGACCCTGGAGTCTGTGGAGAATAAATTTTTATTAAAAAAAAAAAAAGAAAAAAACAAGAACTTTTTCGTAATTAATAAGTGATTTTACTAGAATTATAAAGAATATGCATTTATAATCTTTTATAGAGATGTTACGCATACTTTCTCACAAAAAAATACCCTCAACAGCTTATCAAGTGTAACGAAGTCGTAAGTTAAATACCAACAATACCCGACTTCAGCAGATCGAGTTTAACAGAAACTCGCTCTTTTGAAGTCGGGTATTTTATTTTTCGTGTAATGAGGAAACGTGATAATTTTATTTTTATTTAATTATAATTTTGAAGGATCGATTTTTTGTCCATCTGTCTACCCGTTTGTCCATTTTTCTGTGGTCGTTCGGTGTAAGAAATTAATTCGTACTGAACTAGTTTTTGTTTATAGTAAACAACATATAGTCAACATACACACCCTTTATTTAGTTATGTAACTCCTCAGTAATTACAAGGGGTACTTTTTAAAATACTGCACACTTTCAGCTTCCATTTACTTGTCTTAAAAGAAGAAACGAGAAAATAAGGTAAGAAAAGAAGGTTCTAGTCCAGTTTGTCTACCTTATTAACCGCAACCTTCTCTGTTTCCCGTAGCAAGGAGCTTGTTTTGCACTTTGCACCAGTGAATCGGTTTTCATAACCACAAAGAATGAGAAAAATAAACAGTTATCTAGAAAAAATATTAAGCTAAAAATTCAAGTGCGATTAGTCTACCTCATCAGTCATACACAACAAAACCGACTTCAGAATACGCAATTCGTTTACTTGGATAACATAATTTTCCAGTTATTTAGTTATAAAAACCAAAATACTAAACCGATTTTGATAAGATTTTTAAGATTGGTCCGTGTCTTCGAGTAATCGGAGAACATGCGTAAAAAAAAGGTTCCGACGAATTGAGAACCTCCTCCTTTTTGGAAGTCGCTTAAAAGGAGAAAAGTGAACGTTGAACATCCCTGAAAATGATTATTTATTTCGTAACAACTTCAAAGGTAAAATAAATAAAGTTAGTTTGTAACAATGTTTTCGTGGGATGTACGCTCGCCTTTTCTCCAAAGCACACTCAATAGTCATTAGGTATATCTAATTAATAAAAAAAAACAAATGTACGTGAGTGAGACAGCTATAATATATCTGCAGTGCCTATTTTTCGACTATACTAAAATGTACACCTACTTACCATTTTCAACCGACTTAAAAAAAGGAGGAAGTCCTCATTTCGACTTTTTTTATGTTTGTTACCACAGAACTTTCGACTGGGTGAACTGATTTTCTTGATTCTTTTTTTATTTGAAAGCTGGTGCTTACCGCGTGGTCCCGTGTATGATACCATGCTTTTAGAATGGAAATCGTAGGTTTGGTTGAAATTTCGTTGATGGATGGATGAATATTCTCGGTTCCAGTACAACCACTGACTTCTTCTGCCGCTATTTTGAACACGATTCTCATTAATGCGTAGACAGGAGCCGCCATAGTGCACTTTAGAATTTTAAATTACCGGCTAGGGTAAACCCACAGCAAATATAGCTTTATCACAGAAAATAACAATCGAAAGTTATTTGCCTGGACCACTTATAGATAAGCAAATTACATAGAATTCGGAAATCAGATGAAAAGGTTTTGGCAAGGATTATTTTTAACTGTTATCAAAAGGAGGAACTTTTTTAAATTAATACTAATATATTAATATTAATACTTTTTTAATATTTTTTCAGGCACATGTGTTTAGAAACCCATACTAACATAAGCGAATATTATGCAATTATATAACAACAATCCTCATAATGAGAAGATGGCCCGCGCCCAGCAGTGGGACAGTTTGTATAAACAGGGCTGACAAAAAAATATATAAATACAATATTATGCACATACACTTTGTACATACACATCAAATCGATAATCTCTTTTTTAACACGCTTTTATTAGCTTCACCTGTATGCATGTTTGTTTGTTTGTAACCGACTCCTTTGGACTTGATTTTCACCCACTGCAAACAGTCAGATTTCATCCAAACTTTGTAGACTTATCATGGACCGGTGACAATACAATAATTTGAAGCGTGTTTTTTTAGTTTCTTAAACTGTAATTATTTGAAATCGATTTAAAAGTTCAATGATCCCAATATTGGCACAATTATTAATTTTTTGCGGATTTCTTGTATAGTCTAATAGGTCCTCTAATAGATTTCCAACAAGTCATTGAACTCTTGTTGGAAAGAAAAAAACATTGTACACTTGTAATACACACATAGTTTGTAAAGAGAAAGTACTCTTATACAAATAATAATATAACTAGTGCAATAGTGCTTTACTTCAGTGTTGACATGCAATCTGGTCGTTTGTATACAAACACAAAATGCAATCATATTTACTGTGTAATATTAATTTGTTTCCACGATATCAGCCAACGTACATTCAGTGTTCATATATTAGCACTACAATAAACATATTGTAGTATTGAAAATGTTATTTTCATATTGTGAAATTGAACTGTTTCTCTGGAATATGTCAGTTATTTTGTACAAGTCTTTTCTGTTGTACCTATCAAATGTAATAAATGCTTTTCTAACATTATCTGTTCCAAAATAGCATTTTAAATATTTAATCTGTAATTTATACCATAAACTATGAAGTCGAAGATTGATCAGACTTTATACTAATGAAAGAGTCTATTTAGAGACAATTATCGTGCCAAAAAATGGAAACTAACGTCTTGATTGAATCAAATAATAAAGTAAGGACAGCACCGCCTTTGTGTTTAGACAAAATAGCGCCCTCAATGCTACATTTTAGTTCTATATCAGAATACTATACCTTTTAGGTTTTGTTTTATCCTGGCAGTTAAATATAAATCCTACTGAACCCTTAATATATACTTTACAAGCTTTATTTGATCTTTTATGAAAATTAGACGATGTGGAACTAGATTTACAATGTATTGAGTGTAAGAGTTAGTTTAGCTCTAAGTTTTTCAGTAACACCCAGAGCGGAGCCTGATCAAAGGTAACCAATACTGCTCCTAATTTAATAACAACATGTGACATATAAACCCAATTAAAATTTCACACCAACTGGCAACTACCGTCACGACTACAACAAAATGATGTGTATATTTCCTCAAGGAATGTTGCAAAATGAGTTTTCGTATGAACAACTAATTTCAGAGTTTCTCTATCTCGTTTGAATTTTGAACATGTAAATTCATACTGAGCTCATCTGTAATTTGGCGCCCAAAAGGGACCACCAAAAACAAGTAACATGTACTAGGTATAAAAATTTATTGCTTGTTTTTGTCACGAGTAAAACTAGTAATTTTAATACTTAATATCTATTCTAACTTTATTCAAACACATATTGGATAATCAAGTAATGTATTACTTACTCTCCTTATACTCGTACATACTAATGTTTTAAAATTTGACTGCACAGATAAATAGTAAAATGTAATTGAAACTAATTAATAGAAAGTAATTTCGAAGATCGTATTACATAGATAAATATTAAGTAGAAAAATATAAATCAATATTTCTCTTCAAACACTAACTTACATTTGATTGTTAATTACATACTAATCTAATAAGCATGTTGGAGCTAACAAGACAAAATAACTTAATTTATTTTCCTCGGTGTTTCGTCTGAGTTGCATCAACCATGATCACGACTTTTGAAGAACTATAAGTCGTGTATATCCAACAAACAATGAGCATGTCATGAAATTATTAACCTGATCTCGGTATGCGAAACTACATCATTATCCACGGCACACGAAACCACACAGGACCGACAAACATAATTAGTGTTCATATTACAAAACTTTAAAGTTATACCTATTTGGTCAAACCAACAAACTTTTTATGTACGACGGATATATTTCCCAATACAATAATAAAATCACTAGACTTTCAAGCTGGCCTGAAAGAAAAAGAAAAACATAAAATGCACCAGTTGCTTCTCTTCCCGGCTTACTGCATAAGCCAGTTAAAGGACTTGAGGGAAATTGGCGTTAATGTAGGCGATAGGCTGACTCTCAGTCACTGCAATTCAACATTACATCTGACCCTTTAATCCCCTCTCACCCTCTAATACCCTTTCCCTTCCACCTAACCCTCTAACATGGTCAATTGCGGCATCAAACAGCTTCATGATCTTTGATGCTCTGCCTAACCCATAAGAGAAAACAGACGTGATTTTATGTATGTACCTATGTAAAATTAATCTGTAAGTAGAATATAAATAAAGTACCATGAATCTCAACAAATCTCGCAAATACGTTTTATTTATCCGTATAAAAACCCTAAATTCCAACATCATGCCAACACTTTGTATAATTTATTCACTACGTACCGTATTAGTGCCAGTTTTTTATTTACCCGACTGCATAAGAAGGAGGATTATGTTTTTCGAGTGTATGTATGTATTTTTGGGGTATGTACATATATTATGTATGTTTCTATATTAGCTCCTACTGTTTAAACGGCTTGGCCGATATTCATGTTCAAGGTGACTATAGATTTGTCTTCACTTCAACGTCATATGCTGTATTTTTGTAATAATAATAAAGATAATACGACTCCCACAAAAATAAACAAAATGTTTTTTTTCATAACTGCATCCAACGAGCTTTCTCGTAATAAATAAGTGATTTGACTAGAATTATTCTAAATAATGCACATTTCTAACCTTTTACAGCAATTTTAAGCATACTTTTTCACAAAAAAACGTGCACTAAACAGCATATCAAGTGTAACAAAATCGTAAGTTAGACTGCAAAACCTTAAGTGTAACAAAATTAGACCACTTTTTTTAGACAACCAGAACCCACTTTTCTGCAGACGCATATTTTGTTTTTTTTAATAGATATAATTATACTTGTGGTTGTCGGACGAGACTCTTATCCGTATATCCGTGTATTGTACAAATCACGTTTGCGCACTTTACGTAGGTCACGATTTTAGAATAGTGCTACAAAATTCACCTTCGTATTCTCAAGACTGATCTCTGAATAATATCTTTAATAAGGTCAATAGCAACATATATAATAAGATTGACTTTTAGAATGTTCACTGAAGTTCAATATTGTTTAAAATTTAATTAACTGTTTCAGAAGCAAGGAACGTACAAAGTTCTTTGCATGTTCATTTAAGATGTATGAATTTCAACAGAATATTATTATATTCAAAATTTTAATCAGACTAGGTATATTTTATTATAAATCTTTAATCGAGGTAATTATGAAGACACCAATAAATTAAATTAAATTCTTAAAATCGCTACTTTCAAAAAAGGAACGAAAGTTTTACGAGAATTTCGTTCGTTTTCTGAATTTAGTTATTTAAGAATTTTAAGTTCAAGATTAGTTTGAATTAATTTAGTGGCTCCTTCAGAATTGCCCCCAATAATCGTGTTAAATAAGTAGTCATAATAATTATGTGTATTATAATGTAGTTTTCCATTTCCTATCATGAGAGCTAAGTTTAATTTTAGGCTTGTAGTTGTCAACCTTGGAATGAAATTTTGAACTCCACTGGCTTTTACATTAGGCGAAATATATTTGGAGGCATATAGAGCTGACGTCAGTCTTTCAACAAAAAAAAAAAATTTTAACTGTTAACAATAATACTACAGTTATCCATAATTTTATTTACATACAAAATTAATTAAGTGCAAAATGAATTTATCAAGCAAGCCCAGAGAGACGATGAATGAAACCGATAAGTTAATGATATACTATATTATGTAAGTTTATCGATAATATTTTTAATTAGAAGATACGAAAATCTCCGACATAGCACGACGGATTAGCAAGTTGAAATGTTCGTGGGCAGGGCACATAGCACGTAGAAAGTTTTTTAGTGGAGACCACCTACCAGCAAGCGCAGCGTAGGAAGACCAGGCACAAGGTGGTTAAACAAATTGCAGTAAAACACGGGATGCAAGCCGCTTCCAACCGGTCTTTTTGGAAATCTATGGGGAAGTCCTATGCCCAGTAGTAGATTTTTAGTGTCTGAAATGATGATAATGATGAATTTATTAATACTTTTAAACACTTACTCATAAATTACTTGGTTAATAGAACCACCGAGCTTATTAATTTGTGAAAGAGATCAAGAGGCAATTTGCCATCGGTATCCTTGGCAACACGCAATAACTAGCTCCCACGAGAGCGTTAAATTTGTTAGAACATGACAGAGTATTCCTGATAGGGAAATACATCAAGCTATACTATACCTCGTACATCTTTTTTTTATTTATTGACCGAGCGAGCGAAGCGAGTCTCTGCATCAACTGGTAAAATTTTCTTTCGTCTGTCAGTTTGTGAGTTTGTATGTTCGTACTCGCGTACAGGGCGTAATTTTGAATAAATTTTGATGAAATTTGGCGTATAGGTACTACTTATGGATTTTTTATTGTCGTCGGCGATTTATCGTAGTAGGGTTTAAAAAGGGGGGAAGTTTATTACAGCGCTAATTACCAACCGATTTTAATGAGATTTGGTATCTAGATAAAGTACATAATTATACAACTTGTGATAAAAAATAACAGAATTGGTCAAGTGGTTGTCGAGATATGACAACCAATTTGATATTGCGTGTAACGTAAAGCGTGGATGTGCTTGATGCATTTTAGCGCTGAATCATTTTCTTGATTTTACGTTTTCTTCATTTATAAAATTAACATTTGTCTTATAATTATTTCCATTGTGTTTTAAATCGCGAGGTAAGAATTTGCAAATAAGCTCTCTCGCGAGGTCTACTGTTCGTAGAACTACTAGTAATTATGATAGTATATTATAATCATAGTAATTAACTGTGGCTATCGAAAATTGTATTGCTAAACGTTGTTTCGACACAACACAGCAAGTTCATTAAAAATAACCACACACTTTTACACCAAACAGCTTCAAAAGAATTTGCCAACACTTCAATTCAAGAAGCATTAGTGCAAATCTAAATGTGAGATCTGAAATTCCGTCGCTTCAAATTACTCACATAAAATCTAAGCTTAAATTTAGGTAATGACGGAACATATTCATCGTGAGCTAATGCACGATTACATTAAAGAGGAATTAGTGTTTAATTAAAGACCCTCGGTGGGGCTTGTTCCGGAGGTCGCAATCCTCGGCACTGGATTTAATACGGACGGTTCTTGTTTGGATTATTTTAAGTTGCGACCTGTAGCTTAACCTCAATTTTCCACATTACTAAATTTTTTCCGGATAAAAAGATATATTTGTTGCTTTATTAAAAACCGCGACAAATATTACTCATTTTTGGCCTTACACCAACCATTTTTAGGGTTCCGTACCCATAGGGTAAAAGGGAGCCTATTACTGAGACTACGCTGTCTGTCCGTCCGTCTGACCGTCCGTCCGTCTGTCACCAGGCTGTATCTCATGAACCGTGATAGTTAGATAGTTGAAATTATCACAGATGATGTATTTCTGTTGCCGCTATAACAACAAATACTAAAAAACAGAATAAAATAAATATTTAAGAGGGCTCCCATACAACAAACGTGATTTTTTGCTCGATATTGATAACGGCAACAGGTAGATGCTTGAAATATTCACATATTATTCACTTTAAATATAAATAATTGAATTAAAATAAAATTAATATTAATAACATTATCCCATACAACAGACATGATTTTTTACCGTTTTTATAGATAAGTTATGGAACACTTCGTGCACGAATCCGACTCGCACTTGGCCGGTTTTATTTGTTCTCCTTTGAATTTGGTCTACAAACTCAAAGAAAACAAAAAAATGTTACAGATCTATTTATTTTTTTATTTATGATTCAAATTAACACCGTAAACACGAATTATGCTAATTATATCATTTACAAAACAAAGTTACAAAATTCAGAGTAATAATCACTTCAAAATTTACATCATTTCAAAAGTCATACAATCATCCAACTAGGACCAGGTCAGGTTTGTAGAATTACGTACATCTAGTAATTCTATTTCAAAAGATACGTGTGTAAGATATCCACGTTAGTATTCAATGACAGCTACATTTTCTCACTCCAAGCTGAAGACATAAACTCGAAACATACTAAAGCAACAAAAAAGAAAAACCTTATGATAACTGTCGTAGTCGTAACTTCCCGACTACCGTAACTTACTTTGCTGCCACAAAATAGTCAGGCACGAAAAAAGTATCGAACTACGAAAGGTTTTTCTTATAAAAAGTTTTATGGCGGAAGTTAGGGGCCAATAAGCCACGTAGTGGCTACCTCGTAACATCCTTCCAAGTACCCTATTCTTGCTGTAACAGGCAGACGTGACTGATAACTGAATCTGGAAAGATTTTATACACGACTAGATTTAGTATGAGTGAGATTTGTAGCTGAGTAAAGTCCCTGATGAGCTTTGTGAGAAAGTTGTTTAAGCACAAGCCGCGTTTTCGTTTATATTTTATCGTAGCCTAATAAACACACATTCATATACATATAAACACAAACCTATTTAGATGGTAAAAATGATGAGATCGTTTGACACTACATCTGATGATTGTTAGAAGGTTAGAACAAAAATACAATGTTAGCTTGTAGCAAATGTGAGTCAGAAAAATGTTTTCCAGAGAAACATTTTTTTTTTTTCAAATCTCTTAACTGACTTAACTTTCTTCACTTACTTAATTTTCTAATCTACTGGCGTTCACGAAATTAAAATGCCATTTGCTTGCCTAACGCCCCTGTTCAAAGTGCTGCAGTGAAAGTCAACCTCTTCTTACCATTTCTTTATGGGCCTGCAGTGGAGCCTTGTAAAATTCAGTGCTTACATTGTCGTTTTTTTTATAACATTTTAAATGAAATAGATTTAAGATTGATTACGACCTCTCCTGATGGTAAGCGATGGTGTGGCCGAGTTCGTCGGTTTGCTAGATCACTCTAGTCTTAAAAATTCCAAGAGTGTGTTTTCAGAAAACAGGAAAGACGGCGGGGTGATCTATTTTTACACAGTATGCATCAAGGACATGCATATGAGTATGGATTTTTACATTGCAACGAGAAATGGCTCGTAGAGTAACGAGCCCTGGCAGAATGGGGTCATAAGGTTGTGAAGCTGTTTCAGTTTTGACGCACGGATCTTCGGGCAAATGTGTGTGGCCAATTCCATTTTAAGCTTCTCGCTGCCAGACATCCTGACAAATGCCTGACAAATCGTTAGTAAGACTAATACCGAAAGAACTATAACTGTATTAACATTTTTACAATACATAAACATAATACGAAGTTTCCGATATGAAGTTTCCGGCAGCCTAGTGGTGAGACCATCTGACTTGCGATCCGCAGGTCCTGGGTTCGAATCCCACGGCACGCACCTCTGTCTTTTCGAAGTTATGTGCGTATTGTTGATTGCCGCTAACTTCAAACGGTGAAGGAAAACATCGTGAGGAAACCTACATGTCAGAGAGTTCTCAATGATCTTGAAGATGTGTGTAGTCTGCCAACCCGCACTTGGCCAGCGTGGCAGACTATGGCCTAACCCTTCTCACAATGAGAAGATGGCCCGTTCCCAGCAGTGGGACAGTTTGTACAAACAGGGCTGATAAAAAAAAAAAAAAAAAACATAATACAATGTTTAATTTGCTCGTCACAGTAAGGTATAATAAAATTTTATCGTCGGGTATTCTCCGTTACATTTCATTGTTTCCTTAGGTGTATTTATTTAGCTCTTTCTAATAATAGCCCAATAAAAAAGGCTTTAGGAATATAATTTTGCTGAGTTTATTAATACTTTTGGGAATCATAATTTTCGTTTATTATACTCTCTGCCATTGTGTGTAATGAACTGTGAACAGATGGCCACTAAACTTGCCGATGGGTTTTTTATTGTGACTTTCATTCCCTATAGACCTTCATTCGAGACCTTCGTAGGTTTTGTTATTATATACTACTCAATGAGTCATCGTTAATGGATTTCGGATTAAAAACAGCGACTTCTAGTTTGGTGGAAAAAAAACTTGAAATTATATAAGCGGCTGTTAACAGACATATTAGGACAAGTATTTAGTAAATGATTTATGTAGCATTGAGCAAATATAATAACTTCATTATTATAGTAGGTTATGCACCAAGGGGATAAAATAGTGTTTTATGTCACGGATGACATATTGAATGCCGAGTGAAACGTAGGATTCTAGGGTAAACTCTCGAGCGAAGCGAGGGATTTAAGACTAGAATGCGAAGTATAACGAGGGATTCAAGCTCGCCAAAGACAAAAACACCTTTATCCTCGAGGTGCATACTCTACTAACCACCGATCACTTTAATTTGGAGCAACTAGTCTGATTTGGCAATTTTTTTAAGTGCATAATATTCTAGAAAATTAGATTTTTTATGGCTCTTGTCGCGAGTATTCGTTGTGATAATTTATAAGCGAAAAAGGTAAGCGAACAAACTCAAAATTCTTTAATCAACAAGAATTCTTTAAACGACCAAATTATTCGCAACTCAAACATTTTTACATGTCCTAGTCGGAAATATTTCGTGTTGAACCGCGAACATTCACAAACAACTGCTCGCTCACATACCAAAACTTCGTAAATCAAATGTTCGAGATGAGTACCGTCTGCAAAATAAATGACCTAATATATCGTTAGGTTAATAATAAACAATGCTATAGAATACTGTATTCCGGTGGACTGGGTAGCGTTTTTAATGAGCTCGGTCAAGCGAGTAGGTGGTCGCAATGCAACCAGGGCCAAAGTGAACATCACTCGCTCGCCGCTCGCTGATACGATTCAAAGACAATTTTGACATATTGTTAGTCTATTTATATAGTAATAGACTAGCAATTCGTCAAAATTGTCTTTGAATCGTATCAGTGAGTGGCGAACGAGTGATGTTCACTTAGCAGCCTTGAGGCCCAGTCACCAGAAATGGAGAAGCATCGCGAGACGAGCAGCTGGTCATTGCAACCACGACCACTCTGACAAGAGTATACTATAATAAGAAGCTCTAGAATATGTGTAGTACGTACATTTCTGCGAATCCGTCTTGTGCGGCGACTTCTTGTCCCCACGCACCATGGCTGCGGGGCGGTGGTGCGGCGAGGAGCGAGCGCGCGGCACGCCGTGATGCTATCGTCCTCGACCGCTGCCGCCGCCCGACAGCGCTACCGTGTTCTCGTGGTTGTGCCAGATACCTGCCAAACAGACAATAACGCCACTGTTTACCGGATTGCCGAAGGAGGGTAATGCTTTTCAAGTATATGTTAGAAGGGTTCGACTCATATTATTTATTTTTACTATGTTTCTTTTTTGGCTATATTATGTTGTAAATAAAGATATTTCTATTTTCATTTTTCATTTTCGTATGGTCAAAAATGCAAAAAGCCAATAGACGCATTTCGTCAGATACGCAAATGGCCAAATACCTGCATGACCAGCCACGCAAATGAGCAAAACTGAAATATATGTTGCTGCGCCCGACAGGGTCCATAAGATACATTTATTTAATTTACCAACATTGTAATACTATGGAATAGCAATAAAATATCTGAATCTGACATACAATAGTATATTAAGTATACATATATTATTGATTGTGAAAAAGTAAACGTAATAACTTTAATATTAGGAACGTTTCTAATATGGACTTGTTAAACTTGGTTCTTTATTTGAATAACAATAATTTCACTAAAAGTTATTGTTTTGTGTCTCCCTCAGAAAAAATGACAATATAATGAGCATAGTTGCAACTTTGCAAGTTATATTGCTTATTACAATATTGATATTATTGTGGAATGTTATCTAATACCTATGAATGTACGTATTTATGTACATATGTCCTAATGCTTTAGTACTCGAGAATCTAGCTGGCCTAGCACGAAACTATTTGATACATTACAATATTGGGAGGTGCCATTAGATTCATCCCAATAATGCCCCTGTGACCACGGATATATTTTTTCTTCGATAAAAGGCTTGCTACGAATGCTACGATGAAGTGCGCTGGTCTAGACACATATTAAATACACTCACGATTTGCAGACACGCAGAACATCAGGCGAGTTGGCGGTCAAGCGCAAACCTATTTCTATTTTAAAAAAATTGGTTGTCTGTAAAGTCGGTTTACGGACGATAGTTTAACGTGACAACGTCATAAAAAAACATTGATTATGTAACGGGACAATGAGGTAACGCGTAACGGGACAATGAGTCATACTTTTTCGTGCGTGCAGCCGGCGTTCAGCGATTTATTAGACGTTGCCACGTCAAAAGTATATTATCTATTCGAAAAGACACATTCAGGAAGTGTATGCAACACGCGGAGCCTATGCCAAGATGAGCTATCGGGCTACTGGTACCTACTTACAATGTTTTCTCGAAGCGTTTGTCGTGTTTTTGAACTATCATAGCTTCTCTTAAAGCTATAAGTTTCATTTGTGCAGCCATTAAGTATACCTTTACAAAAATACGTCAATTTTTACCACTAACTAGCTGATGATCATCAAGAATATGGAACTGAAATTTGGATTCAGACTACGTTTCACGCACAACCAATGGAAATTAAGAAATCTGTAACTTTCGCTTTTGCATTAAGCCTTTATAATATAATATAATATATATAATAATAACTGATGCAGATCTTATACAGATCTGCATCCGCTATTTTATATTGTATATAAATATATAATATTATATTATAAAAGTATAATGCAGGGTTGCAAATATTTCTTCTTCAGGTTAGTGTATTGTATTATATATAAATAAATAAATAAATGTCGGAGGTCATTTTCACATAACACCATCTAGCCTCAAACTAAGCAAAGTTTATACTATTGTACTTGCTTGCTTGCGGGTCGCTGGTCTGCTCATGTTATACACACAATATAGTAATAAGTTAGGTAAGTTAAATAAAAATAATAAAAGAAAAATCTTGTCTTTCCGTAACAATGTATGTATATTAGCAATATTTAGCTAAATCGACAAAGGTCACGGAGCCCGGTGTCTGTGGAGCTTAAAAAAAAAGCTTATACTATGGGAACCAGATGGCTGACACTTTTTTTGTAAATACATACATATGATACATATAAACACCCAGACAAACAGAACAAACATCCTTGCTTTATTCATTCATTTATTTTGCTGAGAATTCTACTTAGTAGAGAATCTTTCAGTACGCTCGGGAATCTACTTTAGAATCCTTCTTTCCGCTCTGAAAACGTAACGCCTTGCTATAAAAGTACTACTTTACTGCCCTATTGTGCTTTAAATACCATTTCTTGTCGTAGGAGTGGATCCTAGAAACTGCTTGCAGGCAAAAGACGTATATGTATCTTCACAAAGCTAAAACTGACGTGATCGGCACATCTCACGTTTTCCTCAGGCCTCTGATCAGTAATCCAATTTTCCACAACTTTCACTCTTTGATGTACCCATTCCTTTGAAGTTAACTGCAGATTTTATTACGAAAGATTCTATAGCGAATCTGAGAAGCTTGGTTATGTATTTATTTTGTTATAGGTATCTAAAAGATTTTATCAATACAAGCGTCGTACTTATGGTAACAAATATCTATACTAAATAATAAATATAATTCCTAACTGTATAAAAGCGAATTTCATAGTGTAACTGACGTATTCACGTTATTTAGAATATCTCTTGTAAAACAAAATAGCAATATTTATTTATTGTGAGATCTGTTATCATCATTATTACAAAAAACTATGACACTTGCGAAGCGAAGATAAATCTAACGACATCCTAAACGTCAAAACCAAACTCGGTCTTTTTATTTAGGACGTAAGAGGTAATGTAGAAACATACATACATAGCAACATAAATACATACACACCCGAAAAACATAACCCTCCTTGCACAGCCGGGTAAAAATGCATTGTTTCATAATCTCTTACATTATCAAGTAATTTTAAAAGAATTATTCTAAAAAAAACCTGCGCATACATTGACCATCAACTCGTTTGATGCTACGCGTCTAACAGCGAGCGTTGCCCGACGTATCACGACTGAAGATGGGTCGGGGGATTACCTTACTTGAGGCTTGCCACGCAGAGCTGGGGAAAACCCATGTACGTATAATACATCATTGTGGCTAATACATCAATTTTGTGTGTATAATACATCAATTTGACTGGCCTTGTGGCTCAGTTGGTAGTGTGTTTGCGTCTACCTGCTGAACTGAAAGTCGTGGGTTCAATCCCCACCCAGGGCAAACATTTGTGTGATGAGCATGGATGTTTGTTCTGTGTCTGGGAGTTTCTATGTATCATATGTATATGTTTACAAAAAAAAAAAGTATATATGTATTCTATCAGCCATCTAGTTCCATTGTACAAGCTTTGCTTAGTTTGGGCTAGATGGTGTTGTGTGAAATGTCCACAAATATTTATTTATTTATTGTATACAGCTACTATTTAACCTGTACCACCCCACTGCTGGGCAAAGGTCTCCCCCGATGCCTTCAATTTATGTCAGTCCCTGGCAAGGACCTCCCAATCTCTCTCAAATCTCCAGATTTCGTCGCACCATCGTATTCGAGGGCGACATGGAGGTCGCCCATTTATAGGCCTACTCCGTGGAGACTATTACCCACCTGTCTGGGTGCATTCTATTAACGTGCATTTGAGCTTGGCAGATTTGTATCCCACGTCAGTGACGCCTGTCATGGAACTACTAGCACTTCTAGCTACTAGCATAAACTTAGAAAAGTACTTGGTTATAACTTTATATACAGATGTACAAAATACACATAAATTAAGAAAGGTAGGATTATAATTTAATTTTGCGTCTGTAAAACTTCTGTTGCCGCTCGGACTGAGCGCAAAACAAAATAAGGTTAAATTCATATTCTCGGCGCGTTTCAAGTTTAGTAATTGTAGTCTTCCCATGAGGCTAGAGTCTGAAAAGTTTTCGAAAAGGTTGAAACAAGAAACGTGTTCTTAAAACTAGACACTAGGGGCCTTACCGAAAAACGATTAACTTTAACCAACGCCTTAAATTCTCTGTCTTCTTTCCGCAAGTGTCATTACGAGTCAGCGAGAAGTTGACAAAATATTTTAAGTGTGGCTTAAATTTAAGTATCGTTCTTCGGTAAGGCCGTAGATGTTTCGACATAACAATCACTGTCTCTAAAACTGTCGTAATAAATTGATAATGTTTGTTAATTATAGTGTGATGTGTGATTTTTGTACCCATCCTACAAGGTGCTAACGTTCCTGCAATCTTCCTCGATCGCATATATCCATAGCAATCTCTCAATCTATGATGAACTCTAAATTGCTTTGATCGTTTTTCCGGAAGCTAATGAATGATGCCAGTTCAGTGCCTCTCACGGCTCGCTGGGTCGGTGGGCATGTAAGTAATATTAACTATGCATATGTATTACATTCTGCTACTTGTATTTCGTTCCGAACTGACTGAGAAGTCGCTTTTACGTTTTTGGGGTTCCATAGTCAACTACGAACTCTTATAATTTAGATATGTCTGTCCGTCTGTCTGTTCGTGGCTTAGCTTAAAGACTCTTAGTGCTAGAATGCTGTAATTTGAATTGGTATACTATACATATTAGTCAATAAGTGCGGGTTGGTAGACTTTACACGTCGTCAAGACGCATAAGGTTGGGCTCAAAGCGCGCAGTTATCTCGCTCTTACATCACAACGTTTTTAAATATATAAAAATCTATAAAAGTTATATTAGAAATGTGAGAGATAGCATTCTTTATTTAGATAAGAAAAACATTTAAAAAAAGTTTTATTCAATATCATTTATATTTGCAACGGAGCAGTGAAAAAATAATATTTTTAACTCCTCAGCTAAGTTAAAAGATATCGAATAAAAACTTTTTTAAATATTTCTGCTCTCTAAATAAACAAATCTGTCTCAAATTTTTCAAATATTCCCACTTAGAGATTTTATAATGTTTAAAAATAATGCGCGAGCAAGATAGCTGCGCGCTTTGAGCTCTACCTTAAGATCTCTAATACATGTAGGTATTGTAGGTTCCCTTATGATGTTTTGCTATACCATTTGTACGTACGTATTTTGTTTTAAGGCGAGGTTTACCCAGAACTTTAGGTATTTTACGCTGCCGCGCTCCGCTGGACGACTGGTTATTTATTTTATTTATTTATTTAAATAAAATTTAATATTTTTCAAAAAATAAAGCTTTTGAGACTTTTTCAGCAATCGTGTTGTTGTACTAGCTAGGAGAACCCCAGCCAACAGACCAACATTTTTTACATACTAAAATTTTTAGCTTGAACTAATAGTACCTACAAGTATTTTTTGTAAATTTTCAAAAAGCTATTTCCGCGGGTAAGCGTGGCCTTAAAATCGCTAAATACATTGTAATTTTTTTTAATTGAATATATGTGACTTTTTAGAAGTAATGTTTGGAAGTTATTAGTTATTAAAGATTTGTTTATTTATATGTATTTAGCGCTTGTTTATTTATATGTATTTATTAAGATTCTATAATAAATACGGTTAAAACTATCACATTTTTAAAAGACTTCAAAAAAGGAGGAGGTTATCAATTAGTAATGTTCATTTTTATGTATGTACACGAATTACTCCGTCATTCGTGAACCAATTTTAGTGTTTCTTGAATCCATGTACAAAGAAAGCTCTCAAGTTGATTCCATAATTATTTTATTAACTTTGCTCTATTACTTTTTGAATATTCTCTAAAAAGTAGAATATTTTGATTGGATGCCTGAGTGAAGTGCTTCAGATTATAGAATCGCAAAGTCCCAGCTACACGTTTTTCTTTGCAAAAGTGTCAAATGTTGAGGATTATCTTATAAACATCTGCACGTTTTCTAATCTTCGCAGACGAACCATTTGACATTCAAAGGTAAATCTCATTCTAGATAGAAGAACAAGTACTTACTTATTTTTTTTAAAAAGTTAAACGGTTTTATTGAAAGGAAATATAATGATGTAGGTAATGTATTTACTGTATTTTACTAGAAAAGCCCTTTTGATACCTAGTCTTCATTTGATACCTATATTGTGGGAGTCGTGTTAAAATATGAAATCCGCCATTTTGTGGCGGCGGCCATCTTGGATTTACAATAATACAGAATATACTTAATTGTATTGTCATCAGGACTAAAGGTGTGTACCAAATTTTAGATCGATCCGTCAACTGCAAGGGGGTAAAATTTCAATTACTAAATATGACCCAAACAAACAAACAGGTCAAGCCGTTTAAACAAGGAGCGGGTGAAGGGAGATCTCCTTAAAAAAATTACAATAGTGAAAGATTTAGTAAATTTGAAATGTAAAACCTTCCTACTCCACGTCCAATATATATAGGGAGAAATAGGTGTTACTTCAACGCTTGAGCGCCTTGTTTAATTATTGTCCGACTGAACATGATGACATGAAGTTTATGTATCCTAAACCTTACTAATATCACAAGTAAAACAAATAGCTTATTTTGAAGTCGGTTGTTTCAGTTTTATAATATATAATTATTATTATTGTATTGTAAACACAAATTTATATACTAATTTATAAAACCGATACTATAACTGCTGAAAAAAATTTAATTGTTGCTGAGAACTATCTGGAACAAGTCACTTTTCAAACAAAAAAACCGATTACGAGATCCATTTGGGAGCATTGGTGACTTACACTCTAACACAAAAATATATAGATACACACGTTTTGCGTCGAGAGTTTATATGTATGCGTGAAGTTTATTTGACACTATCCTAATAAAATTTTACAGTTGCAGAAATCCAGTCTAAATATAAATTAACTGGTGTTAACCTCCCAGTGTCTTGTGTCAAGTGATCACCAATAAAAACAAATCCTTCTCTTCTTCGCATAACAGCTACAATTCCAGATTCGTGTACCACAGGCCCCCCAGTATCTCCAAAGGCTGGCGTCTGAAATTGTCCACACGGCGGTACTGCACATATTGCAGATCCAAGATGTGTTGGTTTCTGGTCGCAACTTCTTAACATAGCATTCATGACTTGTAAAGGCATATTTAATTTGACTGAACTCTCCAAATTTTCTTTATCTTTTTTTAGCATCAGCCCATACCCCAGCAAGTCAACTTTGAGTCCATAAAGAGAATAAGAATCGAGAGCACTTACTTTAGCGTATTTGTCTAAGTCTACTGTTTCCGTCTTGATCAGCGCTATGTCATTTCTTTCAGCGTTATGTAGTGTTTGAATTTCCAAAATTTTACACAGATTATTATTATTATCTTTGATATGGGGATCGCCATAGTTTACCAATATTGTAATTTCTACAAGGGACCCGTTCATGAACTTAGTTGAATTAGCACCTGACTCAATACAATGTGCAGCAGTCAGAGTCCAAGTAGCCGATAAAGCGGCGCCTGTGCACAAAATTGTTACTGCTATATGGGGATTATTTCCCTTATCCGAGAGATCTTTAACGTGTTCCTCTAATCGCACAGCGTACGGAAATTCGTTAGGTTTTGAATCTCGCCCTCCTATTATTCTCAATACTTCTTTAGATGCTGACTCGAGGAATAAAAAACTCATACACAGACACACTAAGGAATTTACCCGTCTCATTTTTCATAGATCTTACGATACAGGTTTCGTCTTGGTTAAGCATTAACCTTGAATGCGCAAAAGTTTGGTTTTGAATTTTTAGATCTATTTGGCGTCGAGTGACGTACGTTGGCGTTGTGTGTTCAGTACACTTATCCGCCCCGCCCCGCTGCGCAAGTATCTCTGTTACTTTCTCCAAACGCTCTATTAAATGAAAATTAAAATATTCGTATATGTATACGTGTATTCCAAGTACTCAGTGTACATATAAATGTAATATATTCCTTATCGATATGATTGGATTGCCAAACTGCAAATATTTTTGCAGTAAAATATTGTGACTATTTGACTATTCAAATTGACCAGCACGTTGAACGCGTATTTAATAATACCTTGTTGAGAACATATTGAAACCATATATTTTGAAACATGCAAATAATGAGTAAAATAGTATCGGGTATATTCCCCCTGAGTCGTCCCCCTAGAGGATCCAAGTGGAATTGTATCGTTGATATTTATCTATAATAATGATATTGAATGTAACTTATTATGTAAATCTACGAAAGCTTATTTTACACTATACTAGTAATTTTGTCGAGTAATGAGTAATCCTTTGTTTGTGCGATTTTTAAACATGTGCTATAAATGTTGAATAATATAAAATGTGTGTCTATTCACAAGACATATACAATTACTTCAATCTCACGGTTTTCACGATAACGAATATAAAATTACACGTATTTATATAGAATCGTTCATTTTAGAGGCTCCGTCCGTCTATCTGTTAAATTCCCTTCATGTTTATTTAAAAAATATACGTAAGTATTTTGATGAGCATAGTTTTTGCGGCCCTAGTGTTTAATTATGAAATAGGAATGATCTGTTTTCATTGGCCTCCCCGTGTATGAAGAACTAGGATTAGAAATATTGCTGGCAAACCAAAGGTGAATAATGTACGCTCCGTAAATATTAATGCCCAGCTATTACATAAGCTTGTAGGCATCTTCCAGCCCAGCAGTCCCTGTCTCACGTCTCTTTCAATGGACTTGCCTCCTTGTCAAAATTTTCTTAATGAAAGGATGCAGTAAATAAAAGTAATAAAAAAATCGACTTCAAAACTGAAGAGGAATAAATAACAACTGTTACATAATGCCGACAAATTAAATCAAAACGGCACGAGCGCCACTTCGCAGTGCGAGGCGCGTCACCGACCGAGAGTGAAGTTTGCGCTGCGTTGGATAAACCGTTTTAAAGTAAGACACAACATCGTCAGTGGTAAGATTGCTGGCGAGTCTTAGTTAGTTCAACAGAATGATGTAATCCATGGGTTAGAAAAAAATAAAGCATATGTAATTCCTATAAAATGTTTTATTTACTTAAAATACCTTTCGCATTTATAATATTTGTTTATTTATTTATTTAATTAACTAAAACGGTTTTTATCAATTACATTAGCTAATATACAGTATACAATACGCATACGTCGCACTCTGCCATCGACAGCGGGAGCCGTAGGTAGCGGGACGGATCCCGCTCGTATGTATATGATCCCGCTCGTAATATGTATTGGTAAGTTAGGTATGTACTTAAGAAATAGTCCCGCCGTTTTGTGCGTCATTCCGTTACTACGACATAGTATCGCCGGTCCCAATATCCGGATTCTACTATACATTGTTTTGAAACGTCAAAATATTTGAGTCGTACATGATAATGTGCTTATGTAACCCTTACCTATGATTTTCCGCACATCATTTCCAAGGCCATTATAGTAAGTGAAGCCTTCAGATGCTTAAGTGAGAGCATCGATCAGAACCTATCTTATCTGAAGGGTGCTTACATGCAGCTATTTTTATATGGCGTGTACATTCCCTTACATCCGTTGGGATGGAACTTAGGGGGTGTACTGAATAGACAATTTTTATATGCGGTACGTGGACTTATCTAAATTTTCCTCGTGGAAAATGTTACTTAGAGGATGTGAGAAATAGTTTGGCGTTAAAATAAAGGTTTAATTTCAAATTTATGACTTTATTTTTATAATTATATTCTATATTGTTGTTCCTGTTTGTACTGTATTTTTAACTTACCGTAAGAATAGTTTGTTTTTAACTAATGTATAAAGATTGATGATAAATAAAAAAAGTCGTTTTATGATGTAATATGTTTGCGTTTGAACGCCAACTCTTACGATACGGTGCACGATAGAGTGCACTTACCCAGAATAAACCAATTCACACAACTTAAAGACACCCTGATTATATCAATCGTGGAAAAATCACAACAAAAATCAGGAAGAATGGGATCCAGTATATCACTGTCATTGTAACGCCTTGTTATACTATATTTTAACATTATTATAAGCACTGGTTGTTGGAATTGTATAAGTGAATTTCACATTCACAATATACCGGAATCTGCCCTTTAATAAGTATGAAAATTTATTTTAGGTACCCAAGACATCAAAGTTAATAAGCCCAAGCCTTTTCCATTAAAAAGTTTCATATCAGTTCCATCATCAGGCAGCTCTATATCATAATAATACTAGGAATCCCACACAGTCAGGTTTCCGACTCCTTCCTCCCGCGAAGAAGTAAATGTGGATTGTCCTTCCGCGAGCTTCAACAAAGACCATTTTAAAAAGGGTTTCTGGGCTAGCAAAGCAACAGTAATGTCACTGATGTTGCAGTTGTACACAGGCGACGGTTATCGCTTACCATCAGGCGAGGCGTCTGACTTTTTGCTGCACCTTTTTTTCAAAAAAAAAATACTTTGTCATGCTACTTACCTATGCTTGCATAATATCAGCACAACCGGGAATAGGAAACGAATCAAATTTAACTAGCAATACTTGGTTACAGAGTAGCAGACACTGGAACAATCCCACCACCTCTCATGGTCCTGCCAACCTGCCTCATACCGAACCATGGTTGATTCCCGACAAATATCTGCACTACACACCCCTTATGGGGTACCTAGACAACACATAAAAACTTCGTCGCCTGACAGCCCTTTAGGATTCACGCGTAATATCGCACGGTGTATCATGCACGAACGAACGCTTACTGTAGCAGTAAGTAGACTAAAAAAAAGACGTGTGGCACTCGGAGACTGCCGCGGTAAAGCTATTGCATAGCATTTTTTATCAACTTATGTAATTATAATTATTTATTTATTTTATTTATGCAGTATTCCTAACACCCCCCCACTCCGACCGGCACAGCGGTGATACTTTTTAGTTTTTAGTTTTGCCATCTATCGATGAATAGCAGAACTTTTAATGACTTTTTGAAATATCACGCTTGTCTCTTTAGTTCTGCAAATCGCCTCTAGGTGGCATTGGTTGTATCGGCGTTACTACGTTAGGTTATTTTCGTTACGGAATTTCTGGATTCGGTCTCCACGCTCAAGGCCCGCGATAGAAGCTATGCAATAGCTTAATAAGTCGACGATGATGTTGTGTAAAATATCGACAATGCTATTGAAGAAGTTCACCACGAAAAATGCTTCAGGCTGACATTTTCTGACGTAAACCTCGACAACCTGGCGACACTATTCGTTAAGTCAAATTAAATTCTCCGTGGCAATACCTCCCACCGCGGCACCGCTTTCAAGCGTTCTGACACCTTCGAAACGCTGCGAAAATATTTATTAGCCGTTTTCGGGATTCCCTCCGTAATCAGAAACCGGAATATTTTATAATGGAATATCGAAGGTAAGATGGAATAATTTGCGAATAATATTCCGGTGTGATAATTGTTTGGGGAAAGTTGATAACTTATTCACAGCCCCAATCCAGCTTACCAAGAAATAAAGTCGATTTTGCCATAAACAATAAAAAATTATAAAAGCTTTCTTTCTAGTCAGAGAGAGCTTATTATAAAGGTAATGTTTTTTAAAAAAAACAGATTCTAACACAAAAATATTCTTTACCTTGTGTCTTACTTTTTCGGACAAACTCGAATAAAAGGTGGCGTCCTCAATACGGTTAGGGTGAGGATAAGCTAGTTGCTAAGAAGCATCAGTCTCGAGCATCAGGCGAGTTGGCAGTCAAACATAGATCTATTTATTATATATAAATAATCGGCCAAGTGCGAGTCGGACTCGCGCACGAAGGGTTCCGTACTATCATCTATAATACTATAAAGTTTAGTTCTGTTTAAAAAATAACGAGAAATCAACGAAATTCCAAGTAGTAAATTGCAAACTTATAGGTAGGTTTTCGATACACATCCGGGCAGCATGACGACGCTCGCGCGAGTACGCGCGGTTATGGCTCGCTCCGTGATGTTACCTCCCCCGCTACCTGCGCAGCCGTTGCTTAGCAACCGCCTCGCGCTCGCGCCACCACCACACCGCGTCGCGGCGCTCGCATTATTTACATTTTGTGAGTTTTTATGTATTAGATTAGGTATTTATTTTTATAGTTAATATATTTCTAAATAGTATTTACTTACAAATATTCAAGTTTCTACCTGTTAATTAAGATCGAGTAAAAATTGCTTAAAAATTACGTTTGTTGTATGAGAGCCCCCCTTTAAGATTTACTTTATTGTTATTCAATTATTTATTTTGAAAGCTATTATACAAGTAAATATTCTGTGAAAATTTGAAGCGTCTACCTGTTACCGTTTTTAATATTGAGCAAAAAAATACGAAAAAAACACGTTTATTGTATGGGGACCCCCCTTAATATTATTTTTTTTTTAATTTTTAGTATTTGTTGTTATAGCGGCAACGGAAATACATCATTTGTGAAAATTTCAGCTTTCTAGCTATCACGGTTTATGAGATACAGCCTGGAGACAGACAGACAGACAGACAGACAGACAGACAGACAGACAGCGAAGTCTTAGTAATAGGGTCCCGTTTTTACCCTTTGGGTACGGAACCCTAAAAATAGGTATATTATACAATCAACTCGCTTTAAGGTTAGCTTATAATTGAAATTATGAATAATGAACGAGAAATTTTTGCTTTTCATTCTTCAGAGTAATTTTCAGTAAAACTTTCTTAGCATCATATTTACTAATTAATTATCTGAATTAAATAATATTCGATGGTAAAACAGTTTTCTTTGGTTGTATGGATAACTGTGCGATATACTGGCAACATTAGAACACGCGAGTAGAAGACACAATATGAATGCAATGTCTGTGCGTGTCTTGTTAAATCCAACGCGGCCGGTAATATGGATCGTTCTTTATTGACTCGATCCAATCCCTGTCAAACCTTTTTAAAGTCGTATCTATCTAATTTCTTTTGTCGTCCCTTTTCGGTTACGTGTTTTCGATCCTAATCTTATACAGCCTTGAAAATATTATTTTGTTTTGAATAACGTATTCAATATTATTCGAACGAGTTTAATTTAATACGAGATTAAAAAAACGAGATTAAAATAAAAAATTAGTTTATAAAATTAATCTTACAGCAAAGACCAACGAACATAAATACAATCACTCCTATGATAGGCAGGGCCTCAAATACTATTAGGACGTTTGACGCCACATTTGACCGTGTTTAGAGGGATAGATGGGAGGGAGAAGGTGTTAGAGGGTTAAAGGACAATCACTCCTATGATAGGCAGAGCTTCAAAGATCATGAGGATGTTTGAAGCCATATTTGACCGTGTTTAGAGGGATAGATGGGAGGGAGACGGTGTTATAGGGTTAAAGGACAATCACTCCTACGATAGGCAGAGCTTCAAAGAACATGAGGATGTTTGAAGCCATATTTGACCGTGTTTAGAGGGATAGGTGGGAGGGAGAGGGTTAGAGGGTTAAAGGGTGAATGGTGGTTAGTGGTTAAATGATGATCATGATATGGTTAAAGTACTTTAAAATTTGGACCCTCCTTGCTTGCATAGATATTTTTATAATAATATAACTAGGTAGGATTTAGTGGAAGCCTAACCGCAACAACACGGAAACAATAAATCTCGTTGCACAGTTATAATCAAACGTCTATTTTAAATCTATTTTCATTATTCGGGGTAAAAAAGTATGCTAGATCCCTCTATGTACAATCGTTCATTCTATATATAATACCTTCAAACGAGCAATTCTTGTATATTGTATATAATTTGAATCTCGGAAACGGCTCCAACGATTTTAATGAAATTTGGTTTCTAGGTAGATTAGGGGACGATAAATCGATCTTGCTAGGTTTCATTTCTAGTGAACCCGGGTTTGCTCGTATTCTTAAAAATCCTTCTCTAGTCTTAAAAATCCGAGTGGAGCTCGGTCGCCCAGGTAATAATTAAATTTCGTTCAAATTCGTCCAGTAGGTACTTTCGGCGTCCATCGGGCACAACTTACAGACATACAGACAAAAAATGCTGTTTTGGCTTCTGTATCGATAATAATGTTTCCTCCAATCAAAATTTTCGAAAAATATTTAATTTACAGATTTTCACCAGTATCTAAATAAAGATTACTTGGGACGAACTTTTTGTAGCGTTAAAATCTCTTTGGGGACAGAAAATATGTCTGTAACACTTTTTTTATCAGCCCTGTTTGTACAAACTGTCCCACTGCTGGGAACGGGCCATCTTCTCATTGTGAGTAGGGTTAGGCCATAGTCTGCCACGCTTGCCAAGTGCGGGTTGGCAGACTTCACACATCTTCAAGATCATTGAGAACTCCCAGACATGTAGGTTTCCTCACGATGTTTTCCTTCACCATTTGAAGTTGGCGGCAATCAACAATACGCACATAACTTCGAAAAGACAGAGGTGCGTGCCGTGGGATTCGAACCCAGGACCTGCGGATCGCAAGTCAGACGGTCTCCCGACTAGGCTGCCTGAAACACTTACTTATATTTTATTCAATAAAACGCCTGGTAAGTATTTCATGCTATTCCTACTGTAGAAATTACGTGCAGTAACAAATATTCTTAGATATAAAGCACATTTTATTGAGTAATTAACCGTGGAATCAGTGTTCATATTCATGTATTGAGTCATGCATAGGAGTACGGAAGCCTCGGTGTGCGAATGATACTCATACTTTGCTGGTTTTTTTTTTATAAAACAGGAACATCTTTGAATCGAAAAAAAAATGTTTTCGTTTTAGTAAGTGTTTGTACACAGAGATTATATAGTTTTATAATAGTAGTATGGTATTTCCGCCATAGGGGACAAAATAGTGGGTTATTCGACACTTATTACTTAGTCTTAAACTGAACTTTCTAAGCTTGTAAGCTGAAAAAATATTTTCTTTGTAGTATGTCTTCTGTCGTGTTGTCAACAACAAAATGTCCGTGAAAAGTGCAAATAGTTCTACTCACAACCCGACTGAAGTTGGTAAAGTTTTCCTATTAATCGTACTATGTGGTTCTACTGGGCACTACTTACGCTGTATTGAATAGTATTGAAGTAACAAATAAAAAATCAAGTGAGAGAGAACTAGATTTAAGACTTCTAAATTTTGCATCCATGTTCAGTTCTAATGAAAGTACAAAAGAATTTGTAGCTTATCTCTTACCTCATGCACGATACTGTCCAAGCTAAGTCATAAAAATTCACAAAATACAGCTTTATCTCCCACCCTCACAAATACACCTAAGCGCTTTTCCTTAAATCAACAGCCTCGCAGAATTGGAAATGTAATCTGATCAATATTGCTGAATTTTCTTTATCGGGTGAAAATCCGACGAAAAGCGAGTGAACGTATTGGATAGGCGAGAATACACGACTGTAGCTATGGCGTAAAGTTCTGGAATCCTCGGACCCTCAAGGGACCGGCCACAGGTGTTTTCTTAATATACTTCGTTCTTTTTTACCAGAAAAGAAGAATATTTGAGGAGATAATACAGCGCCTTATTTTCATGTAATTTTGACAATTCGAACCTTGATCAGTTAGTTTCATTTTATTACTACCTGTATACCCCGGTTTTACCCGCTTAGTGATGTGAATGGGCGACGCTGATGATGATTAATTGTAGCTTATGTCCATCTACATGCTAAAAATGTAATATACTTAATGATAAAAAGATATACGCTACCTAAAACACAGACTAAGCAGAGAACATTTTATGTTCAAAAGAAATTATAATTTATCTTCTCTCTGGTCTGGAAGTAGTCCTATAGGGGTATTCAGAACTCATTCGGATTCCGAATCGATTCGGAATCTATATCTCCGTCTCTGTCATTTCCTTAGAGAATGACAGAGACGGATATATAGATTCCGAATCCGGATGAGTTCTGAATACCCCTACTGGTCTGTCTGGCAGAACCTTTATATTAGAGAAAGCTCTAACAGGTAGCCTATGTGAATGATCACGGACGATTTCTTTACCACGAGCGAGGGTAGGATGGAATAATAAGCGATGCGGTTTGTTCCCAGTTCCCACCTACCATGACTTGCTTTATATTCAGGAGAATAGAATGAATAGGTGTATTACTATTAGTATATATGTCTATTTCGTTATCTATAGTTTATAATGTTACTCGTTTAATCTCCTATTGTACGCCCCGTCTAACTTATATTTTAAATTTATCTTCATCCCATGGTTTCCTGGAAGAGATCGCTTAAAGCGATAAGGCCGTATGTTGTTGCACTAGTTTATTTAAGTCCTTTGTTATTAATTTTAAGTTGTGTACAATAAAGAGTTTATCTATCTATATGTAATGACATTATTAATATAGGCTTAAAAGACTTATCTCAGGTGAAGTCTGTCACCGAAATAATTCATGAAGTATAAACAAATACGTATAATTATGGGAGATTGACGACCTAATCATTATAATTACAAATCATTAATTATTATTGAATAAAAATTCAGGAAATTTTCAGGAAAAATAGCTGGCCCTGGAATTCCCTGATGGCATAATAATGGCTCATGTAATTTCGATTTGAAACTATGCTTGACATTATGGGACCAGTCAATACGTGCTAGAGTTAATTTTTTTATTATAATTGTCAGAAACATGTTTCGTGATACACGTGCGATCTCAAAATTCCGAAAAATGTCAAACTTTCAAACAATAAATCTTGTACCTATCGAATTTCGATTAGCTCTTTCTTGCTTATTTATAAGAACTTTTATTTAACCTACACTTTCCATGTGTAAGATATCCGCTAAAATATTCAAAGTTTGTCCAGCATTTGTTAATAATGTACTTCTTGCATAAATAAACTTGTATCTTATAAAAACTAAGTTAAGTTCAGATGTATAGATACTTTGGAGACTTACACTTTAGGTATTTTTTTGTCTTTTGCAATTTTTATGTTACAAGATTTCTTTTTACACGGTCTAGTGCAAATAATAGCTAACAATAAAGTAACAAGTTGTATCTTAATAGTTATTACCAAATATCTGACCTCGCAGGTAACGTATCTATAATCAGAATAACATTTGTTTGAATCTTACTTGCCCGAATCCGTTTCACAGAACTGCCTAATTCCAGATGTTTTATCTACTTGATACGTGTTTCTGATCCCATAACTTTGTTAGCCATCAGTTTCGTTTGCCCGAACAGTTATTAGATTAGGTTCGTTTGGTTTCTGTTTTGTTATATCCAGAAACTTCTTATTTACAAAGGTTCAGTTATCAGATATATCAATAATTAAGTTAGGTTCGTTAGGTTTCTTTTTATTATACACAATATGAACTTTCGTGTTACAAAGATTCGGTTATCAGACGAGTCGTCAAATGATCTTTCGGGATTTTGATAGTGTCTTGTAAGTTTGTAAATTTAAATAAATAATAAATTTAAAAAAATCATTAAAGTTTCTTTTTATTAAATTTCGGTTTCGGGGTAATGATATTCGGTGTTTCACAATTCGGATTATAGATAGGTAACCGGCCTCGCAGCATCTTCAGACAAGAGCGTTGCAAAAGTAACACAACAGTGATAAAAAGTAACAACTCCGAAAAATTCGCATCATTGTTGTCTTACCGTAATTATCGATTCTCTTTCACACGTCCCTGTTGCGAGATAGGTCGCTATTTTTGCTAAAACTTTCCGTGCGAATTCGAACCTTGACTTCAGAACAATAAAGTTTATTTTCAAAAGAAATTAAGATGATTTTTGGGAATTCAAGTAAACGCTGTACGCTGTCTATCAACCTCAAAAATAACGTTACGTACTTTTACTTTATTTATACAACACATGGTATATTAAATCCTTATAAACGTCTGTCTATAGCTAATTATATCTATCAATATTAATTACCTATCAGATAAATACCTATCTTATACCTTTAAACGAGCAATTCTTGTATATATTATGTAGGTATATATATATATAATCTGAATCTCGGAAACGGCTCCAACGATTTTAGTGACATTTGGTTTGTAGGTAGATTAGGAGACGATAAATCGATCTTGCTAGGTTTCATTTTTAGTGACCCGGGTTTGCTCGTATTTTCGGTCATAAAAAACCGAGTGGAGCTGTCGCCCAGGTACTCCTTATAAACTTCCGTCTATAACTAATTATAACTTACAATATTCGTTACCTATCAGATTATTATGTTTTATTAACAGCTCATATTAGTCATAAGATAAAACAGCATCTAACTACTTATTGGATGAGAATATATTGATAACATTACAACCCTAAATTAGAAACATAAATTAGTAATCTAGATTAGTAGGAACACAACACAACCATCCGCCTGACGAGGCTTCTCTTGGAGTGTTCAAACTAATTTCGTAGCTGTCAGCTATATTTATATACCTATATCTAGGAAGGTTCTACCGTCCTAGGCTCACATAAATGGGATGAAAGCTTTCTCACAACTGCCTGGATGAATTTAGACTCGAGTAGCTCTAGCTAACAACTCTCATAAAGTACTAAGTAGCAAAAACACATAATGCCTAAGTTTTATAGGCAAAACTGTCGTGTTGGATTTTCCTAAAACATTATTCTTAGTTTGGTGTTTTGGAATATTCACCACAAAACAATCTTCTTTTTCATGCTACTGGCTTTCTTATGGAAGAATAGCAAGATGGCATAAAATATTGAGATACAATGTACACTCACCAAAATATAGATAATAAATTTATTATTATAGTTGAAATAACTAAAATAATTCAAATTCAAATCATTTTATTTCAGTTTGTAGGTACAATATGGATCTTAATATGGAATTATAACAATTCTAGATTTTCGAGCTCACCGAGTCATTTTAAAAATGACGTTTCAAAAAAAAATATTATTACAGATAAAATAAACTGGACAAGCGAGTCGGACTCTCCCACCGAGGGTTCCGTACAAACTAGTAGATAAAAGGGGTTTTTTTTTTTTTTTTTTCCTTCATAAATCGAAAAATATACACCACAAAAATATTTAGAAACCTGTTTTAGCTTGTGCTAATTAAACTCTTTCGTATGATACCCTACATGATACGGTTAAAGTACTTTAAAATTTGGACCCTCTTTCCTTGCATAAAGACCCTATATTTTGTGATTAAATTAAAAATGACAAGTTTTCGGATTTTTTCCTATATGTGTACTCTAACACAATGCTTCTTGCCAAATTTCATAGTTCTAGGTCAACGGGAAGTACTCCATAGGTTTTGATTCCCTTCTCATTGTCGAAATGTGCGTTTTTCTCTACTTATTCGGCTGTAAGTTTTTTTATGAAAACTGATAAGTTTGATTCTTCGGTTTGACGGACAGACGGACAGACGGACAACAAAGTGATCCTATAAGGGTTCCGTTTTTTCCTTTTGAGGTACGGAACCCTAAAAATACAACCGAATTCATAACCTCGTCCTTTTTGAAGTCAAATAAGAAACCAGTAGGCCAGCAATTTTGCGTCAATCTTTCAAGCTTGGAGCTTCGTCCGGTATAATTTACGATGACCTTTTTGGCATGTTTTTCGTCAGACCTCAGCGCCTTCCGTTGGTACTTTGCCGAACCATGCTAAAGAAGTGAACCTGATCTTGTGTTAGATACAGATAAGGACATATACAATTACCAAAATCAGCCTATTAGCATACAATGTAAAACAAGAACAGCGAGGCAAATAAAAAAATCTGTAAGGTGCTAAACTTTTGTCTGAAATCTGGTTACAAAGACTAACCACCACTAACCTCTAACCTCGAATTATTGTACGTAATTTTTCCCTCGACTCGAGAACTAAACAAATTGCATTTTATATTTTAGTGTTTCTTCTATATTTGCCGTCAAGGTATTCCGGTGCCAATTTTCTGGCTCCATCACCAGCCTTGTACTTTGCCAATTTATCGCCTGATATTCAGCGACGTTGCAATCTACTAAAGTTCTTCTGTTTCAAATTTGTAAAAGTATCGTTGATAATATTTTCTTCATTTTCTATTAGACGCTATTGTAGCTATTGTGGTGAGCCAATAACGTCGATATCGGGTTAACACAGCTGGCCTACACTAGAGTACCTACCCATCAACCTTCCTCTCCCTAATTCGAAATGAGAAAATGAACATAACCAGTGTGCTGAACGAGATTTATTGTAGTTGCCCCGCAAAACATGCCTGTATCTGTATATCATCAAAACCTGTTTTTGCTGATGTAAATGCTATGTTAAAAAAAATTGTGTGGTCCAATATGGTAAGCACGCCCAGTCTGAAATGGGAAGTAGCTCTCAACTGAAGCTGTCAGAACACCGTTAAGGGCTTGGTGTTGTGCCACTCGAGGGGTAGCCAATTAGGAAGCAGAAGGTTAAGTAAGAAATGTGTACTATTATATGTTCTGTGGCAGTAGCGCAATTATAAAAATTATACTACTTACCAAAAATTCTATATGAACATATCTTATAGAATATGTTCCATAGTTCTGCTATTATTATTATTACAAAAATAGCTTGTGACACTCGGGAACCAAAGACAACAAAACAAAGACAAATCTAACAACATCTCGCACATCAAAATTAGGCTTGCCGCTTAGGCTTTATGAGATAATTAAATATACATACATAATTATGTACCTATACAAATATATAAAATTATTACCTTTCTTCTAGCACAATTACGTAAAATTTCTTGCATTTGTGGGTTTTTCCTCCTAAACTCAACAAATCCACCAACGACGAAAATACTAAAGAAAATGTCTAACAATGTTACAACTAGCGCTGGCTAGTTGCAACAATGTCCGCAATCACCACTCACCAAGTTATATTGCAGTTTAATAGAAAATACACAAGTATGTCACTTAAACGTTCCGTTTTCTCGCAATTTGTCTACTAAGCTTAACTCCCTTTATTCAGTTAATTATTCAGAAGATTATGTTTGAAGTTACAGACTGTCATTATGCAAGTAAAAGACACAATGTATTTGGATTTTCATGGTAATTCACTACATTTAACATGTACCTACTAACGGGATTTCACACTGGTATATATGCGAAACTTACGTGAAACACACACAGACACACACTAGTGAAATTTAGAATACCCCTCATTTTGGATCAGGTGTTAAAAATAATGAAAATCGATTAATTAAGAAAATCAATTGATAAGTAAATGATCTGGAAATTATATACTGCCAAAGTCTGCATGCTTCATCTTTGGCCACAGCACCATTTTAAATAAGGCAAGTTGGTGGTCAAAGGTAGGCCTGATACATTATCATCATTTCAGCCACAAAGTCACTGCTGGACAAAGGCTATGGATTTCCAAAAAGACCGGTTAAAAGCGGCTTACATTCAACGTCTTCAGACAACTTTGTGGCAATTTTTATAGCTTTGGAGCTTAGTTCTAAAAAGGAACTCGTTGCTAAAGAGCTATTTGGCAAACTGACAGGCCTCATGGCTCAGTGATAGTACGTCTGCCTCTTAGCTGTAGATCGTGAGTTCGATCCCAACAACGACCCTGGGCAAACATTTCTGCTGGCTGAGCATGGATGTTTGTTCTATGTCTGGGTGTTTATATGTATAATATATATGTATTTACAAAAAAAAGTATATACATATGTATTCTATGAGCCATCTAGTTCCCAAAGCTTTGCTTAGTTTAGAGCTAGATGGTTTTGTGTGAAAATTTCCTCCAATATTTATTTATTACTTAAACTTCTCAATAGATCCAACGAGCATCAGGTATCTCTTCCTGAAGTAGTCATAACCTAACCTTAGAAGATAACCAATTCACACTAAATCTTTTAAAAATATTGTCGTTTACGCCGTAACATAAAAATGCCGTATCAGGTTTTTATTTTATTTCTCTTTTTCATTGTAATCAGACCCTAAAATTTATTTAAGCTTGTAATCTTTTTTACGACGTACAAGAGCCGTTTCAGCTGCTATTTCTCGAAATTCCAAAGGCTGAAACAAGACGCTGGATTTGTATATTCGCTCAAAGGCCAGATGAACAAGTAATTTCTGTTTGGATCGCGTGGAACGTCTAAAAGAGGGCCGCGTAACCATAAAATAAAATGTTAGTACGGAATCTAACATTATTAGGAAGTAATGCAATAAAAGAACCTTCAGATTGCATCATTATGTGTATTACTAAGACAAGCTATGAAAGCTTCTACAAAACGGCTGGCATTTAGGAAGTTTTGCCATATATTAATTATCCCTATCGATAAATACGCTGCATATTTATCGAATTTATTCTAGCCCACTTTTTGTCTTTTCTTTTATAGTCTATAAAATAATGTCAAATTAAATAAAAAATCGGACAAGTGTGATACAGATTCGCACACCGAGGGTTCCGTACAACCTAGGCATAACTTGACTGTACCGAAAATTCATTTTAAAGCTTAATATTTCTGAAACGGATCCCTAAATTGAAAAATCGTTTTCACACACCCACAGTATTTTCGTATAACCTATCCATCGACATACCGCACCATTGATTAAACGACTAAAAATCATCCTCACTACGTACTCATACTCACCCAGACGTATGTACTATGTATGTCTGAGACCCTAAAGATATTTATTTTCAAGATTTTGATGTATCACGTTGTCGGAGTGATTAATATACCAACCACGAAATTACAATTACCAATACCTGATTACCAATTTACAGTTATATAGTCTTTAAGCACTGCGGCGAACGAACATACAGACAGACGGAAATTACGAAACTATAAGGGTTCCTACGATGACAGACGATGAGGGGTTTGACTACGGAACCTAAAAACTTTGTATACCCAAAAACTTCAGATGTAAAGCGATTTTTTTAATGTCTGTGTGTATACCGGACCGAAACCATCCGTTACGAAAGGGCATTAAGAAATAAAAGTTAGGTCCAGCCACCAGTGTCATCTTATAAAGTCGTGACAGTTTCAATCTCTATAAGTATACATAATAATAGTGCTAGTTATAAAATCTTACATGTGTATTTTTTATTAGAAGTACATAAAAAAAACTCAAATTCATATATCATGTTGACTTTAAAAATAACATTTATGATACATATATAATCTGTTTTCAGTCAAATACATTCACTAAAATTGCCCTCGCCTCGCACTCTTGAATATCTCACAAAGGTCTGTAAGAGCAATGTTCCGTAGATTCCCAAGGGGCTATCCTGAAATATCGGACATTTCGTTGTGGAACGACACACCCGCTTGCCTTTGTAATATAAGTTGTCTGCTAAAACTACATTCCTCTGTAGCTCACCTGTTGTTTCAAAGACGTTCTTGTGCATTTTGCAGAAACGTTTTGGAAATCGCTGTATTAATCCAATCAATTTAGACCAAAAAATGAGAGTGAAGTTACATAAATTCCTATCAAGCTGAAAAACAGTAAAATTGTTCAAAACATGATTATAAATAAAAAAATTAAGTTCCCCATCATTCCCGTGTATGTTTTTTTTTATTCAATGTCAAAGGTCAAAAAAATAGTTTTTTGCGATTTTCAGCAAAACGGTAAGTTTTATCATAAAAGTACCCCAGACAAAAAACGTAGATCATAAAATTATAAAAAAATCTATTAATATATACTTTTTTTCCTACGAGCCACCGTTTCTGAGCTATAACGATTCATTCATTCATGCACACGTTTCCACGCTACCAATGAGGTAGTGTACTTAGCGCGTTTTTTTAGGGTTCCGTACCTCAAAAGGAAAAAATGGAACACTTATAGAATCACTTTGTTGTCCGTCTGTCCGTCCGTCCGTCTGTCCGTCCGTCGGGGTGTCAAGTCCTGTATCTCGGGAACGCGTGAAGGTATCGTGTTGAAATTAAAACCATAAACGCATATCTAGAATATCTTGCTGCAGAAAGAAAAATCAAATTTCTCGGTTTTCGTAAAAAAAGATACAGCCGAATATGTCGTAAAAATCGCACAAGGTAATCAAAACCTATGGGGTACTTCCCGTTGACCTAGAACTATGAAATTTGGCAAGAAGCATTGTGTTAGAGTACACATATAGGAAAAAATCCGAAAACTGGACATTTTTAATTAAATCACAAAAAAATAGGGTCATTATGCAAGGAATGAGGGCCCAAATTTACAGTGAATTAACCGTATCATGTGGGGTATCATATGAAAAAGCCTCATTAGCATAAGCTAAAACAGGTTCTTAACACATTCTTCGCCCCCAGCAGCACCCTTAACTTCAGCCGGGAACCAAAACTTTTTAGGCGAATTTTGATTAAGTACAGAGTGGCCGTGCAAAGCAACGTTGACTGCCTCAAACGCCGGCGGTTTACTGATTACTACAAAATGAACGAGACGCTCGCTCGGATCCGACTGGGAGGCGCCGCTACTATATCCCCGCCCTACTCGGATCCGAGTGGTGAGCAAGGAATGTGTTAAATATTTTTACGATATATATATTTCGGTTTATGAAGGAAAATATAAAAAAAAATATGATTTCCCCCTTTTATTTAGTACGGAACCCTCGGTGGGCGAGTCTGACTCGCACTTGTCCGGTTTTTTTTGAGTTCCGTAACTCAATAGGAAAAAACGGAACCCTTATAGGATCACTTTGCTGTCTATCTGTCTGTCTGTCCATCTGTTCGTCCGTCCGGGTGTCAAGACCTATATTTCGGGAACGTGTGAAGGTATCGTGTTGAAATTGAAACCATATTCGCAGATCGATAGTCTCTTGCTGCAGAAAGAGAAATCAAATTTCTCAGTTTTGGTAAAAAAATAAGTTACAGCCGAATATGTCGTAAAAAACGCACATTTCAACACTCACAAGGGAATCAAAACCTATCAGGCACTTCCCGTTGACCTAGAATTATGACATTTGGCAAGAAGCATTGTGTTATAGTATACATATAGGAAAAATGGTCATTTTTTATTTAATCACAAAAAAAAATGTGTCTTTATGCAAGGAATGAGGGTCCAAATTTTAAAGTGAGCATGTAGGGTATCATATGAAAGCTTCATTAGCACAAGCTAAAACAGGTTTTTAATTATTTTTATGATGTGTAATTTGTGGTTTATGAAGGAAAATATATAATTTCCCCCTTTTATCTACTAGTTTGTACGGAACCCTCGGTGGGCGAGTCTGACTCGCACTTGTCCGGTTTTTTTTAGATAATGGTACGGAACCGTTCTTGCGCGAGTCTGACTCGCACTTTTATTTAAATTTTATCTACATCGCACCTAATGCTACAATTTTTTAGTTTTCAACATTTTCCCTGATTTTTTGGTTAATTCTTACTATTTAGGTACTTTTATACTTTTATTTGGGAAAAGCAATATTTTCTTGTGAATTTACAACTAAAAGCAGTTATGCATATGATGATGATTTTGAAACTCAAAAAACGAATACAAAATACCAACATCAATAAAATTCTGATCAAAGTTTCGTCTTTTCAATTATACATTAGATATATAAAAATGTATAATGTATATAGCTATAACAATAAAAACTTTCTCTAACAAATAATGTATAAATTTTTAGGCACTTACCTATCATTATATCCGGTAAGCCGCTTCGGAAATCCTCGCACCTCAGGTAATTGTTTAAAAGTTTTTAATGGGCGAGATACAAGTAATGGAAAGTCTTGAAACCCAATAATACGCGCGGAACTTTACTATCTTGAGACGGAATAAATCGAGGTTAAGCTCTGGATAGAATAAGCTTTGTAAGAAAGGGATCGCGAAAGCGGAGACAGGAAGTTCGCACTGTGAGGGACCCGAAGCGACTGACTCGTATCCGGGTCCGCTTTTCCCTATTCCAGATTTCCAATGTAAGCACAACGTTGGGAAAGATGCCCTCAGTGATCTGCGTGAAAACATTTTCCTGAAAATTTTTCACCGCCATCTAGCTTCAGGATGTAGAACTAAATTTTCCATTGCAGAGCTATGTAAGTGTACTTTGCCATCTAGTGGATTTTTTCGGAACTATTTGCTTCCTTAATTCAAGGTAGTACAAAAATGACCAAAAGGTAAAGTTAAACAACAACTCGTTGGGAGGTATCCCCCTGGGTTTTAAACCATAAATTTGTAACTAGTTATAATAATGATATTAAATACTAGTATATGTATATATCACGTTAATATGTTTTATTTTCTCTTTTTCTAATAACAGAACAATCACCAAAAAATTTAACATGTAATATGAATTTATTGTTCTCAGAGTCATTTAATTGTCTGTCATCTTACGCATTTTTCCGGAACTATAAAGTGAATTGGTTTTGTGGGGGGTAACGCGTTTTAATAAACTTTTCATAGGTGTCACGGTGATCTGCCCTGGCGCCGGGGTACTAGAATACGGCATCAGTATTCTCTGCCTGTAGTAAGAGCCTACTAAAAGGGATATTCTGGGCCCGGGGTTGATTGGGAGTGGGACCCTGACCTGATACTGAGAAGAAACTACGTCATTGTGCTGAGGTCTCCGGTATGTGTTCGTCACGAGAACCCGGTGTCCACCGAGAGGGTTTTAATGGGTAAAATCCCACATAACCCGGTTGCATCCCCAAAATACAACGCAGCCGGGTATCTTTAAATTTCCCCCCGTCAAGAAAAAGGGTGTCACAGTCTTTGATAAAGTAGTCACGGTGATATAAATTAAAAAAAAAACTTTATTTCCAAAACGTAGTTTTATATTGTATAATTAATTATGTAATTTTAAATAACTGAAGCAACCGACTTCAAAATACACAATTTCGTTTACTTGGGCAACATATTTTTTCAGTTGTTTTAAAACCAAAGTACTGGACCGATATTGATAAAATTTATAAGGGACCACCTCTTCAGTATCTACTTATATGCCCTACCAAAACAAAAGCATCATCAAAATTAATTCAATTAATCGTGTTACAAACAAACAAACAAAAAATTGAATACCTCCTCCTTTTTGAAGTCGGTTAAAACTGGTTTAATATTTTATCTGATAGGTAATCTGTTGACACTGTAGTGGTATAATTTAGAAGTAAAATAGACACGAATTATTTGCTGAAAACTATATTTCTGTAATCGTTACTGTATAATTATGAATATCCCTGTTTTACCATAATTATGTTATGACTTTGAAGCATTAAAGCTGTGGTGTAGCACATAATATCATGTTTTTTTTGGCAGGTGGCAGGTGTTTCTAAGATGTTCGCGAATGTTACTTAACATGAAACAAAAACATATATGCATATATTTAAAATATATAATATATATACGCTATAAATCCGTTAATATTTGTCTTATTTCAACATATAAGTTGTTCAATATACAGCTGATTATTTAGCAATTTCCGATGTTCTAATCCCGTAATAAACATTTTTTTTAATACTAGATAGATCTACGATTTACCACCAACTCGCCTGATGTTAAGAGACGGTGTGGCCGAGGATGGAGCTCGTCGATCTAGAAGATAACTATTCACTCTAGCCTTGAAAATTCCAAGATTGTAGCTCTCAGGAAACAGAGATAAAGATATTTAAGATAAAGCTGAAAATGACTCTTCAAAATAAGTATGCCTGTCATTTATTGTTACACCTACACCCCATATACAGCGGGTAGTTAAAATCTGAAATAGCTATAATTATGATTATGTAGGTAGGCTTTCATTCAAATAACTTTGATGCTATTTATATATTATCTAGTTTGCATATTGATTAAAAATCTGGCCCTCAATGCTCACTCATACACAAATATATAATCGGTTAAAAACTAGCCTAAGCTATAAATGTTGTTGCCATAAAAGTCATGTCACAAGGCACCAAAAGCTAAAGTTGCATAATTATATAGCTCCATAATGAGTGCCCTGCATTTTTAAACACGAAGTCATGAAAAATGGTGATAATCATGATGATAAATTGTGGTCTAAATCCGATTCATGAGTTCTTAGCTATCTTTGTAGCAAATTACATAACAATCGATCTAGCTGGTTATGAAACGGTATCAAACACACGGAGATTTTTTTGAGTAAATTTCGCTTTTATAATATTATACTAGCTGGGCCCCGCGACTTCACTCGTGTAATGATGAAAAATAGTGATGATGATGAAACGTAATGCATGTACATCTTCAGGTTCTCAGAAATATGGATCAGCTGTTTGATAGTGATAAGTGATAACTGATAAGGTAAACAGATGAGAGACAGAGTTACATACGCTTTTATAATATTGGTTAGAATTAGGATAATTGGGATATAATTATATAATATATATACATGATATAAGTTATGTTATTGAGATAAAGTGTAGGGAAAATCATAACAATTTCCTGTATCTATGTACCGACGGAAGGGACGGCGGAACGGAAATGATGGCATAAACTGTAATAACCTATCTGGTAGCAAAATTTATTTTCGGAGATACTGATACAATTCTGAATAACTGTTTGGTACACGCAAAGTTGAGCAAACTATTTATTCTTAAAGGTCTGTGATAAAGCATGCTATTTTGCTCAAGCTCTGTTTCTTCAGCTATAAACTAGAAATTTTCAAGGCTAGAGTGGATAGATATCTCCTAGATCAAACCATCCTAGGCCAAACTGTTTTTAACATCAAGTAAGTTGGTGGTCAAACGTAGATCTATCTGATACTTAACATTTAAACGTAACAAAATTTCTATCCAATGTTTGAATCAAGTAAGCTTCGTGCAGTAATTTTTATCTAGATTTTTATGTTCATATAAATGATAATAATTTGTTTTGTAAAATACGTGTATTTTTTTTTGTTTTGGAATTCCATGGGTGAAGCCTATTGTACCCTTGTTTAATGAAGTAGACTTCTTGTGGCTGAGATGATGATGGCATCTAATAAATAAACATTTAAATATCTTCATAGAAGTTTTACGTAAGTACACTCAGGCAATTTAATGTAAAAAATGTAAAGAAACGTGACCAAAACAACGAGCTTTATCACTATTGGCCTCTAATTCTTAACTTCAACTTTAACTTTAATCCGTGGTCAACGTTGCTGGTACATCATCGAACTATATTTCTTAACGATTACTGTATTAACCCTAAACTTTGTTGTGTACTGTTTGTTGATCTTAATAAACAATAAAAAAAAAAAAAAAAAAAAAAAAAAAAAACAGGCGCTCATGTACGTACATCAGTAGTATTTCGCCGTATTCACTAAAATCTCTCGTTGAGATTTTCTCTATTAGGTAATAAAAGTCATTTCAAATCAGGTCCAAATCGCAGTAGTTCGCAAAAGAATTCGTTAAATAAGTACCTACATATAATTTTTATCCATTCGTTTACATCTAATTACCCAACTCCTTAAGACGGAGGGTTATGTTTTTCGAGTGTGTGTGTGTGTGTTTGTATGTGTGTATGTGGGTATGTATGTTTCTATATGATCACCTACAGCGTAAACGGGGTAACCGATTTTGATGTGCGAGGTGTCGTTAGATTCGTCTTCACTCCCTGAGTGTCATAAGCTATATTTTTTTGTAATAATAATAATACGTCTCTCGCAAAAATATACAAAAAATTGCGTTAATTCGTAACTCCAATGAACTTTTTCTTAATAAACAAATGATTTTACTAGAATTATTCTAAAGAATGCGCAATTGTAATCTTTTACAGTGTATTCAGACATGTTTTCTCATAAAAAATTTAGGCACATGCTTAATAGCAAAACGAAATCGTAAGTTGTACTACAAAAATAGCTTTTTTGCAGTTGGGAATGGAAGAAATAACCGGACAAGTGCGAGTCAGACTCGCCTACCGAGGGTTCCGTACAAACTAAATAAAAGGGGAAATCATATATTTTTTATAATTTCCTTCATAAACCGAAAAATATACATCGTAAAAATATTTAACACATTCCTTGCTTACCACTCGGATCCGAGTGGAGCGGTGCTATATTAGCAGCGCCTCCCACTCGGATCCGAGCGAGCGTCCCGTTCATTTTGTAGTAGTCAGTAAACCGCCGGCGTTTGAGGCAGTCAACTTTGCTTTGCGCGGCCACTCTGTACTACTACTCTGTACTGTACTCTAAATTCGCCTAAAAAGTTTTGGTTCCCAGCTGAAGTGAAGGGTCTGCAGGGGGAGAAGAATGTGTTAAAAACCTGTTTTAGCATATGCTAATGAGTTAATATTAATTAATTAATACGGTTAATTCACTTTAAAATTTGGGCCCTCATTCCTTGCATTGATTCACTATTTTTTGTGATTTAATTAAAAATTTCCAGTTTTCGGATTTTTTCCTATATGTGTACTCTAACACAATGCTTCTTGCCAAATTTCAGAATTCTAGGTCAACGGGAAGTACCCCATAGGTTTTGATTCCTCTGTAGTGTCGAAATGTGCGTTTTTTACGACATATTCGGCTGTAACTTTTTTTTACGAAAACTGAGAAATTTTATTTTTCTTTCTGCAGCAAGATACTATGTATCTGCGTATATGGTTTTATTTCAACTCGATACCTTCACGCGTTCCCGAGATAAAGGTCTTGACACCCGGACGGACGGACAGACGTACAGACGGACAGACGGACAACAAAGTGATCCTATAAAGGGTTCCGTTTTTTCCTATTGAGGTACGGAACCCTAAAAAGAATGGAAGATAAACAAAATATGATCTTTTAATATAGTTTTGAGTATGTGTATTACGTGTAGTACGAGTATTACAAAACTTAGAGATTATGTGTAGCTTATAAAAAATAAAAGATTTTTTTACGAAATCTATTTAGAAAAATAAATCTCATTTCACTTTCACATATATCACATTTTAACAGAGTTTTTATAACCATTTGTCTCGAAGAATAAATTTGGTTTTAAAATTTTGGGAACACGCATACTAAATTTTAACAATAATTCTATTAACTTATTTATTTCATTTATTATAATAAAATGATAATTAAATAAAAAAACAGATCAGTAGGCTACGAAAACGAACTAAGTGAAGAGTGTACGCCGGCCACAACTTTTGAATTTAAGTTCATTATTCTATACAGAAAATAAATTTAATTTAAATTAAAATTTAGTATTTTAATACTTAAATAAAAATTGGAATAAGTAAATATTTCATTATTAATTTTTCACGTATGCTTGATACAAAAGACATCAACGCATGCTTTGTAAATTAGATATAAAAAATATTTATAACATCTACGGAACCCTACCCTGCGCGTGGCATTACATGCACTTGGCCATTTTATAATTTATTTTAGTTAGACAGCGTATAGAGTATAATTATGACTAGAATCCTGATTGGAATAGCATTCTCGCTGACGATACAACGCGCTTACTTAAAAGAAAGTGACTTAATTTTCTGATTCCCAGATTATAACTCTTTACTAAGACTTATCCAAATAGGAAGGACCCCTCATCAATTTGGCAGTACGCAGGATTAAAGTGATATAATGATAATTAATATAGTATAACCAAATATCAAGGTATATTAAAAGAAACACAAAATACCCGACTGCAGAAAAGCGGATTTTGCAGTCTAATTTACGACTTCGTTACGCTGTTGAGTACACGTTTTTTGTGAGAAAGTATCATTTCTGTAAAAGGTTATAAATGCGCATTCTTTAGAATAATTCTAGTAAAATCAGATATTTATGAAAAAGTTAGAAGTTGGAAGTTACGAAAAAGCGCATTTTTGATTTTTGAGTGTCGTATTATTATTTTTACAAAAAAATATGAAGACGTAAGCTTTGGCTTGTATGGAAAGCAAACATAACTCAAGCTCTCCTAGAATCTGGTTTGGTTTGCCTCCATTTTTCAGGCAGAAGTTTTTGCCATAATAGAATGCGCGGAAACAACCTCCGGAACCTTATGCCAACCGCATAACATGTACATTAACTCTGATAGTCAGGCAGCACCTTTGTGGGCAGCACTACTAGCGCTGAGCTCCAACTCGATATCTTCAAAGCTAGTAGCTGACTGGGTGAACCGTCTAAACACTCTTGGACAGCACAACAGAGTTATTCTTAGATGGTTACCAGGCCATGAGGGCATAGAAGGCAACGAAATTGCCGACGAGCTCGCCAGGGCACGGGCTGAGAGTATACAATGGGGACTCGAACCTTTCAGCGGCATACCCAAAAGCCTCGCCCGCCTAACACTCAAAACCATCTATGAGAATAAGTCCCTTAATGTATCGCTATACCATTAAACTATACTAGGGCTGTAACATTTCAAAGCTCTCATTAAAGCCTATAATCGTAAAAACTATAAACAGATAATATGACTGAATAGGAACAGTATGCGCATCCTGGTCAGAGCCCTGACTGGACATTGCTGCCTTAACTGGCCTTTGCCTGGCCTTGTGGCTCAGTTGGTAGTGTGTTTACGTCTACCTGCTGAACTGAAAGGCGTGGGTTCAATCCCCACCCAGGGCAAACATTTTTGTGGATTAGCATGGATGTTTTGTTCTGTGTCTGGGTGTTTCTATGTATCATATGTATATATTTACAACAAAAAAAATATGTATTCTATCAGCCATCTAGTTCCATAGTACAAGCTTTGCTTAGTTTGGGCTAGATGGTGTTGTGTGGCCACAAATATTTATTATTATTAACAAGCACATGGCCAGCATGGGACTAAGCGAGTCAAGGGAATGTAGATTGTGTCACGAAGCTGACGAGGCACCCATTGATACATATCCTTATTGACTCCGGACCACTGATGCACAAGCGTAACATAATATATCTGGGAAAGCATGTTTTGGAACCAGATGAAGTTAAGTTCAGTTTTTAACACGCTTTTATTAGCTTCTTCTGTATGCATGTTTATTTGTAACCGACCCCTTTGGACTTGATTTAGACCCACTTCAAACGGTCAGATTTCATTCAAACTTTGTAGACTTATCGAGGACCGATGACAATACAATAATTTGAAGCGTGTTTTTTTAGTTTTTTTTTAAACTGTTATGTATTTATCCTGTAATAAAATATTATGAAAATAAACAATGTTTTATCGAGATAAACTTATTGTTAATTTACTTCTTCTAATAGTTATTTTCTTCATTTACACAGAACCTTCCATAAAATAGAAACATTTATCGGAGTCTACCCCACAAGTGTACATTTCACTGGTAATACATATAACAATTAACACATTTCCTCTCTCTTGGGGCCTTTAACACCTGTCCTCAGTTAATCTTCCGAAATACCCATTGAAGATCCTTAATTGTGAACCCGAAGGTAACCCTCAAAATCTATAGGCCTATTATGCCACCTTACATTTATTGGCAAGCAGTTACATTCAATGATATTGTATAATTATTTGGTACTAGATGTTCCCAACGATGTCTTATGCGTACTTTATACGTACGTACATGGTTACGTACGTATTATACTTATTGTCACCAATTATTTATATTTTAAATAATAATTATAGTTTAAAAAACTGGAAAAGCAACATCAAATTGCGCAATTTACTAACTGATTTACGACTTTTATTAAATTTCTATAGGACCAATCTGAAAGAATATCCTTTCAAACAAAAAATAATTTTGCAAGTCAGTTTATAAATACCGGATTTATGCGGTAACAAACATAAAAGAAAATAAAACACAACCATATGGAGAACCTTCTCCCTTTTTGAAGTCGGTTAAAGTACCTCTGACTTCCTGTCTGTATGTTATGACCTTTTCACGACTAACGCCCAATTATTATGAAAATTACAGATATAGCTGAAAACGTGGAGAAGGTCATGGGTTATTTTTAATTATCATCATCATCATTACGTGGTTATGTTAAACCGCGGGGCACACTTAGTATCTGTAGCAGAATGCATACGATTGGTGCCACTACTTGCAGCTATCTCTTTCGCGCATCACAACATTTTCAATCGACTTAAAAAAAAGGAGATTATCAGTTTGATGTTATGTATTATTGTTAGAATTGCACAATTTTCACATAATTATGTTAGTCTGTACTAGCTTCTAAGCTTGTGTGCCAAATTTCATAAATGTATGTATACTTGTATGTTTGTCCACGCATATCATAAAAAGTATAAGACGGTTATTTTTTTTAGTTGGATTGGATATAGTCTAAGGGAGCAGTGTAAATTTTATCAAAATCGGTCCAGTACTTTTGAAGATATGAACTTTTCAAATTTTAAGATATAAACGTGCAATTCAAATTACTGCGCAGATTAGAACGAAAATTAGTAAGTTTATTAATCATACTATGTAAAGAGTTCTTGTACCTGAAAATTGTGTTTGAAAATTAAACGAACTTACCCAGTGAAGTTTGGTGAATAAAATTTTTAGTTTCAAGTAAAAGTAGTAAATACCAATGAAATAAATAAACACAAGTAATTTAAAAAAAAAACGATTAATAGTCTAATAATTCATTGAACTGAAAAGGGAGAAATAACAACTGTTACATAATACCGATAAATTAAATCAAAACTGGCCGTCTACCTAAGTAGGTATGTAAGTACTTACACCAACAATTTTTTTGAGGTTTCCGTTTTTTTTAGTAATAGATTACGTTTGACTACCAACTTACCTGGTGGTTTTTACGCGTATATAGATATGTTTAGCAGTGGCGCAGTGTGGGTATCTGCCGCCCGGATCGAATTTTTTTTTGCCGCCCTCTTAACTAGGGATTTTACTTTATAAGACTATAAATATCCAGTCATTCTAAATAGTTTTTCGGCAAGAACATTCATCATTATTGTGTATTGTTACAGGCTACAAATAAAAACGTAACATTTTTTTTTACACGTATGCCACATACATTGATAACAGGTATACACTTACACTTACACTTATGATTATACCTTGACGATCAACAAGATTAAGTTATTAGCGAACTGAATATAAAACGCAAATCTACTACCAATTAAAACAAGAACGATACTGTTAATAATATATATATTGTTATTGAAAAATAATATGAAAATTAAAATGAAAACTTACTTGTGAAACTTTAACATAATAGAGTACTTGTTAAAGAAAGAGGATTTCCCGATTTTGTCACTGTATAAGTAAGAAATTTCAGTGCTCATTTCAATCGGTCCGCATCGTAGTGCGACAAAAATTGACCTTTTTGTCGCACCTACGATTCTGATTAGTTCAAATATTTACAACATATAATATTTATTTATTGTGAAATTTTGCCGTCCCCTAAAGGTGCCGCCAGGAGCCCCTGCCGCCCCTGCCGCCTCCAGTACGCGACGCTACTGATGCTTAAAAAAGATTTGATCACAGAATGTTAAACATATTTTATATTGTTCGTATGTATTTAACGTAGTCGTTAACTATGACTGATCATAAATTTGTTAGAAAATGCGGAGAACTTTTTTTTCCTTTGGCGGGCTCGCTGTTTCGCACATAGCATATCTGAAAAGGATGGTGGATCCAACTTTACTTTTATTTCAAAAGAGCTGGTCACTATATTAAGACATCCCGTCTTGTACGAAGTCACCCCAAGTTTTTTTTTTTTTTACTACACTGTTTACCACTACTATTAATTGATTTTCGTTCGTTTCGTTAGTCATTGCCATTCTGCGGGGTAATGCTGACAGTATTATGGGCACCTTTTCGCCATAATCAATTCGGGGCGGGTTATTCGAATAATTTTTATAACGGGATGTTTAAATGACTTATATTTATTTATTTTATTTTATTAAATAATATTATATATTAATATTAGTTTCCGGCAGCCTAGTCGGGAGACCGTCTGACTTGCGATCCGCAGGTCCTGGGTTCGAATCCCGCGGCACGCACCTCTGTCTTTTCGAAGTTATGTGCGTATTGTTGATTGCCGGCAACTTCAAACGGTGAAGGAAAACATCGTGAGGAAACCTACATGCCTGAGGGTTCTTAATGATCTTGAAGATGTGTGAAGTCTGCCAAACCGCACTTGGCCAGCGTGGCAGACTATGGCCTAACCCTTCTCATAATGAGAAGATGGCCCGCGCCCAGCAGTGGGACAGTTTGTATAAACAGGACTGACAAAAAAATATTAATTAGTAAATTCTACTTTACAGCATTATGTGGCTGTGGTATTTTCAAAATGTTGCTTATGCAGTACCTACTAATAATCTCCAAATAAATTGCCAGTAACATACGGACGGACGGACAGACAGACAAAGAAACTGATCACGAATTTGTATGGGTTGGAACCATACAAATGAGGATTGATGTCAGTAATTTTTCATAGCTACAAAAATATTTTTTGGGATACACGTAGCTCTACGTGACTCCCGAATGCGTTCTACGGCTACGCAGTGCTACGAGACTCGTAGAAGTCTTATCCTGTAAAAAATATTAAACTACATAATTATTTAATTTTTGTTTTTGCTGGTTTCCCTTTTGAAACTAAAATTCTGGTTCTGAAGAGTCAAAATGACTATAGAAGCATCGGACAAAGGCACTTTGGTACGTTTTAGCCAAAATTCTAGAAACCATATTATGCAAAAGGTATAACATAATAATTAAGGCCAATTATAGATATACCTAGGATATTTAGTTGACAAATCAGTACCATGTACTCGTGCGTCTTGACAAATTCGTTTATCACAGCAAAATAAACAAATTTATGTAATGGCGTCTGTTTACTAAGTCGTCAGTAGCACACACGTCTCGCGTGAGGTGCGCATTAAGTGCTTCACATACTCATCGATAGGAATGATAAATACTTAGTATTAAATATAGTAAGGAAGCGAGAAGCGTGCACCGATATCATACGCAGCTCCGCTTGCTGTGCACGCGTCCTATTCGCCGTAGTGAGTTAGCGCGTCGAGCCAAGGTCGCCTCGCGGCTCATGGGGGCTCGAGCACGCTTCGATAAGCTGTGAAGAAGAATTTAGGCCTATTATAAAATAGAGCCGCGGTATCGTGCGCGGCGTGGTGAGCGCTCAGCTCGCGCGGGCGAGATGGCGCGGTGGCGGTCACACGGCGACGCTATCAGCGCGGCGCCTCCGCCTCCCGCGCCGCGCCGGCGGGCGGCCAGCGCGGCGCCCCAACACCGGAATTTGCACGAGCGACGCGGCTCGCGACTCGCACTGGTTCCCTCGGTTCAGTGTACATGCGACCGCTCGCGGCCGAGGACGAGTTGCCGCGCGTCAGGCGCCCGCTCACTTTATTACGCAGTTATCGTCGCCGACCGCGTGGACTCCGCGAACTGTTCCCGGCGGACCGCCGCCGCCTTCTCCTTTCCTTCGCGCTCTCCGTTCGCGCCTTGATCCCTCCGGACGCTCTGTGATAACTCTTATCAGTGTGAAAAAGTTGTAAAGTGTGAAAAGAACTCGGAAGGCCGGCCGAATTTGCGCAGTGGCAGACTCTTCGGGACGTTCGACAGTGTGACGATCGTAGGCGATACGATACTCAGTGTTTCGGACCGATTCGAGCCACGTTACAAGGTTATCGCGCCTTTAGCCCGCCAGTGATGAATTGGAAAATCGGCGCGTAGTCGCTCACGTGGTGCGCCCCGCCCCCGCCTCGCCCGCGCTTATATTTAGCGAAAATCGCCTCTCGGGAGCGGCCCGACGGCCGACGGCGGTCGCTCGTCGCGCACATACTAGCTGTTTATGAACGTTAGCGAGACGCCACATGTTACTGGCTTCGAATAACAGAGCCGATAAGGAGAAGTCAGATAACCTCTGCGGATCGCGGCCCAATCCGACAGTTCTCGAAGAAAAAAAGAAACAGTAAAAAGTATTAGAAAAGCGAGCGCCGTGTGATGGTAACGGCCACTGCCGGCACGCGCCGTTAAGCGTCTCGAATAGGCACACCTACCGAAAAAATTCCACAGCTAGATAAGTCGTCGAGAGAGATGTCTATTCAGGGGAGTGCCGGGTACCCGTCGCCGTGGACGTCGCAGTCAGAGCTGGACGGCACGATGGGCGAGCTGGGCCCTCTCACCGAGCTTACGGAGGTGGGCTTCGAGCCGCAGACAAGGCAGCGGTCCAACACGTGGCCGCTGCCCCGGCCAGACAACTACGTCGACCCAGACGACGCCGGCTCTAAGAAGAACTCCAACCAGAACCTAGCCGGTAATTATGGACGTAACTACCTAGCCGCGACTCGTCACTTGCCTCGCACAGCGTCGATGTATATTTCAACTTTTGACCCAAATGCGCGCTGGTTCCGTATGCAAAAACATTCTAGATTGAGCTCGACACGTAACATAAAAACAAACATCTCTTGGCATGTACTATACAATTTTCATGAATTGATTCAAATCTCGACTGCGATAAAACAAAACAACGCCGAACGGGCAGGAGTAGGATATAGTGCCAGGGTCCACTAAACAACAGGCCAACACTCATTTAACGCATGATTCCGATGTCATACAGGAAAACACTTTACTAACTGTCCTGAAATTACAAATTGATAAAATGATCCGCGAGAGCAATATGATTTAATAGGCATTGATAACAATCAATATTAGGGCACTTCAATTTGAAGGCCAAAAAAGGTATAGATAAAGAGTCACATAAACAGGCCTACCTAATAGGTATAACCTACATAATATAACTTTTGATTTTATCCACTACCTCGTTTTGACAAACTTAAAATAAGTACCTACTACGGTGAGAAAAGTAGTAAATTATGCTACAGCTACATCATGATCAATATTTTACCTAATATTCAAAACATTTAATGTAAAATATTGCTGTTCATTGAATATAGAACAATAAACACAAGAATGTAAACAATCATTGTGAACGACGCGAAAATGTGAATGTTCATTTAGCACATTATGTGAGTACAAAACACATGTTGACGTTAATGTTATTTCATGATAACACCACTACAAGGCCGTAAGCGGGAGAGGGGGGGGGTCTTAACCCCCGAAATTTCCTGGCCATTATTAAAAATCCTTAAGTTATTTAATATCCTTTGTATTATTTGGCCATATCCGTACTGAGATAACATTAACAGCAAATTAGCATATAAATACCCAAAATTTAATTTTACAAAAAGCAAGACTCCTATATTACCTATATTTGCGTTTTTTTTATCTAAATAATGAAACAACGAAATGTTCCCAATGATAATAGGTACCTACTGCAATTTAAAGCTTGAACGTCACTCAATGTTTTGTAATTGGGACTAAAACGGTCTCAATCGTAGTCAAACAAGGCAAGTTAGGGACCACAAGCCTATATAACTACTACCTATATATAAAGTATAAACAACAATAGTTCTTGGCCAAACGTAGATTTATTTATTACAAAAATGAAATCATAAATAAGCTTGCGACTATTGCAGTCTACGATGGAACACGCATTTGCCTAGAAAACCGATTTATTCGCGATTTGAAGACACACAGATATTGTCGAATATCCGCAAATAAAAGAAGTGTTTGACATTATTAAAGTTTAATTTTTTTCTTTTTTTTAAGCAAATAGACAATCTTAACAAAATAATAGGTAGGTAGTTATTTGCAAATGGTTATATAAATGGAAACCTGTTATAATTTTACATGTACATATATTCAAACCGAAACTAGATATTCTGGATTGATCTAAATACCAATTTGTGCAGAAGAATATTAGGTATGTATTAAAACAAAAACTAAATCAGGATCCACAAACTACTATCAAATACATAAAAATATATTGAAAGGTCATGGTGAAAAACTATAGAAAAACAATTTATAAATCAGGAGTAATCTTTGTCATTTTATTTGTTTTTTTTAAATTGAATTAAGTACCTAAATTATATGTTTTACTGGGGTATGTAATATTAAGTACATTCATTTCTGCAATTAAGTAATGCATGTAATTTTTCTAATGTGGACATTGTATGGTCTCGTCTTCATCTTTATATAAAATACTAACGTATCAAATAACGATTAATTTTTAAGTACACATTAAAAAATTAAACCAGAAATACGACGCTAACACATTCCAAGCTTCAAGCTCCATTTGTGGTCTACTACTCATAGATATATAAAAAAATCAATTGCTGTTCGTTTGTCTCGCTAAAACTTGAGAGCGGCTAGGCCGATTTAGCTAATTTTGGTATCGAAATGTTTGCCGTAGGGAAGGTTTAAACGTTGAGAAAATATCGGGTCCACTCATTGATAGGTGATACAAAGTACGCCGACATCATAATCATCATCATCATCATCATCATCTAGTTCATTATAATTTTGCCAAGTTGTTAATGTAACGATTAAGATTTAGGTTAGGTTATTTTAGTTTAGTTTTATTTAAGTTGTACATATGTAACTACAATTTATTTATGCTATTATACTTTATCTTTTAAGATTTTAAGCAAAATATATAACAAACAATATAATAGCATTATTATACTTGTTATCATCATCATCCACAGCCTTCTCTATCACACTGTATATAGTATCACTGTGTATAGGCCTCTCTCTTATCTTGCCATCTTCCTCAGTCTTGTGCCAATCGAGTCCAGGTTCGACTCGCTATCCTGTAGGGGTATTCCTATTCAGCCACCTGATTCAGAACTCACTCGGATTCGGAATCTATATTATCTCCGTCTCTGTCATTTCCATAGAGAATGACAGAGATGGAGATATAGATCACCCCCGTATTCAGAACTCCTCCTCGACTCAACCTGTTATCGTGATAGCAAAATAAAAAAAAAAGTATATTAATGTAGAATTACTACTGCCATTTTCAATAGTGTAAAAGTGAATAGAATAGTGTACTATAATAATATAATATGGTACGAGTTTGTCATTTAACGTTATTAAAAACGAAAAAATATACGAGTATGATCACAGTGATATCACAAAACCTTAAACTAAATTGGGACTAAATATCTATTTAATTCACAATTTAGTACGTGATTAGTTCTTTCTTAACAATTTAGTCAAAAGTTTTCGGATTTTTCCCTATATGTTTACTATAACACAATGCTTAGTACCCCATAGGTTTTGATTCCCTTGTGAGTGTCGAAATGTGCGCTTTTTACGACATATTCGGCTGTAACTTTTTTTACGAAAACTGAGAAATTTGATTTTTCTTTCTGCAGCAAGAGACTATGGATCTGCGTGGTTTTAATTTCTACACGATACCTTCACGCGTTCCCGAGATAAAGATCTTGACACTCGGACGGACGGACGGACTGACAGACGGACATACGGACAACAAAGTGATCCTATAAGGGTTCCGTTTTTTCCTTTTGAGGTAATAAATAAAAATAAAAATAAAAAATAAAAATGGCATTATTTTCCTTATACTTATTATATTTAGACAGAGTTATTTTATTTTATTTTATTTGGTTAGTATGTTTGTCATTATAAGGAAGGCACTGCATTCTATTTCTACGACACAGGACTCTCCTAGTGTGCGTTCACAAAATTTTTGTACATAAATTAATTTGTTCAAATAAACGTTTATTATTATTTATTATCTTTATTCAATTTTAATCTTAAATCTAAGTTTTTTACAATTGAAATACAAAAATGTAAATATTATAAAAAACTTAAATCTAGGGTGCCGCCGGCAGCGGGGCGGGGCTCAAGCTGCCGGTGGTAGGGGCTACAAAGAGAGGAACTTCCTCTCTTGGAAGAGAGCCTCTTGAGATGTTGGTCGAGGCTCTTCGCTATGACACCGTTCACCGAAACGACTATCGGGACAATTATCGTCAAGTCAACATCCCACATGGCGGTTATCTCGTGAGCCAAGTCAAGGTACTTGCTGAGCTTGTCCTTCTCAGCCTTCACGAGATTCTCATCATGTGGGTGATGTCGACGAGCACTGCCCGGCATTGAGACCGATCTACGATCACGATATCTGGCTTATTGGCAACAATAGTCCTGTCCGTGATTATAGAACGGTCCCAGTAGAGTAAAGCAATGCTATTTTCGAGAACTGGCGCTGGTGCGTACTGGTAGTACGGCACCTCTGACTCGACAAGGCCGTATTGAAGGGCAAGTTGCTGGTGGATGATACTGATTATTATTATTCTTCTTAGTTGTATATATGCTTAAGACTATATTAGTTCGTTGTTAGTAATATTTGCTTCGGTATAAGGACCGCCGAGGACGGTAAAACCCTCCATTTGCTTCCATTGCTCCCTGATTCTGGCTGTTCTCGACCACTTTCAACACGTCTTCGTACGCCTTTTGAGGCAAGGAACCCTAAAAATGTAAAAAATATATGATTTCCCCCTTTTGTCGATGACTAGTTTCGCCCGGTAGGTTTTTGTACTTAGTTTGTACGGAACCCTCTGTGACAATCTGTGAGATCTTGAGAACTCGCACTTATCCGGTTTATTTTATTTTAAAAGCACCTATCTATTTCAACTACTGAATTTAAATAATGTTTTGGTTTAATCAGACTTTGGGTAGATTAAAATTAAATTACAAAATCCAACACCTGATAGTAAAGTCATGAACAATGTTAGGTATATTTTGGTACTTGTTACGAATTAACACAAATGTCAGCTGGTTTTTATGTGACGTAAGTTTCACTGAAGTCACACTAATGTTCAGTCTAATCTAATACTGATGTAGTATTATGTAAAATGGTACATTCATTACATTGGATTTCTTGATGTTCCTGTGTTTCATGAGAACTACAATTTTGGAATTTTTTTATTGACGTGCTCCATCTTTGGCTACAAGTTTGTGATCGGCTTAGATTTTAGAATGTAATGTACAAAAAAAATGAAATACACAATCCAAAAATCCTAAACCCAATATATTATTTATTTTAATTTAAAAACCGGACAAGTGCGAGTCAAACTCACCCACTAAGGGTTCCGTACAAAGTAGTAGATAAAAGGAGTTTTTTTTTTATATTATCTTCATAAAGCGATAACTATACATCGCAAAAATAGTTAAAAACCAGTTTTAGCTTGTGCTAATTAAGCTCTTTCATATGATACGGTTAAAGAACTTTAAAATTTGAAAATTTGGACCCTCATTCCTATGTACTCTAACACAATGCTTTTTGCCAAATTTCACAGTTATAGGTCAACGGGAAGTACCCCATAGGTTTGGATTCCCTTGCGAGTGTTGAAATGTGCGTTTCTTTGCGACATATTAGGCTTTTACTTTTTTTATGAAAACTGAGAAGTTTGATTTTTCTTTCTGCAGCAACTAGAGACTATGGATACGATACAAGAGACTGCGTATATGGTTTTAATTTCAACTCGATACCTTCACGCGTTCCAGAGATACAGGTCTTGACAGACGGATAGACGGACAGGACAACAAAGTGATCCTATAAGCGTTCAATTTTTTCCTTTTGAGGTACGCAACCCTAAAAATAAGTTTATGTTGTTTACATTATGCTAAGGGTTCAAATAAGAGAAAGTCCTCCTAGCAATAATAATTTTACTTAAAAACCGCGAAAAAAAAACTATTACTGACCAAAATTGGCAACAGTGACTACGCAATTCTTTTCGTCGTCTTGACGTCATAGACTACAATAATGTAATTGAAATATTAAATTTTATTGTGATTTGATTTTTTGATTGATATACGGTTTAAACCAAAATCCTAGTTTTATTTTTATATCGATTTCGTGATGGATTTTTGATAAAATATGACAACGGCCTTGACGTACGCATTATATTCACGTACATAAATAAACGTTTAAGATATAATTCAATAAATTAGGAGACCATTTTCAAATTTACCTAATTTATTATGAGTAAAGGACAAATTTTCTTTACTTAAGAATATTCGTTCGTACAAATTTTCCAAATTTAAATATTACATCACTGTTTCTGAATGAAATTTGACGTAATAAGTACTTAACACAAAACACAAGTACGCAACAGAATTTAAATTTAGAAAACAGTGAAAAAGTTTAAACCTTCAAAGTGGTTTCTCATTGACAGAATCTGAATAAGATAATGTATATAAAAATACTGTATACATTCTATATGTACACATAATACAAAATAATATATATCAGTGATATCGATCCACATTCCTGTTGCGTACTGCACAAGAATGGAATTCTTTGCCGCCATCTCTGTTTCCTGTTGGCCGAGGATGGAGCTCGTCGATCTAGAAGATATCTATTCACTCTAGCCTTGAAGATTCCAAGATTGTAGCTCTCAGGAAACAGAAATGATAGTAAAAAATTTATTTCTGTGTAGTAGGCATCAAGAACGTCGATCGATATATATGAGAAATGGGTGGTAAAGGTAATGTGCCGACTTGTGAAATGGTGGAATTAATGGGAGGGTGGAATTAGGTCGTGAAACTCTTACGCACACTCCCCTAAATTAATCCTATAGAATATAGACAAACAAGCTACTTTATGATGGTGCTCGACCATTTGAGATCTTGTCATTTATAGAAAAAAAAAAAAACATTTTTCGTAAATTGTAACAATTTAGCAATTTTAAACTTCAAATATACAACTTTTAAAATGCAATTTAATAAAGAAACGAGTAGGTAGCTCGCATGATTGCGATCGTCCAAAAGACATTCAATGTCGATCATTATGTACCTATATTATATTATATTTGTTGTCCATTACAATCATGAGATCAAGATATTATGTAACAGTACAATAACGGTTCTTGTAAGAGTATATTGTTCAATTTAGTAGGTATTGGCAATCACAATTCATTAGATTTATATTCGATTTGAGATCTACATCTTCTCTATTATTATTATATTTTTACCAATTTCATATTTCCAGTATTTAGTTTGTGACCCTTTGCTTCTATTGCCGTCCCTTGGATAGCATTCAGTTTTTATTTTAGACTATTTCTTCTGTTTTTCTCTTAACACAATGGCCTATCCACTGCCACTTCAGTATACTGTGTTTGCATATTTAATTCTTTGAATATCACTTTATCTATACCGTTCTTGATTAATTTCTTTTTAACATTCAAATGATAGATTAAAAATTACAGAGAGGAAGACATATACATATTTCGAATCAAATCTTTAATAATTCATCCATCTTAAATCATAGTCCGCCGGGTTGTAAATACTGGTGCTGATGACAGAAACATTTACATAATACTTGCCGAAATACTAATAAAAGTGCATACATTGTCTCTCAGGTGGGCTGAAATTATCACTTTTTTTTATACTACAAGCAATGTTTTGTTTGACGACAAAAACATTTTGATTATTACGAGGGATATGACTAAAAGCCTAATGGCCAGCCTCAGCATCTTGACCGCAGCGCATCAAGATCTCCAATCATCTCCAAAGATAGAACATCACTAGTGGCTCAGGTTATGAGGAACCCAATAGCTTTTGTTAGTGGACTCTTATTTGGTAAAGGATACTGAAAGCTTTATTACCCAGGATTCAAGTGTAACCACTTTTCATAACTCTTTTGCTCACCTTTTTTTTTACCAAAGTTAACCACAAAGGTTTCATTATCTTCTAAGTATTACGTATTACATACGCGTGTTGCTATTATAAGCCGATTCCAATTTGATAATGACACCTGCCGCTATTCAATCCCTCGGACATTGATATACACTGGAATTGTAGTGTTCAGGACATTGCACTCCGTTTCCCTTGTTGTGACTTTGTTTAGTTTTTCACACCGTATATATAAATTGCCTTTCATTCACTATCGGAAGACAGGTTTTGGATTTTTTATTGGTAAGTTATTTACCGAAGGGAAGTTACTATAAATTTCTCATATCACGTCATAAAAGTGCATATAAATGGCTGAATACAGTTGAAAGTATTTATATAATCACCTGAGAAAACAGGATTGTTCACTTTAGATACCAATGAAAGCCTAAAAATAACCAAAATGCTAAAACTTAATACTATCAGTCTTCAGTGCAATGTACCCAGCCTGTTAGCAACATCACCATGGTTAGATAAACCAGCATTTAATCATTATTATTATATTAATACCTAATTAAAGTCTGGTAGGTAGGTATAGGTACAGTGGGTTAAGTGATCCCTAGATATATGAAAAACTTCTCCTACTTATAATTTTAATAAGATCTCTATACTTTTGCATGGAAGTAGGTACTTACCTCAGTTATTTATTGACTACCAACTCGCCAGTGTGGGCGAGGATGGAGTTCGGCGATCTAAAAGATATGTATTTTAGCTCTAGCCGTATACCAATATCGATCCACTTTATCTCTGTTACACGGAATTTTCAAATCTTATTAATTTAGATTTGTTTTCATAGATTTTTTCGATGTTTACCTCTATAATTTAGTCTTAGCTCAATAGACTTATAAGCCAATTTATCAGGTTTGAACAGGTAACCGGTTCGACCAGGATAAAAGGAAGGTAGGGAGGAACAGAAAGTCCAAGAATTTCTTTTAGCGAGATCCTATAAACCATATCCATATCATTTGAACCGGCCTATTTGAGAAAGTTGATGAATGTTAAACGCTCAGTATGCGCATTTTAGTTAAACAGAGTTTTGTTCCGTTCTCGCGCGTGACAATTCCCGTCTGACAGAAGGTGACAAGTTCTTATTCAGCGATTAAGATTTTAACATGTTTTTATAAGTAACGCTGTATGATCGTAGTTTATTAGTGGAAATAGTGCATACAATTGTGCCGACGAAATAGCAGGATCTAAAGTTCGAAAAATATTGTGCTAAATATGCCGTTATTTGATAATAATAAAAGTAAACTTAGGTGGTGTCAATGACCACTTAGATTTCTACTGCATAAAATGACCACCAAATATCCGTGGGTGTGCGAAACATAGACGTGTCAGTGATAACTCTAATTAGTGGTACACGACGTGTTTTTAGGGTTCCGTACCTCAATAGGAAAACACGGAACCCTTATACGATCACTTTGTTGTCCGTCTGTTCGTCTGTCCGTCTGTACAGGGTGTCAAGACCTTTATCTCGGGAACGCGTGAAGGTATCGAGTTGAAATTAAAACCATATACGCAGATACATAGTATCTTGCTACAGAAAGAAAAATAAAATTTCTCAGTTTACGTAAAAAAAAGTTACAGCCGAATATGTCGTAAAAAACGCACATTTCGACACTCACAGAGGAATCAAAACCTATGGGGTACTTCCCGTTGACCTAGAACTCTGAAATTTGGCAAGAAGCATTGTGTTAGACTACACATATAGGAAAAAACCCAAAAAAATGTTTTTTTTTATTTAATCACAAAAAAATAGTGTCTCTATGCAAGGAATGACGGCTGCCTCAAACGTTCGCTCGCTCGGATCCGAGTGGGAGGCGCCGCTACTATAGCCCCTACTCGGATCCGAGTGGTGAGCAAGGAATGAGTTAAATATTTTTACGATGTATATTTTTCGGTTTATGAAGGAAAATATAAAAAATATATATGATTTCTCCCTTTTATTTAGTTTGTACGGAATCCTCGGTGGGCGAGTCTGACTCGCACTTGTCCGGATTTATTAACCCTAATCATGTTTGACTAGCCGACACAGCGGCGTAATATTTTATATATGAATTAATTTCAGTATTAAAATTCTCGGCTGATATTTCCGAGGCAAAATATTTTCACAAATTCCACCTCGGAAAGATCTAAAGTGTCGGAGCTATTTCTTGATAAGACGCAAGTCTAGGGGCGTCTATTGTTATGGCATCGTCGATCTACTTCATGCGCTAGACTTAAAATACGCCAACACAACGAAGCACTCATTTTTAAACTTATAATTTATGAACTTGTGATGTGAACGATTGGTTACAATTGCCAAAATAGGTATTGTTGTTCACTGATTTCCCAATGGTCTTTGCATAGACAAAAGACGATTGGAAGAGCTGTCAAAAATACCAGACTGCTGTTTTTAAAATCTTAATGACGGCCGATCTCTACGAGACTAGGGTGTCATTCTATTGTTTTCCGATATCTATCAGTGGCCAACGATTGAATGATCGATAGTAGTTATTATAGTTTGCAGACTAACGATTTGTCAAAATTATCGCTGAATCGTATCAGCGAGTGGCAACCGATTGATAAATCAAATAGCCGCCTTGAGGTCCTGATGCCTAATTCAGTTATTCAAGACCGCTCCATAGCCGAACCGTATGTGGAGCGTTTCCCGTCGACCGCCATAGTTTTTTTAATTCAGTCACTTTTATCACACAAGAACTGAATATATCATGACTCTCCCTAACTCCACCGAACCATTCCAACTGCGGGAAGCAATTTCCAAGGAGGGAAGCAGGGACAAGTACATCGCGCATATCACCCACATAGTCAAAGAGTTAAAGAACTTCAACTCATAAAAAAAAAAAAAATATATAAAAAAAAAAAAAAAAAAAAAAAAAAAAAAAGGCAATAATAAAAAAAAAAAAAAAAAAAAAAAAAAAAAAACATACAATTACAACATCCTTCCTCTCTTTAGTTAAGTCAAGTTAAGCTAATAAGTTATATAACAAATTGCTAATAAGTTACATTACAAACTCATAACCTAATCTGGGTATCTCGGGCAGTAATGAGGGAGTAAAGCGGTTAAAAAGGCATAAATAATAAACAAACAAATACTCAACATAAATATTCTGAATGCAACTAATAATAAACATAACAATAAAATAAAATAAAATTACACTATTATAGATCATGTCTCTCATAGTACACATATCAATACATATATCGTAAAACACAACCCTAGCTTCATCATCCATGTTACAACATTGTACTTTAACAATTGTGTCTATATACACCTGAGCCTGTTTATTTACATACATACATTAGCCCGTGTGACAAACATGCTCCCTTTTATAAATGGATGATATAGATGATGAACGGAGACCGAATCCGGCTGACTTCCAACTATGCCATAACTACTGGCAACACAACACATGTACTAGCAAGTATCCGGTACATCCCCAGCACCCGGCTTCCGGCTTCCGGCATGCAGTATTTGGAATCCAACTTGCTCTCATCACTGCTCTTATATAACCAACTCAACACAAATATCACCGTCAGCACCGCTAATTTTGTAAATATTTTAATATTATAATAAATATAATAAAAAAAAAAAAAAAAAAAAAAAAAAAAAAAACAACAACCCTGAAAAATTTATTTTATACCCTCATTCATTTCATCTACCTACCTACAACTCAGACAAATTCCCCCCACTTTTTTTTAAGTAATCAACCCAACTCTTACCACATATTCAGTCTCAGTAACTTTACCCTTTAGCATTTCTTTTTAGTATTTCAATTGTACTTGACCTATTTAAACTCCTGCTCTTCACGAATAAACCACATACTACTATACATACTATAAACTCTCTTTAACAACCCTATTTGTATAATATTATTTGCATTTTTTGAACTGGTACTCTCACTTGCCACCAATTAACTTCAATTACAACTACAATTACATTCATCCCACTTTTACCTAACTTTCCAAGCAATACTCACATATCTCCCACACACTTTTAAATTAATCATGTAACGCCCTTACCATAATCAACTCTACTTTTATCATACATTCAGTATCTACACCCTCCAATATTTCATTTTAGCATTTCAATACTACTCAATTTAAACAACTCACAATTTTATCTGCCATCCCCCTTTTTTTCCTTAT